>JACYFF010031957.1:10312067-10323392 GCA_017589665.1 Selenicereus undatus | reverse complement strand
ATATATATAATATGTATGGTATGCATGCATTGAGGTTTTTGCGGATCTCTATGGTTTATATTTAATTGCTGCTTACTTATTTTTTCTTCAGGCCAAAGCATTAGGTAGGGAACCCACCTGTGAAGAATTGTTTAAGGACATTCACTCCAAGGTAAAAGATAAAAGTTTTGTGGATAAAAAATCTGCAAAAAAATATGTAAGTTTGGCACATTCTATTCAGAGATTATGTATGTTCATATGTTATAATTAATTGTAGGTTTAGGGCAAATTAAAATACTTTTACTTCTGACAATTTTCAGGAGGATTATCATAACAAATGACAGGAGTACTCTCAAGCTGCAACTTAAGGTGGCTCCCAACTGTCACCTATGAGGCTATGACCCAAGAAGAGTTCTGGATTAAAGATAATCTGGACAAGAAAGGCCGTGTATACGGTTTTGGCGCGGAGGGGGTCAAGTTGAAGAAATCAACTATCATTGCAGCTGCACGTCACTCATCAGCGGAGCATTTTGATCCAAGACAGAAAGCGCAACTCCTCAATGAGAGCATAACCAGGCATGCAGAGGTTATAACTCAAATAACCAAGAAACAGGGGAAGACAGAGCGCATACTGAAAAAAGTTTTAAGATTTTTCAAAGGTCAAAGTGCAGGTTCCAGCAGCCACACCAACTTCAACCCTGATGATGAAGAGGACTCCCAAACTGACAATGATGATGTTGATCCCACAAATTTTTCTGACTCTGATTAATTTATCTGAACGGTTGCGTGTAGTTTATATCATCTGCGTGGTAATCTAAAATAACTTCAATGTCGTTTTTAATATTTAATTTATCACCTTCTGTACTGTACGTTATCAGATATAAAACTTCATTGTTGGTTGCTATTACGTATTACATTTCATAATTTCTTTTATTTTTTTTTTGGGCTTTTGTGAACAGCCAATTTCTTTTTTTCAAATTTTTTTTGGGGGGGGGGGGGAATCCGACGGAAAATTCCGTCGGAATTCCCCCCTCTTATGGCCTTGTTCTGTTGCTTAGAAGCAGTCCGACGGGTATTTTCCGTCAGAAACGCCGTTGGAGTCCATCGGAGTATATTCTGCGACGAGCTGAATCCCGACAAGCCATTACGCGTCGGTATTCCCGTCGGAGATTGCTTTTTCCGTCGGAAATTAGACTTTTTTCCGTCGGTATGTCCGTCGGAGATTGAGTATATTTTTCTAGATATATCCAATGAAATTCGCCTCTTGAGAATTTTCGCATTTGGGAAGTTCACTTTAGGAGAATTCAAAGTTAACCCGTTGATGTACCAAAAAGGGGTAGACATTCAAACGTTAACCGGAACTAAATCAAATTCACCTTTTGAGAACTTTCGCCTTTGGAAGGTTGCCTTGGGAGGAAATTCACGATTAAGTCGTTGATGCACCCAAAAGGGTTAAACATTCAAAGGTTAACCGATATTGAATCAAATTCATCTCTTTAGAATTTTCGCATTCGAGAGTTCGCCTTAGGAGGATTCACAGTAAACCCGTTGATGCACCCAAAAGGGTTAAACATTTAAAGGCTAACTGATATTAAATCAAATTCGCATCCTCAGAATTTTCGCATTTGGCAAGTTCGCCTTAGGAATATTCAAGGTTAACCCATTGATGTACCCAAAAGGATTATACATTCAAAAGTTAATTACAATAAATTATTGCACAAATTTGCATACAAAAAAACAAAGATTGAAGCAGACAAGCAAGAACGATGCAAATTTTGATTCAGGTTGATGTTATCTAAACCACAAAAAAAAAAGCACCAAGTAGCGTGGAAGCCAAAAAAAACAAAAAAAAATCAGTCAATCCAGCCGGTAGAACAAACAAAAATGCAATGAGGTGTTATTTCGTGAACACCGTGGAGAAATTAGGAACATATTCTCATGAGGATGTCTTAGATCAACACCGTGGAGAGATTTGGCATCATTAATCTCCATCTTCCTCACGCAATTCGCGAACTCAGCCATGGAGAGAAAAAGAAAATAGAGAGGGAAGTAACAAAGCGGTCAATTGAGAGAAGATGAGAGAAAATCTCACACAGTCAATCACAACAAACTTTCAAAGTTTATGACTGGGAATGTTCTTGTTCTTAATGAGGACTCCTATACACTCGATGTATGAGAATATATATACAAGAACTTCACCAAGAAACCCTAGATTTAGTCGTATGCTATCCCAACTGTTTAGAAAATAAATAGATTCCAGAATATATAGAAAATTATATTCTATAATAATTTCCTTTTAACACTTTATGCATTTCTGAGGAAGAGGAGGAGAGGGAATGTATGGAATTTGGGCCAAATACGCTCAACATACATTGGAATCCGGATGGGTTTCATCAGTTCGAGTTGGACATTGACGCATCCAAAATGGTAGCAGAATACACGATGCTTTCTGGTTTAGGATGAGAGATACATATCTGATTCTGATAACTTGCATAGTTTTGAAACTTGGAGATAGTTCTGAGACAAGAATTTAACCAAACTTTTGGAAAAACAAAAAAGCCCAAACCAAGTCTGCATACGTGAAAAAAAGAGAGGTGAATGCCAAGTTATCAAAGTACTTGGCAATAAAAAATATACCCATCAAATTTCTGATTATTTGCATCCGTCGAGTGTTCAAAACCCAGCCGCTTCAAAAAAAAAAAGAAGAGGTTGAAACATTCAAACCTTGTTTACGCAGCTAGGTCTCGAACGGGGCATTTGTAGTAGGCCAAAAATTATCCGCCCAATCAAGACCTGCCATATGGAAAATCCAATACTTTTTATTTCGCCCAATTGCACTCTGCCACGTGTCAAATTAATTATGGCGGTACATTGAATTAAATATTTGGTGAACGATTAAGGCGGCCAATTAAAAAGCGCCATGTGTCATAAATGTTGCAGAAAACAAATTATTATTCCTTTTCTTTAAGGAATGATTAGTAAGGAACCCTAACTCCCTTTCTCTATAAAATGGAGTCTACTCTTCCCATTTTAGAGGTCGACATTTTTTTAGAAGAACTCTTAAGAGCTCAAGACTTTTCTCTGGCAGAAGACCACAAGTACTCCAAATACGTGCCGTCTACGCGCGGAGATTAAACTCATATCTTGATAGAGATTAAGCCTCTTAGACCCTCTCTCAAGATCAAGTTTATTCAAGTACACCCAAGGAGATTGAATCAGAGGATTTATTATACTTGTTCTTGTGACAATTATATAGAGATTGTACCCATTCTTTGATATTAATATAAAAATTCACTTTGTTGCTCAATTTTTTGTCTAATTAATTGCAGGCTCGAAATTTGTGTTTATATATATATATATATATATATATATATATAGACACACACACACACATACACACACACACATACACACACATACATATACATACAATTATTTATTTATTTTTAACGTAATTGGCAAAAAAAATTTACACAGGGTCGCTTGACCCTATGTGACACTACTATAGCTCCGCCCCCTATCTATACTCTATATGTACTTTTTTTGAACTTCCCTAATTTTAACCAAATATACTATGTGTTTATGAATATATACTTTTAAGTAGCATGTGTATATTGTTACTCACATATAATTGTCACATAGTAACTTTTGTAGGAGCACACATAATATTTTTTAATTTATATATGTTTATATAGCTTTTATGAGTACATACCCCTAAAAACTCCACCATTAGATCAAACTAAGGAGGCAATTCTCTTTTCCTATAGCTTTTCTAGTTGACTTGCACTCAATGAGACCGCGTGCAAGTGACGAAATCAATTAATCTCAAAATTGAGAGTTTAGAAGGGATGAGAAAATTGGAAAACAAATGAAACCCAGATTGAATTTCTAGTATAGAAGTATGCATAGGTAAACAAAGGAGACATAAAATAAAAAAAGAGGTGGAGTGATGACAATGTAATTGTACAGTTGGTTGAATGGAAAAACTAAGTTTTTAATTACTCTCCACAATAACTTGGAGTGTTGTCCCTAGCTTATAGGGAGTTATTTCGTATTATCAATATGGATACTATGAGGAAAACCCCTAAGAAGAGGGTTCTTTCAAGTACGTCGCTTACCTTTCTTAAAATTGAAAAAAACAAAAGAACTGAAAATTTTGATAACAGAAATTAGGAACATAGGATAGAGACGTACAAATAGGAGGGAATGTAGGCAGCCAACTAGCCAAATGGCAGAAAATTGTTTTTACAAATATTAGTTGTTGGTAAAGTTTACTTGAATATATATGAGTAGTACAAATTCATTGCTAACCATTCATATTCAATATCATAGAGAACAACTTATATTCCCTCAATTGCTCCTAAAGGATATGACCAACTTGATTTTTTTCCCATTATGTAGGCTTAAGCTTTACTCTCTAAGGATTCAAACTACCATTATGGTAAGCTCTCCTTACCACCTAGAGTTGTAGTTGAGTTGTGATCAAATTGACCCTCAAAATTTAACAAGTTGATTTTTATTTTCTTATCACTTTATCTAGCTTCACATTTTGAAAGAGAGGCCCAAAAGGGTTAATGAGTGGATAAACCATTACATATTTATTTATTTTTTATTTTGTTCACTTTACTTTGTTAAGGGAAGATGACAAATTCTTAATCTATATTTATAAGCATGTCTTAAACATGTAGTTGTAGATTAATTAAGGAGTTTGTGTATTCATTTAATGATAAAAGTAAAAGGATTCATATTTTCATTTTAGTTGACATAATCATTAGTTTGAAAATTTATTTATTATTTTTCACTTAAGATTCTTCCCCCCAACCCCAAAAAAAAAATCGAAATATAATAATTTGAACTTTGGGGTGGTAGAAATTAATAATTCGACCTTAAGAAATAGCTCTCATTGGTTCAACCTTTGGAAATAAGTATTTTTAATAGTACAAGCGTCATTTTAGAATGTATTATTTAGATATTTTGAATTTTAAAATCACTATGGGTACTTAGAATTTCATATGCTTGAAAAACAATATCATTTGAAAATGCAATTAAAAAAAGCTTATACTACTGAAAAATACAATCTACGATGGCCTTATACTATTGAAAATAAATATTTTCAAATTTCGAATACAGGGAGGCTTTTTCTGAAGGTTAGATTTTTAGTTTTTATCACACAAAAATTCAGATTATCACAGCCCATCAATCCAAATTTTAAACCTATTATCTTTATGCATATTGTTCACAGTTGGCTCACCTTTTCCGAAGCCTAGTTTGTTGCTGTTTTTAGCAGTGGCGAAGCTAGAAATTTGAGGAGGGGTGTCGGAAAGAAATTGATAATTGTGATTGAGTGATATCGTTCCCACTTTCTTCATTCAATAATGAGTTTTTAAATTAGAACTTGAAGGGAATGATGATTCTTTAGTTATTTTTTTTTTTGAAACATCTATACATTTTGAGTTAGAATTCAAATTAATCAACAGATTAAACAACTTTAAAATTAAAATTAACAAATTAAACTTATAAATTAAAATTAAATTTAACAAATTAAACTTATAAATTAAAATTAAAAAACAAATTAACCTTAAGTTAATGATTAATCAACAAGTTGAACTACCGAGGTCAATTAAAGTGCTATTTTTTGAAATATTAATTTACTTTGACCCAAAATTGAAATTAAACCCACAAATTAAACAAATTTAGAATTGAAATTCACAAATTAAACTCATTCATAAACTTAAAAAACAAATTGATTTACAAATTAAGGATTGAATAAAAAATTGAACTTAATTAAAGGACTAAACTATAATTAGTAGAATTTGAAATTCAAATTGGAGAGATGCTACTGATCAAAAAAAAGAAGGAAAAATTTGAAGGGATGTCCGCAGCAAGATTTGAGCTCGCGACATCATTAAACCAAAATCTAACAACACAAGGTGCTCCCACTACTAAGCTACACACATCCTTAATAAATGCCTACCCCACAACATTTATTTATATGTTCTTTTAGGTTTCCAACATATCAATTTATTTTGTTTCTAACGGAGGAGGGGGATCAGTTGACTCCATTGACACCACGCTCCCTCCGCCAATGATTTTTAGAGAAATTTAGGTTAATCAAATAAAGGAAGCATGAATTTACATATGACAATATATCTTCGGTCAACGTGGGATAATGTGTTGTTCGACTCAGTCACCTATAAGAAAGGTTGACGCAGGGTATGAATTGAAGAAGGCCTTTGAGCTCAAGTCAATAAGAGAAGAAAATTGTGGAAAAGAATAAGGTCAGACAGTGAATTTGATAGTTTTTTGGGAAACATAATGAGTAGTCTTGTCACGAACAATAATAATATTTCGTTGTATCTTCTACGTTTCTTTTGAAGTTGTTAAGGTTGGGAAAATTACAAGAGGGAACTTCATTAAATGACCCTCAACTAACTCGCTCTTTTACAACAAAAAAGTGTTGCTTTTGGTGGGAAAAAGAAGGAAAGGAAAATTAGAGTTGAGTTGAAATAACCAAACTACCCTTAATAAAGTTGAAGGACTTGTCTGCCACTAAATTGCATAAGCATATCAAGTGAAAGATAGGTTTTTCTATTTTGGCCCTCTTTTTCTCTCTATGGCTAGCTTTAAATTGAGAAGATTTGTGTTCTCTCTCCTTTGGTAGCTCTCTCATCTCTTTCTTGTACCTCTTCCCCTGTTCTCTGTACTCACTTTCACCTGAGATTTCACTTGAGAGAAGGATTTTAGATCTCCCGTGTTGTTGGTGTTGCAATACGCAAGAAGAGCCCTATTGAAATCCGATTGTTGGATCGTGGGTTAGAAGAATGGAGTTAGGCAAGGTGCGCATGTAACAAAGAAGGAGGAGGGGAAGATAAACATGGATTTGAAGTGTTTGCTGAAGGAATAAAAAGATACTAGTTGAGTAAACGGCTACAATTGGCAGGGTACACAACAGGTATGTCATAGTTAGTTGCAAAAGTCAGTAATTAGCTAGTAGATTGGACTCGTTTTCATCATTATTTGCATTGTAAGTTGCAATCCTTTGTGTATATATGTAGGTCATGATTTTGTTGATAATTTACTAGAGTAGTGGGGTTATTGTTGTTTTATAAGCCAAACAGTAAAGAAATGAGTGTGGGCAGTGTACAATAATAGTATGAGGGAAGTCAAGCCCTTGAGTCAACCCAAAAAAAAATGCAGTGGCATGGTAAGGTATATAGAGTTATGTATGACAATGGTATTGTGAGTGGACAAGTGATAGGGTAGGCAACAGTATCCCCATGGGGACAATGCATAATGTAATAAAATAGGGTGATCTTGTTATCAACAGGTGATCATGTTTGTGGAAGGCTAACATAGGAAAACTTGTAAACTAGGGGTATATTCATTGATTTCATGGTAGACATAGCTTGAGGAATAGGTGAACCGAGGGTTGTGGTGTTGAAGATTATGTAAGTCACTTGTGTGAAGTGAATGATGCACTGTTGCTAGAGTTGACAACATAATTTT
The DNA here is from genome assembly GCA_017589665.1 of Selenicereus undatus. Taxonomy (NCBI): domain Eukaryota; kingdom Viridiplantae; phylum Streptophyta; class Magnoliopsida; order Caryophyllales; family Cactaceae; genus Selenicereus; species Selenicereus undatus. The sequence continues at coordinate 10,315,907 of JACYFF010031957.1, read as the reverse complement.
GTTGTATGATATACCGAGCTGCCCTTTTTTTTATATATATCGGGCAAATGCAGAGGTATGAGGTATCTAAGATGGTGATGGATAATACTCTTATAGCATTCTTTTAACCTCGGGAAAATTACAAGAGGGTTAGACATTAACTTGCCCTTAACAAATTATTTTTTTCTAACAAGAAGTTAGTGTTGGCTTTGAGGGAAAAGAAAGTTGGATAGGCCGCAGAATTACCAAAGTGTCATTAATGACATTTTGAGAGTTTAACTTTGAAAATTTTGTGGAAGATTGTAGGAGAAGACTTGAGACTTCAGTTTGAATGGTTAAGTGAGAGGGAGAGTAGGGCAGAGAAAGAGATAGACAAAGCAAGAGAGGAATGGTGGAAGAGAAGCAGAAGAAACCTCCGGTCGTGAACGACGTCAAAATTGGCAGTGGAAGCAACGGTTAGTATACATCTTTCTTCTTCACCCCTAATTCACAAGTGAATGGAGATTTCAACCCTAAACCCTAATTGTAAATATTTTGTTATTTTCCTCAAGGAATTGGGAAATCTTAACGGCAAGTACCGGGCTCAACTGTTACCCGAGGTCCATTGCTTTGTGTATGTTATTTGGGTTGGATTTATGTAACAATGGCAACCCCTCATCCATTGCTTAAGTGAGGCTTGAAGAGAGGATAAGGTCAGGTCATGGAGACGTGTGAGATGCAAAGGTGGGTAATAGAGGTGTTATTTATAGTACGATTGATAATTGTGTCATTGGAATTCCAATATGTTGAATGTGGTCTGCATATCAGATATAGGTATGATTGTATTGTTTAACTATATTACACCTATGTTTACCCAAGGTAATTGGATGTACTTTGTTGGTAAATATATATCTTAGGTGTAGGTAGGAACTACATAGCCAGTGAAATATACCCCTTTGGACATGAGTTATGAGATGAATTTATAGAATTTGTTTACTTGTGTGCCTAATAATTATGCTGAGTGTAGCCAAGTAGATATAGAGTGAATAGTAGGTAAACACAATAATGAAAATTGAATGGTGGTCATATGTTAGTGTATGAAAGCCAAATAGTAGGAAAACGATTTTATGAAGTTATAATCCCATGTGAAGTTTCCATGGCTATTCTATAATTGCACCTAGAACAATTTGTTGAATTTGGAGCAATGTGTTTGGAATAGAGATTTGAAATTTGAGTTCGATGTGTAGCCCATTGACTTTATAACAATTAAAGGGATGAATGTATTATGATAGGGTGGTTTTTAATACATAATGTTGAACACAACGTCATAAAAATGTTTTGTTTATGCACTGGTAGTATAAGTGTCAATGAGTAGCAAAATGGAACGTTGTTTAATTAAGCTACAATATGTGAAGACTTCACTTTGTTAGCCTATAAGCAATTAGTGTATACCCTAGTATACATGTTGCACTGTGGAGGTAAACAGGGGACATCTATATATATATGTATGCTATGGTAGACATGTTGCACTTAATAGGTAAACATAATAAATCTATATTTATGCAAACCTCTTCCTTATTGTGGGGAATAATGCAAGTAGAGAATGTTATATTGATAGTAATGGAGTTACGAGCCCAAAACAATGTTTCTAATTGTATAGGTGTCGGCCCACTAATGACTCGATCCATTATTTTTCCAACTTTTTTATTAGCCCTATTTTAAATGAGCCTACCCACTTAACCCAATGGGTACCTGACTCGCTGCCCACCTATATTTGCTGCCCATACTCGTATGCCCTGCCCATAGCTTGGGGGGGTTCCCAAGCTCTGATACAACAATACACACTTGTGAAACCCTTCATAAGTAATTTAGGCTCCGTTTGGTCCTTACAAAATTAAGTGGAAAGAAAAGTTGAAGGAAAAAAATGTGAAGGAAAAAAAGTGGGGAGAAAATAAGTTTTTTTCTCTTGTTTGGATTGTGAAAAAAAATATAAGAATTTATATGAGAAATTTGAATGTTGATGTCATCTAAGCAATGTGAGGTTGGAGAAGGTTGTGAATTTTTCTCAAACCTTCCTCACAATTTTATGAGTAAAATTTTATCATTTGTTTTCAACAATTTTTTCACCTAACTTTTCTCCATTTTTTTGTGATTTTATCTAAACTAAACAGACGAAAAAAAGTAATTTTTTAAAATTTTTTTCTTTCCACTAAATTCTCCAAGGTATTGACGGAACCTTAAAGTTATGTTTTGATGTTGATGTTTTGCTTCAATGCTTCCCACATCCGCGTGCCTTCTACCAAGGGAGATTCCTAGGATAAATTATTGGCGTATTAAACCAGACTATTCTCATAGTTGATTTAGATTGGGTGTACGAAGGTGTCTTGGATTACTTGAATTAATTCCACGTATGCCTCCCCCGTTTCGATGGCAAAACTTGATGTATGACAAATTGAGCTTCCCAAGATTCATGTGCTAGATTTGTTAATAAAATAAGATTTTTAAGCGTTTGCCTTGTTCACGACTGTTCCCGTTCTTTTTCCCGCCCACGGCACACTAATTAGCCACACTCCATTATTGCCGACGGCACCATGTTTTCCAGCCGCTGTTTTCCGGCACCAGGTTGAACAATCTTGCACTCTAAATCTGCATTACTCTTGTAGACTGTGATCATCTTGACCATATCTTGAACCGTTGTTGGTCATGGTCACTGTGCACCATATCTCTTCCGAATAACAACGTATTGAAGAGCGTATATGCAGTGGATGACTTCCAATCTTGCCTTTTTTTCTTCTTCTTCTTCTTGTAGCCTTGAACATGTTTATCATAATTTGCTTGATGTAACTCTGTTGGATCAAAAAACTATTCCATATTTTTGCATTCTTCTTTGATATCTATATTTTATTGCTTGGCTTGAGCTTGCTCAGTTGAATCGGGATAATATTCTATATCAATCCATACATCAACTTGAACTTGGATCTCTTTTGGAGTCTTTACTTCTAAGATTTCTTGTGTCTCTTGTTTTGCAACTAAATATGTCACTATGCAATCTATTTGTGGCTTGTCAAACTCTTGCTTATTTGTTGGAATATCCTCTTCAAGTATGTGCAAAGGTTTAAGATGGGAGCTGCCTTTTGTATATCTGCTGAGGAATATTAAATGTCTTGAAGTGAAGGAGATTCTACTGGCTGCTTGTCAATATAAAGAACATTTTCTTCTTGTAAAAGACATTCCTGAATTGACACTTGAATGTTTTCTAATTTTTCAATATCTTCTAATTTTTCAGTACTAACAGCAATGTCAATTGACTCGATTGTTTTTTCCAAACATGCTATGCTAGATATGCTCATTCTTATTATAGGATTGATAGTGTCCTGGCTATATCAACCCAACACACCTAGAGCGAAGATAAAAGGAAGAATCTGACAGACTTTGGAATTGTTGCAGCTCATGCGTCACCTTCTTATGTAGTAATCCATAATTTTCTGTACAAAGCCTACAAAGGCACTTTGAGCCAGAACCATATGTTTCTCCAAAACAAGCCTCATACGGTTCATTAATATTTTTGGAATAATTTTATGCAGAGTGCCGAGAGACTATCAATCTAAAATGGCTAGTAATTATTGGATTTTCTATTTTTAAACTAAAGCATCTTTTTTAACAATTGTAACTTTTGCCAATTGTTATGGATGTTGATACTTATATTTGTTCCTCTATCTTTTTTATTTATTAACACGTATATCAAGATATACAAAAGCATGTTGAAGAAGAGATGGCCGGATGGCCATCCCTCACACGTTCTTCCCCCCTACCCGGGTTCAAACCTGGGGGACACATTTGCGGTGCATTTGTGTGTGGGAGAGTGTGTGGGTCTGAACTTTG
>JACYFF010031957.1:10281253-10312057 GCA_017589665.1 Selenicereus undatus | reverse complement strand
GCCGCTGCCACCGCCACCGCCACTCCATCAACCTTAACTCAGCCGCCATGGCACCCTCGTTCTCCACCTCAACAACTCAGGCAAGCAACCTCTCGCCTCAATAGACCCCCATCCCCACCAACACCGCCACCCTCTCTGTCGCTACCCCCACCTCCTCCTTTCCCGCCACCCCCTAGGTTGGTGATCTATACCTTGCTCCCCGCCGAGCACGTGTACTTGGAGGCTAGAGAGGCTTGGGTTTTGGTTTCACAGCGGACTGAGGTTGGGAGGCAATTTTATGAGGCCATACGAATAGAGCTTTTGGGTGAGATACAATTACTTCAGAATTCATCTCAATTTCACTCTATTGTTGAGGTTGACAATACTAATGAGCTAGCTTTAGCTCATCAATTTGTGCTTATTAGTGTGCCATTGATTCTGTCGGAGCATTTTTCTATTTTTTTTGAACCTTTTGCAAGACAAATTGTGGCCGTTGTCAATGAGTTTTGTTTTGGATCTGACTTCCACCTGGCTTTGACTATTTCTCATTAAGTTTTTGTGCTTGATTATTTCTGGTTCTAGATGCTTTCATCTGTATTTTTCATTCAAGGAGGGAGCAATGTTCTTTTTTTTAGTTTTAGGAGTTAGGACTAGTATATTTAGAGGGAGTGGGTGAAAGAAAAAATAAATGTTTTTTTGTTTCTTTTAATTTTGAGAGCACCGTTGAAAAAAACAAAAAAAGGGAAGCTTTGCCCCCAACACAGTAATAACGATAGGATTAACATCAGACACAATCGTATGACTTTTGTCAAACCTCCCAATACTATATAAAAATCACACAGCCTTACTCCTTTTTCACATCCCGAGGAATCCGAATCCCTAGAATCGAAAAAATGGACGATCCTGAGCCTCCAACGGATGACAAATTCATGGATCTCGGTGAACTCCACGATTCTTCCACATCTGCTACCAATTCCACCCGTATATTGCCAATATCACAATCACAACCACAACATTTACCGGCGCCACATCCACCACTCCAGAAAACACAATCTCCCCCACCATCAGTCCAGTCACTGTAACAACATCTAACACTCCAGAACCCCCTTCTTCAACTTCTGCAATTGCTACAATCATCTCCACCACTCTAACGACTACTACTATCACCACCACCTCCACCACACTCGCAGCCTCAGCCACCACCGCAAGAATCTCTACCAGACCACCACCGTCCCTATCTCAACAATATCTGTTGGGACCCTCGCCATCCCATATCAACCATTCCCCTCTTAACTGCCACCGCCACCGCCACCCTATCAACCTTAACTTAGCCGCCACGGCACCCTCCTCCTCCGCCTCCGCCTCGACAGCACAGATAAGCAACCTCTCACCTCAATAGACCCCCATCCTCGCCAACACTGCCACCGCCACCCGCTTCGCCGCCCCCTCTACCTCCTCCTCCCCCGCCAACCCTTAGGCTGGTGATCCGTACCTTGTTGTCCACCGAGCACAGGTACTTGGAGGCTAGAAAGGCTTGGGTTTTGGCTTCACAACAGACTAAGGTTAGGAGGCAATTTTATGCGGCCGTAAGAACACAACTTTTGGGTAGGATACAACTACCTCAAAATTCATCTCACTTTCACTCTGTTGTTGAGGTTGACAAGATTGATGAGCTAGCTTTAGCTCATCAATTTGTGCCTGTTGGTGTGCCATTGATTTTGTCAGAGCATTTTCCTGTTTTTTCTAAACCCTTTACAAGACAAATTGTGGCCAACAGTCAAAGAGTTGTGTTTTGGATCTAACCTCTACGTGGCTTTGACTATCTCTCATCAGGTTTTTGTGCTTGATTATCTCTAGTTCTAGAAGTTTTCATCTCTATTTTTCGTTTAAGGAGGGAGTAATGTTTTTTTTTAGCAGTTAGGACTAGTATAATCAAAGGGAGAGTATGAAAAAAAAAAACAAATGTTTTTTGTTTCTTTTAATTTTGAGAGCAGCGTTGAAAAAAACAAAAAAAGGGAAGCTTTGTCCCCAAGACAACAATAACGGTGAGATTAACGTCGGGTACAATCGTATGGCTATTAATACTATATAAAAATCACACAGCCCTACTCCTTTTTCACATCCCGATGAATCCAAATCCCTATAATCGGAAAAATGGACGATCCTGAGCCTCCAACGGAAGACAAATTCATGGATCTGTTCGAACACCACAATCCTTCCACATCCACTACCAATTCACCCCCTCTATAAGCAACATTACCACCACCATAATCACAACAAAAACATCCACTAACGCCACATCCACCGCTCCAGAAAACACAACCTCCACCACCACCAGTCCAACCACTGCCACAACATCTATCACTCCAGCAACCACCTCTTCAACTTCTTCCATTGCTTCAATCATCTCCACCACTCCAACAACTACTGCCATCACCACCACCTCCACCACCACCTCAACAATCTCCACCGCCACAACCACCGTCCCTATCTCAACAATATCTATCGGGACCCTCTCCATCCCCATATCAACCATTCCGTTCTTACTTGCCACCGCCACCCCCACCCCCACCCCATCAACCTCAACTCAGATGCCACAACACCCTCCTCCTCCGCCTCGATAGCCCAGACAAACAATCTCTCACCTCAGTAGGCCTCCATCCCCGCCAACACCGTCACCGCCACTGCCCCTGCCTCCTCCTCCCCCGCCACCCCCTAGGCTGGTGATTCGTATGTTGCTCTTCACTGAGCATAGGCACTTGGGGGCTAGAGAGGCTTAAGTTTTAGCTTCATAGCAGGTTGAGGTTAGGAGGCAATTTTATGAGGTCGTACGAACAGAGCTTTTGGATGGGATACAACTACTTCAAAATTCATCTCACTTTCACTCTATTGTTGAGGTTGACAATATTGATGAACTCACTTTACCTCATCAATTTGTGCCTATTGGTGTGCTGTTGATTCTGTCGGAGTATTTTCCTGTTTTTTCTAAACCTTTTGCAAGACAAATTGTGCCCAGCAGTCAAAGAGTTGTGTTTCGGATCTGACTTCTACCTGGCTTTTACTATCTCTCATCAAGTTTTTGTGCTTGATTATCTCTAGTTCTAGAAGTTTTCATCTCTATTTTTTGTTCAAGGAGGGAGTAATTCTTTTAATTTTAAGAGCAGCATTGAAAAAAACAAAAAGAGCAGGGAGGGGGTGAAGGAAAAAAAACAAATGTTTTTTGTTTCTTTTAATTTTGAGAGTAGGGTTGAAAAAAACAAAAAAACAAAAAGCGCATTTAGTATATATATTAAGAAAAAGAGTTGTATAGAGGTGATGATGGTATTTTATTTTGTATTCATCATCACCAATTTTCCACGAATGCTATATATATATATATACACACACACACACACACACACACACACACACACACACATATATATATATATATATATATATATATATATATATATATATATATTAGATGGTATATGTTTTTTGTGCTTTTTCTTAGCTGGGTATATATATGATATATGCTAGGATGCCTCCACAGTGGCTCAGTATTTTGTTCTACAATGGGTTATTAGCTTAGTAATAAAGACAAATCTGAGAAATTAAAGGATCAATGTTGGAAAGGCTTTGTTTGGATGATGAAGAGTTCCACAGCAGTAAATTACCAGGCAGAGGCCTCATGAACAATATGATGTGGATACTGAAGGGTTAGTTAAATGGATTACCAAATTAAAATTTCTTGGAACTGGAATGCTGGGTTCGCGAAGAAGACAAAAAAGATGAATAACAATGTCTTTATGGAAGGCAAAGCAACAAGAGACACAAGCTTGGAAAAAAAAAAACAAAAGAAAACACTCAACAGTCGACAGAGTGAGTGAGTGGCAGCAGGGTTATGAGTTATGACTAGAAGCAGGACTAGGAGGGTGGTGCATCAATTTGACTTTATTACTCATGTTGAAAGAATGAAGTTGAGAACAAATCCTGATTATCTAGTGGCATTGTACTCAATGGAACAATAGTCGACAAGTCAAAGTAATGAGACTGGGGGGCTAAAATCAGTTGACTTGGTTGGTTACAAGTGATCACTTATGACCTATACTTCAATTTCACTTAACTTAATCTGCCACTGTTTCCCTTTCTATTAAGTGCAAATGAGTTTAATTTGGATCGTATTAATTTGAATTTGTCTAAATTGGTTTAGCTTTATTCTGAGTTTTAGAGTCAACTATATGTTTGAATCACTTGAATTGCTAGATTATATGAGCCAATTTTACTTGCTCTCATCCCTCGCAACAACTTCCCGTTTCTCAACATGTGTAATATGTTCAATTTGGATCGTATTAGTTCGAATTTGTCCAAATCAAATCTTCCTTATTTAAACTTAGAGTCAAATTCAGGTCTTAATCAGCTGAATTATTTGGTCAAATTAAGTACTGACTAGTTCACTTAGTTTTATCACCCGCAACTTCCCTTTTTCAATATATACAAATAAGTTTGCGTTAAGTTCTATGATGTATGGATGTAATAACTCGAATACGTCTTAATTGACTTAGCACTGTTATAAAGTTAAAGTCAAGTATAAATCCGAATGAGTAATATTAGAGTTAGGAAAGTCTAACCCAACACGGCAACATGACCCGGACTCGACTTGAAGTTACTGAGAGGGACACGAACCCGAGACGACTCGAACCGATTTCGACTCAAAGTTGACACGATTTGGCCATTTAGTGTGAAAACGTATTATTTATTAGTTTTAAGTAAATCTAAACTATTTTTAAAATCGATACAAAATTGAATCGTTTATTAAATGGATCGACTCTAACCGACCTGTATCCCTAATAATATGTTGAACTAATAAATAAATTACGAGTCAATTTCACTTGATCTTGTCTTTCACTACTTTGCTTTTTGATGTATTTAAGTAATTTAACAACGAAACCAATTACACAATTCGCAGCCCATGATCATGGAAGTCAACGCTCATTTGAATTGATTATCAAGGACTAATAATACAATATTAATAACCAATTACGTACCGACCCTAACGGGCCTTTTCTTCAACCCAAAGACGGTGGCAGCAGTGTAGCACCGGTACGGCCAGTCGTCAACACATAAATAATAAGTAACACCCAGTCGTCAAGATTTAGGTATCACACATACATTGAATGTTGGCATCAAAAATAACCTCTACAAGCAACATTGCCACCGCCACAATCACAACCACAACCACAACATCCACCGATGTACATCCACCACTCCAGAAAACACAGCCTCCACCACCACCAGTCCAACCACCGCCACAACATCCAACACTCCAACAACTACTTCTCCAACTTTTGCCATTGCTACAATCATCTCCCCTACCACTCCGACAACTACCTCCATCAGCACCACCTCTACCACACCCGCAACCTCAACCATCTTCACGGCCACCACCACCGTCCCTATCTCAATAATATCTATCGGGACCCTCGCCATCTTTATATCAATCATTCCCCTCTTAACTTGAACCGCCACCGCCACCCCATCAACCTTAACTCAGCCGCCACGGCATGCTCCGCCTCCTCCTCCGCCTCAACAGCCTAGACAAGCAACCTCTCACCTCAGTAGACCCCCCATCCCCGCCAACACAGCCACCGCCACCCCCACCTCCTCCTCCCCCGCCACTCCCTAGGCTGGTGATCCGTAGCTTGCTCTCCACCGAGCATAGGTACTTGGAGGCTATAGAGGCTTGGGTTTTGGCTTCACAGCAGGCTGAGGTTAGGAGGCAATTTTATCAGGTCGTTCCAACAGAGCTTTTGGGTGGGATACAACTACTTCAGAATTCATCTCACTTTCACTCTATTGTTGATGTTGACAATATTGATGAGCTAGCTTTACCTCATCAATTTGTGCCTATTAGTGTGCCACTGATTCTGTCATAGCATTTTCCTATTTTTTTCTAAACCTTTTCCAAGACAAATTGTGGCCAACAGTCAAAGAGTTGTGTTTCAGATCTGACTTTTACCTGGCTTTGACTATCTCTCATCAAGTTTTTGTGCTTGATTATCTCTGGTTCTAGAAGTTTTCATCTCTGTTTTTCGTTCAAGGAGGGAGTAATGTTTTTTTTTGGGGTTTTAGGAGTTAGGACTAGTATATTTAGAAGGAGATGGTGAAAGAAAAAAAAATAATTATTTTTGGTTTCTTGTAATTTTGAGAGCGGCGTTGAAATTCACTACTAAAAAAATCTGCTTTTTCCGACGAAAAATGGCGACGGAAAATTAGGCCGACGGACACGCCAACGGAAGGACGGGGAAAGCAAAAGGGGAAGACGAACTGTCCGACGGACCCAATTTCCGTCGAAAACCCTGACGGATTGGTCGTATCCCGTTGGAATTCCAGCGTGCTGGAATTCCGTGGAATATTCCATCGGCTCACCTGATTTTTTCAACGTCTCTCTGCCCGAGAAAAGTTACAGGCTTTTTTTGAAAAAATGCATGCCGACAGAATTTTCCGGCAAATTTTCCGACGGACAGGCATTTCCGTTGGAAATTTTGAATTTTTTTGAATTTTCAAATTTTTCAATTTTTTTTGAATTTTTTTTAAAAAATAAGTGGTCCGATGGAATTTTCCGTCGGACAACAGTTTTTTTTGAAATTTTTTTAAAAAAATATCGAAAAAGGTGAAGTGGTCCGACGGAAATTTCCGTCGGACCACACCTCTTTAAAAACCCGATTGCTCGAGCAATTGGGCACTCCACACACACACACAAACCTTTCTCTCTCTCCGCCATCGCCAGTACCGCCCTCTTCCAGCCACCTTCGCCGCCCTCTGCGACCGTCCAACACCCTTCGCTCCTCCCTCAAAATCGGCCCCCTTCACTGCCTCCACTGGTCGCCACCACCTCTACCCACCGCCGCCTCCACCGGTCGCTGCATTCAATGTAGCACTAAGAAACTCCTCATCTTTCAAGTGAGTAATTCAACCTAAATGTTATTAGAGAGAACATTAAATTGCCATTGAAAGATGAGGAGTTTCTTGGTATTACATTGAATGCGGCGACCAGTGAAGCATGTTTCGATCCCGTCAAACGGTCTTTAGCTCAACGATATCGTGATTTTGCAGTGGAAAGATGCGTAACTCAACCTAAATTTTCACCAAAAAAAATTTTAAAAAAAAATTAAATTTCCAACGGAATTTGCAAATTCCGTCGGACAACCCGGCCGGATTCTTGCCCCAAAGTACCGGAGGGCCCGACGGAACTGATCCGACGCCCACCCGATATCCGTCTGCGTTCGTCGCCCACTCTGTCGGCCCGCTTCCCGACGACTATCTCTTTCTGTCGGAATGTGTCTGACGGACAGGACATTCCGTCGGAACCAGCGGGTCTACGGGGCTTTTTCCTACGGCGGTTTTCCGTCGGATTTTCCATCGAAAAATCATTTTTCTGACGAAAAAGCACGTTTTTTAGTAGTGAAAAAAACAAAAAAAAAGGGAAGCTTTGTCCCCAAGACAATTATAACGGTGAGATTAACGTCATACACAATCGTATGGTTGTTGTTAAACCTCCCAATACTACGTAAAAATCACATAGCCCTACTCCTTTCCACATCCCGAGGAATCCAAATCCTTAGAAACGAAAAAATGGACGATCCTGAGCCTCCAACGGAGGGCAAATTCATGGATCTCGGTGAACACCATGATCCTTCCACATCCGCTACCAATTCCACGCCTTCTACAAGCAACATTGCCACCGCCACAATCACAACCACAACCTTCAACGACACCACATCCACCACTCCAGAAAACACAGCCTCCACCATCACCAGTCCGGTCGCTGCCACAACGTCTAACACTCCAGCAACCACTTCCTCAACTTCTGCCATTGCTACAATAATCTCCACAACCACTCTGACGACTACCGCGATCACCACCACCTCTACCACACTCGTAACCTCAACCATCACCTCAACAATTTCTGCCGCCACCACCACTGTCACTATATCAACAATATCTGTCAGGACCCTCGCCATCCCCATATCAACTATTCCCCTCTTAGCTGCCACCGCCACCGCCACCGCCGCTCCATCAACCTTAACTCAGCCTCCATGGTACCCTCCTCCTCCGCCTCCGCCTCAACAGCTCAGCAAGCAACCTCTCACTTCAATAGACCCTCATCCCCGCCAACACCGCCACCCCCTCTGTCGCTACCCCCACCTCCTCCTTTCCCGCCACCCCCTAGGTTGGTGATTTGTACCTTACTCCCCACCGAGCACGTGTACTTGGAGGCTAGAGAGGCTTGGGTTTTCGTTTCATAGATGATTGAGGTTAGGAGGCAATTTTATGAGGCCATAAGAACAAAGCTTTTGCGTGGGATACAATTACTTCATAATTCATCTCACTTTCACTCTATTGTTGAGGTTGACAATACTGATGAGCTAGCTTTAGCTCATCAATTTGTGCCTATTAGTGTGCCATTGATTTTGTCGGAGCATTTTTATTTTTTTTTCTGAACCTTTTGCAAGACAAATTGTGGCCTACAGTCAATGAGTTTTGTTTTGGATCTGACTTCCACCTGGCTTTGACTATCTCTCATTAAGTTTTTGTGCTTGATTATTTTTGGTTCTAGAAGATTTCATCTGTATTTTTCATTCAAGGAAGGAGTAATGCTCTTTCTTTTTAGTTTTAGGAGTTAGGACTAGTATATTTAGAGGGAGTGGGTGAAAGAAAAAATAAATGTTTTTTTGTTTCTTTTAATTTTGAGAGCACTGTTGAAGAAAAACAAAAAAAGGGAAGCTTTGCCCCCAAAACAGTAATAATGATGGGATTAATGTCAGACACAATCGTATGACTGTTGTTAAACCTCCCAATACTATATAAAAATCACACAGCCCTACTCCTTTTTCACATCCCGAGGAATCCAAATCCCTAGACTCGGAAAAATAGACGATCCTGAGCCTCCAACGGATGACAAATTCATGGATCTTGGTGAATTCCACGATTCTTCCACATCTGCTACCAATTCCACCCCCTCTACAAGCATCATTGCCACCATCACCATCACAATCACAACCACAACCACAACATTCACCGACACCACATCCACCACTCCAGAAAACGCAATCTCCACCACCATCAGTCCAGTCACTGCAACAACATCTAACACTCCAGAAACCCCTTCTTCAACTTCTGCAATTGCTACAATCATCTCCACCGTTCTAATGACTACTGCTATCACCACCACACTCGCAGCCTGAGCCACCACCTCAACAATCTCTACCGCACCACCACCGTCCATATCTCAACAATATCTGTCGGGACCCTTATATGATAGTTGCTCCACCCATAGTGACCTATCTGCAGCGATGAGACTGTTGAGTATTAAATTTGATTATAGTATGCCTCAAAACTGTTTCAATGAAGTTGTTTAATTAATGAAAGAGATGTGTCCCCCTAACAACTGCGTGCCTAACAACTATGGGAAAACGAAGAAGGTTGTTAAAGATCTCAGCAACGATGTGGTCCAAATTGATTGTTGTCGAAAAGGTTGCGTGTTATTTTATAAGGAGGACGCAAACTTGGATGCGTGCAAGTTTTGTGGGTAGTGAAGATGGAAGAGGCAAAGGTCACAACAAATGAATCAGAATCCATTGTCATACTCAAGGATGCATTACTTGCCGTTAAAACCTCGATTGTAGAGGTTGTACGCATCAAGAAGTAGTGCAGAGCACATGAGATGGCATTATGAACATTGACGTGAGGACGGTGTTTTATGTCATCCATCAGATGGGGCAGCATGGAAACATTTCGACTCCAAATACCCTGAATTTGCTGCAGAGCCTCGGAATGTGAGGCTTGGCTTATGTGCTGATGGATTTAATCCTTACACATTGTCTTCAAGATCATACTCTATTTGGCTGGTGGTCGTTACACCTTATAACCTTCCCCTTGAAATATGTATGACCACACCATTTATGTTCTTGACTTGTGTAATCCCGGGGCCCAAAAATCCCAAGAACAACATAGATGTATATTTACAACCTCTTGTCGATGAGTTGAAAGAGTTGTGGGATGTTGGAGTTGAGACTTATGATATTTCTACGAGGCGTACATTTCAGATGAAGGTTGTACTTATGTGGACGATTAATGATTTTCTCGCATACGGAATATTATCTGGGTGGAGTACGAATGGCCAATTGGCATGCCCCGTATGTATGAAACAGCAAAAGGCTTTGAGATTGCAAAATGGAGGTAAATTCTCATGGTTTGACTGTCATCAGTGTTTTTTGCCAAGGAATCATGCGTTCAGAAGAAATAGAACCGCATTTAGGAAAAGGAGAACTGTTACAGGGGGTCCTTCTCGCCGATTTTCCGGGGAAGAACTTTATGTCGAGGTGGAAGATTATCCAATGGTAACCACAAATAGTGACTTTGTCGTACCAGGATTTAAGGAGAATGAGCACAAATGGATAAAGAAGAGCATATTATAGGAGTTGCCTTATTGGCAACACCAACTGCTTCGCCATAATTTAGATGTGATGCATATTGAGAAGAACTTCTTCGAAAACATTATCAACACTGTGATGGATGTTAATGGGAAGACAAAGGACAATGCCAAATCAAGAATGGATGTTGCCAAAATTACATTTACATTCAGGCCCAAGTGGTAGGCTGGTTAAACCAAAAGTGAAGTTTGTACTTCCTGTGGATAAAAGAAGAGAGTTATGTGAATGGGTGAAGGAGCTTCAAATGCCTAATGGATATTGCTCTAATTTGAGAAATATCGTGGACCCTAATGAGGCTAAATTCAACAACATGAAAAGTCATGAATGTCATGTCTTTATGGAGACTCTTTTACCAATTGCATTTGGTGCGCTCCCAGATGATGTGTTGAAACCACTTATTGAGATAAGTCAGTTCTTCAAGAACTTATGCTCAACAACATTGTGGGAGGATACGCTTGAGGAACTGCATCGCAACATTGTCATCACTTTGTGTAAGTTGGAGACCATTTTCCCTCCTGGGGTTTTCAATGTCATGGAGCACCTGCCAGTGCATTTGGCAGAAGAGACTCAACTAGGTGGTCCAGTACAATACCGATGGATGTATCCATTTGAGAGGTAAATTATGCTATAACTGATGAAACCTTCTATGAATTCTTACATGTGGAATCACTTAAAATCCATTGCAATTGTGAACTGTGTAGGTTCTTTGGCCGATTGAAGAGAAAGATAAAGCAACAAGTGTGTCCTGAAGGTTCAATCACAGAAGCATACCTAAAGGCAAAGAGGACATTTTTCGCCTCCCATTACTTCGGCTGTAATGTGCCCTCCATGCACAGTAGGTGCAGGAGAAATGAGGACGACGATGAACATATTAATCATTTTCCAACTCTGTCCGTGTTTGCACCGCAAGGGACCGCTATTGGCAGAGAAAGATCAAGGCATCTCACAGATGCGGAATATGTTGCCGCCCACCTTCATGTGCTGTTAAATTGTGACGAAGTTAAACCTTACATAGGGTGAATGGTATTTTCACTTCCAATCTAGTTTATCATTCATAGCGCAAGTATGTTTATAGGCTTCGTAAAATGTGATAGAATTTTCACGGACCAAGTGAGAGTCGCACGTCTCAATGTCAACGACGCAAATGTCAACACCATCATCGAAACACATTTCGCAGATTGGTTTAGTGACAATGTAAATATTCGAACTCATTTATTCATAATTTGAACATAACAATTAATTAGGCGCATTGTATTAATTAAAACCACATGTTATTTCACCTCAGGTGCATTATATTCAATTGTTCGAGACCGACAAACATTGCTACCTGAGCCAATTGGCCGTGAAGCCAAAACGATGTGTGTCAACATGGACGACATATAGAGTAAATGGATTCAAATTCCATACAGAAGCTCGAAGCGTCGGGAAGAGAACATATAATTGTGGTGTTGGTGTTTGTGGCACTGGGGAAGGCGATATTGAGAGTGATTATTATGGTGTACTAGAGGACATTGTCCAAATTGAGTACGTAGGCGAACCACTTAAACGATGTGTGCTCTTCAGTTGTCAGTTGTTCGACCCCACATTGAATCGTGGGACACGATCTCATAAACTAAGCAACCTTATTGAGGTCCACCGTACAAGAAGGTACTGAAAGTACGACCCATTTATCTTCCCAAATACCGCATCACAAGTATACTTCATGCCACATGCAGATCGCTCGAGGGATAGGGCCAATTGGCTTGTTGTCATACCAACCAAACCAAGGGTGATAGTGGATCAGCAGTACACCCTACCTACTGCGTACCAACAAACGGACATGGCGACTATCGTCGAACCTGCGAATGACGCCATCCCTGCGTCATTAGTGGATGAAAGTGCACCACCGAAAAAGGTTAATGATGAAATAGGGTTTTCATTCATTCAGGGTAATGACAAGATAGATGAGGTAGAGAATGGTGAGGATGATGAAGAGGGGGAGTGGGATGACGATCACGAAACAGATTAAGCTGAAGAAAATTTGCATTTGTCTGATGATGATGACGATGACATTGATGACGATGACATTGATGACGATGAGGATGCTGATGATTGAGTGGTTATTATGTGTATGAGTAATTTGCATGTGAAACAATTGTTTGTGACTTTACTTATATTGTATGAATGAGCTTTGCAAAATATGTGTCACCTACGTACCTATTATGATGTATGAGGAAAACGGTTTACATGTGCAATCATTATATATTTGCACTTGGCGTTGTTGTCGCCTATTTCAGGTATGGATTCAAGTTCTCGTCGAGCAAAGTCCTCCCCTCGAGGTAGAGGACGAGGGCGTCGAAGCTCTGCTGTTGATCCGACCGCAATGGATATTGATCCGGCTTTCCCCCAGGTACCTCATACACCAGTTCAGCCAGGAGCGACAATGGTTGCTTACATACCAGGTGTTTCAGGACCCATGCCTCCCCCATTTGGGGTTTCCATCATCAGACCTCATACATTCCCAACCAAAGCATCATGTACGGCCAATTTGCCTACAACATTCCTCCAAACCCCCATGTTGTTCACACTGTGCACCCCACTCCCCAACCCAGTCCACAACCCACTCACCCTAACACAAACCAGTCCCAAGAGAACATTGGAAGTGGTGAAAGTGAAGCACAATCTAGTCATGGGAGCGCTCGAGCAAAGACGTGGATTGAACCAGATGGTAACGGGTAAGTCGTCATTTGTTATATGTTATGAAGTACTACGTGAATTTTGCATAACAAGTAATGAATTTTATGTTTAATGTTCAATTAGGTTTCTCCCTAATGATAGTGCTGTTAGTAGGATTTCGTTCATATTTCAAAGCAAGTTTGACGGAGCTTGGCCTACTTGGAGCAAAGTGCACAAACCAGTACGAGATTTGTGGTTCGGAGAGTTAAAGATAACTACAGTGACTTCGTATTAACAGTTTCAGAAATATGTGATAAATTAGTATTGAATTATTTGATGTGTTATCCGTTTTCATAATTGCAGAAGTGGTTCACTTGGGATCCGGTCCATGAGGACCGCAAAAGAAGGAATTTTGAAAATCGAGGCAATGCACACTTGAGAGACTTCTTTGGCAAAGCAAGGAAGCATAACAAGAAGTCTGTCTGGCTCGGTGATGCTCAGTGGAAGGGACTCCAACAGCACTGGGCCAATAAACATTACAAGAAATTGCGTGAGACAGCCCAGAAAAACCGACTGTGGACTCCAGAAAGTGGTGGCCCATCTCTCTACACCTGTGGCTCGATCCCTATGCATGAGCATACGTGGCATCTGGTAAATGAATTAATGTTTGCTATTTATTCGTTTAAGTTCAATACTGTATTTTGTGTTGTGCTTGACATCATTCTTTCTGGCACGTACATAGAGGGAACAACTTGGGACGGAGCCCACCATTGTTGAATTATTCAGTCGAACTCACAAACTCCAGGGCAAAGATGATGCCCCTTGGGTTGACAAGAAATCACAACAAACATAGGTAAGCAATTAGCTATTCTCAATTTTCATTGGTAGTCAATTCATGAACTTGTATACTTTATTTTAAGTTATTGTACTACGCATGATTTCGTGTGTATGTTGCGATATTGTAGGAAACCTTTGAACGTGATTTTCAAAATGTTATCAACTCTTAAGGGACCGGGGATGGCTCTTCTCAAGATCCAGACCAGCCACTTCCCAACCCAAATGAGTTATGGGTGAAGACGTTCAAGAACAAGAAGGGTCGTATTTACGGCATTGGTGACGAGGCTGTCAACATGAGGGAATCCGGTTACTTCAGTCCCACTCAAAGATCCGGTGTTGTTTTTATATTAAAGTTCCAACAACCATGGTTATACATTGAATTTACTTAATGGCAACGCTAATATAGTAATTTACTTAAATGCCTGTCAGCAGGTTCCGGTTCTACGCCATCGCAACAGGAGTTCAATGACTTAAGGGGTGTAGTAACCAACTTGGGGGGTGAGCTATCGTCACAAGCTGAAAGCTACCAGTTGGTTATGGAGAAATGTAAGCAATTGGATGAATCCAATAGATTGCTCACACAAAGTAACCAACAACTGAGCCAACAAATGATGAGCATCGATCAACGCCTCCAAGCTTTCTTTCAAATGCAACAGGCGTCTGGCTCGGGATCTCAGCCACCATTTACTCATCACTCGCAACATAATGAGGAAGATGGTGTGTCAGAGGAAGAGGAAGAGGAAGAGGAAGGCGAAGAGGAAGAAGGAGACCTTGGTGATTGAGTTGGTTGCAGTTTTCCTTCAGGTGGTGGCTCTTCTGCTTATCTTCACGAAGTACATCATATGTCTTGTTGCTTGCTTCCCCTCCCCTTTCTGTTAATTTCACTCCCCTCCCCCTGGTGCTTATTTAACTCCCCTCCCATTTGGCGCTTACTTCACCCTCTTCTGCAAACATATATATAACTTCATTCTCAACTACTGGTAACTTCTGATTATTTTGTTTGGATTTGTGGTTTGTGATATATACAGACTTTGTTTGGAACTTGTAGTGTGTGATATGTAGAGAGTTTGTTTGGAACTTGTGGTTTGTGAATTGAAAACCCTTGGTTGGATGTGATGTGTTGTGTTGGATGTGGAATTCCACCTTTGTGTGGCTTAAAATTGTTGAGAACGCTTCGAATGAAGCCCTATTCGAAGCCATTGGATGTTGATTGAGTGCGAAGATCTTGTAAATTTCTTACAGGGAATGATTTGTATGTATGGATTTGATAAAAAAACAAACGATTTTATTTTTAAAAAAAGAGGAGCCCAGCGATGGAATGGCGACAAATAAGACAAAAAAATTGGGGGGGGGGGGGCAGGGGGGCGACGGATTTCATAATGCATCGCCATCAGCGACGGAATTTCCGTCGCTGATTCCGTCTCTGATGGCGACGGATGATTAATTCCGTCACCACCCCTGCCCCGCCACTTTGCCCCGCCAAAAAAATTTTGTCACAATTTCTGTCGCCGAATCCGTTGCCCACTACTCGGCGACGAACGAAAATCCGACAGCCTCATTCCGTCGTCAAATCCGTCGCTAACGTAAATTTCCGTCGCTGATTCCGTCTTTATTTGGCATTTTTCTTGTAGTGATAATGAAGAGTTCCACAGCTGTAAATTACCTGGAAGATCGGAGGCCTCATGAACAATACAATGTGGATACTGAAGAGTTAGTTAAATGGATTGCCAAATTAAAATTTCTTGGAACTGGAATGCTGGGTTCGCGAAGAAGACAAAAAAGATGAATAACAATGTCTTTATGGAAGGCAAAGCGACAAGAGACAGAAACATGGAGAAAAAAAAAAACAAAAGAAAACACTCAACAGTCGACAGAGTGAGTGAGTGGCAACAGGGTTATGAGTGATGACTAGAACCAGGACAAGGAGGGTGGTGCATCAATTTGGCTTTATTACTCATGTTGAAGGAATGAAGTTGAGAACAAATCCTGACTATCTAGTGGCATTGTACTCAATGGAACAATAGTCGACTAGTCAAAGTAATGAGACTGGGTGCTAAAATCAGTTCACTTGGTTGGTTACAAGTGATCACTTATGACCCGTACTTCGATTTCCCTTAACTTAATGTGCCACTGTTTCACTTTCTATTAAGTGCAAATGAGTTTAATTTGGACCGTATTAATTTGAATTTGTCTAAATTGGTTTGGCTTTATTCTGAGTTTTAGAGTCAACTATATGTTTGAATCAGTTGAATTGCTAGATTTTATGAGCCAATTTTACTTGCTCTCATCCCTCGCAACAACTTTCAGTTTTTCAATCTATGTAATATGTTCAATTTGGATCGTATTAGTTCGAATTTGTTCAAATCAAATCTTCCTTACTTAAACTTAGAGTCAAATTCAGGCCTTAATCAGTTGAATTATTTGGTCAAGTTAAGTACCGACTGGTTCACTTAGTTTTATCACCTGCAACTTCCCTTTTTCAATATATGCAAATAAGTTGTATGATATATGGATGTAATAATTCGAATACGTCTTAATTGACTTAGTGTTGTTTTAAACTTAAAAGTCAAGTATAAATCCGAATGAGTAATATTAGAGTTGGGAAAGTCTAACCCGACACGGCACCATGACCCAAACTTGACTTGAAGTTACTGAGGAAGACACGAACCCTAGACGACCCGAACCGATTTCGACTCAAAGTTGACACGATTTTGCCATTTAGTGTGAAAACGTATTATTTATCAGTTTTAAGTAAATCTAAACTATTTTTAAAATTGATACAAAATTGACCCGTTTATTAAATGGATCGACTCAAACTAACGTGTTAATCCTAATAATATGTTGAGTTAATAAATAAATTACGAGTCAATTTCACTTGATCTTGTGTCTCACTACTTTGCTTTTTAATGTATTGAAGTAATTTAACAACCTCGGAGCCCATGATCATGGAAGTCAACGCTCATTTGAATTGATTGTCAAGGACTAATAATACAATATTAATAACCAATTACCTACCGACCCTAACGGGCCTTTTCTTCAACCAAAGACGGTGGCAGCAGTGTAGCACCGGCACGGCCAATCGTCAACACATAAATAATAAGTAACACCCAGTCGTCAAGATTTAGGTATCACACATACATTGAATGCCGGCATCAAAAATAACCCAGTTTAATTGCTATCGAATTTAAGATTGATCTGAACCCATAATCGAAATTTACTCGAACCAAGATTGATCCGACTTGTACCCAAAATGATCCGCAGGAGCCTCACCCAAAGTTGACCTGATCCAAACTTAATGCAAACCGAACCCGAAACCGACCCTAACCTGATTCACCTGAAATTGACCTTATCCGAACTTAACCCGAACCAAAGTCAAACTAAAATTGGTTGACACGAATATGATCCGAACCAAACTTACACTAATCAAAATTGAACCGATTGATCCATTTGTCAAGTCTAAATTAGATCCTATGATCCAAATAATAAGATAAAAGAAATGATTCTAAATTTTTCATATAGTAATTCATCAATGTATAATAAAAAAGGATTTCATCTCTAGTACTGTTACGAAAATGTGTTTATGGAGTGTGAGACATACAATGTTATTTTTTAGACGTTCATCATAAGAATCAAATTTAAGTTTCCACTTTTTAAAAATAACCCTAATGAAGTAATGATGATTTGTATTATTATCCCCCATGTTGAATAAGGATATTAAGGGTGCCTTTTTTTGTCAGTAGGGTAATACAAACATAAACACACAATATAGATAGTGCTAAATAGCTCGTAACAACTACATTATAAACATCACCGCTCCTGGGTACTAATTTAGGAGCCTACTTCTGCTATATGTCACGGAGTCATTACCCTCTCCCTAAAAGGCCAGTCTGATGGGGAGTATAGCGCCACCGCTTATAAGCCCATGACTCTCCCATCACTTTTCCGATGTGGGGACTCTTGTCCGTGACACTCTCCCTCACCCAATCTTGTGACGCTCTCGTCACAGATGAGGTCCCCTGCTACCCCGCCTGTCAGAGTGTTTGGCGGGGCATTGGAGTTGGGTCTGGGTTGGCTCTGATACCACTTGTCACGGGGCCATTACCCTCTCCCCAAAATGTTGGTATAATGGGGTGTGCAGCGCCACCGCTTATAAGCCCAGGACCGTCCCATCACTTTTCCGATATGGGACTCTTGTCCATGACATATAGCCATGAAATCGACAATTCTCAAGATTGTCACTATGTGTTGTTTGTTTTTTTTGTTTTGCACTCCATATCTTCTAAAATATGTCTTCGCAGATTTCCTCTTTCAACAGTGCACTTGATAAGTGTCGTTACTTTGATGAATGCGATTGCGTCCTTCTCATATACATCGCTTAAGCCTCTTACCTTGCTCGCAATCCTCCCTACACCATTGAAATAAGAAAGGATTAGAGAATGCTAAATCATATCTTTCTCCGACCGGAGGTATTACGTTAATTCTTTGTACAAATCTCTTGCGCTGCCATGGCTTAAATTTCTTCCTCCTATACGACTTTCTCCCTGTTTAGCTGCTTTCAACTAGTGCATAAAAATGGAAATCAGTGCTCGCACCATACATTGAACATGTTGAGTCTGTGGCGTGACCATTTAAGTTTTCCATGATGACCGTGCTTCGAGATTCTTCCATTGTAGAGTCCTGTACAATTGGATTCACCACTGAAAGATGTTGATCCGACAACCGATTATCGTCCCTTGTTCGAGCCCGGAGAACCATGTAGGTCATTGATCTACCATTGTAGAATAAAATTGCTCTCTGGTGTGATTTTTTCATAATCCGATTGAGATAGTTGAAGAGAATGTTATATACGTGTGGTGTTAGTTTTCCTTGATAAGTGAAAAAGAACACCTTGCGAGTAGTCTTCCTACCATGCCCTTGTTGTAGAGATTGGTGTTGGGCTAGTACACATACTCACTGTACCAGATTTTATCGTTGAACTGTCATTCCTTGCAACCTCTTTAGGTACTACTTCGACTTCAGGTATTGCATCTACATTAGTAGTCACACTTGAGGGTTCTGAGTCTAAAAAATTGCTGATCAACTTGTCACTAGATTAGCCTCTATTCGTCACTTTTTCCTCAAGGATTTTAACTAGTTTTTCACATTCGACAACGTTTGGCTTCTCGCACCCTGTTGGAGACTCCCCCAAAGGCCATTCTTTTGCATTGTTAACCTCATGTTTTGACTCCTCTAAATCTTTATTGGAAATCTCATTATGACAGTCTGCACTCTCTGCCTTTGCAATCTTAGAGTTATTAGGTTCGATCCGAGTAGCTTCTCTCAAGTCACACACAATTTGGTGAAAATTATGCAAACTCAATGCTGCTTTTGCTCTCATGAAGAGAGCTTTCGTATTATCGGGCTCGAATTCAAGGACCAAAGAACATAATGTAATGGCTGACCTAAACTTACTTTGTTTTAGTTCAGAGGCTGCCAGGTTAAGATTTAGAGAAATAGCCAAATGTTTGAAGGGAGCCGCATTTGCATTAGATATAATATAACTAAAACACAACAACTTGATACTAGATGGATAATAGGTTGAAGCATTGGTGAATTCACTATTTTTGAAACATAGATTTCCTTCTTCCTTCAAAAATTGTACTTTATGTGGAATTTCCTCAGCCCTTCGATCTGAAACACAATCTGTGCAATTTGGTCAAATTCATGTTCCGCAAGATGGATACGTATAAGGGCAGCTTGAAGGAGATTATCTGTACCATAACCCAGCAAAGAGTCCAAGGAAAAATGTGAAATTTTGATAATTGGGCCACACACACACAAATGTGGTTCTATTCGCAATGAGTCCAAAATCCATATCAACATTGCTTCACTTGCTTTTTATGTAAATATTACAATGGCAAGTCAGCAGCACTCCATCTAGTTGGATTGGGCCCTCTTTTCAGGCCCATTGACCTATATGATTGATGTTACATCCAGCACCTGCAGTCTCGAGGCATGCAACAGGGGGATTTTGCCATTTTGGACATTAAAAAAGGGGGGAGAGAGAGACCGAGAAAAAGGGTGAAATTCTTAAACACATATGTATGTATCAGGTAAGATACGCATCCTTTTTCCCTCTATATAATTTTTTTCCCTCATCCGCCCTCTTTAACACTGATATGATTTCCTTGTATTTTTTTTCTAAAAAAATTGGGTAAATTCTCACCACGTAATTACTCCTTTTTTTTGTTGAAAAATCCATGTTAAATTACATCAAAGCTAAAAATTCAACTTTTTTTAAAATGATTAATCTCTTCTTTTTATTTAAACATTTAAGATAGTAAATATTTTGTTTTAAAAATTATATTACTTTTGTTTCCATTCACAAGAAAAAAAAATGTATGTAGTTTTAATTTTGATTAGTCAATATTTTTATTCTTAAGTGAGTAATATTTGAGTCTTATGAACTTGTAAGAAGGATGCGCCAATCTTAATTTGTTAATCTATGATCTAAACGATGAACTTTTCATATATTTAACGAGCCTTTAGTTGTAAATGATGAAAATTTTTATTTTTAAAGTAGTGAACACCTTTTTCTATAAGATGAACCTTTTTTAGAGTGTACCTAAAATTATGAACATTTTTTACGCTTTAATGAATTTTTATCTTTGAATGATTCACCTTTTTTTTACAATTTATTTTGAAAGCGACGAGTATTTTAATTTTGAATTTCATCTTTCAATGATTGATTATTTAATGTTTCTCTTAAATGATAAACATTTTCAATGAGCCTTTTGATTTTTTGCCTAATAAAATCTTAATATGACTATTGGTAAATCCAATTGATTCCCCCCCCCCCCACAAAAAAGACAATACAAAATGCTTAATGTTACAAATATTCTTGAAATGCTCTAAAATGACTACATAAATAACCAAGAGACGTGCCTTTCTTGTTAGATAACTTAGTTTTAAGAACTACATATTTGAGCATGCTGGCTGTGAAGTAGCCCTATAATGGGTGTACTTCTAGAGAGTTTTTTCATGTAGCATGTGAGTGAAGATGAAATTGGTTGGAAAGATTTGTAGGGTTTAGCCAAAGCTATTCTCGATAATCATCAAGATGATACACATTGAAAAGACTTGATGATTTGGGAGGCCAATTAACAAATTTTACTGGGTCGTGAGGGACATTACAAGAACAATTCTGTTGGCCCGATTTGGCTAATTAAATCACCCTAGAGATGAGTAAATAGGATGATGATCAAAATCACAAAATAATCGAAATAGAAATGTGGAAAATGTAAATATGGACAAAACACACAATTTATAGAGGTTCGGCAACGCCTAGTCCTCTACGCACATGCGCCCCTCGCCGATGGGATTTTAAACCTATTTCTTTTATTAGGTCGGCCGATTATACACGATTCACCAATCATACAACCTACTAGTTGACCCCACAATTATAGGTGTCCCAACGTATGCGTTGCTCCCCGATCATACTTAGGTAGTCGGCCCTCCGACGAATTAACCCAACCCAATACAAAGAAACATAACAATTATAAGATACACTTCTTTGGTAAAGAACAAACACTACCAAAAAAGTACAAAATAATGACGAAATTCAGCGACGGACAATTATAACGACGGAATTGGCGACGAATAATTTGTATTAAGAAAAAGTCAGACTCCGCGATGGAAATGGCAATGGAAATCCGAATCCATTGCAAGTGTTCAGTACTGGCGACAGAATATCTGTTGCCATGTCAATAAAAAATCAATTTAATTTCAATATGGTGACGGAAAGTCCGTCACCAGGTAAAGAAAATTCAAATTTTAAAAAAAATTGGGGCTGGCGACAAAATTTCAGTTGCTAATTCCGTCGCCACCCCAATTTAATTTCAATATGGCAACGGAAATTCTGTCGTCAGGTGAAGAAAATTCAAATTTTAAAAACAATTGGGGCTGGCGACGGAATTTCCATCGCTAATTCCGTCGTCGCCCCAATGAAATGAATCGAAATCTGGTTTGGAATTCATTCGACATTCGCGATAGAGAGACAGAGAGAGAAGCGAAATCGCTTAGCAAACCCCCATCGCCCACATTGCCGACCGGCCACCGCTGTCGTCTCCTACCGTCGCTGACCACCACGGTTGCCGCCCGCCGCCTTCCTTCACTGCCGTCCGCCGATGCCACGCCCCTTAGCCGTTTGTTTTGAGCATTTTTGAGGTAAATTTTCTCAACTAAACTAGTTGTAATTTCTACAAATTTTTGTATTAGATTGTTAGAATTTCATAGTTAGTTCATATTTACGTTGAAATATGGTATTTGTGTGAGGTTATTGCTTTAATTTGTTTCAAGATTTGGCTAAATGCAATTTAGGATTTAGGTTTGGTAATTTGAAGTTAAAATTTGATATGTTGGTGGAATGAAATGTTTTAGTTGATAATGTTGTTGAAATTTGATATTTGTGTGAGGTTATTGCTCTAATTTGTTTAAAAATTTTGCTCAATGCAATTTAGAGTTTAGGTTTGGTAATGTAAAGTTAAAATTTGATATGTTGGAGGAATGAAATGTTTTAGTTTATAATTTTGTTGAAATGTGATGTTTGTATGAAGTTGTAACTCTAATTTGTTTCAAGTTTTTGCCAAATGTAATGTAGGCTTAGGTTTGGTAATTTTAAGTAGAAATTTGATATGTTGGTGGAATAAAACGCTCAAGTTTGGATGAATTATTAGTTTTTTGAAATTCGTAAGAATATACGTGTATTTATAGAAATTTATAAGTAAATATATATAATATACAATTGAGTAATTTATGTATTATTATTGTTTAAATTAAAAATAATTTTTATCCAATAACTTATGTGGTTATTTATGAACGGCCCTCCACATCGTAGGTGGATGTATAATATATTATTGCCTGATCGTAGTGGTTAAGCGCAAATTTTCTAAATGAAATAAATCAATTCGATGAATTTGCACGTAGGCATACAGAATTTCTAAATTTTCAAAATATCTGTCTGCTAACTATTATGATGTCTGAGTGAACGGTTGATATGTGCGATTGTTATACATTTGTACTTGCATTTGTTGCCAATTATTTCAGGTATTGTTGAATTATTCAAGCGCACTCACAAACTTCATGGCAAAGAAGATTGAGTACGTTGCGGTTTTCCCCCAGTTTGTGGCGCTCCTCATTGGTTCTTTATGGAGTACACGGCTTGGTGCTTGCTTCTCCCTGCTTCTCCCCGCTTCTCCATCTTCTTCTTAGCGTTTACTTGCTTCTTCCTCAACAATGGCCAGTTGCTTAATTCATTCTCTTCCTCTTGGTGCTTGTTTCTCCTCTTCTTCTAACTTAATTTCACTTTGATTAACTAGCAACTTATGATTTATTTGGAATTTGTGGTTTGTGATATGCACCATTTGTTTGAGATTTGTTGTTTGTGAATTGAAAACAATTGGTTTCAAGTGTTGCTTTGTATGTGATATTCCAAATGTATGTGGCTTGAAAATTGTTGAGAACGCTTCGAATGAAGTCATACTTAAAGTCATTGGATGTTCATGGAGTGAATACTCTTTGTAAATTTCTTGCAGGACTTAAATATATATACTAAGGAATACAATAAAAAACAAGCATTTTTATTTTAAAAAAATTACAAATTCAGACACGGACTGGCGACAGAATATGAGATTTTCTTTTTTTTTTTAAGCAAAAGTCAGCAACGGAATTTCCGTCGCTATTTTCGTCGCTAATGGCGACGGATTTTTATTTCGTCGGTGACTTCTCCGCCTTTCATCGTCTGCCAAAAATTTGGTTTGTCGCTGCGGCCATTGCTAGGTCTGTTGCCAGTGGCAATGGAATTATGAAATTCCGTCACCAAGTACGTAGCGACGAGCAAAATTCCGACAACCTTTTCCGTCGCCAATTCCATCGCTAATCTACCTTTTTCTGTCGCTGACTCCGTTGTTGTTTGGACTTTTTTTTGTAGTGAAAATAATTATGCCAATGTAAGTTCAAACTCTTCTCAAATTCCTCCTCTTGATTAGCAAATGTAGCTCTCTTTCTTCTTCTTTGCTTGTGATCTCTCTTGTTGTGTCCAGCCTTCAGCTAGCTTCAATATTTATGGCAAAACTATGACACACCCTCAAAAACTAGCCGCTAGAATGACTTCAGATTTCCTCATGGATTTCAGCTTTAGTTCAAGGCCTTGAACTTCAATTCAGGGTGCTTGAAGATCTCATAATCTCAGCAGCAACGGTCATGAGCTATTTTTGGTTGATTCTGATGTTGTGTGCAATGGTCACTTTGTTTATTTGACTAATTGAGGATCTCTTTGAGATGATTTGCAATCCTTTCGATAATCAAGGCAAATATCAAGCACTTAAAAAAGATTTAAATATTGAAAGTCAAATATTTACCACATAAGGATCCCTGATAATAAAGAAACAATGATAATCAAAAAGGATATTATCAATCATAATTTTATCAATTATAATCAGCATTGTAATATCAAAATAATATAACTATAACATGATGAATAAGTCAATTGATTAATCTCTTTTTGTTTTTCATCAAAACATATTAAAAAACTCAATGTGAGCTTCAAGAAAGCTAACAATCTCCTCCTTTTTGATGAAAGACAAAACCCAATAAAAACAACTTATCCATACAATTTTGAGTGGCACGCCTCGAAAAATTTTCAAATACGTCTCCCCCATTTTGTATTTCATCAAAAAGGTAGCACAAGAAGGAGATAGAAAAATCGAAGCACAAAAATTATGGCAAACATGTATAGTTCCCCCTTAACAAATCAATGAAAGATACTCCCCCTTAATCTATGGCACTCATAAAAAGCATATAAGGGGTTAGATACTAACAACAAAATCAATCACATACACTAATGCTCATTGACTTGAAATTCTCGTAAGCAACATAAGAATGTAACAAGGGATTAACATATATTAACAAAATTCTCCGCCTATCAAAAGTAAATCAAGGCTATCGAAAAATGTTCAAGTGATATACTTTTTCCCTTATTGAAACAAGCAGTATCATTTATGCAAGTATTATAGAGCATAATAATTATGGACAAAAATATTGAGATCATATGTGCATAATCACATGTCATAATAGTATAAGGTATATTGGAATATTAAGCAAGCTCACATTACAAAGATAATAAAACAAATTAAAATTTGAAAATTTGAAAATAAAAATTTCTTAAATAGAAAGTAAATCACGCAAAGATAATATCACCTTTCATTTGGTAAGAATTCAAATTTTGATTTCTATTCATGTTGTTGAAACAGAAATTTAAGTCTTTAATTCAGTCACACCAAAAATTCGAGTTTCAACCTACAGTTCAAGGCCTTGAACTGTATTTCAGGGCCTTGAAATACAAGCAATGACAAAACAAGTGAACTTACCTTATGTTTACTTTTGGCAAACCATAACTGTAACGCCCCCAATTCCTAATGCCTAATTAGTTTAACCTAATTACTCACAAATTATTGATTAACAGTGGAAGACTTTGATTAGAGACATTGCAGTCATTCCAAAACGAAATAAGGCTAACTGACATTACCTATATCATTGTGTAGCTTATTTATTTACCTGACTCACCAAATAAGTGAAATCATACGTGCTAAATCATTTATAAAGTTTCTAATAGACGCAATAACACTACGTATGTTTACCAATATTAACAAACACAACATCCAAAGGAAAGTACAATCATCATGTTCTCGTAAGTGCTAGCCTATAAATCACTGGGAGCTTTTGGCTAGCGAAACCTCAGCAAAAGGGACTTAGGAACTTGCTCACTTCTGGCCACCTCCTGGTTTATCCGTGGAAGGACTGTTTACTGATCCTTTGCCTAAAACAGAAACCATAAAAACATTAGAATTATGAGTTGAAACTCAGCACGTACATCCTCATGCAGTAAAATAAGCTTTGAATTAACTTAGTTAGGCTGCATTTCGAAACATTTATTTTGTAAACAGGAGAAAGAGAGAGAGAATGTATAATTAAAATTGATTTGCCAGTTATTATCTGGAAGTGGACCCCTTATTGACATTTGTAACAATCTCGAGATACGTGCACACCTCCCAGGCCGATCGGAAAGCTTGAGTTGCAGCCGCGCGGGTAAATTGAATGGCATAAGCCATGATTATTGATAATTAATTGGGCCACTTGATTCTGTGACAAAACATTGCATAAAATGATTCATTATATGATTATCATATTGATTTTGCATAGTTTGAGAAACATGTAAGTTTTCGAAGAGTACAGGCAATGTACGTACCTGGTCTTTGAAAACCTCTCTCTTTTATTGAAAATCGTTTACTAGCAGCTTGAAACGACGACGTAGCCTTGAAATGAACCTTGTAATGCTCCTTAAATAATTCCTTTAAGTTCTAGTAAATATTTGAATGTCCGCATAGTAATAGTAAATAAATAAATAAAATTAAATAGCCTAATTGTTAAAGGACTAATTTGTGAAGTGATAACAATAATAATAAATGAACAAATATAGTAATAATGTAATAATAATAATAATAAAAAGAGAAGGCAAGAGAATTTAAATTATTCATTAAGTTATTAAAGATAATAAAATTTCTTAATCTTTCACTAATCAAGGAAAAAAAATTCGTACTTGGAGCAGAAGTGAGGCCACATGGGTCGCTTCAAGCTGCCAGCAAACGATTTTCAATAAAAAAGAGATTTTCAAAGACCAGGTATGTACATTGCCTGTACTCTTCGAAAACTCACATGTTTCTCAAACTATACAAAATCAATACGATAATCACATAATGAATCATTTTATGCAATGTTTTGTTACATAATCAAGCGGCCCCATCAATTATCAATCATCAAGGCTTATGCCTTTTAATTAATCTGCGCGGCTGTAGCTCAGGCTCTCCGATTGGCCTGGGAGGTGTGCACCTATCGCGAGATCGTTATAGACGTCAACAAGAGATTCACTTCCAGATAATAACTGGCAAATCAATTTTAATTATACATTCTCTCTCTCCTCTTTACAAAATAAATGTTTTGAAATACGGGAGCCCAACTAAGTTAATTCAAAACTTATTTTACTACATGGAGATGTACGTGCTAAATTTCGGCTCATAATTCGAATGTTTTTATGTTTTCTATTTTAGGCAAAGGATCAGTAAACAGTCCTTCCACGGATACACCAAGAGGTGGCCAGAAGTGAGCAGGCTCCCAAGTCCCTTTTTTTGAGGTTTTGCTAGCCAAAAGCTCATAGTGATTTATAAGCTAGCACTTACAAGAACACGATGATTGTACTTTCCTTTGGATGCTGCGTTTGTTAATATTGGTAAACATACGTAGTGTTGCTGCGTGCACCATAAACTTTATAAATGATTAAGCGTGTATGATTTCACTTATTTGGTGAATCAGGTAAATAAATAAGCTATGCAAGGATACAGGTAATGTCAGTTAACCTTGTTCCGTTTTCGAACGGCGGTAATGCCTTCATTCAAAGTCCTCCGCTGTCAATATAAAATTTGTGAGTAATTAGGTTAAACTAATTAGGCATTAAGAATTGGGGGCGTTACAATAACTTACCGTATGCCATTGCGAAGCTCCAATGTTTCCTTGTCCGCTTAAATTTTCAGGAGGATCCAATGCTATTGAAAATTCATTATTAGTACGTAAATGAGGAATCAATAATATCCAATGAACATGCACATTCTTGTTTGATTTCTTCAAGAATGAAGTTGCTTGACCAAATCTTGATACCCTTTTCTTCTTGGATTCAAAATTGTTAGAAATAAGAAAAATTAATGAGGTAATTCCCCCCCCCCCCCCTCAATCTTGACATATTTTCTTGATTTAACACTACAATCAAGAATTTTTGAAAGTTGAAAATTTGGTGTGGTATTTAAATCATAAGAAATATGACAACTTGGAGAAAAACTATTATTTGAAAAGTCAATTATGGATGTTACCTCATCCTTGCCACTTTGGAGAATAGATGAATAACTATGATCATTATTTTTCTCACCATTTTCAAGAAATTCCTCAATTTTGGTATGCTTAACATCATTATGTATAAACCGTTGAATTGGATCATCACGTTCATGTTCTTACTCTTCATGTAGTTGGTGATCCTTAACTTGCTTAACATTTCCTTCAACATATTCATTTTCTGATTTCTTAATAACTGTTGGACCTTTGACCATGATCTCCCAAAGATCGAGACCCTTGTGCTTGATATAACGTTCCATTGTTTCCTGCCACAAAAAATAATTAACACCTTTAAAAAACGGAGGGCAATCAAAGTCAAAATCATAACTAGCAATAAAATCGAACTGTTAGATGGTAAAGTCTTTAAAAAAATAGTACTAGCTCTGATACCAATTGTTAGCCTGGTTTGGCTAGTTAAATCCCCGTACAGATGAGTAAATAGGGTGATGATCAAAGTCACAAAATAATAAAAATAGAAATGTGGAAAATATAAATGCGGACAAAACATACAATTTATAGATGTTCGGTCACGCCTAGTCCTCCACCCACAGGCACCTCTCGCCGATGGGATTTTGAACCTCTTTCTTTTATTAGGTTGGCCGCTTGGACACGATTCACCAATCGTACAACCTACTAGTTGACCCTACAACTATAGGTGCCCCAACGTACGCGTTGCTCTCCAACCGTACTTGGGTAGTCAGCTCTCCGACTAATCAACCCAACCCAATATAAAGAAAAATAACAATTATAAGATATACTTCTTTGGTGAAGAACAAAATAATTATGTCAATGTAAATTGAAACTCTTCTCAAATTCCTCATCTTGATTTGCAAATGTAGCTCTCTTTCTTCTTCTTTGTTTTTGATCCCTCTTGTTGTGTTCGACCTTTAGCTAGCTTCAATATTTATAGCAAAACGATGACAAACCCTCAAAAACTTGCCGTTGGACTGACTTCAGATTTCATCCTTGATTTCAGCTGCAGTTCAAGGCCTTGAACTTCAGTTCAGGGTCCTTGAAGATCTCGTAATCTCTGTAGCAACTGTCATGAGCTATTTTTGGCTGATTCTGATATAGTATGCAATGGTCACTTTGTTTATTTGACTGATTGAGGATATCTTTGAGATGATTTGCAATCCTTTCAATAATCAAGGCAAATATCAAGCATTTAAAAAAAGATTTAAATCTTGAAAGTCAAATATTTACCACATAAGGATCCCTAATAATAAGGAAACAACCATAACAAAAAATGATATTGTTAATCATAATTTTATCAATTATAATCAGCATTGTAATATCAAAATAATACAAATATAACATGATGAATAAGTCAATTGATTAATCTCTTTTTGTCTTTTATCAAAACATATTAAAAAACTCAATGTGAGCTTTAAGAAAGCTAACAAACTTTGCATTTTTGATGTAGTAATCATCAATTTAGAACAAATATATTTCATCTCTATTGTGCAGTGCTAAGCACATGTGCTTTTGAAGTGGGAGTGTGAGAGTGTCATGCACATGTCGGTTGGAAACTATAGGCAAAATGGGGTATCGCAATGGTCCATGGTAGCTTGTTTCATTCGATAGGGATTTGAGTGTGGGGGAAAAAAAACATGGACTGTAGCTAAATTATTTTCCCCCCTCATTTTTGTCCGTTTAGGCAAGCTAGAGTTAGTGCATTGTAACTTTTGGAAAGTATTAGTATATACAAGTACCATGCCATAAAAGCCAAAGTGTTGTCGAGTGTTTGGTTGTCCAGGCACATATGATTATACATATTTTTATCTGTAGGTTAATTTAACGCAGCTAAATATTTTAGGTTTTATTTGGTCTTTAGAAAATTTGATGGAAAGAAAATTTGAAGGAAAAAAAATGTGCAGGAAAAAAAAGTGGGGAGAAAATGAATTTTTTTCTCTTGTTTGGATTGAGGAAAAAAAACAAGAATTTGGATGAAAAATTTGAATGTTGATGAACTATTTGAATCATGTTGATGTCATCTAAATAATGTGAGGTTGGAGGAGGTTGGGAATTTTCCTCAAACTTTCCTCACAATTTTATGAGGAAAATTTTATTACTTGTTTCTAACAATTTTTCCACATAACTTTCCTCTATATTTTTTTTCTTTATGATTTTCTCTAAACTAAACACAAGAAAAAAAAAGTAACTTTTCCAAAAAAAATTCTTTCCACCAAATTTTCTAAGGTCCAAACAAAGTCTTAGTGTCTAGTATTTAAAACTTTGAATTAATAAAGGGTGTTCTTACTAAATTATTATAAGTAACTTATTACTTATCAGCGTTGATTAATATTGCGACTTATAATTGGATCTTCTCAATTAGAGATCAGTTGAATGACTAACTGGGTGATGGAGGGTGTTAAGCGAGGAAAGGCTTCTCAAGAGGTTCCATTCTTGAAGATGACTATTTGGCTCTCATATCCAAGCTGCATAGAGAAACATTCTCAATAACTCTTTCAAGTTTCTTTATGTCTGATGTTTTTAATTTATGGGTTAATATTTGGGTTTTTCTCATTAAAGGCCTGTTCTTTTCGTGGGTAAATTGGATGGGTCAAAAGGGTGAAGTGGGTTGAAGTTGGTTGAGGTGGGTTGAGATAGGTTGAAGTTGGTATTTTTTTTTTAGGTGGGTTGAAGTACGTTGAAGTAGGTTGAAGTGGGTTGATGTTGGTTGAAGTAGGTTGAACTGCGTATATTTTTTATGTGGTGGGTTGAAATGGAATAAAATAATGAGAATATAATTAATGTGTGATAATTTATGAAGTTATCCAAATTTTGTTAAAATTTTGATTTTTATTTTTTATTTTTTATTTTTTTTATTTTTTATTTTTGATTTTTAATTTTTTAATTTTAATTTTTTTTGTTTTTACTT
>JACYFF010031957.1:10254230-10271906 GCA_017589665.1 Selenicereus undatus | reverse complement strand
AATAATAATAATAATAATAATAATAATAATAATAATAATAATAATAATAATAATAATAAAAGAGTGAAAAAAGAAGATGAGCCCCATGCTTCCTTCCTGTTCAGCTTATGCATTTCTGATTTAATTTAACAATCGCCATTTGCCACCTTCTCTGTTGCTGCCTCTATCTCCCCTCCGTCACTCCCTCTCTCTCTCTTTCTCTCTCTTCCTCCTCTTCAGTCGGCGGAGAGAGATTAGATTAGACCTCCCGCACTCTCCATCCATGGCGGAATAACCACCTCACCTCACCTTACCTCACAACTCTCGTGCATTCATCATCATCCTCGCCGCTTTAATTTCCCTGATTCAGTCGGCAATGCTCTTAATCTTATGCATTCTCTTTATCGAAGATTAATTCCGTGTTAATCTAATCTTAGGGTTCGGTAGTGGTGAGGAGAAGGAGGTGGAAGAGGAAGAAGAAGAAGAAGAAGAAAGAAGGAGGCGATAATGGCGGGGTGGGAGAGCATGAGGAGGGCAGCAAGGACGCTTTTCTTCATGGTAGCCATGCTTGCATCGCTTCTTGTGCAGTGCTTGCCTGTGCTCATCGCCATTGGAGATGTTTTGGTTCCTTGCGCTTTGGTCTCTGGCTTCACCTGTGTTAGGTGTTATAGCTTTCGAGAGCATCTTAGGGGATACGATTTCAAGACCTCTTTGATTGATATTCCTATTGTCTCTGTTGTCAGATCTCTCATCATTATCTGTAAGTCATTTTCTTCGATTCCCTTTTGATTATATTTGTTTCCTTTTTTGTTAATTAGTTTGAATTTGTGTCATGTTTGTATGCTTAGCTACAATTGTAGTGATGGCTCAACGTATGTGGACATAGGCGTTTTGCTTTGGCAATGCATGTTTTGAAACGTGGGCAGACGTTCTTAGCTTTTTTTCATCTGGAATGGTGACTGGTGAGGAATGACTGAGAGTATGTGAAAATTTTGGACAGGAGGTTTCCGGTTATCTGATAGTTTCACCTCAGTAAAACTCTGGAAAAATAATAGAGAATTTTGTGTCAAGCACTGATATGTGTCTTGACTTGGACTAGGCAATTGTCTAAAGAATCTGGTTTTAGACTTTTGGTCCAAACAAAAAACTGGAGTGTTCGCAAGGAAGCAAAAGAACTGGAAGAGCCCTGGTAACTTAGGTGGCCTTGGTGGGTCATCCCTCTAAAAGATTAGAAGAGCTGTAGAAGAAAAATGTAAATTGATGTGTTTATGTTGGAATAGTAGGGTTGTTTTACTGCTCAGTTGAATCTTGTGCAACTGTATAAAATTTGCATTTTCTGCTTGCACTATGTGTTTCTTGGACTTGTCTATATCCATGTTGAAGTATTGATTATCATATATGGGTCCAAATGTCAAACTCAGCTATTGTCTAGAGTTATTGTATTTTTTTTTTTATGGTTGGGGGGGGGGGGGTGAATCTAAATGAAGTGTCAAGTAGAGCTGGGAATGTCTGACCCGACACGATAACACAACACGAACCCGACCCAAAGTTACTGAGAGAAACCCGAACCCGACCTAAACCAAACCGATTTAAACCCGAAGTCGACACAATTTGACCGTTTAGCATGAAAACATGTTATTTTTCAACTTACGCAAATCTAGGCTATTTTCAACACTGACACGAAATTGATTCGTTTATTAATAGGTCAACCCGACCTGACTTGTTTCCCAGCTCTAGTGTCAAGTATCAATGTCTATGTGGAGGTGTTAAGCGTACTCACTACGGTCATCTAAGATGAAATTTAGAGTCCAACCAACATGCTCACAGTTCACGAGCATTTCCATTGTGTACGTCTTGTCAAAGCTTAAATTATACTTACGGGATCACATAATCCCTAGACAACAAGCAAACATATATTGGAAATCGAATATATGACACATATACATACGGGAAAAAAAATATATACACCAAGGAGGAGCATTGCTAGCTAGACTACATAATAGTTTGCAACTTCTTGTCCTTTTTTCTTTTTGGGCAGTGCAAGGGCTTGGCTCATGGCATTTCTGCATTTGTTTGACATGCATGTGAAGTATTGAAACTCACAACGGTTTAGATTTGGCTGTTTCAAATTGCTTTTTCAGTCAGGTTTTGTTGTCTATTTGAGGGTTGGACTTAGATTTCTAAGTGCATTGGTCAATTGATTGGTCTGCCTCATATTGGTTGCAACTTGCGACTGAGAGAAAAATGGGTAGAAAGTGGGTTAACCTGTATGTATGTTATGATTACTTGCTATGTGATTATTTATGAATTGTTCCATGATTGCAGGCGTTTACACTATGTGTGATGGTCCTGCTCTTTCTCACGGGCCATATCTTGGGAGTGTGACAATATGCTCCATTTCCTCAATTCTTCTTTTATCTGTTAAGACCTGCGTTTTCTCTGTGAATTCCCAAATTGAAGCTGAAGGTTCACATTCTCTCTCTAGGCGTGTTTTCCACATGAAGAAGTCATGGGGAATGCCTGTCTTGTTTCTGTCATCAGTAGTCTTCGCTCTTGGCCATATGGTGATTGCTTACCGAACCAGCTGCAAGGCAAGGAGAAAGCTCTTGTTTCATAGGGTTGACCCTGAGACGGTGGGTCTCCAAATGGTTTCTTCCTTTTTACCACATGTAGTTTCTAAAATGTGCTATGTTATTATTTCACTCTCGGAGATGACATATTCTATCCAATTTTGATTCTATATGTTGTTAACGTGATACGCTTCAAATTTTGTTCCATGAAGATCATACTGAAATGTCATCCTTGCTTGGCAGGTTCTCTCATGCAAAAGTTTGCTATCTGCGTACCAAAAGATGCCCCGATCTCCCGTTCCCTCCGCATCAAAGACCCCCAAAAGTGACAGCGAGGAAAGGAGGAAACCTTATGGTCTGGCCACTGAAGGCACTTTGCCTGTCAGATTACTCACTGACATTGACAGTTTATTCACCACTTGTCTGGGTTTTACCCTCCACTACAAAATTAGCATGCCAAGCTCTTCTCCACATTTTCTATCTTCCACGAACTTTATGGAGCCAACTGGAAGTTGCATCCCTCAGCTGGGCATCGGGAGGGTAAAACTTGCCAGGACGTTGACTGCTCTGCCAAAACCCCAACGCCATCTGCATAGAAGCTATAGTAATCAATTTCATTCTTCTCTATATGATCCGTTGCTGGACAATTTCCCGTATTCAGATGTCCCAGTCAATGAAATCCCTCCATTGAGCCTTGATGCTGCTGATGAGAATGATGCAGGTGATGATCTAAGTCCTTCAGAACTGGGTGAAGATTTATACACAAACGGGCAGTGTGGTGTCGTGTTGGTGCACGGATTTGGAGGGGGAGTATTTTCATGGAGGCATGTAATGGGAACACTGGCATGCCAGGTAGGCTGCACTGTTGCAGCCTTTGATCGGCCAGGGTGGGGTTTAACCCCTAGGTTAGAAAAGAAGGATTGGGAGGAAAAACAATTGCCGAACCCCTACAAACTCGAAACTCAGGTATCAGCTTCACTTGCTGTCACCTTAACATTACTCTTTTGACCCTCCTAGAAAGAGGGGGAGAGGGGGGAGAGGGAATGCCTTGCAAACATGCATTAGTAATTTAGCATTTACACTGACTTCAATGGCTGATATTTTTTTCATGTAAACAAATATTTATGATGATATGAGATGATGAAATCGTCCAACAGCAGGAAGTGAAGCAACACTGAATCACCTGAGCATTAGGATGTTATTTGTCTACCTATCTCCATATCTGCTAACCATTTATGGTCAGCTTGTGACATGCTGAAACTTCTGTAACTAAGTCTTTTGTCTAGTTGAGAAGTTTATGCCGGATTGCCTCTATGTTTTATTTCTGTGGACAATTCTGTCTCCTTTACAAGAATCAAGTATGCCATTGCTTAGGATTTGAGCTGAAATTGCTATTGAACACTGGAGAAAACCAAAACTTTTGCTTTATGCTTGCGTGTAAAACGAACATATTTTGTCATCTTTGTTAGGGCAATGATAAGATTCTGATTTAGTATTTAGGGGTTTCACAGGTAATCATGCATACTACTACAATGAAGTGCACTTCTGCACGCACTTGAGAGGTCTGCATGTAATTGACACCATATACCTGGGGACAAGCCCTAGGCCTCATAGGTTAAATACTTATTATTGACTTTGAGCTGAAGTTAGGTTATTGGATCTTTTAAGTGGAAGCTGTTTGGTGGCATTTGCTTGTAGGGAGAGAGATTGGCTTTTATGATATCAATATGTTGTAGAATTGGCTTCCTTAAATCCAAAGTGGGACTTCCTCCCAAGTTTGTTTGTGTGTCCTATGATCCTTTCATCTCTGTCAACCCTTCTCATTCTGTTTCAATGTTACACTGTCAGGGTTCTAATTATTTAATGTAGGATTGGCTTTTTGGTTCACTTTCAGGTGGATCTACTCCTTGCATTTTGCTCAGATGTGGGGTTTTCATCAGTGGTACTAGTTGGCCATGATGATGGTGGCTTGCTTGCTTTGAAGGCAGCAGAGAGAGTGAAAAGACGTGGGAGTTCCATAAATGTGAGTAGAACCCTCAACTTTATCTCCTATCTTGATGCTGTGGTTCTTTTGGATTTATATTGGATCTTTTTTCTGAGGAGTGGTTGAATGATTCTTCGGGGTAAGATATTTTTCCTGCATTTATCAACCTTTTGGGCTGTAAACCTTTTTTTAATCACCAAGAATTTGGATAAGTGAGAGTGTTGACTACAGTTATTTGGCAGAGCACTTATACTGTTGAATTTTTAGCTGTACAACTTTTTAGGGAAGAAAATAAGAATATAATTTGTCTCTTATTTGGTTCTTTGTTACTGATTATAACAATGTGCAAGACAAGTTATAGGTTGGTAATGTCTTCATTAGGTCACTTAAAACAAGTCCAAACAGGTAGATGAATAAAAATAGGCAACAGATAAAGGACTTGTGCTGCATTCTGGTTGTGACTTAACAGATTAAGCAACAAAGTGATGAAGTCTGACCCAAACTCTTAGAGCCATTGTGGGGATTCCGTTTGTTTCTTTGTGTTCGGATTAGACTGCCATATGCAGTAATATGCAGTGCGGTGTAATTTGATAGATGCATTAGACCTTCCAAATGGTGAATGATGAGAAAGAGTGAGATCTCCATAGGCCTTCTTGGCTAAGTATGGTTTGGTAATATCTTTGTGAAGGAACTGTTAAAGCCAAACGAATCCTCTGAGGACTTATCTTTTATCTAAAAAACAGTATAAAAGAGCTATACAAACAGAACATTTGAAGAAGCGTAGTAGGCAGGACGCTCCTGAAAAAAGGGCACATAATAGTGAAAAGAAAAGAGGCTCTCATCAATGCTTTAGAAAAATGGAGTGCGGGTCTCATCTAAGTGTTCGGAAATCGAGCATCTCATCTAGCGATTTGTGATATTATTCTTGAATCTTTAGTGGGAGTCTTGACTTCAATATGGAGTTTGAGTTGTGGTCCTTCTGGTCCACTCTAATAAGGTTTTATCTGGATAAATATTTGAAAATTAAGATATCACCAAATGATTCTGAGAGATGGTTCTTGAATTTTTCAGTGCGAATCTGCTCAAGAAGTTTGTATTGTGAAAGTTTGAAACGAAATTCGACCTACTCAAGCAGAGAAAGCCAAAACATGTTCATGAGAGATAGTGAATATTTGTCAATAGAATTTTGGGGAAGGTACTCTGTTTCAAGTGACTTTATCATTGTAAGCAAAAGCGCAGTTCAGCATATGGTCATTGGAAATAATTGTTACTGTCAGCCTCAGATCTCATCCTTCCTCCAACCCCCCCCCCCAACTGTCCAAAAAAGGGAGTCCTGGTGGAAAGGTCATGATCTTGGAAAATGCAGGTTCTAATCCATGTAAAAAGGCCAGACCTGGAAAATTTATGTAGTAGTTGCTTCTTTTTTCTCCCCCTTCCCCCCCCCCCCCCGGGGGGGGGGGGCAGGAGGGGTGCCTGTTTGTTTGTTCTAGTCTTTCCTGTGCCATATGTAGATGTTTCTATTTAATGAACTAGTCGTTTCACATGATCAAGCCCTACTTAAAATCAGAAACTAGAAGGCCCAAACATGATCATGTGCAATATGGCGACGTGACTATTAAATTGATGAATTACTTGTGATCGTGGATAATATGGTGTGTCATTGGTCATTCATTGAAAAACTTCGATGGTAACTCATCCAGCAATGCGTGGACGGTTTGGAGATAAGTATAACTTAGTGTTAGATGTTGACACTAAACCACAATTATATGCTGGCTATCCAGCTACTAGTCTTCTGTTTAAGTATTTTCCATTAACAATAATAGAAATAGCCTAAAATCTACATTTTTAAAAAAAATTGTATCACTCAGGTTGCCATTGAAGCAGTTGTGCTGCTAAGCGTAGATTTGTCCAGAGATGTAGTTCCTGCATTTGCTAGAATTCTCCTTCGTACTTCATTGGGAAAGAAGCACTTGGTGCGGCCACTATTGCGAACAGAAATTACACAAGTGGTGAATCGGCGTGCATGGTATGATGCCACCAAACTCACCTCAGATGTTTTAAAGTTATACAAGGTATGGTGTCGTGTTCTGCATTTTCTAATGCGCAATGAAACTAGTATCTTTAGTGCAGTTTCAATTTATGTGTATGATCAATTTTTTTCACATTGTGTTTGTGGCTTATGAATGGTATCCAATCAGGCCCCTCTTTG
Organism: Selenicereus undatus; assembly: GCA_017589665.1. Taxonomy (NCBI): domain Eukaryota; kingdom Viridiplantae; phylum Streptophyta; class Magnoliopsida; order Caryophyllales; family Cactaceae; genus Selenicereus; species Selenicereus undatus. The sequence goes on along the minus strand of JACYFF010031957.1, from coordinate 10,265,164 downwards.
TGTGGAAGGCTGGGATGAAGCCCTCCATGAGATTAACAAGCTGTCTTGTGAGACGGTTCTCTCACCCCAAAATGCAGAGTTGCTACTGAATGCAGTCCAGAACTTGCCGGTTTTGGTTGTCTCAGGTGCTGAAGATGCCTTTGTCTCCTTGACATCGGCTCAAACTATGGCTTCCAAATTTGTAAATTCAGTAAGTATTTTTGACCCTTCTTTAATGTGTGGTGATCTTTTTCTATTTATAAAGCTGTTGATACTTGCCATTTTATCATCATAAATTGAATAATTTACATTCCCCTCCACACCCCCCCCCTCCCCACCCAAAAAACAAAAAAGGAAAAAGAAGAAGAAAGGGGGAGAGATGATAATAGTAGAACTAGAGTTTTTTTCTTTCTTTTTCTATATGTCGCTCATAGTTCCAGCAGCGTTGATATCTTAGCTGCCCAGTTTGGTCGGCTGAAAAAAGGGGGAGGGGTCGTGCATGGAAGGCCCAAAGGGTACTGATAATGCTTTATCACAACTGTGGTAATCTTGTAGCATAAGAGCACTTGGTACGTTGGACCCTGGGCATTCTTGTCTTGTTAAACCATTAATGCCATCTTTTCTGTTCCCGAACCTGAATGGATACACCGCCATAAGACCCCCCCGGGGTAAATAATGTAGCTCAGCTATATGTGTTCTTTTGTACTTAAGAGTACTGGTTCAACTATGCAGAGACTAATTACTATCTCAGGATGCGGCCATCTTCCACACGAGGAGTGCCCCCAGGCTACACTCGCAGCTGTTTCTCCTTTCATCAGTAGAATTCTATCTGATTCAGAGATGCAGGGCAGCTGATTCACTTGCATAATTTATCTGTCCTACTGGCAGCAGTACTTGAGCTAAGTCTCAAGCCCCTATCTACACCTTCCCAGATTATATTGTTGAATCCACGACGAACAGATTCGAGTTTATCTCTTCCATTTTCAACTCAAAAAGTCACTCGGGTTTTGGTAGGAGTTCCATGTAAATTTTTGGGTTTATGTTCGGCAGCTATTGAGAAGGTTATATGAGCTTCAAATGCGTAGGGGGTTGTAGTAGTTGGCCACCGAAAAAAAAGGGGTGGACAATGACATGATTTTTTTGTACACATCATTTTGCAATCTACGCATTAGTTATGGTTGCGGTTAAGAAATGGAAATGCAAGGAAAAAGATTTATTCTTCATTGGCTTGCATGAATGTTTAGCGAAAACAGGCCAAAACAGAAAACATAATATTTACTCAAATTCAAATAATTCTCTATTAGCATAATTGAAATGTTGGTGTAAATTGCATTAATTGAGGGTCTTGACAATTGAGCAATGTATATGCAATTATTCTAAATGCACTGAAAAGTTGAACAGTAAATTTGCACTAACACAATGTGACATAATTAGATGAATGATATCACTAAGAAAATGGGGGGTTTAATTATGCTAATATCAAAATCAGTCGTCACGATGTGGTGTCGTATTTTTTATCGGTGTAAATATAATTTTTCATGTATATAAGTTCAAATGAAATTTTATATGATAACCAATTTACAATGTATATACCATTCAAAGCTTCCTAAATTGTCATTGTCGGATTACTTACTTGATATTTTGACATAAATTAGTTCAGCAGGTGAATTCGGTTCTTCAGTTGTTAGAGACACTAGTCCAAGTTCAACTTGTATTGATATTCACGTCATTATTTACACGGAAATAGAAAGCATGTGTTTGCTTTTTTTGGGGTGGTAAAAGAGAGACCATCAATAGGAGCAACGATTCCACAAATATTGCAGTACTTTGGCCACTAGTCTGGGTCCGTGCTTTGCATGGAACATGTTTAAATAAACATTTTATAGATATATTACCAAAATAATAAATAAATAGTTATGGTAGACATGAATAATATTATAATTTAGAGTATAACCAATGGGATTAACAATTGAAGATTGTATGATTGTGAAAAAAGCCTATACAAGTATGATAGAGACAGTAGATGGTGAATTTGTTACAAAACACGCTAAATGGGGTGATGATAAGTCAATCTATGACGCCAATGACGAAAAATCCACGTCCTCCTCTTGTTGGTGAGCAAAAATTTATGAAGTCGTTAATTGTCTAGTAAAGTTAGGTAAAAACTAGTTTAAAGTAGGTTTAGTTTGAGCTTTGCATGTAACACAAATAAAATTTGTCTTTCAACAAAAATAATTTGAACATTATATTTATGCCAATATATAACTTTTTTGGCTATTTAAAGTGGTCCATTAGGGGCTGCTAATATAATTATGCGTTCATAGTTTGTACATTTGGTTTTCATGTCAACTCAATAGCTTCATGGGTTTTGATATAAACTTCCCATGCCCTTATGTTATCTTGCAAAAGATGGGTTGAGTTTAGATTTTGGGTTGAGATATTTCTTAGTTTGAAGTGTTATGGCAATTCGAGACATTTAATTTTAAACGGTAAAAGATTAATTATAATTTTAGGTGTTTTATGAAGAGAATTTGATTATTGGATTTGTATGGTTTAAAAGAAAACAAAAATTATTTCATTTTTTCTTGTGTGTTAAATAGATTACATTTTGGTTAATTTATTACATGAATTAAATTTAATTATAAAATAGGTATGCTTTGAAAGAAAAAGAAAAATATTTTGTTTATTTTCTTCTGTTGAATAGATTATATTAAATGTGAAAGAAATTCAGCTTCAGGGGGCCTAATTGATGTTCATGTTTTATTTTTAATTTTTTTATATTTCATGTTCAACCCTTGCAATATGTTATATTATACTTACAATATGTAATTTTTCAGCACAACCCTTACATATATACAATCATAATTAATTTGACTATAATATCAAATTCAAAGAGAAAGATAACAATGACGATAACGACAATGACGACAATAACAACAATAGTAATAATGGAAATAATCATGGAAATCATATTTTTATCTCTATTATCTCTAATAATACATGTTCAAATGTATATTTGTATCAAAAAAGACAAAATATTAATAATAATCATGGAAATCAAAAATGTTTATGATTTCTATATAAATGTGTATATTACATTATGTATTAATGATAAGGTGTCACATAAGGTTTTACAACTTGTTCAGTAATTATAATTCGATTTTCTTAAGTTAAAACTTCTAAAACATGAACTTATTCTATAATAATGAAATAATAAAAACTTTTATATCCATTATAATCTCTTAATCTCTCTTTAATAATTAGATTATAATAAGTAAAATTGACTATGTTATCAAATTCCAAAGCATGAACTTATTCTATAATAATGAAATAATGAAAACTTTTATATCCATTATAATATCTTAATCTCTCTTTGATAATTAGATTATCATAATTAATATTGACTATGTTATCAAATTCAAAGAGGAATATAACATCGCCGACAACGACAATGACAACAATAACAATAACAGCAATAATAGAAATAATCATGGAAATCATATTTATTTTTCTTTTATCTCTAATAATACATGCTCAAATTTATATTTGTATTGAAAAATACAAAATGTTAATAATAATCATGGAAATAAAAAATGTTTATTATTTCTATATAATTGTGTATATTATATTATGTATTAATAAAAAGGTATCACATAAGGTTTTGTGGCTTGTTTAGTCATTATAATTTGGGTTCCTTAAGTTAAAACTTCTAAAATATGAACGTATTCTGTAATAATGAACTAATAAAGTTTTTTTTATTCATTATAATATCTTAATCTCTTTGATAATTAGATTATCATAATTAATATTGACTATGTTATCAAATTCAAATAGAAAGATAACAATGACGACAATGATAATGACGACAACAACAACAATAGTAATAATGAAAATAATCATGGAAATCGTATTTATTATTCTATTATCTCTATGCTCAAATTTATGGTTGTATTGAAAAATACGAAATATTAATAATAATGATGGAAATCAAAAACGTTTTGGTACGTAGAAGTCACAAAGGGCAATATAATACAATGAGGGATGAGAATCGAACTTGAGACCTAATGTGCCCAATAAAGAGTACAATACAATGAGGGAGGGGGGAATCGAACCTGAGACCTAATATACTCAGTAAAGAGGGAGAGATTATTGCATGTGCTATCTATTGAAGCGGTTATCGAGGGCTGAGATTGCTTAAAGTTTTGATCAATGCTTGTGAAACAACATATATCCAAAATTCACTCTCATGTTAACATTTTCTATTTTCTCAACACTTAACCCCTTACACATTTTAACATTTACAGTATAAAGATTAGCCATTAAGAATGAAAATAATTTACTGGTTAATGAATAGAACAAACATCCGCTTGCCTGATGGGAAATTTAGTCAAGCCACCAAGCAGGCAAGGAGTTTTCTCTCTAGCAAATCGGATCCATTTAATGGTTGACACTGCTTCTTGAAGAACCTGGCTTCGCATGTCGAAATCAATTAAAATAACATTCATTTGGATAGCTACGTTGTAAACACTCATGCTCGTGTCCATAACGTAGCTAACAACTCTAGTTTTTCATAATCATCATGTATATAGATCTGGTAAAAATTGACCTAATTTGAAAATCGAACTCAAGTCCATATGAAAAATTTGAGTTTTGAACACGACTTTTTTGACCCAAACTCAAAATAAATCAAATTTGAAAAGCCTACAAACTAGTGGTTCAAACCAATCCGCCCGTTCGATCCAAATACTGTATCATTAGTTTTTGATTTTTATTTAATTTTTTCCTTTCAACAATAATATTTATTCATATTGTCTAATCGTTTAGAGAGACGTTATATAACTATCCCATCCCTTTATAAATTAAACAATAGTACCATTTCTTTCCCAATCTCATTCTCATTAATGACATTGTACACAATTAAAAGGGACAACTTTTTAAAATGGGTATGAAATGGCGTAAAATAATTATGTACTTTTAAGAAAAATCATCTAGAATAAAACAAATGTTACATTATTAGTGAAATGAATGTTATTAATCATATTGTAAATAAGACATGATGAAAAGAATATAAATATTTGTTGTTATAATTGAAAGATGGTTATAGTATCCAGTACTTCTCTACTTCCCTTTTACTCGCTTAATCGGTTTCCACTCTAATTGGTCTTAAACCATGACGCTGGTGGACGATGGGTCGACTATATTATATTTGTTAGGATCGATCCAGTAATGAAGTGTACCTAAGTGGATAATGTTAGATTAATTAACAAAAATATTACATTCTTAAATGGATTATTAGCATATCAAACCATTTCGACCCATTAACATGCTTTAAACAAGTTGACCAATAAATGACCCAACCCATAAGGCCATTATTGACCTTATTTTAATAGAAGAGCCGGGACTGACCCACCCAACACAAAGGGGGCTCAACTTTTTGCCTACTGCACATGACGTTCATATTATAATGAAAGGTTTAAATTTTTCTAATTTTTTGTTAAAAAATTAGAAATTACTATATTTTTTCATTAAATACAAATAATTTTTAGTAAATATAGACAGTTTTTGGTTTCAGCGAAAGAAAAGTAACTCACAAAACGTCGCTCTAAACTCGTTGGTTCTCATATTTCATTCGAACTTGAAATACATTCGACCAGTATTTTATCCAAATCTAAATACACTTGACTTGTGTTTAACCCACGCCCAGTTAAATTGAAAAGTCTAAGCATGCATGTCTAGTGAAGTGAACGTTCTTTAACTAATGGGTAGGGGTGACAATTTTAACTGCACCTGATGGATATCCATTCCACCCGACTAGAAAAATCGAGTGAAAAATCCGAAATATACGGATGATGGATGATGGTTTAACGGATTAGATTGAATCGGGGTGATGCTCTATCCAACCCATCACTCGATCCATCACCCGCTTAGTCATCCATTTCTTTATCTCCTATTTGCAATTTGTTTACTTTTTTATTTTTGGCCCTTAAATTTTACTCTTTTTTGGGACAATTATATAGTTAATTCTATGATTTTTGTCAAAATTAATATGATGAATATGCTATTTATTTGTTCCTCATACCTAAAATATCTTTTCTAAACCTTTCAAAAGACAAAACTTACTTTCTTATGTGAATTTGCTAGCATATTACATATAACTTTCATCACCCATTTATAACTTGATGCACCTCTATGGCCTCAAACCAAGGAGGGATCTTAATATCTAAGCCAAAACCAAGGATCACAAAACAACAGAAAGCAAAATACCACGGGAGGGGGGGGTGGCACGGTCGTGCCACTCAGCACGGTTAGACCGTGCCACTCTGCTGGAGCAAAACACCACGGGAGGGGGGGTGGCACGGTCGTGCCACTCAGCACGGGTAGACCGTGCCACTATGCTGGCCGTCCCGGGTGCAGTTTTGTGCCATTTTTTTGGAGTTTGCCAAAAAGTTGCCTAAAGCTTTCCCTTGTGCAAACTTGGATTTTTGGGATACTTGAAGCACTTCTAAGCCTTAAAGAAAGAGCCAAGAAGGGTGTTCAAGTATTGAATGGAAAAGGGTGATTTGTGGCTAAATGAGAAGACAAACAAATGAGGCTAAGTACCTTGGATAAGTAACACCACCAAGCTACTTAGGGCTTCCCTTTCTTGGATTAATGAGATAAGTAACACCACTCAATAATCAAGGAAAGGACTCTTGATCACCACCTTGAGAAGCCAACTCAAAGATAAGCAAGAGAGAGAGACACTTGAGGGAGTAAACTCAACCTTCTTTACTTCACCAACTTGAGATGTACAAGTGAATAGTGGCCTTTATATAGGCATATACAAGAGAGAATACTTGGCTAGTAATTAAGCAAAATACTTGGCTTACAATTAAGCAAAATACTAGGCTTACAATTAAGCAAAATACTAGGCTTACAATTAAGCAAAATACTTGGCTTACAATTAAACAAAATACTTGGCTTACAATTAAACCTTAATGGCTAAGCAAAAGTCAAGACACAAGGTAACAAAGTCTAGCCTTGTGTGGGTACGAATCAGAAATCATACCTAGGCTAAACTCTTGCATAAGATGGGCAACCCCCTTGATGTCTTTTTTTAGAAGATTGGATTGCCGCTCACCTTGTTGCTCCTCCATTGGTGCATCATTCTCCCCTTGTTGAGAAGAATTTGCCCTCAAATTCTCTAGATGATCATCTTCCAAGTATGGTTTAAGATCGGCGACATTAAAGGTACTTGAAACACCATACTCACCCGGAAGATCTATCTTGTAGGCGTTATCGTTGATCTTCTCAAGCACCTCAAAAGGACCCTCGGCCCTTGGCATTAGCTTGGACTTCCTTTTGGAAGGAAATCTTTCCTTCCTTAGGTGTATCCATACCAAATCTCCCGGTTGAAACAATGCTTGTTTCCGGTGCTTGTTGGCTTGACTTTGATAACGCTCATTTGCCTTCTCAATTTGGGCGCGAATCTTCTTATGGAGCTCTTGAACTTCCTTGACACATTCAGTAGCGTCGATGCTTGCTTTCTCTCTTTGATGAAGTGGTGAGAGATCAAGTGGGCCAAGTGGGTTGTAGCCATAAACAACCTTGAATGGAGACTCGTTGGTAGTTCGGCTTGGTGATCGATTGTAAGCAAATTCAGCATGTGCCAGAAGTAGATCCCAAGTCTTCAAGTTCTTCTTCACAAGAACCCTAAGCAAAGTTCCCAAAGAACGGTTCACCACCTCCGTTTGGCCATCCGTTTGTGGGTGACAAGTAGTACTAAAGTTCAACTTAGTACCCAACTTTCTCCAAAGCGTAATCCAAAAATGACTTAAGAACTTTGAATCACGATCAGAAACAATGGAGATAGGGATGCCATGGAGTCTTACCACTTCTCTAAAGTAGAGGTCGGCAATATGGGAGGCATCATTTGCCTTGTTGCACGGTATGAAGTGAGCCATTTTCGAAAATCTATCTACCACCACCAAGATTGAATCCTTGTTGCGTTGGGTGCGAGGTAGACCAAGCACAAAGTCCATGCTCACATCAAGCCATGGTCCTTGTGGGATTGGTAAGGGAGTGTAAAGACCTTGTGGAAGTGAATGGCTTTTGGCCATTTGACAAGTAGAACACCTCTTGATGATGTCTTGGATGTCCTTGCGCATATGAGGCCAATAGTAATGCTCCTTTGCCATTGAATAGGTCTTGTCTTCACCGAAGTGTCCCGCCAATGATCCACCATGGATCTCTCTAATCACGAGCTCCCGAGTACCACATTTTGGTACGCATAATTGACTTCCTTTGAACAAGAAGCCTTCTTGAACCAAAAAGTCCTCTTTGGGACGTGTTTGACACACCCTAAAGAGCTCCCCAAAATCATCGTCATCTTGATACAAGGATTTCAAGTGCTCAAATCCAAGTATACAAGAATTGAGTTGAAACAAAAGTAGGTGCCTTCTAGAGAGAGCATCCGCACCTTGATTGAGCTTCCCCGACTTATGTTTGATGACAAAGTGGAATGATTGTAAGAATTCCACCCACTTTGCATGTCTTGCATTGAGCTTATGTTGCCCTTGAATGTACTTCAAGGCTTCATGGTCAGAGTGTAATATGAACTCGTTGGCAATCAAGTAATGGGTCCAATGCTCTAGTGCTCGAATGATAGCAAAGAACTCTTTGTCATAGGTAGAGTACTTTCTTCTCGAGTCACTAAGCTTCTCACTGAAATAGGCAAGAGGCTTGCCTTCTTGAGTCAACACCGCACCAATACCAACTCCGGAGGCATCACATTCAACCTCAAATATTTTGGTAAAGCAAGGGAGAGATAATACCGGTGCATGAGTAAGCTTGTCCTTGAGAGCTTCAAAGGACTTTTGAGCTTGGCTTGTCCACACGAATTTGTGGCCTTTGAGTACTTCCGTCATGGACGCCGCAAGAGTGCTAAAATTGCGAATGAACCTCCGATAGAAGGAAGCTAGCCCATGAAAGCTTCGGACATCTTGCAAAGATGTAGGAATTGGCCAAAATTGAATGGCCTCAATCTTACTTTGATCCACTTGAATTCCCTTGCCCGAAACAATGTACCCCAAGAATACAACTTCATGGGTAAAGAAGGAACACTTCTTTAGATTCCCAAAAAGCTTTTCTTTCTCTAGCACTTCAATGACTTGTCTCAAATGCTCATAGTGCTCATCTTCATTTTTGCTAAACACCAAAATGTCGTCAAAGTAAACCACCACGAACTTACCAAGGAATGGCTTGAACACTTGGTTCATTAGCCTCATGAATGTACTAGGAGCATTGGAAAGACCAAATGGCATAACCAACCACTCATAGAGACCAACCTGGGTTTTGAACGCGGTCTTCCATTCATCCCCTTCTCGAATACGAATTTGATAATATCCACTTCGAAGATCAATTTTCGAGAAGACCATAGACCCATGGAGCTCATCAAGCATATCTTCCAATCTAGGTATAGGATGTCTATACTTGATTGTGATCTTGTTGATAGCTCTACTATCGACACACATTCTCATCGAGCCATCCTTCTTCGGCACTAGTAAAGCGGGAACGGCACATGGGCTTAAACTCTCTTGGACAAGTCCTTTAGAGATAAGCGCTTCCACTTGTCGTTGAATCTCAAGAGTATCTTTGGGATTCATTCGATAAGCAGGCTTGTTTGGTAGGATAGAGCCGGGTATGAGGTCTATGTGGTGTTGGATGGTTCTTTTTGGTGGCAATCCGGATGGAATGTCATCGGGAAACATGTGGGCATATTCTTGTAGTAGTTGAGTGGCTAGGGGGTGTAATGGAGTCTTACTTTGTGGGTTTTGTGGGGGAGAGTGGAGAATCAACTCTTTGTGATTCTTGAACTCATGGTGGGTGGCTTTGAGAGTAGGCTCAAGGAGAGATAATAACAATTCACCCTCCTTAGGTGTTTCCATGTGTTTGAGCTTGGGATTTTGTTGTGGGGCTAATGGCACAAGAGTGATCTTTCGACCATTCTTTTGAAGAGTGTAGGTGTTTTTGAAACCATCATGCATTACTCTCCGGTCATACAACCAAGGCCTCCCCAAAAGGATATGACATGCATCCATTGGAATTATATCAAACCATAATTCATCATGATAGCTCTTCCCAATAGACAAGGAAATCAAGCAACGAGTTGAGACTTGAAGACCCTTACCTTGGTTAAGCCATTGGATCGAATACGAGTTAGGGTGGGGCTCGATCTTGAGTTGTAACTTCTCTACCATCGTAGTAGAAGCTACATTAGCACAACTTCCGCTATCCACAATAAGAGAACACACTCGGCCATTGACGGTGCACCTTGTGTGAAATATGTTCTCCCTTTGCTCATCTTGGCTAGAGCCTCTTTGACCACTCAAAGTCCTCCTTATAACAAGTAACTCTCCGTCATCTGCTTCTTCAACATACTCCTCTTCATCCATAGCAAGATGAAGTTCTTTCTCATTCTCCTCCTCCATTCGTTCTTCTTCCTCCAAACCTCGATATTCAATCAAAGTTATAACCCGTTTGTTTGGACAATCGGACGCGATATGTCCAAAGCCTTGACAACGATAACACCTTCTTCTCTCATGTGGGTTGAGAGGGGGTTTGGTAGGGGGACTGGGTTTGGCATTTGAGGGAGTTATGGGGGTGATTTGTGGTTTGGGAGTTGGAGTATAGCTCCCCTTGTTGAAAGGATAGGTTCTTTGTGGGGGTTTTTGGGGTTCTCTCTTGAATCGGTTTTTCTTTTGTAGCTCAACTTTGTGGGCTAAGAGACACACCTCATCAAGTGTGGTATAATGTTGCAATTCAACAATATTTCTAATAGGCTCATTCATTCCCCCCAAATACCTCACAATGGTTTGGTCTTCGTCCTCTCTAACATCACAAATCATCATGAGTTTTTCAAACTCTCTAGTATACTCCTCAATACTCTTAGACTCTTGTCTAAGGTGATGGAACTT
>JACYFF010031957.1:10233384-10249230 GCA_017589665.1 Selenicereus undatus | reverse complement strand
AAGATTGGATTGCCGCTCACCTTGTTGCTCCTCCATTGGTGCATCATAACTTGATCCACATTTACTCGCGGATGGTAGATGGATGAATTGGCTTAGATTTTTGCGAATGATAGGTGGAGTGGATGAAGTAGAATAAAGCGGACGATGAATCACAAGACCCAAATCCAATCCATTACCGCCCCTACTAATGGGATCCTGATCATCGATCGCCCATGTACAAAAAGGCAGTCTTTTAACACACCAAAAAATTAATTAAAAAAACAAAGTTGAACTTTAATTTCAAGGCATTAAGTTCACTATCATATATCATTCAACCACTAAACCTTGAATGGATAGCTTAATTAAGCACTATTTTCGAGAAACAAATTCAGTGGCGGATCATCTTGTTAATATATATGTCAAGCAGGTATATTTTTTGCTTTTTTTTAATTATCCCCCATGTTCTGTTAAATGTTCCCTATTTGAAAATTGTTATGGTATATCTTGTTGTTAGGGAAAATTGAGCGACTTTAGTTGCGGAAGCGATAGGATGAAACAGATATTTAGAAATTTAAAGAACGATAACAAGAACAAAGCAATAACACACAAGAATTTACGGGGAAACCCAATGCGGGAAAAACCACGGACGGAGACAAGCACAATCAATCCACTATATGAGCAGGGAGAGTACAAAACGATCGCAATCACAACAAGTGCTTCGATCCAATAACAGGATTACAATATCTCTGGCAATCTCTCTCAAAACCTCTCTACCTCTCAATGTGTTTTGCGTTTACTTGGTTGCTGAACTATTATAGATCCTAGGTTGGGTCTCTTTATATAGAGTTTGGAAGTCCAGGGTTTAACTCCTAGAGGAGAACCCTAGTCGCCAAGAAGGCTGCACGCCAAGACGCAAACCCTAGCTACCAAGAAGCTTGCGCTCGAACTGGGAACGCCGCACGGCCGTGCTGGGTGGCACGGTCACCCCATGCCAACTCCCTACCTGCCTTTCGTCGTCGCTTCTTCGGCCTGACACGCCCATGTCGCCTAACACGGTCCCATAGTGCCGTTTCTTTGATTTTGGGTCACGAAACCCAACAATCTCTACCTTGGACTGAAATCTTCAATCACCAATTCTCTAACACCGTCACCGCCCCCCGAAGGGCGATGCCCCCCAAGGGGCAATGCCGAGAAGGGCGCTCAAATATTGTGAATGTCAACTAAGTCCAAGCAATGCTTGAACTTAGGTATAGGGAGAGGCTTGGTCAACATATCTGCAGGATTCTCTAAAGTGTGAATCTTCCTCACAACTATTTCCCCTGCAGCAACTGTATCTCTGGCATAGTAGTACTGGACACGGATGTGCTTGGTCTTTGAATGGTAGGCATCATTCTTAGTCAGGTGGATTGCACTCTGACCATCAGAAAACATCACAGTCGTAGCCTGTGGAACTCCAAGCTCAGTCACAAGGTCCCTCAACCAAGTAGCTTCCTTCACTCCTTCAGTAGCAGCAACATACTCAGCCTTTGTAGTAGATAAAGCTACAATAAACTGAAGCGATGCTTTCCAAGAGATGGCACCTGCACAGATAGTGAAGATATACCCAGATATGGACCTTCTCCTATCAAGATCACCAGCATAGTCAGAATCAACAAAGCCTGTAACATCACATGTAGCAGCTTTGCTTCTATCAAATACCAACCCCTTATTAACACCCTTCACATAGCGAATGATACACTTCACAGCTTCCTAATGATGATTTCCAGGATTATGCATATACCTACTTAACACACTCACAGCATGTGACAAATCTGGCCTAGTGCATACCATAACACACATCAAACTACCAACAACACTAGAATAAGGAACGTTAGACACCCTATCAATGTCCTCCTCAGATTGTGGACAACACTCAGCAGACAATCTAAAATGTGCAGCAAGGGGTGTAGAAATTGTCTTATAGTTACCTATGTTAAATCTGCCTAGTACCTTCTCAAGGTAGTGTCCCTGAGACAAGTACAGCTTACTAGCCTCTCGATCCCTCTGAATCTCCATGCCTAGAATCTTCTTGGCTGCACTCAGGTCCTTCATCTCAAACTCCTCGCTGAGTTGAGATTTCCACTTGCTGATCAAGGACTTATCCTTGGAGGCAATCAACATATCATCAACATACAACAGTAAGTAAATAAAGGAACCATCAGAATATTGTCTAAAATACACACAATTATCATATCGGCTACGTGTGTATCCTTGTGCAATCATAAAGGTGTCAAACCTTTTGTATAACTGCCTAAGAGCCTGCTTAAGTCCATACAAGGACTTCTTCAATCTACAAACCAGTTGTTCCTTCCCGAGAACAACAAAACCTTCAGGTTACTTCATGTAGATCTCCTCCTCCAACTCCTCATGAAGGAATGCAGTCTTCACATCAAGATGTTCTAACTCCAGATCAAACAATGTAACAAATGCAAGAAGCACTCTAATGGATGTATGTCTAACAACAAGTGAAAATACCTCATTGTAATCAATATATTCCTTCTAGTTACAACCACGAACAACCAGGCGTGCTTTCCACCTTGCATTTTCAACTCCAGGAATGCCCTCCTTTCTCTTGTAGATCCATTTGACAGTTAAGGCTCTCCGGTCTTCAGGTAGCTCACATAGTTGCCAAGTCCGATTCTTCTACAGACTCTTAATTTCCTCTTGCATAGATAGGATCCAATTATGTGAACTTGGGCAGGAGATTGCTTCAGAATAGGTTGAAGGTTCCACACCTTCAGGCACCTCCTTTGTAACTAAAAATGCATATGCTATCAGTCTCTCATCATCATTGTAGCGAGTAGGCCTCCTGATCTCCTTCCGAGGATGAGCTATAGAGTGATCAACCTCTACCTGAGACTGATCAGAACTGATAGTACTAGGTTCAGTGACCTAAGCGAGCTGCTTAGTATCTCTACGTTGAGCTACAACGGTTTCCACTTCTACCTATCTACTGTTACTGATATCTTCCTGATCACCTGCACCAGTAGAAGGAACAACATAATCCTTTCCAGAAGATAACATAATAGTCTCATTGAAAGTTACATCCCTGCTCTAAATGACTTTCTTAAACTCAGGACACCATATGCGATATCCTTTAGACTTAAATGCATAACCAAGAAACATGCATTTGATAGCCCTAGGGGCTAACTTCCCATTATTCACATGGGCATAAACAGGACATCCAAATATTCTTAAAACAGAATAATCAACAGGATTACTTGACCGTACTTCTTCTAGAATCTGAAAATCGATGAAGGTGTGTGGTAAACGATTCACCAAATAACAGGCTGTAGAAACGGCCTCAGCCCAGAAAGTTTTGCGATCCCAAAGCCCTGCATTGGAAAGCATATAGCGAGCTTTCTCCAGTAGAGTCATATTGATTCGTTTTGCAACTCTATTCTCCTGTGGTTTTCCAACCAAAGTCTTGTGCCTAGCTATGCCATTCACTGCACAGCACTCATCAAACTCTGACTCAACAAACTCAAAACCATTGTCAGTCCTAAGCTTCTTGATCTTTCTCCCAGTCTGGTTCTAAACCAGAGCTTTGAACTTCTTGAACATAGAGAATGTCTCATTTTTCTATCTCAAGAAGTAAACCCAAACCTTGCATGAGAAATCATTAACAAAAGTTAACATGTAGCGCTTACCTCCCATAGAAGCAACTCTCGAAGGACCCCACAGTTCAGAATGAATATAATCAAGGATCCCCTGAGTACGGTGCTTTGCTTTAAAGAAACTCACCCTCTTCTATTTCCCAAATATATAGTTATCACAAAAATCAATCTTACTCGTACCAACGCTACCCAGACAATTTTTCTTACTTAGAATGGTCATCCCCTTCTCACTCATATGGCCCAATCTCATGTACCATAACCTTGTATCATTGACATCTGTTGATGTTGTACCAACTGTAGCTACTCCTATAACTGTAGTTCCATGTAGGATGTAGAGACTTCCCTACCGTAGTCCCTTCATTACTACCATGACCTCCTTTATCACCTTTAGGAAATCATTCTTGATAGTAATCCTGCAACCATTAGTCTCAAGAGTAAGGCTGTTCATCGGTCCAGGACCGGACTGGACCGAACCGACCTGGACCGAAGACCAATAAAGCTTCCGTATGCGGACCGAGGAGCGGACCGAGGACCGGACCGGACCTCTATCGGTCCTGGACCGGATCGGACCGGGCAGAACCAAGACCGGACTGGACCAGACCGATTGTGGACCAAATTCATTTTATCAAAAACAAAACGAACAAAAATAGAGACAATAACATTTTTGCAATTGAACACCACATCACACAGTCGCATACTGTCCAGTGTCAAGTCGCACAAACAATCAATGAATCAATTGACAATCAATTCATTATTCAAATGAAGGTTTTCTGCCCTCTGATGAATACAACTATACAAGGTCTTAGGCTTTGCTGAAAACAAATTTTAATTTTGCTATTCAACAATCAACAATCAACACCACATCAAGACTTAAAGTTCAAGCCCCACTGCCGTGATATTTCCAGCAAGCTTGTTTATGCCAACATAATGGTTATGAATACTTTTTTTTGCACTAATCTGATGTCAATATTATCCTAACTCCACTGGCCACTGCCCCAAAATTTCCCCTTTAAGCAATGGGATCGCCAAGTTCAACTCCAAACAGATAAGATCAAAGGTTCCTTGATTTTTCCCCAACAAAATTCGAACTTTAAAAGCACAAATTCAGGGGAAACACAAAATGGGTAACTCAAGTATATATCCAGAGAATGATATAACAAGCTCTCTAAAAAGGGGGGCAAAGATTTTGATCAATTTATGACCTTATTCTTCGAAACAGGAAGCTTGAAGGGTAGTAAACAAAAAGGATGAATTTTTCTCCTTCGAATCCTCTGCGGAGGTGTCAAATCCACCATGAACTGCAGGGGAGAGGCCGAGAGGGATAGTCAATACCACCGCCCACCAGTGAGAACTCGGGCCTCGGCGAGGACAGGCTGACAGCAACTTAGAGAATAACTGGGTGAGAGAGTCGAGACTAAAGAAAGAGAACGACGACGGGGCCGACGTCGGCGAGGGAAAATGGAAGGTCGAGCAGCAGAAGGTCGAGGAGAAGCAAAGCAGAAGCTCGAGCCAGAACCCGAGAAGGTTGAGTTGAAGCAAAGTAGCAGAAGGTCGAGGAGAAGCCGAGAAGAAGATGAAATGAAGCGGAGTCTGTGGAGATTGGAGAAGCTGCTTGCGATTAATTAACAAAAACCCTAGCCTCATATGCATCCCGGTCCCGGTCCGGTCTTCAGTCCATCCGGGTTTAGACCGGACCGAAGGCCAAAGAGGACAAAAACCAGGACCGAAGACGAGACTGAAAAGCCTCGATCCAATCTGGTCCGGTTTTGGATTGTTTACTGAACAACCCTACTTAAGAGTACCAAAAGAGATCAAATAATGAGTCATATCAGGTATGTGACAAACATTAGATAAAGTTCTAACTATACCATCATGGGTTTTAACCTGCACAATACCTATTCCTACAACCTTGCACTCAGCATCGTTGCCTATAAATACAACCCCAATATCAACAGACTCATAAGTGACAAACCAGTCCGTACAAGGACACATGTGATACGTATAACCAGAATCTAAAACCCAATCGTCACCTAACCCCTTCTCAGAGGTGGTGGCCAAAGACATGGTAGCAAGCAACACATCACCATCAGACTCTGACTCTACTACACAATAAGGTATAGCAGTTTTCTCCTTTTCTTCTTTCTCTTTCTTATTTTCAGCTTCCAGTAGTTAGTCTGGATATGACCCAATTTACCACAGTAAATCAGTAATTGCAGGTCTTATTGGAATGAAGATTCCTACATTTAGAATGGTTCTTTTTCCTATTATCATTCCACTTTTTCTCAGTTGTTCTATCCCTAACAACTAATCCTCAGTCGGATCAGCATGGATATCATGGTCAAATTTCTCCTTAGATAATAAATTAGACTTGACATCCTCAAACGATATAGTATTAGAATTACTATATAGCATAATCTCCTTAAAGTGTTTATAGAAGGGGGGTAAAGACACAACAAACAGAATAGTTTTATTCTCATCCTCAATCTTTACATCGAGACTCTCCAAATCAACAAAAATAGAGTTAAACTCATTCAAATGTTTTTGAACAGGGGTACCTTCATCCGCACGAAAGGTGTACAACCTTTCCTTTAAACGGATCTTATTGGCTACACTCTTCATCATGTAGAGTTCCTCCAGCCGAATTCACAAATCTACGACAATTGTCTTCTCGAGCACCTCTCGCAAGACATGTGGCGCCAGACACAACTGAATGGCTGAAACTGCCTTCAAGTCCAGTTCCTCCTATTCCTCGTCTGTCAACGATCCACGCCTCTTGTTTTGGTCTGCTGCCCATTGTTCATCAGTCATCCTGTCGGGTTTCTTGTGAGGTCCTTGCAGAACCTTCCATAACCCATGCTGGATGAGAACTACTCTCATCTGCACCTTCCAGAGATTAAAACTAATCTCCCCATCAAACTTCTGAATATCGACCTTCATAGTTGAAGACATCCTAAACCAAAACTCTGATGCCACTTGTTAGGAAAAATTGAGCGACTTTAGTTGCGGAAGCGATAGGATGAAACAGATATTCAGAAATTTAAAGAACAATAACAAGAACAAAGCAATAACACACAAGAATTTTCGTGGAAACCCAATGTGGGAGAAACCACTGACGACGACGAGCACAATCAATCCACTATATGAGCAGGGAGAGTACAAAGCGATCGCAATCACAACAAGTGATTCGATCCAATAGCAGGATTACTATCTCTTTTGTAATCTCTTTCAAAACTCTCTCTACCTCTCAATGTGTTTTGTGTTTACTTGGTTATTGAACTATTATAGATCCTACGCAAGATCTCTTTATATAGAGTCTAAAAGTCCAGGGTTTAATTCCTATATGAGAACCCTAGCCTCTAAGAAGACCGCACTTCAAGACGCAAACCCTAGCCGCAAAAAAGCCCGCGCCCGAACTGGGAACACCGCACGGCTGTGCTGGGCGGCACGACCTACCCGTGCCAACTCCCTGCCTGCCTTTCGTCATCGCTTCTTCGGCTCGCAAGCCTGTGTCGCTTGGCACGGTCCCACCGTGTCGTTTCTTTGATTTTGGGTCACGAAACCCAACACTTGGTCATGTTTTTTAATAACATCTTAGGGGGTTAATCCCTCGTTTGCATCCAAAAGAAAAAAGAAATTCATTGCTATAGTTAATTATTTTAATATTCATATAAGCAACGGTAAATATGAAAAACTTTGATAGATTCTTCTGAAGACAAAATTTCTCTCCTAATTTGATGTAACATTAAATAAATTAAAATTCGTAATATAGATTTAAAAAATAAGAAAAAAAATTGACACATACATAAATAATATTGCCATTCTAGAATCACCATGTCACCAATCTAACAAAAAGAATATTGCGAAGTATTATAGATAATCTAGTCCCATCTTTTACACTTTGGGATGACATATATGTGCTCATCTCCTCTATGTATATTTATAGGATAAAACAGACACTTCAACGTAAATCATCTCTTAAGATGTTTTCTCTTATTTTACAAGTCTTGAAAAATAATTAATTAAAGTCTCAATAATCAATGTGAGGCTATTAGTATCCTATACATTGGATGGACTCATCACATTACCAAATTGCGTTCTCATTTTCAATGTGTAAGATATAACACAAATAATAAATATACCATAGTCAAGTGATTTCGACGATAAAATATCAGTTGACATTTTTTTAGAGAGATGAGTAATTTTTATATCAAAATTTAACCATCTCATTTATTGGAAAAAGACAGTGTTTTTTAGAGTAAATCAATTAATCTAGTGAATTAGTCAATGTGGTTGATCACATATATATTTTGGAATTACACTTTTCAAATAGATCTTGTTGCTCAAAGAATTGATTTGGAAAATTGAAAATGAGTTTATTGACTAGTATTTGTCAATAATGAGGCAAAATTAGCTCAATACAATTTTTAGAAGTTGTTAAATATTTAAACTAAAAGCATACCTATTTTACAAGACAAAAATCATGAAAAATTACAAGTACGCCCTCCTCGGCCCCTCCCACCATAAATATAAGGGAAGTTTACTTAATGCTGTGTAACGCCCCCAACCCAAGGGCTAGGAGTGTTATCGTTTTTCTTGAAATTCTGGGAATTTAAATTTCGTTGAAGATGCTGTCAGGTGACAGACTATATGAATTTAGCATTTACACTAGAACAACCATCATGTTCAATGCGATGGAGTCACTAAACTGATGATTTCACTACATCATACAGTAACAGGTCATATACAGGAATAGACCTATTCGATAAAACATGGAATGATAACCATAAGGCGAAACATGTAACTATGTCATGTGAATGGTATACTAATGATGTAGCAATATGCGCTTTGAACTTCACTTGCTTGTTTATTAAAGTATAATATTCTACAATCCGTCATATGGATTGGGATTCTTTATTGACCTAGTTCTTCTACCAGTTGATAGGGTTTTATAACGTATAACTTCGAATTTCTGCCTTTGGATAGAACAATAAATATTGAACTTGAATTTCTGCCTTTTGGCAGAACAGTAAATAGTAAACTTGCATTTCTGCCTTATGGCAAAACAATAAATATTGAACTTGAATTTCTGCCTTTTGGCAGAACAGTAAATATTGAACTTGCATTTCTGCCTTCTAGCAGAACAATAAGTATTGAACTAGAATTTCTGCCTTTTAGCAGAACAATAAACATTGAACAATCGATAAACTTTTCATAAACTTGCAATAATCAATATATTTTCAATAAATTTTCAATGATCGATAAACTTTCCATAAACATGCAATAATCAATATATTTTCAATAAACCTTCAATGATCGATAAACTTTTCATTAACTTGCAATAATCAATATATTTTCAATAAACCTTCAATGATCGATAAACTTTTCATAAACTTGCAATAATCAATATATTTTCAATAAACCTTGAATGATCGATAAACTTTCCATAAACTTGCAATAATGAATATATTTTCAATAAACTTTCAGTAATCGATAAACTTTATTCCTCTAATCACTTATAATGAGGTCGAATTCTAAATGAACTATAATCAATAATCAATAAATTTCATTGAAATTAACAATAAATAGGAGGAAGAGGAAGCCCACCTCGTTTCAAACTAAAGGACCCAACTCCTATGCTAATTGGACATATTAGGGTTAGACGCGAACCCTTGCTTGCTCTGCTGGCCGCTGGGGTTGAGGGGGAAATCACGGTGGGGGTCACGGGTTCCAAACCCTTGCCGCTCCCCTTCCTCCTCCCCCCCTTTCAAAGAAGGGGCTTTGGCCCCTTAAATAATAATAATTTCTTTTCTTTTTCCTTTTTTCCTTTTGTTTTGGATAATTACCTCGTCACGTCATAAGTAATACGAGGTTATCCACTTATCACATCATCAATAATACGAGTTTATCCACTTGTCACATCATAATTAGTACGAGCTTATCCACTCGTCACATCATAATTAATACGAGCCTATCCACTCGTCACATTATAATTAATACGAGCCTATCCACTCGTCACATTATAATTAATACGAGCTTATCCACTCATCACATCATAATTAATACGAGCTTATCCACTTGTCACATCATAATTAGTACGAGCTTATCCACTTGTCACATCATAATTAAAACGAGCTTATCCACTCATCACATCATAATTAATACGAGCTTATCCACTTATCACATCATAATTAATTCCCAATGTTAAATTCAATAAATTGTAGGACTAGTCCCAAGGTTCGCCAGTCCAGTTATATTCGGGAGGCTGCTCAATGTAGTGTCCGATATAATCCTAAAATAGAAATAATATTCTTTTCAATAAAAGCAGTACCTAAGCAGGCATGTCAATGTGATTTCAATTTTTTTAACAATATAAAATGGCGGAATAAGGGGATAAAATCCCGGGTGTTACATGCTGTTGTTCAAAATAAGACTTATTAGTTGAGAACATTTCTTTCCTAATGGTGTTATTTTTGTGTATAACAACTTTTGAGGCAGCATATCATGTCCATCCAAAATTACTGTCTTGCCCTTAATGAAGTACTTTTTGTTGGAGGGAAAAATTGAAGAAGTAGCTGCGCTCTGAAGCTTGCCAAAGAAGGTTCCCAAAACAGAGGACACCAAGCTTAGTTCAACCCCTTAGAATCCAAAATTGTGAGGGAAAGAAGTCGGCGATGGTGGGTTGTGAAGTTTAGATGGAGAAGGGAGGTTGTATCGGTGTACAGATTTTTTTGTATTAGCGAGGGATCAAAAGGGATTGAGGAGATCGGAGGAGGAATTGACGGTTCGGAAAGGGTTATGCAGTTGAAGGAAATTGGGTTGTGGAAGATGGCAAGGGAAGTTAAGGGAGAACACTGTGCATGTGGTGCGTTCGCAAAGCTTTGGATTACGCCTGTCAATGAGGAGTTGGGTTTACTTCTTCTTTGCAATGTAAACAGGTAAGTTAACTGGATATGTAATTTTTGTAGTTGTATTTCTAGTGTGACTTTGTTGATAAGTCTGTGATGCATGTGTTCCCAAGGTTGCTTATATAGTACGCAAAGAGTTGCACTTGTAATATGAACGTTTATAGTGGTTAACCCATAGATGTGTAGTGAATAACCCGGGATAAGTGTGAGTGACGAGAATAGATGTTAGTAATTGTAGCAAAGTTGTCATGCATGTGCTCCGTGCTGTAAAGGTGCTTATTTGATATGGAAAGATTTGCACGTGTTCGTGGTCATTTACAGTGGTTAACCCGGATATATGTATTACATAACCAAGGATAACAGTAGGAGGATGAAATAGATTTTTGCAATTGTATTGATTTTATGTCATTTATAGTTGTTAACCCAGATATCTTTGTTAAATAACCCAGGATAATAGTTGGAGGATAAAATTGATGTTTATAATTGTAGCATGGTTCTGTCGATGAGTTTGTGATGCACTGTGTGCATATAAATGATACTTGTGATAACCTAGGTTATACATAGTAAATCGAATGTCGGTGCTGTTGAAGTAGCGAAGGTAAGGGTTGATTGAGATGTAAATTTGTGTAATTTATTGGTTGTAGTATTTTAGAGAAATTATTGAATTAGAGTTAGACATGGCTTATGACTAAGGAGAGTAAAAGTTGATTTTAGTTGTGCTGTGTGATGGCAAAGTGGGAAAAATGTGAGTCTCCAAATGGGAGAATGTGGGGAGGACATGCATTTACTATGTAGAACTTGGGTTTGCATAATGTGAGTATCTCATAAATTGCAATTGTCTATCCCAAGGAAAACAGTGTGAATTGTTTTGCCCAATGGATCCTCCAAATTGTAATTGCATATTGTAGGTTAAGCACTATGTTTTCGAATAGTTGTACAAAATGTGAGTTTCCCAAAAATTGCAATTGAATGTCCTATATTAAACACTCATTGGGTATGTCAAATGTATTTTCAAATGTGACTATTTCAAAAATTATAATTGTATAATACTGAATAGGCATATGAACTGTGTTTCTAAATGTGAGTAATATTGAAATTACAATTCTATAACATAGGTTGAACATTGATTATATGAATTGTGTTTCCAAAATGCATCACAGAAATACTAATTGTGTGTTCAATGATAAACACTAAATGAGAATGTGAGTTGATTTTGGTAAATACTAGTTTCCCAAAAGTTGAAATTGTTGTACCCCATATTAAACACTGAACAGGTAAGTGAATGTTTCCAAACTGTGAGTATCCCAAAAATTGCAATTGTACATGTCAGGTTAAACACTGAATAAGTATATGAATTATGTTTCCAAAATGTGTCACAAAAATGCCAAATGTTCCTAGAGTAAATTGGTATGTAAATCGATTTTGGTAAATGGTAATATCCCAAAAGTTGAAATTGTACATTTCAAGGCAAACATTGAAATAAGTATGTAAGTTGTGTTTCCAGATGTGAATATCCCAAAAATTACAGTTCTATATCTCATGTTAAATATTAAATAGGTATGTGAATTGTGTTTTGAAAATTTAGCCTATAAATGCCGATTGTATCTCACAAGGTAAACACTAAATAGGTATGTGAATTGATTTTTGTGAATATTAGTATCCCTGAAATTGCAATTGTATATCCCATGTTAAACATTGAATATGTTCATGAATTGTTTTTGCATAATGTATCCCAAAGTTTGCCATTGTATTACCTTTGATGTAGAGGATGGTCACAATAGCTATTGCATGATGTATCTTACAAATGACAGTATATTATCTCATTGGTGTATAGATGAAAAATCTTGTTGCATGTGACTATCCTGGAAAGTGCAAATGTATAACCCATGATATATGTAATAAATAGTACTGGTAATTTGTATTTTCCCCATAGTCTAGTTGTATGTACTTGTTGCATGGATGTGCTTGCTCTTATTTTGTGGATCTTAAATGATGTGTTCTGATGACATCATGTAGGAGTGCAATTAGACGTGTCGGGTCATTTGTGCAGAAGGGAGAGAGATCTTCACATGCTAGTCATCTGAAGGCGCGTCTGTAAAGGATAAGGAGTTGCAAATATCATCGGGGATTGAATTTTTGCCTAAAGAGACACATGGCAGTACGGAGAACAGTGAATCATTGATGGAGGAGAGTTTGGAAGATATTGGAGTGTTTGCTTTTCAACAAATATACATAGTCATCTCCCTAGCACAACCATCTCCTCCAGCGGCATTTTGTTCTTCTGTTATGGTCAACACTAACAATCAACTGCAAATGCACACATGATTTTCAGCACCAATTCCACACTGAATATATACCAACTTTACAGCCTAAAAAAATCTATTTTTAACTTTGTATATCACATTAACCCGGGTTATAGCAAACACTAAACCGGATTGACCACATCAACTACCACATGATATGGTATTCCCCAAGTGAAAACTTTATTCTGTGTATCTAGATAATGATTCATTATCCAAATACATGCAACACTAACTGCACACCACAATTACACTCAAATTACACACTACACGTGCATAATTAACTTGGGTTATTCAAAACACATTTATGCGTTAACCACTTCAAATCATGATATTAAAATATCACCGCCTTACTATCATCACGAGTTATTGATATACATATCCGAGTTAGTCACTATAAATGATCACATAATAAGTGCAAACCTTTGCATATCAAATAAGCCAGCCTTTTTGCACATGCATGAGACTCATCAACAGAATCATACTATAATTACAAACATCCATTCAATTTGCCAACTGTTATTTTGGATTATTTAATACAGATATCCGGCTTAACCCTTATAAATGACCACATAATAAGTACAAACCTTTGTATATCAAATAACCTTGGAGCACATGCTTGAGACTCATCAACGAAACCAGACTATAATTACAAACATCCATTTCATCCTCCAATTGCTTACTTGGGCTACTTGTTACATACGATAAGAAGTGCAAACATTTGCATATCCAATAACCTTGGAACATCCATATCATCAACAGAACCACACTACATTTATAAACATCCATGTCATCCTTCTACTGTTATCCCGTGTTATTTCATACAGATGTTCGGGTTAACCGTTACAAATGACCACATAAGAAGTCCAAACCATTGCATATCAAATAAGTAACCTTGGAGCACATGCATCACAGACTCATCAACAGAACCACAATACAATTATAAACATCTATTTCATCCAAGCCTACATATACATCAACATCCAAGCCGTAATCTTACAACAAATGTCTCCCTTCTAGAACAATGATTGAAAACCCAAAGAATCTCCACATTCCCCAGTTCAGAAATGAAATTCAACCACAAAAACTACATAACCATTTAACTTACCAGTTTACAATGCAAAGAAGAAGTAATCCCATCTACTCATTGACAAGTGTAATCCATAGCTCAGCGAAGACATCACAAGCACAGTGTTAGCCCTCAACTTCGCTTCACAGCTTCCACAACCCAATTTCATTCAACTTCATATCCATTTCCCAACCCTCAATTCCTCCCCAAATCCCCTCATTTCCTTTTGATCCCTCGCGAATATGAAATATTTGCTACACCAATACAACCCTCCTTCTCCATCTCAAGTTTACAACCCACCCTCGAACACCTCTTACCTTGCTATTTTTGAATTTTCAAAGGTGAACCGAGTTAGGTGTATTTCATTTTGGGAACGTTCGTTGCCAAGTTTTGAGAACCCAAATACTTCTGTTGAGTTTACAAGCCACCTTCGCCCACCTCTTTCCCTCCCACTTTTGGATTCTAAGAGGTTGAACTGAACTTAGTGTCCTCTGTTTTTGGAACTTTCGTTGGCAAGCTTTAGAGCCCAGCTACTTCTTCAGTTTTTCCCTCCAACAAAAAGTACTTCATTAAGGGTAATGCAGTAATTTTGGGTGGATATGATATGTTGTCTCAAAAGTTATTCCAAACAAAAAAGACACCACTAGGAAAGGAAAGTCGTCAACTAATAAGTGTTATTTTGAACAACACCATTAAGTAAATTTTCCTAAATATAATTTCACATATTGAAGTACGTTGTTTAAAAAAAAAAGACAAAACCCATCAACCAGCGATTATCACTATTAATAATGCAAAAATGACACTTTATATTTTATTTGTGTGTGGTGATTGAACAAAATAATAGACTTCGATCCTATTTGGCAAACAACTGTTAGCTGTTTGTATTATCTATTAGCGGTTAGTTATTTGAATTAGTCTTTTTTATTAACTGTTTAAATTAACTATTTGTAGAAAAACTATTTAGTGAAACTAGCTGTTTATAACAAAATTGTGAGACGAAAAACTAATTCTCCAAAAAGCTCTTCCAAAGAGTTCATTGAATTAGCCTTGTCAAACTAACTTTTTGGACCTAAAAGCTCTTCCAAAAAACTACTCTACCAAACACCTAAATTAGCTTATTCACAAGGTCAAACAACTAATTTTGATTCAAAAAGTTATTTTTGACCAAAAAATTGTTTACCAAATACCCCTTCATGTGAGATCCTCTCATGTAAAAAGTAAGATTTTAATAATTTAGTTGTTGGTTTGAAAAGACCTGAACCACCTTGATTTCTTTAGTAAACGGTTGAATGTTTCTCTTAGAGTAGTTGTTAGTATGAATACCATAAAATTTGGTATAACCATTTTTGTACATTCAATGTATTTTACGGAGAGATGAATACATATAAATTGTGACACAAAACGTTTTATGGTTACTTTATGATGAATATGAGGGTGATTAATAACTGATTTAATAGTAACTTGGAGAAATAGTTATTATTTAATGAATTATTAATCAATCCCTAATTAGGAGTAATTGTAACGTAAATTATGAGTAATCTCATCATTTTCAAAAAGGCACCTATAGAGAAATTCTTCTGATCGTAACATCTATCTGAAACTATATCATCTAAAAATATATGTAAACAAAAAAACCAGCTAGCTATAATATCATTCATTTACAAATGAAAAATACTCATTTAAATTAAAACTTCCTCAATTAATATGTACTAGTAAAGACATGCGCGTTGCCTCGAGATCAATTACTTAAATAAGTATATGTGATTAATGAATAACATTGAGTAATTGTCTATTATAACAACGATTTAAACATAAAAAATAATAATCCAAAATAATAAATTAGATATATTATCAAATAGCATCCTATAATTGTCTATCATCATCATTAGCATTATTATTATTATTATTATTATTATTATTATTATTATTATTATTAT
>JACYFF010031957.1:10183492-10233374 GCA_017589665.1 Selenicereus undatus | reverse complement strand
ATTATTATTATTATTATTATTATTATTATTATTATTATTATTATTATTAAAGTTTAACTACCTAATTACTACATTAACTGTATAAAGGACCTTGTTCTTTTACTTTTATTATAGATATGTTCTCAAATAGCATCCTATAATGATTTCATCTGCATAATGTTAAGATGAATCAAGCATAATTATTGAAAACTATAATCCATAGACAACACAATATGTTATGCTAAAAGTAATTAATGAATATAACAATATCGCAACCCCCTCCCTGAGTTAGGGAAGGGTTAATATCTTAAACAACGATTTTTATAAAGATAACTATAACTCTCACCACTTGAGGAGGGGACAAATGACTCCAACCAATTTTCTGATTAAGCTTGGTTGAAAATAAAAATCTTCTATAGTTGAGTCTCACGCGTTGCCCCAGAAGTAAGTTTTTAAATAATCAAATGGTACTTCAAATGTATCATTGGATAATTGTTACGCTGACATCAATACATTCAGGGGCGAAACCAGGAAATTTAGAGATGGGGGTCGGAATTGAAAAAAAAAAAAACATGGGAAGGGGAAGATTCAAACTCACAACCACCAACGCACAAAGCCAAGTGCTAGACCGCTAAGCTATACAGTTTTCGTGCTCCTTTTCCATAAACATAATACATATCTCAAATTCAAATTTTTTTAATTTTCAAACATATCCTTTTTTTTTGGGAGAGGGGGTCGGGTGACCCCATGTTACCTACGCCTCTGAATACATTGATATAAACAAATCATGGAGATTTCAATCCAACCTAAAAGATATGGGGTAAGTAGTGAAAATATGATGAAAGGGTAAGATTTATAGAAATTTTACATAATGCATAACAGAAAACGAACCCCCCAAGAATACAAAATATTTAACTGAATAATACGCATGCTCAAGTGTAAACGATAGTAAAAATAATGAATTAAGGTAGATGACATGAGAGTTGGGCAAGTGGCATGCTACATTGCTACATGAATTCTTCTTCTGGCAGTATTAAGAGCAAAAAAATAGTCATAAACTCATAATTAAATTTAAAACATATAAATAGACAGGTAGAATGTAATATATATGGTTGATGTATGACGAAATAACAAATAATATTTTACTAAATACTAAAAATTACTTACATGTACCTAAAAAACCTGTCGAAGTAAATAGGAAACTTCCCAGAAATGCCCTCGTGGGACCATCACTGTCACCGCGAAACCACCTCCCAAAAATGCGATTCATTTTGCTGCCCAAAAAGCAAGAAAAAAACAGGCATCCGAAAAAACAAAGTTTTTCCGCTTCTCAAACCGACTTCCTGCAACAACTGCTACGTGATTACTGTGTGGGGGTTCTGGGCATGGCCGACTAAACTAGATGGTGGTGGCGGCGGCGGCGGCGGCGATGGGTTCCTATCACTACTTCGCAAAATTCTCGCTCATAATTTTGCTGCGAAAATAGTTAAGGGGGGCATTAACTATTAATCTATCAACTTTCCTTTTTAATGTTATACTCCAATTCCAACCAAAACCCCGTTGTATTCTCCTCAATTTTTTGCTACTTCTGGTAATCTTTGGACTATGCATAAACCCATTTGTGCATTCTATGTCTTACCATTCGGAAATCTCTCTTTGCAGGTGTCTCTCAACTGAGTGCTGTCTTTGTGGTGAGTCTCTGTACGTGGGTTTACCTCCATTTCTTTGTTCATTGCTTTTTGAGCTTCTTACCTTGGATTGCTGGGGGAAAATTTCGTGGTTTTGCATAATGGGTAATGCTATTTGAGTTGGGTCTTCTTACTTTAGTGCTCTTTGTTTTCTGGGTTTGAATCGGAGGGTTGTTCTTCTTCCCCTGTTCTTCTGGGTTTTGATTCTTTGTGTTTTCATGTTGTCTTATTAATCCCAAATTCTTTTTGTGCTTAAGATGACCAGTTTTAGTCTGCATTGTGTATTTTTTAATTTTTTTTCAAGTTCATAGGGTTCTCTGACAAAAATTAAGGCTAGCGCAGGACAACTCACATTACCGTTCTGTGGGTCATTTCGATCTTCTCCATCAGAATACCGTTTAGGGTTGATAGTTTGGCAAAATTTTCACGAGGTAGTACTTCTATGATTTTGGATTATCTAGAAACGATGATGTGTACGGTGATCACTATCTAGAATGTTGCGTTTTCAGTACTGAAATGATTCTGCTTATTGGATTTGACAAGTTTTCTTCTCAAATGGCAATTGGAAGTAGCAGCTTTAAGCATGATTGAGATGAAAACCATCAAATGGGTCTTCTCTGGGTGTAAAAGACCTTAGTATTAGACTAGGGCTTGAAGTAGTCTGGTTGAACTTTGCATTACTAGCGGTGTAAATGTCAATGGTCTGTATTTATATGGGTATTTTGATAAAGTACGGGCAGAATTTTTCTCATCAAATGTCCCTTCAATTGTTCATTCGTAGCTGTGTTTTTTATGTGTTATCTGATGATGCAAGTTTATAAAGTTTGCTTTCGTCGTGGATACTAGAACTCATGTTAAATGGATTTCCATTCCTTAAGCTCAGTGTAGATCATGGTTGACGGAGAATGTCAGTAGATCTAACTGAAGTTGAAATGTTCAGAGGGAAACTTATTGTAGATGATGTCCTGGCAACTTAGGTGCTTTAGGAACAACAAAGTTTTCCTCGCTTGGTGTAGCTTGATTGTGCATTCCATGGCATGGCTAGTTTAAGTTTGCTTGGTTTCTTCAGAGATATTGTTTTGTCATTTATCTGAAGTATTTAGTTGATTTCATTTCTTTAATAGATTTTCAATGGTCATGGAACTTATCTGCAGGGACTGCACTATGTCTCATTTGATAAGGGGAAATCGGGAAGAGGACTTCAGATGGGGGACGCAGATTTCTGTTAGCACAAGCAATAATGATATTAGATATTACCGGTCATTTATATACGGCGGTGTGGAGTGCTCGCTTTATGATTGTGTATGTCTATTTCGTGAGGGTGCAAAGGAGACTGACATTGGGAAACTCATAAGGATATGGGAGAATAAACAAGGAAGAAGAGTGAAGATCCTGTGGTTTTTCCGCCCCATCGATATTCGCAGTTTCTTGAGAGATTATGAGCCATCCTGGAATGAGCTATTTTTGGCTTCTGGAGAGGGCAAAGGGCTTTGCAGCATTGTTCCACTGGTAATTCTGGTTAATTTTGGTTGCAATGTTTCCGTTTTTTGGACTGGTTCGTTGGACATTTCATACTTGATAAGTCTTCCTACTTTGTTTCCTCAGGAAGCTATTGTTGGAAAGTGCAGTGTTATCTGCACTTCGGAGGACTGCAGGAACAATCTCCCATCCAAATCGGATTTGGGCAAGGCTGAGTACTTCTTTTCGCATGCGTTTGATGTTGGAAATTTGAGGATATCAGAGGAGTTCCCTGATAAAATTGACATGGTTAGAGGTGAGTTAAATCTACTCAGATAGCCATATTCCCCTTGTTTCCTTCCACATTTTTTAGTTGTGTGGTTATTCTTGCTTTTGTGGGCTAGTGAATCAATAAGCAATCATTATTTTGATGGATTGAATTTGAAAGAGTTTCTGTATATTTAATTTTTTTTAATTTCTTCCAATTAAATAGTGCCCCTGCCAGGAGCTTCAAAGGTAATGATTTGGTATTTAAAACATAAAAATCATAGTTGGGATTATCTTATGCACATGTGGGCATACTTTGCAATTTACATTATTCTAAGTGGCTAAGCCAACAGCACAAAGAAAAGTACTATTATTTACTCCTCCATCTCATTATTTTGTTGCTAAATGTAGAAGACACACTTCAAAATATTGACTAAGAAATAACTAGCTGAGTGGATATAATGGAAGACTTAGTTGAAAGTACATCCCGTTACGTATTTGGTAAGTCAACTTACGACGAAAACAATGTCCACCAGCAAGGGGGGAGAAAAGGAACAAAGGGAATATTTATTGAAGGTTAGCAAAATTGGACATTTTTTAATATTCAAGTCCAAATTGTCCAATCAGAACAAAATCTGTTGTTATCATGAAACTTTTGAACTATTATAATCCATTCCTCATGTCCCATTGTTATTTACTTGACTTTATCGGGTCAAATTATGTCAAACTTTGTCTATTAGCATAATAGTATGTTGTAACCAAGAATACTTCTTCTGAAATTTCTAAATGTCTTTTTGTAGTTTATTTTCTTATATAACTTTCTTGTATAACTTGTCGGAAAGTAATGGTAAAAGTTAGTTCTTGGAGGCAGCAAAAGGTCGACTATGACATGGTAATTTGGGGGACATGTTCATTAGAATAGGTAGCCTATTGCAAGGTGACCTTATTTGCAACTTCATTTGGGCATCAAATTGACCTTTTTGATACTTGATATGGTAACTTTCTTAACTAAATATTTATGTGGCTTGCTTATTATCCTTAAAACTCAACTACTCTTTCATGTGACACCTGAATATTTTACTTTTTATTTAGTTTTCAAGTCCACATCTTTGGTCTCCTATTTGGCGTTTTTCTTATCTTTGGGAAAATGATTCTTTGGCGTTCCCTTTATATTTACAAACTCACACAGGTATATGTGTCGTGTCTGTGTGTACAAAGTTCATATACATAAATGCAAATGCTTGTACACACGCACACCCCCTGCTGTGTTTTGATGATTTTTATACTTCTTATGCAAAGTACAGTTTGAGGCCAAGTAATTCACTTTCTTATTGACATTTAACAGTGTGAATGAAGCCTTAAAAACTCATCTAGACTTAGGTGCATATCCTATGTTTACTTCACTGGTATTAGTTATTGATATCAGATTTAAGCTTGGTGTCAACTATTCTTATAATATATGATGACTGATGAGTGTTTTTTTCCCCAAAATTTATTTTTGAATTGCTATCGAACATAAGTTTGCCTTTATGCCTTGGTTTTTAAATGAGGATAAAGTTCCTTTGTATTAGCTAGGATTCAATTTGATCCATTTTGAGATGATGATGTGAAAGTAATTGGTATCATGCAATTACCCATTTGTCTTTGGAATGGACTATGATCTCTTGGCATTTTGTAATAGATGTTTACTGGTGAGTCACAAATTAAGTCAAGTTTGCTGGATGAGGTTGTTACATAATCAGGCTGCTCCTGCTGGCGATTGATATGTAAACTTTTCCTTATAAACTTACCTCATGAGACACAATGTAGTATGCTTGTAAATGGCGATGTTACCACTCTTAAATTGTTGGAGTTGCAGTTGTTCCAATGCATGGAGATATCTATTAATGGAATAGGACATGAGCCCACAAATGCTTAAATTAAGAGTGAGTTTACAATATGGAGGAACCAATGTGTCCACTGCATAGTACTCAATGTGCCGGAGTATGCGTACAGCAAGTCATGCTCAAGATTGTTATTAAGAAATCTTATAGTCCTTTCTCTGGCTAGTATATGTATAATCACCCTTCCCCACTACGGCCTTAAATTCTACCCTTCATCTTTAAGAAAATATGACCCATGAATGGCGGAGTGAAGGAACATTATTTATTTATTTGGGGTGATTAATTTCTCTTTGGGATGCACATGTTTAATAAAATTTTACCTTATTAAGGGTTTGGGGGGGGGGGGGGGGCGCAGTTGGCTTTTCACTGGTGAAGAGATCTCTCAGCCCTTGAGTGACAACTATCAGGAGATGGAACCCAGCTCAAGTTCATCATCGTTGGTGTTGTCTTCATGATTTTGTTTCTGGCCTGAGGAGCGGATAGAAATTTGTAATCTAAATTTTTGCATGTTCTACAGTGGAACATTTGTTCAATCAGGAGAAAGATAAACTGAAAGCCAATGTGGAATGCATCACTGGTGGAGCTGGTGGTGCACAGGAAAGAGGTACGTTTTGAGAAGGTTGATATTTCCCTTTTTGGGGTCCGAAGGGGAGGAGATAGTAGTTAGAAAAGGCTATATGCGTATTAGTGTGTACCGAATTGTTTACTTATCTTGTATTCACTGTACTTCTATCACGCATGGATTCAGGAAAGTCAATGCATAGTGTGCAAAAAGACAGTCAAGTTGGCATGGCAGAGACAATGGTTACTCCAAAAGACTCTAATGTGAAGGATGAAACTTCAAGAACCTCAGAGGAATATAAGCAGCATAGATCAGAATATAAACCTCTTAACAATCTCACCCTGAAGGACTCTGTTGTGAAGGATGAAACTTCAAGAACCTCAGAGGATTTTAAGCAGTATATATCTGAAAATCAACCTTTGAAGAAGAGGAAGATTCAAATGAAGGAAGGTAATGGTTGTAGCCTACTTCTCTCTGTTGATGCCCCCTGATTCCTGACTGATATAATGTCTGAATTCCTCATGTTTTATTTCAGAAGCAGATTCTGCAAATCTTGCACGATCAAT
The DNA here is from genome assembly GCA_017589665.1 of Selenicereus undatus. NCBI lineage: Eukaryota > Viridiplantae > Streptophyta > Magnoliopsida > Caryophyllales > Cactaceae > Selenicereus > Selenicereus undatus. Next base: position 10,226,971 of record JACYFF010031957.1, on the reverse strand, counting down.
TGTGGAAGATCCCAAAAGTATCTTGGATCCTCTTCCCAGCTATGGTGGCAGAAGTCCACCAACCAATCTTTCCAACAGTTACAATCAGCACCAGAGTGCTGCAATTGCGGATGAAGACGCTTCTCTGCCTGCTAAACGTACGACTGCTAACAAGGTTAATTACCCAGCTATTCAGATTTCTCAGAATCGTGCTATTCTAAGTTTGTAGTTGTTTTGTTTAAGCATCTGATCTGCTTTAGTGTCGTTTTCTCAATGCTAGTGAAACTGAATAGAAACATGAATCGATACAATTGCACTTATTTTCAACGTTGAAAGACAGATGGGAGTTCTTTAGATAATCCAGAATGATGAAATCATAAGTACTTGGGCGTGAGCTGAATCCCTTTGAGTTGGATTCTTGTGCATGCACTTGCGGATTTGTCCGTACATGTGTTCTAAAGCGAGTAATTCCAAAACTTTTACAAGTAGATGTTCATAGAAGTTTTGGACTTTATATTTTAAATACCAAAATGTTCATGAGTAGATATTTCAATAATATTAAACCTTGTTCCACAGGAGCTTAATTCCAGAATTTGTCTGCGTTGCGTATTGCTTTGAAAACAAAAATGATGAACAGCTCTCCTATATCTTCTAAAAGGAAAACTCGAGTAACGAAGCATTCTTATACAAAGCTGAGGATTTGGAAGTATTCAAGATTTTCCATTATATCATTGTTTATTTGCAAATGTTATCGTCAAATTAGATGCGGTTTATAATAAAGTTTAGACATTCTATTAACGTTAGGTATAAGCAGTTACCAACAGGGGAACTTATGGCCATTTGGCCCATTTCCAAACTTGGACGTAACCCTGTGCTGCTGGAGGCATGATATTGGTATTGAATGTGGACAACATGGTTTATTTGCAAACTTTAGGTGTCTCAATCTCATGGACCTATGTTTCTACTTGTCAAATTTGTAGTGTGTTTGGCACTTGTCACTTATTGGTTTATGATTGAGCTGCATGTAGACAAATATTCACTAAAGTGGGAGCTTTGTTCTAAGTTCCATACTTTTCTGACTCTGTTTCTCCTCTCTTCAGGATACGCGAAGTTGGTTCTATGCACTGGTAAGTTCTGTGCGTAACATTGTGCTAATCATTCAGAAAATTTTATACCTTGGGATGTCATCCACTATGAGTTAAACAGTGAGCGGTAGACTTTTTTTATCATCAGAGATATAGAAATGTATCAGTACATTTCGATTCTTGTTTCCCTTATCTCCATATAGTGTATTGATTTTACAGCTTTGAGGAGTCCCTCTCACAAAGAGATGCATGTATCTGTCAATATGAGGGCATAATTCTGGCGACCCTGAGTTGTAAATTCTGTTTTCGTTTAAATTTTATTATTGCTCTAACCCCCAACCCCCAGTGGATGGCCTCTCTTTGCAAGACGTGCAGATGAGCATGAGCCACAAGTTCTTCACTAACATGTTTAAGTTTGGTAGAGCATTAGGTCTTCGTAGAATCTCCACTAAAACCTTTGGGTATGGGGTGCTTGGGCTACGCGCAGCCATATTTTAATTTTGGTTTATTCCTGTCGCTAAAGTTATGGAAAAGGTGATTTGAGGGAGCTCTTCTTGACCATACTTTCTCCACTTTATAGAAGTTCTCAAAACTTTCTTTTTTAGATGTCCCAAAAGTGTTGTCAATTTTTTGTTTTTAATACAGTTGAAAGGTGACTTGTCATTTAAAAACTTAGAGAGAAGACATAGTAATAGTGATGCTCACTTCAATTTTTATCTTTCCAACGTTTGATTAGTTTTTTAGGACAAAGGGAGTGCTTCCCCAGTAGATTGTCCTGATGGGACTGTAAGTATGAAGCTGGCTGCCATTTGAGTGTTTATTAGTTGCTGTTCTGCTGGTTAATGGAGACAACGAAAAAAGAAAGGGAAAAAAAATGAAGAGGGGGGGGGGGGATCATATATGTCTACCCTATATTTCTGCTCTTTTTGTTCAGGCGAGAATGTAAGGATCACATTGTATGTACGATGCTGGTTGGTAGACCTTTAGTCTAAATGTCTAATGGTAACTGCAGCCATGGGAGGAGAAGTTGAAGAATGCTGATGAGAGAGGAACCCTTGTGTGTTTGGATAACCTGGATCCATCATTTACATCATCTGACATACAGGTACTATATCTTACATAGCATTCATAATGCTTTCGGGGCAGAATAATTTTAAAATGTGGCATGTTTGCTTGTATTTCAAAATTTATGTGCTTGCTGCATGGGCTAATTTTGTTCATGCAAACCCTTCATTAGTTTCTGTTAAGATTTCTATATTCATGCATTAAGTGGTGCCCATGTTGTGGTCATGAGCTCATCCAAGTTTTAATAAGCTTGAAATGTTATATCAGATCCGCTTGCAGTTGCTAGTGGGAACTTGTGTGTGCATATAAGTAGTATTGGATGGTCTTATCTCTTTTTTTGATAAGTAGGATGGTCTTATCTCTTATGAATAGAAATTTGTAAAATTCAAGCGTAGATCTAGGCACACCATTGTCTATGGAGGTCAAGGCACCTGCAATCTTACAGTCTCACAGCTTTATCGGAATTCTCACAGCTTTATAGGAAGAGACGTGAAAACGTGGTGGTGCAGAAAAGTACAAGGTTATTGGGCCATGGGCAAGAACAGGGTCCATAGTCATAGGGGAAAATTTTACATCAGCGCGAAGCATTACGACTTCCACTTTACAAGACTACAAAAGGAAAGATAATCCTAAAAAAACTTTAAAAATTAAAAGAAAAAATTAGTACCAAAATCACTAACTTGTATACAAGCTTTGGAAAATAACTAACTTGTATATAAGCTTTGGAAAATAACTAAAATGTAGTACATACAGAACAATGAAATACAAATGTGATTGATGTAATAAGAAACTGTGTTCATTAAAGAAGCTACGATAAAGGAAATCATAGTGAAAGACAAAGCTCATAAAACTAAGTTGAGAACCTTGAATTGTTGACTCAATAACTAGTGTCAAAAAGGTTAGCTGAAAGCCAAACTGGCGTGTTGGTGAAGAGTAGAATCCTATTAAATTATCACTTAGAAAGCCATTAGGTTCAGCGGAGAAGTTTTCTAGTACCATTGTTTTTGTTCTTCAGTTCTTGCACTTTGAGTGGATTGTTTGAACTTTGTTCTGAATACCATGGTGAGATCTATTTTCATTATTGGAGTATTATGCATCTCAAATTTCTGTACAAAGCACATTTGGGGTGTCTTTAGGGACGCGTGATGCATTTCGGACTATAATTCTTTTGCAGTGGACTTTGTGCACCATCACTCTTGGTTTTTAAATTACCGCTTTTCTTGTGTAACGGCATAATTAGGGACTCTGAATGGAGTTTGCTATCTGCTACATTGTACTTAAGTTTGCTCCAAGCTATTTCTGTTTCAGTGGGTAAGGAGTGGGCGTGGCCAGGGATTCAAAATATGGTTTTGGCTGCGATTGCAGGTTCGGCTGTGATATGGAAAAATCGCTTTCATATTGCTGCGAAAATGCGGGTCGGCCAGCCAAAAACTTTTCCGATGCAGCCGTTTCGTCGCTGATCGGGCCATTTTGAATCCATAGGCGTGGCCCTAATTGTATTCCCCTCTCCGTTTCTCTGTTCAATTTGTATATTGTATGGATGCTGATCTTAGCTTTCCTCAGAACATGATTACAAAGGTTTTCAAGGTAGAAGCTGATGCAAGAGTAATACCAGGTGGATCTTTTTCCAGTCCGCCATATGGTATAGCAGCTTCTTGAGACTTTTCTTGGATGTTTGTTCCGCAAGAGAATTTTCCTTCCACAATATCTGAAGACCTGTACATTCTTCTAACAGGACAAGCACTGGTTGATTTCAATTCAAAGGATGATGCGGACTTTGTCGTACAAGAATTAAGAGAAAAATGTCTTATGATTGGAGGAAGGTAGCTTAGCCATATATGATGCAGTAACGCTTTCCCCTATTTCTAATGCATAATACCCCCCCCCCCCACCCACACACACAGAGGAAGAAGAAGAAGAGATGGTGATGAAATCTCTTCGTATTAAATCTGTATTCATTTCTCATCAAAAGAATTCAATCCTGTCAATGGCTGTCTACTAGAACATCTTCAATTCTTCATTCCCCTGACGGTCCCCCTTCGTTGTGAAGCCGACGTCAATGTTTGCTAATGCTTCCAAGCATGGATTTTTCAGCAAAATAGATGAAGTTCAATATTCTGGCATGAGATTGCCTTCTACATTCATTCTTGGAATTTTAAATTGTATTTAGTTCCTGGTGACTAGATGTTTAATATGGAATTTGGCCATGGGGTTAACATGTACCCCACCTGCTAGGTTGCAGTTGAAAGCTTTGCTTCTACTGGCTATTTCACCTCCCTTTGCGCCCAAGAACAGGGTTCTGATTCTGGCCTTCCTTGACCGCAGGCCAGTTGTTGCCAGCAGGAAACATCTTGGAGAACTTGGCAAGTCATGCAGTTTTCCTGGCCATCTCATAATTGAGAAGTTGAAATGGAAATGGAGCGAAGATAAGGTGAAGTGCTCTTTCTGCCATTATTTCTCCAGCTTAACATCCTTCTCCTCCTTCAGGTCCTGGTTAGTTTCAGAATGATTCTTATTCCTTTTCCTTTATCCTCGTTGGTCACCACAGAAAAATATGGTATCTACGCCCCATTGCTCCCAGCCAAATACCAGTGAATACAAGATGGCATCCCAATGGCGCATCCTTCAGGCTAAATCTGATCTTTGGTGGAAAGCTTTACATGAGGTGCCCGTTCTGTAACTCCCTGTGTCATATCTAACCTCTGCGCCCCCCCCCCCCCCAAGAAAAAAGAAAAAGAACGTGTTTATTTATATCCAATCAAATTCAACCACCAGTGTAGATGTCATCTAGGCGAGAGAAGGTCTAGGGTGATTCAGTCAAGCATGTCTAAAATTATGCTACTTCTCTGTGTTCTTGCTTAGAAACATGCAAATGAGCTCTCAAGGTGCAACAATCAGCCAAAGAGGGATCATCAGGCAAATGCAAGTCCAGCAGATGGCGGGAGAGGAACCAGCTTGTCCTTAGCCTGCAAACAGACGGTTGGAGAAGCGCATTATACGCCATACTTCTAGCCTAGCTTATTGTAGTCTTTTGTTGGTAAGCATGCAATTTTCCAGTATGACAAATGCCTTTTTTATTTACAAGACATATAGCCTTCAAGGTGAGACATGCTTCTTCAATGGCTATGCAGGAGATGAAAATTTTCTGGCTGAGCAATACAGGAGATCTCCCTAATTTTGGCAGTATAGTGGGTCAGATCCTCAACAGTGTATAGCAAGGACCAAGGAGTGTTGGTCGGGATGTTATAGAGGTAACTTGTAAATCCCTTTTCTACTGTGTCATGTAACCACGCATGTATGGGACTCTCGTGCATGAATCACGCTTTCATGCTGATTATATTCATGGGGTCATATTGTAATCGTATATGGATAGTGCATATGATGTTTCTTTATGTGTACCCTAACTAGTTGCTCCAAACGGTTCCAAAGCGACTAGTTGGTGGCGCTTATTAGTTATTATGGGCAACGGTTGGCTGTTGCCAACATCAGTCATAACCTTGCATTTGTATTTTTGATTTCAATTGCATATCGGGGGTTTCTTTTCTTTGGGGTTTTTTTTTTTATAAAAAAAAACGAAAGAGCATTGCTGGGCATGCTATGGTGAAAAGTAGACCTGTCAGTTCGGGCGAGCGGTTATAATGCGGGTCTTTGTGTTCGGGTAAATTACGAGCGAGTGTATTTCGGTTTTGCGGGTTTCGGATATACATAATGGGGTTTAGATTGCACTTTCTCGAGTTTATTTTTCTCTTGTCCCCAGAAAAAAAAATACATATTTATTAGTCAAAATTTCATTATTCAATGAAAAAGCATAGTCATTGTAATTTCTTAAATGAATATCAAAAATTCAAACTTTTTATTATGATACATGAATATCATATATGGATAGGCAAAGAATCAAACCTTGTTGGGGGGGGGGGGGTTGGGTGGATCGACGCATACATTGATAAAACAGTTAATAGTAAGTCGGGTTCTTTATGGCTAGTTCGTTTAAAGCATGTTAATGAGTTGGAGTAGTTTAACTTGACAATAACCCACTTAATAATTTGATATTTTTATTAACTAACCTACCAATGTCCAATCAAATTTTTTTTATTAATGGGTTGTCTCCAATATGAACACGACCAAGCCTTTCCTGCCACTAGTATCATAGTACAATAATAGTTAGAAATAAAACCAAATAAAATGAAATTAAGAAAGTAGAAGATATTATTTTTTAGTTATGACATCGAAAATTTAGATTATTACAAAATAATTAATTTAAAAAATGATTAAGCATATTTGTTTCACTGAACACATAATGGTTTGACTTCCACATCCTTAATGTTTAACCTCTTCTAAATTGATTTTTCTAAATATTAGATATTATTTCATGAAATTTGATACTCGCTTTTAACTTTTTTCATTTATAAGTTGTATATGATGTTATTTCAGAGAATAGAGAGGGAAAGAAAGTATATTATGTTTGATTTGTAAAGAGATGCAATATTTATATAATGTCTCTTTAGATTTTTCGATAAAGGTGACTAACCATTATCATTAAGAGGGAAAATTAGAGAAAAATCAAAAAATAAGGATACAATGTTCTGGTCAAAGAGGGCAGGTTTAGGTTCGGGTCGGGTTTGACCCACTAGTTTACGGATTTTTCGGGTTCGGTTTATTTTGGGCTGGGTCAAGAAAATTGTGTTCAAATCCTAAATTTTCGGACGGATTTGGGTCGGACTTTTGGCTCGGGCCAGTTTTTTCCATGTCTGGTCGAAAGGTTAGTTTGCACATAATAATATAATTTCACTGTTGAAAAAAAGAAAAACGTTGGTCATGAATTACAAACCCCCAATCTGCCAGGGTGTTTTTAGTTTGTTGGCAGATCTTCTTTTTTTACAGTGAACTGGAATAGACAAGATTGTTATTTCACTGGTACCCCATTTTCACCTCAATAGCAGCATTATTGCTAAGAATGCCTCATATCAGCAGCTTTGAAGGCCAAATATCTCGTGAGTTCGGTAAGCCACCTCAGTTGAGCAGTCTTGGTACTGATAACTAGGTGCAAATTGGCGTTGAGTTAGCATTCCGGTAACAAGACAAAACGTTTGAAATTATTCAGTTAAGGTTTGGATCGTCATGCATATTACCAAGGAAATACAGCAATGATGGTGAAGCAATGTTTCAATTCAGATTCAAAACCCTAATTGAAGTACCCAACTCAACTAGGCTTCCAACGTTTAGATACTCAAATATGTCAGCCATATGTTAAGCCTCATCAAATTCATAAAAGACCAGTGCATGAGATTACTGGAATTAACAAAACATGCAAGTATCAGCGCATAGCTACCACAGGGGGTCATGAGGCACACACCAAGAGCATTTTGTAGAATCATGAATGACAGATCATATCATCATAAACTGCAAACAGCGTCATAATACTAAACCACTAGACATAGATTCTCCCTTTTTTTTGGGGGGGGGGGGGGGTGGTAGGGGGGCCGAAGCCCCTGAATTAAACATCAAAGATGCACAAACTAAAAGTTGACAGCTAAAAGATCACCTAGAACATCCACATTAGCAAATGCATATTCAACATCCTGTGGCTAATTGAAATGAAGAACACAAAACCTAATCAAATGTCCTCCTCTATCAGCCTTGGACTTCTCTCTGCAAATGTTCTTCCAGAGGTCTCACATGAAAATGCAGAAAACCCAGAGATAATCACTGGAAGTCTAATCCTTGGATGACTTGTTAATGAGGGACTTGTGGATGTGAGGAATGACTCCACCTCCAGCAATGGTTCCTTTGATGAGGGTATCAAGTTCCTCATCTCCACGAATAGCAAGCTGCAGATGCCTAGGAGTGATACGCTTTACCTTGAGATCCTTACTGGCATTTCCGGCAAGCTCCAGTACTTCTGCAGTCAAGTACTCCAGTATTGCTGCTGTGTAGACGGCTGCAGTTGCACCCACCCTCCCATTTGCTGTAACCCTGGTTTTCAGCAAACGATGCACACGACCCACGGGAAACTGCATAGAATGGTGAGGTCATAGTTTTCAGTACATATACCAAATTACCCAACAAAAAGAATATCTGAAATACGAAATCACGATGGCCATTGTGAATCCCACCAAAGTGGGCTTGCCATGCAGACTGGTTGTCTCTGGACAACTCAAAAATTTAGCAATTATAATTAAGGTTGATAACCACTCAAAGATCACTTCCAAATGGCAACCATTCGCTCAAGGTCAATCTCATCCAACTGTCATGGAGTTCAAAGTGACTTTTCTACCGAAATTTCAAATGGTGTCTCCCTGAGCTCACTCTGCTAGAGGAGATCATAATTCATGATGGCTTATGTACAACATAAAAAATTTAGAATCCAAGAAAACACAAAAAATATGCATAGGGCCCATGGAAATGAACATGAGAAGTACATAGATTTGACATTTGTTCATCTGCTTCACAAATTACAACAAATTGAGTTTAAGCTTTGCATAATACCATCACCAAATGGGAGAAAGAATTTATGTCCAAGCATAAAAGCCTAGCACACAAACAAAATTATGCTAACGAGTTTTTCACAGATCATTAACTAATGCTACATTACTCACGTAAAGTTTTCATCCAACAATAATCCAAGCTATGAGAACAAACCCTAGATAAGCTGGCATCAACTGGATTTCGGGTTTTGAACCTTGGAAAATCTAACGATATTCTAAAGTATAAATGTGATAATAAATCATACACTCGCATAACTTCTAAATCCAGATATACACAGCAAGAGATCAATTAGTCCCAACTAGTTAACCATCTAATTTATGAAAACTAGGCAGGTGTGCTTTCAGATTAGGCAGTCAAACCCACTAATTACTCATATGCATTACTCAAAGTTGCCTATTAAGAGATTGAATTGAATCAAGATGATTGTTCAATTCCCTGGTTTTCTTTCTTGTCCACCCTTCTTTTGGCATCCCCACCCATGCTTGCAAGTTTTTTCCTTGGTACAATATGGAGGTACAAAGAAGTATATTGCAATATGCATCTTCACAAACCTCCACCAAGAAACCTACTCCCCGACCCCCTCTCGCCCTCAAATTGCACTCAACATAGACTAAGCTGCATTACTTCTTCTGCATCACCGCCAGACCTAGACCAACAGTCCAAAGTCCAAAGAACAAAACTGGTAGCTCTAAATCGCACACAGCAAAATCAAAGCTCCTTTGAGCACTCAAACTTCCTCAGAACAGAGAAGAACAAGATCACCATCACTTTCCCATGTACACAATCAACAATAGAATAATCCCACAAAATCTGGTATGTATTACAAACACATTCAAAGCACTAAAATTGGTATTAATCTCTTTACACATTATGATTGATTGCTCAATTCTTCGGCATACTATACTTATCTCACAGTACAAGGGCATGATATCTAATTTCTCTAGAAGTTCAGTTCACTGCAGTTCATTCTAAATGACACAAGAACACAAAGGTAAAACACACTTCACAATCCGTATAGTAATTCCACGCCCGCAAGGCATCAGTTATTTTAATATCCTCGTCTTGTCTTGTTTTCTTTGACTAAGAACTCACAAGCTTTCATGTCTAGTGACCCATACCCTCAACCAGGGCCCCGCACCCTTTCCCTCCCCCAAACAAGAAAAGTCATCTAGTAAGCAAAATGCCCAACCAACATGGATCCCAAGAAATTCAGCTTGAAGAAACTATAACTAGCTTTGTGAATATTCAAACACGATCACGTTACATATATGTTATGTTACTCCGACTCTTCATTTTACCCCACCATACCCGTATCAGACACTCGACACTTGGAGAACGGTATGACATTTGACACTTTAAATTACACTGAAAATATGCAAATTCTGTTAAAAGCAGCTGAGTTCGACACTTGGACGCACATCCGTATCAAAGACCCATACTTTACTCCGCGTACCACAGCATATATGAGAAAGACTCTGTTTGACATCCTTAACCCTTAGTTTGGATTGACAATAGGAAGGTCAGCTAACCGTCTTAATCTTATTCGGGAAAATTAGCCCTATGTTTGAAGGTTAATCTCATAGAAGGAAAGGAAAGTGGGTTAATGGAGATGAAGGTAACGAAGAAGAGGGGAAGGGAAGTATGGTAATCTATATCATCTTCCTTAAATCTGTTACCAAGGAAAACGGAGGTAAGGACAGGTGAACCCAATCAAAATCTTACCGGCCACCCCTATTCAACAGTAATTTGGGTGTGAATCAAAAGTGAAATAAAGAAGGTGAAGGCAGTGAAGCATTCCCCTCCCTTCCCCCTTTTTTATTTTTTCCAAACAAGGGTAAGAAGGAAAGTACGCAACGAACTTGAGACCGCATTCACTTTTCTACCTTTTTCACACCCAAATTGAGGACAAGATGAATAGGGAAGAACGAAGTATTCCTAAGGAATGCATCTTTTTCCTTCGTTCCAAGCTAACATGTCTAAAGGACTTAAGGAGGTGAAAATAAATCAATTTTTTCCTTTTGCCCTCCCCTCCATCACCTTTACCTGGATTAACCTCCCTTAAAACCTCCCTTCTACAACATTGAAATATGGAGCAAAACATTATGTGTTCCACAGAACCGAACAGAGCACAAGAATACCCCATTACAGCAACACAATCCATGACTGCACTACACCAGAAGGCGGCCAAAAAAACAACCCCAAGAACAACATTCAAAACATCCATGGCCGCACAACACATAAACCCAATGTCAGTCCTCACAAAACAACGTCCACCTCAATCAGTCAACACCCCCAAACACAGAATCACATTGCAAACCGAAATAGGTACCAACAATATCAACTATAATTCAACAAGAACAATAGAAATCAACAAACAACAACACCCAACAAGGATTTACCCTTGTTAAACAGACAAACAAGTCTAGATCTACAAAACCAGCGTTAAAATGCAAACCCATTTCCCCAATTCCTTCAAAACAGAAACCCAGAAAAATTCAGAAGAGGGATAGCGAGAGCACCTGGAGACCAGCACGGGAAGAACGAGAAACGGGTGCTTTCTTGTCTTTGTCCTTATTAGCTCCCGATGATTTCCCTGTAATCAGACCCTTTGCTCCTTTTCCCGACATTTTTCTCTTTTGTCTGGTTAATTTAATAGGGTTTTCGTTTCCTTCTCAAAAGAACTAGAACCCTCTTCTCTGAATTTCGATTCGGAGAAAACCCCTTTGAGGGTGACGATTAGCGTGAACAGAGAAAGCACAGAACGAACGTACGAAGAAGAAGCGCAGTAAAGAAGAAAACAGGATTTTTATTTTTTTAGTTTTTATTTATTGGTGAACAGGGAAAGGTGGGCAAAAAAGCCAAAAATTTTGAGGACACAGAGTTGGACACATGATGAGGAGATGACATACTACTCCTCTGTGTAACTGTTTGAGTGTTTGGTTGGATTTTAGGTTGGATTAATATCAATTGGGTTTTTTAGATTTTAATTCGAGTTTTGGTTTGGGGTATTTGATAACATAACTCTTTGAGAGAAAATGAGTTATTTGGAAAGATTTTAGCTGTTTTAATTAAGTCAAATAGCTGAAGAGGTGTTTAATAAATAGGTGTTTGAAAGAACTATTTTGCCCTAAATAGCTGTTTGAAAAAACTGTTTCCATTAATCTTTAGAGAATAGTTGTTTATAAAAATTACAATGTTGCCCAAAAGTTCAACAAAATTACATGCATGCCATTAATAAACTCTATTATTAGTTTCTTACCTTGCCTAAATCTTAGACACCTTTTACCTCCAATTTCTTATACTCGACCTCCTCACCTTCATTTCCATCCTCCCTATTGTCATTAATAAGCCATATTCTTAGTTTTCTTTTGAGTTGGTGAAGATTAAATTATTTGAAATCCACACATATTTCAATTCATGACAAAATAGAGATGCAAGTTCATAATATTAATTGCAAATCATAAAAAAATAAGCATCTCTAAAAATAACAAAGGTTATAAGATGTAGGCATTATATAAGTAAGTAAACATTGAAAACAAAAGAAAATAAGTAATGAACACAAATTATTTAAATTAATAAAAATAAAGTTCCAAGAATGAAGCTAATTTGTACATATGACATATATTAAGTTTTTTTAAAAACAAAATAAGAGGATCAATAGATAAAAACTTATTCAATTGGAAAATATTTTAGAGAAATGACATCAATAAAATTTTACCAAACATATTTTATAAAAACAGCTAATTTTGCCAAACACTTTTTCTAGAAACAGTTAATTCAAACGGTTAGTGTAAACAGCTAATCCAAATAGTTAATATGCAACAACTAATACAAATAGTTAACAGCTAACAGCTAACAGTTGATTACCAAATAGGGCCTTAACTAGATTGAATTTATTTCGAATCGACGTTGATTTAGGATGTTTAGTGTAATAAAATTTTGAAAAAAAAAAATAAGGACCCTTGAAGGAAAAAATTCAAACAGAATTCAATTTAGTTTGGATCTAAATCAAGTTAACGTATTTAAGTGCCAATTTCGTTTGGGTTTCCAATCAGTTTTGCCTTATCAATTGTTCAGTATGATGTTCTTCGTGGGCCAATCGTTAATGGGCCAAGAGCAGCATATTTGTACTTCTTGACCCATTCTTATGAAGCCCAATTAGAATTTGCATTTGATCCCCCCCAAAGCTCATAATGGGATCTTGGTGACGGTATGATTATTTTAATAGGTGCGTATAGTTATATTGTTTCTCGATCTTAATTTGGAAGTCTAATAAGGGTTGGACTCTATGTATGTATTTCAAACAAAAATAAATTTTAAATTTTAATTAACAAATTACTCTGAATTAATTTTTGGTCTAATTTACTTATAAGTTAGAAGTTTGATGTTTTAAAATTTTCACCTTAAGACATTATATAGATGACATGGCCATAACTTATCCCTCTTAATGATTGAGTAAGATTTTACACATATGACTCATTTTTAATGAAAATTCACTAGTGCATTTTGTGTATCTTTTACAATTGAATAACCAAATGAAAGCCAATTACGTCCTATCTAGCAATAACATCACATTAAATCTCAACAAAAGATGATATACTTGGCATTTTTTTTCGATCAGTAGTTGGAAAAAAAAAACTCAAGGATTTAAATTTTATTAAAGAAAATACAAATAACTTCTAAATATCAGTTAAAAACATCTCCTACTATACCAAGAAAACAAAAATATTCTTAAATTATAGCAGAAATGGGAAACAAATAGTTCAAAATGGTGGAGAACTTAACCATAACAAAATTATCCCATTGTTATATTTATTGAACTTTTGGAGCAACACAATATTTACCTTTGTTCCAAAAAATAAAAAAGATCACATTGATTTACCACATGGGCAAAAACAAATCCCCAAAAAAGAAACTTTTTATATTCTTCTCGGCAGTATTTATCATAAGATCGGAATCTTCAAAATGGGATAACAAACGTCCATCTGTCAGGATGGCCGAGTGGTCTAAGGCGCCAGACTCAAGTTCTGGTCCTCTAACGAGGGCGTGGGTTCAAATCCCACTTCTGACATTTTTATTTTCATCCTTTCAAATTTCCCCTTTCTCAATCCTCCGTTTTCCTTCCTTCCTCAATAAGTAAACTTTCATGGGGCAAAGTCATTGTTTGCGAGGGAAAATGGAGCCCAGATGAAAATATTCTTCCCCAATACTTGGGAGATGGTCAAAATTCAGAAGCTTTGGCGCTTAATTTTATTATAGTTTGCATTTATGAGATCAATAGTAATCTTTCTATACTAAGTTTTAATCAAAAATCAAAGAGATACCTCCTGATTTTTATTTTGATATTACTACAAGAAATTTTGTTTTCATCGATTGTAATATAAAGTTAAATTTTTTTTTTCATAAATTACATTTAAAAAAAAAACTATGAGAAAAAAATTCATCTACTTTCATAAGCATATATATTGAAAGTGCGCTAACAGCTCAAGTCACATGCATTGCATACATATCAACAGTTCATGGCCGGTTTAACCTAAACTTACCCACAAACCACAAATTAAAATGAACAAACATATACATCTTGGATGCAATCCCAACTCCCAACACTTTACCCATCGGTTTGGGGTATAACAAATCTTAGATAAAAAATCAATGTAGCATTTCATGAATACACAAGGTGGTCCACACGCTGAAATGAATAACCAAAAACAATTAAAGGTCTTGGAGCCTCATTGTTCCCTCAAATCAAGGCTAGCTTTCTTCATAATAGTAGGGAGAAAACATATATATTTAAAACCATCCATCCATCTGTCATCTATCTCATCTATTATCTACTCATTAAACTAATAAAAATTTAATTAGCACTTGTCATACATATACATAGGAGTGTGTTCTCCCAATTGCTGTGTATAAATATTTTCTCAATGTGTATTTATTATATAAATAATTTTTAAAATTTATTGCTGACGTGACTCATACGTGTTTGTACTCCTGGAAGTATAATATAGAATTTGGTTAGCACATTAAAAAAAAATTATTATTTACTTATTAAAGTAATAAAAATCTAATTAGTACACTAAAAAAACTAACAAAAATTTAATTAGTGCACTAAGAAACAGAGGGGACTCATATGGGCAATTTCTTATGTGCTCTTCGGAGCACATGCTCTCATTATCCACGTATATATATTTTTCACGTGTGTATTTATCATATATTAATTTTTTAATATATATTTAATGATGTGGCGTGTGGGAGTATATGCTCATAGGAGTACGATATACATATTGACTCATATGGGGATCATTTAAAGCCCCTCTTAATGAAATCATAGACTAAAAAGGCCTTCTGTCTTTCTCATTTGAAAATTAAACTACATAAACAAGAAAATCTCATAATCTCCCACAACCTCTCCCTTAATTGAAACCCTCAAAACCCTTCTTGAAGAATTATGAAGAGAAGGAAGAAGAAAAAGATGGAATTGAAGGGAAATCAAGCTGGTGGTACGTAGTAACTAATCATCAAGAAAATAATGATTATGAAGATGGTTAGTTGAGCAAGAGTTAATTATTTGCATCATGCATGGTGTAATTCTCTCTCCTCCGATCCTCCTTCGATTCATTCCTCCATTTGCATCACAAATGATCAGCAGATCAATGCTTCTATGGCGTACATGGGAAAGCCAGGCACTGCTCTTGTTCTCTCTCTCTCTCTCTCTCTCTCTCTCTCTCTACAGTATACTGTGATTAATTTAGCCATATATTCTTTATTTTATCGTGAAATAAAACTTAATTTGCTGGTTTTTCTGCAGGTCCATGTAATTTGTTTCTTGCACTTAAAATTGCAATTTACATTAATTTGTGGTTAATTATATCCCTCATGTATATGTTAATCTGATCAGTGGAGGGGAAAACCAATGAATCATGTGTATTTATCACTGAATTAATTACTTGTTTTTAATGTGCATTAATTTAGATCATGATTTATTATTTTTTTTTTTAAAGAAGGGTTAGACATCTATCCTCAATTAGATTCTTGAAATATTTTTGCTGTCTCTCTCTTTCTTTTTTTCTCGACAGGAATTTTATTCTCTTTCACAATCAAATGTAATAATTCATTGTTTGACAAACTTAACAATGTGACGTATAGAATTTGATAATTGATTTCTAATTTTGGCATTTAAATTGGCTTCTTATCATTTTAAGTTTCTTTAAAACCCCACAAAAAAAAACCCTAAAACACTGATTAAAAGTTAACCTTTTGTTAGTTATGCATAGTTTTAATTATGCTTCACTTACTCATTTATCTTAAAAAAAAAGGAGATTTACGGTAATATATATCATACACCTAACCAAAAATATATACTCCTTCTTGTCATGTATATATATATTTTTTCTCATGTATTTGTCATATAGATAATTTTTAATATATGACATTGACGTAATTTGTAAGAGTTTGTACTCGTAGAAGTATTGATATATAGGCTTTGGAAATTTACAGGTTGATTAAATCAACCTGTAGATAACTTGATAAAGCTACCATTGTTATTTTAATTTGGAAAATTGCATTTAATTGGCCACCTACTAATGATTGCAGAAAATTATTGGTTGGTATGATGGCGTTTTAATGGACAATTCTGAATGCCCTCCCTAACCACCATTCTTGTGTCTTTTTTTAATATTGGTTCTAGTATTTGAGGATTCTTGCTTAAACATTGACAACTTTCTCTTCCCATTCATAGTAATTTGATTATATGGATCAACTTAAGCTTCTCTATACAAATTAATTTTAAATATAACTGAAGGTCATTTTATTTGAAGCAAAAAATTCCAGTGGTAAGCTTAACATATTTGTGTATTTTTTGTATCTAATTTTCTGATATGTAAAATATGAAGCTATAAATCTTAGATAAAAGCTTATGAAATTCGAATAATTTATGGATTAATAATTGGAAGACATGCATTGTAGACTTGTACGTAGTTAATTTTTCAATTTCAATACGTAATTAATTTTTCAATTTCAATTTTTATCAGAGCAGAAGTAGAAATTGTTTATTGGGGGACTAATTTTAGTACTCTTGTCAACTTAGGAAAAAAAAAAACTAATTTTTACATCATGTTTGATTCAACTAGCTTATAAATGCTTTTTTGCATGGTTAACAAATTCGAGATATAAAATTCATGCTTAATTTAGCTTATTTTCATCACCAATCAAATAATTTAATTAACCTAAGTTGTAAATGTTAAGACAGATTCCTGATCATATCACATAAATTTTATTTATTTTATTATTTTGAGGCTTATAAAGAGAGAAAATGATACATGTAAGTTTTTAATGTAGGTTCTTGAAAGTGCCTTTAAGAATTTTTATTAATATATCTAATATCCTTCTTTACTTGTAAGATAAAATCTTCCAATTTTTGATATATAACAATAAGAGCCTATTCTTTTCATGGGTAAATTCCAAAATACTAATCTTAGTCCACTTTAATCTACTTCAACTCACTTCAGCCCATTTCAACCCACGTTTACTGTTTTAACCAAGTTTAGTTTATGACATAAAATAATTCCACGTATGCAGTTCCACCTACTTCAACCCACCTCAATCTACTTCAACTCACGTCACCCTTTTACCCACCCAAATTTACCCACGAAAAGAATAGGCCCTAAATATAAAAAAATTTATATCATACTTGTAAGAGCATATACTCCCACGTACAAGCTAGGTAATGTCACATATTAAAAAAGGTCCATATCATACTCTTAAAAGTATATACTCCCACAAGCTACGTCAGTGTCACATAGTAAAAATTGTCCATGTGACAAATACACGCTGAAAAAATATATACCGCGAGGGAGTACACACTCCTATGTGTATGATATATATTGTCCTAAATATAAGGAAGCTGATATATGATGCCCTAAGGGCAATGGATAAGGAGCAATAAATGTGAAACTCAAATTTAGCCTTGAATTAGCAATTAAAATATATTTACATTAGAAAGACAACAAAATTAATTGTAACAACTATCAGTTAATATTCTCTTTTCATTATACCAAGAATATCTATTTATTCTCTTATACCTAATTTTCCTTATCCCATTATTCAATATTGCTAATATCTTCTTTTTTCTTTTTTTTGGGAGGAAAATGTTCAAATTATATCGCGTACAATTCTTTGCAATTTTAAGAAGTATAATTTTGTTCTTGATTCAAGATTAGTTAGCATCAACTATCTTCACATTGATCAAGGACAGCTTCACTGCCAAATAAAATGAAAAATCCTAAAAAATTGAAATAAAATAGGAGAATTGGTGAACCCCAACCAAAAAATAAAGACGAACGAGTGGAGATGACATAAATATCATCAAAGGAATGTTACATGGATTAGATAGAAATCAGTTGTGGGCTTGAGAACCCATTTTTAAGAGGAAGATAAAAATGAAGTAGTCTGAAGAAATAAACAGACTGAAAATACAAGTAATTTGACAGTTAAAATTTTTTTTACCTTAAGGGTATTTTCAAAATAATATAAATATAAATGTAGAGATCATTAAATAGAGAAATTATTGTATTAATTAGTGATGAGCAATTAATACAAATTTTGATATTTAATGGTGGACAAGGTTACCATTTACTAGAAAAAAAAAGAAGAAATGATTTTACATTGAAAAATTCGCAACTACCCAAATAATTGCAGCTTAAACTGTTGCTCTTAGTTCAACATTTATCATTTTCCTAAATATAAATAAGCCGTTAGAATCTAGTTCAACAGCTTAGGGTGATTTCCTCACCGTTGCCATAAATCAGCGTCAATTAGGATTGTTGAACTCTAAACATACATACATTAAACCCTAATAAATCTTGCTCCGATCCCGCTTCAGTTGAAAACCTAGCAGAGGTAAACCTAGCCAACTTCCCCCCCCCCCCCCCCGTGTCTCTTACTCCTTGTCTACTTTTCATTCCCATCACAACTCTCCATCCAATTTTCTATCACAATGCCCTAAATTTAACAACAAACTCCTCTTATATAGGTCTTATTTTTACAAGGTATAGAAACATTTGCGTGTCGACAATCTTAATTACTCCTACTAATTATTGGGGTGCAGTAGAGCCTAGTTGCTCTTGTGAGGACTTGCTTTTTGGCTTTCTGAACCCAAATCGAATCAAGCCCGAACTCATGAGTTTGAGCTTGTGACCGTATTCAAGCTAAGATAACGAGCCCATCAAACTCCCACAAGCTTGCAAAAGAAACAAATATTAGGCTTTAGATACTAATCATTATTTTCTTTTTTGTAAAGATACTTTTTTGATATTAACACTTAATGATCACACTGTTACAATGGTACAATGGCACATTTAGCTCTTAACCCTATCGACTTTTCTCTCTTTTCTCATCCCTCATATGTTTATAATCAAACTTTTGATCTTCTAAGACGCCAATGTGAAAGCATAAGTGGCGTAATTGCACCACTTGCGCAAGCTTACACCCCTAATTAACCTTACCATCTATGATCTAATCTATGATCTAATAATACAACAATAAGACATTGATGATTGTCCATTATTTGCATAGATTATTGTGTATGTTCACCAGTCCTTTTATATTTACATAAGAGGCTCAACATACATCCGAGCCTTAAGAAAGTAGTGTCTGTATCCAAATCATAAAAGATAAGCTCATATATGAGACTCAAATACGTTGGCTTAAATATTTGAAATAGTCCAACTTAGACCTACAGTCTTAGACAAATCTTGGATAAGAGGAGCTAAGGCTTGAGTCTTAGGCGACTCAAGATCGAGGTTGATTTCACCGAACTCATCGAACCATGAGCCGAGTTTCAAGCTTGGCAAGCTCAAGCTTGAATCGACGTGGTTCGAATACGCTCCTCCCAATGTTACCACAACACCCTAAATTTGCGTAGAAAAAACTCTAAAATCAAAATACATTCATACAATTTAACAATCCACATTAAAGAGAGGAAGAGTTTATGTGGGTGTCAACTGTCAAGGCACACAAACCCACGCTTCATATGTTGTATTTATATACAATGTGTTACATCCGGGTTGTTACAGAAGATAAGGACCAAAAATAACAATTAAGTAATGATTATGAATGAATTACAACTAATAAATAAATATCCTTCATATCCTCCTGCAAACTCAAGGGAAGACCTTAACCTTGAACTTGGTTCGAAGAAAGTGGAGCCAACCTGAAGCTAGAGCCTTCGTAAATATGTTTGTAGTTTGATCGTGAGATGGAATACATTTAACATGAAGGTCCCCACTGTCAACCAACTCACGAACAAAATGATAATCAATCTTGATATGTCTCGACCGACGACGGCCGAAAAATAGGATTAGCACACATATACTTAGCACTAAGGTTGTCGGTTAATAAGAGAGGAGTCTCATATTGAGATACATGTAGTTCCCAACGAAGTTTTTGCACCCACAAAATTTCGGTACTAAAATAGGCAATACCTCGATACTCAGCTTTAATAGTCAACTTAGCCACACACTTGATTGACAACATATATATGAGAGGTCAGTTTGTGTAATGGTGGCATATTAAGAGCATCTGCAATGCAAGGCTCGTGAGCTAAAAATTTGGCTCATGGTCCAAGTAATACCATGCATCAGTGATCCGCTTCTCTCGCTCCACGGTTCAGCTCATGGCCATGATCCGCCCCCCAGACGTTCTCTCTCTCTCTCTCTCTTTTTGCCAACTAAGCATTTGAAAGTCTAAAACCCAATAATATGGTAGTAGTGGGGTCTATAAAATATTATTTTATTTAGTGATCCAAGTTGGTGATCCATAGGATATAGAGAAGAGAAAAAAAGTTGGCTTATGAGATGATGTGGAGGTTGTGGGTCCCCACTTGTAATCCAAACTTTTGGATCACCAATGCGGATGTTCTAAACAGCTCCAGCGATACCCTTATAAAAAGTAGGGTCGTCCAGCGAGGTACCATCCCTAGAAAGGTGAGCTCTAGCTACAACCAGAGACAATATGAGTTTGGCTCCATCCATCATAACTCTACATATGTAGTAAGTCTTGAACATATTTAACTTGGGAAAGAAATAACACTTGAACTATATGATGAACCTCAATGCTTAGAAAATAGCTGACGGTGCCTAAATCTTTTAGGCTTTGTTTGGACTTTGGAAAATTTAGTGGAAAGAAAAAAAATTAGGAAAGTTACTTTTTTTTTCTTGGGTTTGGTTTAGAGAAAATCGTAAAGAAACAAATATGAAGGAACGCTAGGTGGAAAAATTGTTAGAAACAAGTGATAAAATTTTCCTCATAAAATTGTGAGGAAAGTTTGAGAAAGATTTCCAACTTCGTCCAACCTCACATTATTTAGATGACATCAACATGATTCAAGTAGCTGATCAATATTCAAAATTTTCATCCAAATTCTTGTATTTTTTCCTCAATTCAAACAAGAGAAAAAAACTCATTTTCTGTCTACTTTTTTTCTTTCACATTTCTTTTCTTTCAACTTTTCTTTCCACCAAATTTTCTAAAGACCAAATGGAGTCTTTATAAAGAAAAGGTGGCATTGAGTTGAACAAGGAAGGGCTCAATGAAAGCATTCTCACTCCCTGTAATAATCAAATCATCAACATGACCAAGCATACATGTTAAACAATCATCAGTACTTTGAACAAGGAGTGAGAGTCAGAGTAGCAAGATTGAAAACCATAAGAATGAAGAAAAGTCTTAAGCTTATAAAAGCAAGCTCGAGGAGCCTGAACCTATATATAGTCTTGGTTATGGCTGATAAAAATTTGGATCCAGGTCGATTTGGGTTCAGACAAATCAAATATTCAGACAAAAACTTCATTCATGGACCTGTTTGGATTATAAATTGAACACTCTGGCCAGACTTGAACCCGTACCGAATGTGTAATGTTTGGATCCGATTGTCTGAATGTCAAATTGTGAATGATTTTTGGACATTCTGACCGAAATTTTGTGTGACTGAACCCGAACTCAATTTTTTAATGTCCAAAGTCATTGTCTGCTTTTATGAAATTTTTTCGAGAATTTGAACTGAAATTACACATAAATCTAGTTGTCTAATGTCCGAACCCGATTTTCTAAATTTGTCTGAACCCGAAATTGTTCAAAGATTCAGGTAACCCGAGCCGGAATGTCCAAACCCGACCCCAACCCGGATTTAAATTCGGACAAAAATCTCATGACTATACCTGATTTTTTGAACTCGAACAAATTCGAATTGTTGGGTTGGACAAATTTTTGCCTGCCCTAGCCTTGGTTAAACGACACACATGATGCGTATGAGATGAATTAACATAACCTAGATGTTGTCTCATATATCACGTAGGCCACCATTAAGAAAAGCTAACATTATTCACACCGACCTTGTTTGGCAAAGAGCTTTTTGGCTAAAAAAAGCTTTTTTGACCAAAATTAGCTTTTTGATCAAGTAAAAAAGTTAATTTGGGTATTTGGTGAAATAGTTTTTTAAAAAAGTTTTTTGGGTCTAAAAAGCTAATTTGAAAAAGCTAATTCCATGAGCTTTTTGGAAGAGCTTTTTGAAGAATTAGCTTTTTGTCTCACAACTTTGTTAGAAACAGCTAATTTTACCAAACAGTTTTTCAACAAACAACTAATTCAAACAGCTAATACAAACAGCTAACTCATACAGCTAACAGCTAATACAAACAGCTAACAGCTAACAGCTGTTTGCCAAACAGAGCCATCAACTTGATGTAGCATCCATCCACGCAAAACAACTATAGAGAGAACAAGACCAATGGTGATTGGCTTCACAATCAGGCTAAAACTCTCGAAGAAATCCACGCCTTTATCTTAGTTAAACCCTTAGGCAATTAGATGTGCCTTATAACATTCAATTGTGTCATCGGCTCGAAGCTTTATACGAAAGACCTATTTGCATCCAATGACCTTTGCACCTTATGGACACTCAATAAGTTCCCTAGTGTCATTAGCAGTAAGAGCAGCATATTCATCATTCATAGAATCTCTCCATTGTGGTAACTTTATGACTTGGATATACAAGTTGGGTTCTTTTTCAAGCAATGGAATTGGAGGTAATGGATGTTTGGTGTCAGTATAAGCCCTAGGGTTGAGGGAACCAGTGTGGGCCCTAGTTACCATAGGATGTGTAGAGTTTCCAGAGCTCATGAAAATAGTGGGTCTGATAAAAGGGAGTATTGGAGGCTGAGGGACCAAAAGATAGGGAGGGGCTGACCAATGTAGGAGACATGGTGGATGGAGGAGCATTAAAAATGGAGGGATAAGAAGTGTTGCTGGTGGGTGAGGACCAACACAAAGGTACTTGAGAATTGTAGGCCACGAGTTTTAGTACAACCTGATAATGGATGATGAGATGAACATAGAGGTCCTTGTCGAGATTTTGGAGTTTGAATGGCCGTATTAGCATATAATAGAGCATGCCAAGTCCGGTCAAGTCTTTATCTTCATATACTAGCATGCAAGAAGTTCATCGGTTCATCCACTGTGATTGGTTCTCAATGAGTATTAGTTGAAGTAATGAAGAAGCCATATTCCTTATTGAAGCCCTAAAGAACATATTAAATCAAATCATAGTCAGCCACGAGCTTCGCTGTGGCATTGAGATTGTCTGCAAGAGTAAATTTTTTTCTTAACATACTCAATAATGGACTTAGAGCCTTTACTGGAGTTCTAAAGTTCCCACCTCACTTGCATAACGTGATCTCATGATTGTTGTTGAAAAATATGTTCTACGATAAGCCAAGCCTCACGAGCAGCAATGTTACCAAGTACTTGATTAATGACAATAGATTTGATCTAAAAAAGAATTAAGTTGTCCTTTTTGCTCCAAGTAGTGTAAATAGGATTGCATTGGGGGTCTTCATCTTGTTCAACAATAAAGAACTCAGATGGAGCAATGCTCATGCCATAGACATAGCCCTCTAATCCATGTGCTTCAAGAGCTAACAAGCAATAGTTTTCAAAGATAATAGTTGTTTCCATCAAGTTTGATCGGTGAAGTACTTGGGAGTAACGAGCTAGTGTTTTGTGAAACAAGTTTATGAGTATCGTTGGCTCAAAGAAGGAGATTATTGTCATGAAAATTGTCCGAAGCCAAGAATCGAAGATGCTAGTTTGAGTTTTGTTCTGATACCACAAAAAGAGGAAGAACTCATATGGGTTTCAAGGTCGACAAACCCATGCTACATACGCTGTATACATATGCATATACATACACACGCACAATGTTTTGCATCCAAGTTGTCACAGAAGATAAGCAGGTGAAATAACAACTAAAAAATAATTATGAATGAATTACAACTATTAATAGATAAATATATATCCAATCAGAGCTTGTTGATAACTCCTAGAAGTCTCAAGCTTGTAGAACTTTGCCAAAGGAAGGTCATCCTTATACCTATTACCCTTAGAAACTCCAAATCCATAACCAGATAAGTGACTTTCAACAACCTTTTCTTTGGTTGGGTTGGGGGGGGGGGGGGGGGAAGGAATGCCGTTGAGCAGCATGATACTAACCCCAAGAATGAAATCGGGCTACTTGAGTAACAAAATTACAAGTGCTATTAGACTTTCAACTAACAAAATTATTCTAATTAATGTCATTCATATATTCTTTATACAAGATTGAATATAGAGATTTGTTTGAAACACTTAGGTTAGAGAAAGCTTATACTATTGCTCAATGGGAAGTCAATTAAAAAAATTCTCTCCCCTCTATTCTACCATGAGAAAAGGATGCCCCACTATTTAGTTACTTTAATTAAATTATTATTTCGGTATTTGATCATTTATTTATTTGAAGTGGAGTTATTATTAACTCATAAGGACCGAGCTCTTGATAATATAGATTTTGTCCATTTTATAAATTTGAATATAAAATTTTAATTAAGGAAGATAAGTATTAAAGTACTTGAACTAACCTATATTAGTTAATTAAATTATTGGAGGTGTTTGGTTAATAACTTTTTAGAAGTTTTTTTTTTAAGGTTGGAAAGAGCATTTTGAACTAAATTAACTATTTGATCTAATCAAGGAATCAGTATGAATGTTTGGTAAGCTAGTTTGTTTGGATCCAAAAAGCAAAATTATGAACTTTTGTAATTAGTATTTTTGAATATATTAATTTTTCTATTGACCAGTCATAAATAACTAGTTTTTTAAACACTTTCTCTAAAAATGATTAACGCAAAAGGCTAACATAAGTAGTTAATAGAGTTAGTTGTTTGTCAAACACTCTTTATTATAGATGGCAATAAACTTGGTAAAACTGGCCCAAGAGCCAAAACTCGAATCGAACGATTCGAACTCATACCCGTCCCGGCATTCAAAATAGATTCACCTGAAAGTGGATTCGAAACCCGAATCGACCTGAACCGAGCTATTCCTGACTCGAACTTTTTTACAAAGTTGTTTATTTTGCATGACAAACGTATTTGACCAAAAATTTATCCTATCCAATCCAAATTGATCCGAACCGAGATGTCACTTAACCCAAAATTTAACCTGACTCCAGCTTAACCTAACTTGTATCTAAACTAAATGACTCATTTACCAAATCTAAATAGGAAGGAAGCATCTTAAAAAGTTGAAAGACAAAAAGGGCATCTTTCTTTTAGGAAGATAAAGGAGCCCACCAGTCACACAAATACTGTTTTTTTTTTTTTGGGTTAAATTTTCATTTTGGCATCGCATTAAACAATAGTTTTTCTTTTTAAAAGGAATAAAGCACAAATATTCTGCCATTCCCCCCCCCCCCCCAAAAAAAAAGTAAAAAGAAGAGTCCCTGGCGAGGCGGAGGGCTTCACATCGGTCCACAGTCCAGAGGGCTAATAACAGCTAAACAACCGTCACCGAACCACCTCCTTCTCTCTCTTCTGTCTCTCTCCCCACACTTGAACGAAGAAGAATCACAGTTTACAACAACTTTCACAATAAGGGCAACATCCAAATTTGGATTTCAGTTTCCTGGGTTTCTTCTAGTATTCGTACTTCCAAAATCCCTACTTTCAACCTATCGCGCTGGTGGGTTTCTTTGTCCCTCTTCCAAAATTTGATTGTTCTTTGTTTATTTTCGCTTTGTAATGTTTTTTTAATTTGGAATTCATGTTTTCCGCTGATTGTGCATTGATTGGGGCAACACCCAGAAATTTTGTTCAGTTTTTATTGTTTTGTTTGAGGGTGTATTAATTTGAATCTGAAGTTCATACACTTTAGTTATTGCTATTTCTGAATCTACTGCATTATGATTTTTGGGATTTAAGTAGTCCTGTGGCTGCCCTCTTTTACGTTTATGTAATGTGATCTGCTATTTGTGGAATTGGCATCTTGTGGCCGTGGATACTAGGATATTGACCATGATTATGCTTTCATTAATGGAGAAAAGGGGGTCAACTGGGTCAACTATGGAAGGGTGTTTTTTTTTTTTGGGTTTTTTGGGAAGTTTAATAATTTATATCTGAAGTTTTCTTCTCTTTCAGTTGATTTTGGTACAGTCAAACAAAGTGAAAGAATGTGGGACGTTCTGGTATTTCTGTATAGGCACTAGTGAATTGATGGTTCTGTTACTTGGAGTTGGATAGTGACAAGTTTCCCTGTCTAGTTTTATATTGTATTTGGTGTCCAAACATGGGTGCGCCCCAATTTCTCATATGGGAATTTTGTTTTGGAACAAAAAGTCCAAGTCATGCAGAATTAACATACAACAGTTTAGTGCCTTTTACAATGCTCCTGTCTAGTTAGGTGCAGCTTTGAATCTGCAAGTGCAAAGAGTCCGTTGTTTTAGACGTGCTATTGGGAAGCCATTAGTTTGCATTCTGTGTCTTTCATAAGAAAAGATAGCAGGGGCAGACCGCCGGCGACTTTCCGGGTGGCCGGAAAGTCGCCGGATTTCCTTTTTTCCCAGATTTGCTCTTTTGTTGAGCTGCCTCCTCCTTCTTCCTCTGCTACCGTGGTCGCCGGCACCTTCTGTCCTCGCCGGAGCCACTCCCACCGGAAGTGCTTGTGGATGGAAACCGTTTTGAGGATTGGGATGAGATGAAGTCTTCCATCCATGGTTTCTACAAATCCCTCTTTACTGAGTCTGAAGCTTGGAGACCAAAGGTTGACAACTTGATGATGCCCTCATTATCAGACTCTGCCAGAGAGGGGCTTTAGTTGGAGTTCTCAGAGGGGGAAATTTTGAAAGCTTTACATGATTGCTGTGGCGATAAATCTCCTAGCCCAGATGGTATGACTATGGCTTTTGTCCAGGCAAATTGGGACACTCTTAGGAGTGATGTTCTAAGGATGTTTTCAGAGTTTTACCACACTGGAAAATTTGCGGCAAGCCTCAATGCTACTTTTATTGGGCTGATTCCTAAGAAGGCCAATGCAGAGGATATTAAAGACTACCGACCGATTAGTTTAGTCGGATGCATTTACAAGCTTCTTTCTAAAGTTTTAGCCCAAAGATTGAGAGGTGTCATAGGGTCTCTTATCTCAGAGAATCAGAATGCCTTTGTAGGGGGTCGTCATATTCTGGATGCCGTACTCATTGCAAATGAGCTTATTGACTCTAGAATCAAGTCCGGGATTCCGAGAGTTGTATGCAAGCTGGACATTGAAAATGCCTATGACCATGTCAATTGGGAGTTTTTGATGTATGTCTTGAGTAGAATGGGATTTGGGGAGAGGTGGATCACTTGGATTCGGCAATGCGTCTCTTCAGCTTCTTTTGCAATACTTGTCAATGGTTCTCCTACAGATTTTTTCTTGGCTTCTAGGGGCCTTTGCCAAGGGGACCCAATCTCTCCACTTTTGTTTTTGTTGGTCATGGAGGTTTTCACGAGGATGTTGCTTGGAGCCACTTCAGTAGGTCTCGTATCTGGGTTTGCAGTGGGCCGAAGGAACGCAACTATCATTAATGTATCTCATCTTCTCTTTGCTGATGATACAATTGTTTTTTGTGACAATGATTGTGAGCAGATGGTGAACTTGCGTTGTATTCTCATTTGGTTTGAGGCAGGTTTACGAGTCAACTTGGCTAAAAGCTCTATTTTGCCGGTGGGCCAGGTGGATAATATTCATTTGCTAGCGGGTGTGTTAGGATGCACCGTGGATTCTTTCCCTACCTACTATCTTGGTCTCCCGCTAGGAGCTAAATTCAAAGATAAATCTATCTGAGAGCCGATAGTGGAAAGATTTGTGAAAAAGCTCTCTGGATGGAGAGCTAATTATCTTTCCAAGGGTGGTAGACTCACTCTCATTTGAAGCGTCCTTTCTAGCATTCCCACTTATTTCCTATCTCTTTTTCCGATACCGGCGTCAGTGGTGGCCAAGTTGAAAGCCATTCAGAGGAAATTTCTTTGGGGCTCCTTCGGTACTGATTTCAAGTATCACTTAGTGAGATGGGATATTGTTAAGCTTCCCATGTCACAAGGAGGGTTGGGAGTTAGAGACCTGAAGCTCTTTAATGAGGCTTTGCTTGGTAAGTGGCTATGGAGATTCATGAATGAGAAGACCAGCCTTTGGAGAAGGGTGATTTGTACCAAGTATGGTGAGGAGGGGCTTGGGTGGTTTCCCTCTAGACCAGATGGGCCCTATGGAGTAAGCCTTTGGAGGTTTATTTATAAAGGATGGGATAGATTTTATCCTCATCTTTCTTTTGAAGTGGGCGCTGGCTCTACCATTTTGTTTTGGCATGACCGCTGGTGTGAAGGTGCTCCTTTGAGGGACCTTTTCCCTTCTCTTTATACTCTTGCGGAGAATAGAGAAGCTACTGTGGCTACGTATTGTGACAATGTGTCGGGGTTGTGCATTTGGTCACCTATTTTTATTCGTGATGCCTTAGTGGATGACGCCTCCCTTATAAACTTGCTTATTAAGCTGAATGGGATTCATATCGGGCAATCATCTCTTGATTCAGTCAAATGGGACCCCAATCCTAAAGGGAGCTTCACGGTGAAGTCTTATTATATGAGGCTTGCTTCTGTACCTTCTGTACCTTTGCATCGATTTTGGGGATTGTGTTTTCCATGGAAGATCATTTGGAAATCTCTGGCTCCATTTAGAGTGTCTTTTTTTGTTTAGGAGGCGATCCATGACAGTATTTTGACTTAAGATAATTTGCAAAAGAGGGGGAAGATCTTGGTGAACTGGTGCCCGTTATGCAAGGCTGCAGCAGAATCGGTGAACCACTTATTGCTTCATTGCCCTTTTGCAAGAGCTCTTTGGGATTTAGCCTTTAGTTGTTTAGGAGTTTCTTGGGTTTTGTCCAATTCTATTTCGGATCACCTCTATGCATGGGAGGACTTTTTTTGAAGGAAAGCGAAGAAGAAGATTGCTAGATTATTTCCCCATGCAATTTTTTGGAGCATTTGGCGTGAGAGAAATAGGAGAGTTTTTGAGGGTGTGGAGATGCCACTTCAATGCTTTAAAGATTATTTTATTAAGGCTCTCTATTTTTGGGACAAAGGGATCTTTTGTTACTCTTCTCTTGATCTCTTAGATTTTGTGGATACTGTGTATATGGGATGTGTATACCCTTATGTAGGATGCTTTCTTTGCATCCAACCTTTTGTTAATGAAATATATCTTTCTTTTCCTGATAAAAAAAAAAAGATAGCAGGCGCAGACGTAATCGAACACCAGACGTCATACCCATTTGATTGCATCATCTTCAAGCCTAACCCACTGAGCAAATCTATGAAGCTCATTAGTTTGCTTTCTGTTTCTCAATAGAAAAGGAACTAAGCGCTGTTGAGGAAACAATATATAGGCGCATTTGATTAGTCCATTGTTATTTAAAGCTGAAAATAAATTGCTGTAATAATGTAATATTTTATGAATTATGTTGCCTTGGAATACGTTTCGTTCATAATTTAAGGGATAAAGTGAGAAGGGTTAGCAAACTTATTGTAGGCAGTGGATCTTAAATGCTGAATTTTGTGGAACTTCTGTTTCTT
The DNA here is from genome assembly GCA_017589665.1 of Selenicereus undatus. Classification (NCBI taxonomy): domain Eukaryota; kingdom Viridiplantae; phylum Streptophyta; class Magnoliopsida; order Caryophyllales; family Cactaceae; genus Selenicereus; species Selenicereus undatus. Next base: position 10,197,387 of record JACYFF010031957.1, on the reverse strand, counting down.
ATGCTGTTGACTGTGTTCTTTACAAACTATAGGGTGCAGACCTGCCTTCGCCTCTTCTTTCTTGAATGCTAGGGTATAAACAAATTTGCCAGTTGACCAAATATGAGAAACATGATCATATATGATCAAGTTGTATTTCTCATTAAAAAAAAAACATAATGACTGTTGGTGATGAGGAACTTTTTCTTCAGCGATAATGCTATCTCCAATTCTTTCCACCTGTTGTGTTCAAAGTTTTTTTCCATTTGGCTTGTTTGTCTCCCTTTCCCAGTTTGAAAATTGTCTTATTGATTGCTTGAGAATTAAGCCTTCGGGAAATTGATGGCAATGGTAAAGAGTCATGTGTAGCTGATGAATGGTCTATTTTATCCCTATTTCAGATAGAATAGATGCTGTATAAGTGTCTCATTTGTTGGTGAAAAGTAATCAGCTTGGGAACCATGCATAAAGAAGTTGGGAGTACTCCTTCAACTCCCAAAGTTAGACGGCGAAAGCATTCAAATGAGGTTGGTTTATTTTACTCGTTCTGTTTTCTTGTAGTCTTTTTAGAATCACACTAGATTTTGTTTTGCTGTTACGAGTTTGATTATTGAAAATTCGACTGATTGAAAGTCTCAGTTTAACAGCCTTTGGTTATATACTAGTGTAACTAGTCTATGACCTATCAAATGACATGCAGTATCTAGTTTGACAGCTTGTGTTGTTCCAATTTTCTGATGAAATATTTCCCATCAGATTCCTTCAGAAGCTACCAAGCCAAATGAGGCTCATTTACTTGTTGATGATAATAACAAGTACAAATCAATGTGGATCCGCACATATTCAACTCTTTGGATGATTGGGGGCTTTGTCTTCATTATTTACATGGGTCATCTGTATATTTGTGCAATGGTGATTGTGATTCAAATCCTCATGGCAAGAGAGCTGTTTAATCTGTTAAGGAAGGTTCGTGAGGATCGGCATCTTCCTGGTTTTCGGCTACTTAATTGGTGAGCATGTAAAGCTCTGATACTGTATGGGTTTAACACTTTAACTTCATTTGTTTGTATTCCTAGCAGCCAAAAGTGATGTATCTTAATATGTTCTTCCCCTTTTTTCAGGCACTTTTTCTTCACTGCAATGCTGTTTGTTTACGGTCGTATCCTCAGTCAGCGGCTTGTCAATACTGTCACTTCAGACAAAGTGTTGTATAAGCTTGTGAGCAGTCTTATCAAGTACCATATGGTTATCTGTTATTCCCTATATATCGCAGGTAATTCAGCATTCTAGTGTTTGTGGTAGGAAACTGCTCTGAACTCTGAAGTATTCCTTTCTTATATTTATTTTTATTAATGGCGAGCATCTATTATTTTAATATACTAAACACAAGTATGAAATTTGAAAAGTTACTTGGCGTCAACTCTGTCTCTGTTTGTCAGTTTGCATTTGTGCTCTTTATACCATTTTGTTCAGTTAATGTCCTCTAAAGGGGAGAGGAGTGCTGAATGTGCTTCAATAACCTTCCCTGAAGTTTTGAGTTTCACTTCTTCTGGTACCCCTGTTAAAAAAATATATATATTTCAGTTGAGATCCCATTGGTTTCTTGGGCATTGCAAATGTTTTCTATTCATTCCTGCTACTGCATTATCTTGCTGTTTTCATTTGCTTTTGTAGTTAATTATGCTTCTTGGGGTTTGAGTGCATACATCATGTGTTTTCCGTAGTTCTGCAGCTTTACTCCTCAGCTTCTGTTGCTCTGTTGTTTCATATTTTCCCCCCTTAATAATTTTAGTCTCCGTCCTTTGTGGGCTTCTCTCCCTGGGAGGAAAGGTTGCTAGTAAATTGATTTTGTAACTGACTTCAGGTTTTATGTGGTTCATTCTCACTCTGAAGAAGAAAATGTACAAGTATCAGTTTGGCCAGTATGCCTGGACACACATGATCCTTATTGTTGTGTTCACTCAGTCAGCATTCACTGTGGCCAACATCTTTGAAGGAATTTTTTGGTAAGACAACTATCACTAGATGGTATAGTTGTATGCATTTTCGTCGTAATATGGTTTTCCTCTCTGGATGTGTTATCCATGTCTTTTGAAAGCTTTGCTAAGAAACTAAAAGAAACTTTTCCCTCGATTCCTTTTAGCAGTGTCAGCCAGTTCTGCATCAACTTTTCTTTATTGCTAATCCTTTCCAAGCTCTATGATATGTTCTACTTTGGTCTGGATGCATCGTAAACCAGAAGACGTTTTATATTGCATATCTGAGTAATGTAAAAGTCTTGTTTATTGAGGGCTTAGTATTTCTCATGGAATATATGAAGTATGTGTGTACTCTTCTGCACTCATTGAAGTGCAAAGGACCTTTGCTTTTGGGAGATATTAGGTACGCACATGTCCTTAAAAAAATTCCAATTTTATCATGTAGAAGTTAGATTAATTATTTCTGGGCGATCTTGCATACAAAAATGATGCTAGCCTACCTATTTTAGTGGAGAAAAATCATTGATAATTAAGATCTGGTATTATCAGCATATAATAGCTACCATCAGATCTTGGTGTTGAGCCAGGTCAAATAGGTCTTTGGTGAGATCTGGATGCATGTGACTTACGCTAACAAGCAAAGATGTTTCTAAGAGGCCCACAAAAGCATTAGCAGAAAATGAATCAAGTGTGAACTATGTCACTTTCACTATTTATTCCACCTCAATTGTCTATCTCATGTGCCCTACGTTTTGACATTAGTGAGGTCCCTGTCATTTCATTTTAGATCAAAGGCATGCACAAGTTTGGGAAAATGGAGGTTCAACATGACAAGGGTCTATTACTTTATCTAATTCAATTTTCTGTTATATCTTCTATGCTCCTCCCTGTCGCCTGACGTCTTTTGCCTGCAGCATATGTTTTCCATGTATTAAGTGCATGCCAAAATTTTCTGTTGAGGGTAGCCTTTAGTTATCAACATATGACGCTGAAATTTACTTGCTAAAGTTGGTTTGTGAGTTATATAAGGTTGCTATGGTGACTATTCCTTTGTGTCTTTCCTTTTTCTTATTGAGTCTGGTATTTAAATGTAAGCTGAGCTCATGAAGGCTAAGATACTTGCTGCTCTGCTGTTTAAGACAAGTGCGGTTTGCCCAACCTTTTATTCACTGATGCTTAGGGCCAATTACTTCAATCTGATTGCAGGTTTCTTCTTCCTGCATCGCTTATTGTCATAAATGACATTGCAGCTTACTTATTTGGATTTTTCTTTGGGAGGACCCCTTTGATTAAGCTGTCTCCAAAAAAGACATGGGAAGGTTTCATTGGGGCATCTGTCGCGACCATCATTTCTGCTTTTCTGGTTTGTGCTATCCTTCACCAGATCTAACCCTTTGCTCGACACATCTTTTGACCCTTTGACTTCAATTAAGCTAGTAATCACCTTCTTGTGTAAACAATCAACTTATTGGTCACCTTATTCAATGTACTTAAGAAGCAAACTTGACAGCAATTTGTTTGTCTGTATGGTGTAAACATATATGATGCTGAAATCATATCTCAACTTGGGTAAAGCTGGCAGAATTTATCTCTTTTGACAGACTTTGATCTCTTTTCACACATCTGTGCAGCTTGCAAATGTCATGGGGCAGTTTGAGTGGCTGACTTGTCCTAGGACGGTATATCATTCTTCTGATTTCTGGTTAATTTTGTAATCAAGCGTTTGAATTTTGTTGCTCTGACAACTTATTGTTTTGGGATGGCATTTGTAAAGGACTTATCTACTGGGTGGCTCCATTGTGATCCCGGGCCTTTCTTTAAGCCAGAGAGTTACAGCTTGCCTAGCTGGGTGAGTCACTAAGTCTTCTAATTCATTTTTTTTTTTTTTTTGGTAAGGAAAAAGAGTAAAATATATTAGACTGAAAAATGTACAAAGGGATGGATGCAAGCAGGCATCCTACAAAAGGGTTATGTACACCCAAGATGGAACCTATCCACAAAATCAATTACATCAAAAGAAGATTGACAAAAGTTCCGACTATTAAAGTCTTCTAATTCATACTGTTAGCGAAATAATTTTCTTTTCTGATGTGGTAATTTATTCCTCTTCTGTCTGGCAAAAGATGGGTATTGTTCCCGTGCTATGTTGGTTTGCAATTACCAGCTTATCAAATGCATTCTGTTTGGTGTTTATGTGCATTTTCCTGGCTTGCATCTTCCCTTCCTGACTCTAGCCTCTTGTGTAGCTGCAATGGTAGTTCTCTCTGTATTTATATTGTTGAGAAATATTTTGATACAAGAGCATACAAGATCAGATGAGGTTTACATTCTCGTCAGTGATAGCTTAGCTGAATTCATATCAACAGGAATGAGAGACGATGGTGTGGGGAGTGTGGTGTAGGTCCTTACTGTTAAAAAAAAAAAAGAAAAAGAAAGAAGGATTTGCAATGTAGGTTTAGCCACATTTGGTTCATTTTGCGGCATCCGGAATCTGTGTCACGTGGATAAGATAGGCCAAAATTTGTTGAACAGCCGCCAGACAGAGAACAAGCTGGACAGATGTCGTTGGACGCCAAGCTGGCAGTATATTTTGTCCTTGCAACTAAAAATTTATGCTTGGGAAATGAGATGGATCTCACCCTTATATGTGAGTATGTGTATAATAATAAGAACATGTGGTTTCATGATAATTAATCGAACTGTCTGTTCGTTAAGTACCATGTCAGATATAGGAGATGCTTGGCAGTTCTGCTGGGCAACTTTGTGTAATGAGCGAACTTCGAAGAATCTGTGCTACTTAGTATCTAAACTGCCCTTATCTCTTAAAATACGGTTTAGTCATTTGTAGGCTTCAATATGCTTTCTTGAATGCATGATATCTCAACAAATTGCGAATTAGAAATATATAAAGTATAAACAAGTTTAGTCTGTGAATCTAGTGCCCTTCAACTTCACATAAACAGGTGTGTTGGCCGCCTTTTTCTTTCTTTCGGTTTTTTTTTTTTGGTTGGGGGAGAGGGGTTTGCGTATACAGTCTTACCTCTAAATCGCAGAAGGCCACTTCTTCTGGGTCCTAGATTTAAAAGGAGTTGTCTGTGAACGACTGAACCTGCTCATTCTCACCGGCCCTCCCCCCCCCCCCCCCCCCCCGCCCCCCCCCCTTCAGTAGTGTTGAGTCTGTTCGCAGAGAAAGGCTTTTTATAATCTCCCAGCTGGGGGGGGTGACACTGGTGGTGGTTTACATTACTTCTGGAAGCTCTAACACAAGCCACTGATTTACTTCATCGTTTTTTCTCAGTGTTAGGTTATATACTTACTCTCTATATTATTCCTTCCTCTTTTAATTAGTCATAGTATTAATTGTTGATTTGTTTTATATTTCTTCCCTGAAATGTTTCGTATCCCTGGTGATTCACCATCTTAGTCTTTGTGATCTGATCTGTGTAACTTGGATTCGAATAGGGGCGTCCGATGCGGAAATACGCGCAAGTGTTAGACTCTGCAATTTTGCTGCAAAATTTGCAGATTTTCATCGTAATTTGAAGTGTGAAGTGCCTTACCCCTGTCCAGGTGTTGGAGTCTGACACGGGTACTGTAGGGTAAAATGAAGAGTTAGAGTAACATGGGATTTGATTGCTTCTAGGACTAGTTAACATGTCTTCAATGCTTTGTATGTTGCTAGTGTGTCGTTTGCTTATTATTATCTCTTTCCTTTGCCTACGTTTTGGTGTTTTACCTATATGCTTTCACTTTGTAGAATCAATTTTCCAAAATTTTTATTTTTGGTCTCTAGGAAGCAATTTCCCTACCTGTAGGACAATAGGATTAAGGTTGCTTGTATCTAGACCTCAAGCAATACTTTGGCAAGATCCACTCTGGTGGTCATGGTTGCATCACAGTTTTCTATTCAGTAAAAAGTCAAATATGCAAATCATTGACTGAAAGAATGCGTGTAATGTGTTAGTGGTGTTTTTTAGAAGCTTGCTTAGAGAATGTCTCATTTTGTTCATGCATGTCCTTGTGATGTTGAGAAAATTGTGGCATTGTTTGTCTGCTTTCCTTACCAAGATGGTATGATGTGTATGGGGTTTAACGTCGTTTACTGATTCCTCTTGTCTCTGATATTCATGCATTTTAAGCTCCTAGTTCCCTTAGTTTAAAAAAGCCCGCCTGAGAGGCTATCAGGTCAGCGCCTCCTAGGGGATGAGGTGCGCCTCAAGGATGCGAGACTACATCTTTCCCTTTTTCTTCTTTTTCTTAGCCTTGCCTTTACCCTCTTTCTTCTTTTCCTTCTTTGGGAGCTAAAAGGTTAGCTAAACTTGTGCTGTAAGTATGTGCATTGGGGTACGATGATAAGATAACATATCTTAAGGCTATTTGCGGTGTTAGTAAGCATATTGATGTCTAATCATATTTTTAATGCATTTATCTAACTTGTTTCTGCAGAGTATGGTTTGTGAAATATGAAATACTTCAAAAAAAAATTTGCATAGAAGTGTGTCTCGCATCCATAATGCGTGCGCCTCGCGCTTTGGGACCCTATGCGCCTCAGTGCGCCTTGCGCTTTTTAAAACTAAGCTAGTTGCTTCTTTCTCTCTGACTTTCTAATATTGTATTGAACCCCTTTGCTGTTTTGATTTCTTTTTCTTTTTGTTCATTCCATATCATGTATTTATTGTGCTATAGGAGCATCTTTGGGCTGAAATGTAGAGCATCGAGAATAAACTATCTCTAGGGGTGTACAACTGGAATTTCTGTCACATTGATCATGTTTGTTGTGTTGATCAAATTCGCCCAGTGTTTCATGCTGTGAAATTGTTCCATCAAGTTCTTCCTTCCCTTATCCAAAACAAGCCAAATACATTGGATCTCTAACTGCAACATAGTACAGTCTACTGCTTGCTATATGTTCAACTTATGTCTAAATGTGGATTCTTTGTTTTTCTCTCCTTCCCTTATCCAAACCAAGCCAAATACATCAGATCTCTAACTGCAATATAGTACAGTCTATTCCTTTCTATATGTTCAACTCATGTCTAAATGAGGATTCTCCTTCCCCCCGCCCCCGATTTAGTGTCTCCTTTTGGTCCATTAACTATGACTGAACAAAGTCCCTAATGTTTGCTTCTAGTAGTGCTGATTTTGCTATGAAATTTATATCAGTTCTGTTCTGGTTCTGTCCATATTTCTTCCAGAATGTGAGAAAAATAATGAATTGTAGTGTACATTGACATTGCTACTAAGGAGATGTTTCTTTGAATGTGCTAAAATGTGCATAAGGGCTTTGATCCCATGTTCGTGTGTTACTGATCATGAGTAAAATCATCTTTACTTGCAGTTCCCATGGAAGGAAATCTCTATCATGCCGGTTCAATGGCATGCATTGTGTCTGGGTTTATTTGCTTCAATTATAGCACCTTTTGGAGGTTTCTTTGCAAGTGGTTTTAAACGGGCCTTCAAGATCAAGGTTTTTACTTGACCTATGCATACAAGACTATCCTGTGGTGTTAAATGTGTTTACCTTTTTCACTTTGTGGGTTTCACAGGATTTTGGTGATAGCATCCCTGGACATGGAGGAATAACCGACAGAATGGATTGTCAGGTATGCTGAGAAAATGTTGTGAAGTTCTCTGATTTTGTTCAGTGGGTGCTTATTTATGAAATGATTGCTCATTCTGCTGTTTTCGGTTCATTCCTGGACCACTTTGAGTGAAGCATGGAGTGGTCAGGATGATGGTGTATGGATGGTGCATATCCATCACAGTAAAAGTATTGTGAGTCTATTAAGACTTTTAACTGGAAAGGTTCCTGTTCTATATTCTATGAAGGATATCTCGTGGACTCCTATCTTCTTGTTCCGACCAACTGTTTTTGTATCAAAGTTGCTAGTTGTTACATACCGGCTTAGACAAGGCCTAAGCGCTTCTCTTGAAGGTATTGATAGTAGGGCTAAAGTCTGTTCTGGTACTCGTATCTTTTGTCGTCCTATGATAAATAGTGCTAAAATTGCATCCTCGAAGTTTTCTGCTGTGTTGGACTCACAGTCAAAAGGAACAGTGGTTATTGGACTGTATCCCCTAAAGAAAATTTGAAATCATATCTACACTCGTAATATGAGTTGCATGTACATCATGCACTCTACTTCTATGAGGTGAAGACCATGATACAATGTTAAATCAAATTGATCTGATATTCTGTTCATTTTACTAGATGGTCATGGCTGTCTTTGCATATATCTATCATCAGTCATTTGTCAAGCCTCAAAGCTTCTCAGTTGAGACTATTGTGGATCAGGTATACTTCATTCTTTTTATTTGACAAGGATTTGGCCCTAATGTTTATTCATTGAAGATGAGTGTGTCTGGAGGTTTTGCTGATGACAATAATTGTTGTAGATATTGATGAACCTTGCATTTGAGGAGCAACTAGAACTCTATCGGAGGCTTGGTGAAATCTTGCAGGAGAGACAGTTCAGACAAACTTAGATCTGGACAGCAATTCATGTAAGTTTTCTTGGTATCTTCTCTGTGTCTACTGCTTACTAAGTGGAATGATAGGGCAATTGTTCTGGACTCTTGGGAGGATGTGCTCCTAGATCTTTTCCCATGTGAATTTATCATGTAGATAGTTTTTAATTACAATTTACACATGATCCCAGGAAACACAGGCTTTTTGAAAAGTTGACTATCTCATGAGTGAAGTGTGAACCACCGAAGAACTCTTCTTCTCTCCCCTGTTTCTCTTACCTAGGTTGCCTTGCTTTTTGCTTGTCAAAAATTTAGCTCATGAATGACCCAATGATACTTACTGTGATTTTAAAAATTATAGGACAAGCCCAATTGATGGTCATCAGAGGTGGTATGTGTACCTGTGATCTCATCCTGAGTTCCTAAGACCTGGTTTTCATCGAGATTGGGAGTCTGAGGTGGCGATGATGCATCTTTCGAGGAGCACGGATGTTGATTTTTGGCTAATACGTGCAAAGGGCAGTAACTTGATTAGCCTGTCATTGGTGAAGAGCATATAGACAGGGTTGATCCATACCCTCAAACTTTGTATGTACTACAAATGTGTCGATATCTGTCTATTATCGGCTCTTGTTAACCCAGAATTAGGTGTTGAAAACATTTGAGCTTCTAATCGTCAATCTTCTGGTTTTAATGCTTACCCTATTCTTTGTTATTGTTATTGTTATTGTTCTTTACAATGTGTTTAGCCGTTTGCCACAATCTTCCTCACAAGAATATGTGAAGCTGAAAAATTCAGATTAGCAGTACCTCGCTATCTGTACTTTATGTTGTGATTGCAATATTGTGGTTTCCAATTATGTATTTTCTTCGATAACTTTCTCTGAAATTTAGAGGTGTAACTGAGTCGAGTTTAGCCCTTTGTGTTGGGTAACTCAAAATTGCAAATCAGAAGCAAAGCTTGGAAGCGATTTATAGAAGTTCTGCAACAATTATACCTAAAACTAGTCTGTGTTCATCACAGTTAATTATCGAAACAAAAACCTGTGCTCATAGTACATCGCAAAAATGCGGTATCAACGTTCAATCAATTGATCCAATCGTCTTCTTCACTTGTCAGTCATGTGTCCAAACGACAACATTGAATATAAAGCGTTCTCTTCCCTACTCATTGGCCCATCCTTGTGTGAAAGAATTCTTAGAAACAAGCACCTAGCATAGTTACTAGACGTTATCAAGACATTGCTGGTTATGCAACCTGTCTTTATTTGTAAAGGAATTCTTGGAAGCATCTAAAAAGGGGCCTAGGCAATGATAATTTTCAAGAACTTAGTTTACAGCTATTTAGTTTACACCTTTTGAGTACCTTTCTAAAAGTAGGTCCTCTTTAACCAATATTATACATTGGTCCCGTTTGGCAAACAATTGTTAGCTGTTAACTGTTTGTATTAATTGTTATTTGTTAGCTATTTAGATTAACTGTTTACATTGCCTATTTGATTAGCTGATTCTAGAAAAAGTGTTTGGTAACATTAGTTGTTTCTAAAAACATGTTTGGTAAATTCCATTGATGCCCTTTCCCTAAAATACTTTCCTGATGAATAAGTTCTTATTTATCGATCATCATATATTGTTTTTAAAAAAATTAAATTAATGTCATATGTACAAATTAACTTCATCATTGGAACTTTATTTTTTATGAATTTCAAGTAATTTGTGTTTATTACTTATTTTCTTTTGTTTTCAATGTTTACTTACTTATGTAATGCCCACATCTTGTAACCTTATTTAGTTCTTTTTATAGATGCTTATTTTTTTATGAATTGAAATTGATATGAGCCTATGTCTATATTTTTGTTATGAATAGAAATATTTATGGATTTTAAATGATCTGATCTTCATCAACTCAAAGAAAACTAAGAATAGGATCTATTAATGACAATAGGGAGGGTGGAGATGAAGGTGGGGAGATCGAGTAGAAGAGATTGGAGTTGAAAGTTGTCTAACATTAAAACAAAGTAGGAAACTAGGAATATGGTTTATTAATGGCATGCATATAATTTTATTAAACTTTTGGGCGACGTAATAATTTCCACAAACAACTATTTTCAAAAAGCTAATGGAAATACTTGTTTGAAAAAGAGCTGTTTGGGGCAAATCATCTCTTTCAAACAACTATTTACCAAATCTCTCTTTAACTGTTTGACTCAGTCAAAAATACCTAAAACCTCTCCAAACAGCTTATTTTTTCTCCAAACAGCCATACATGTTACCAGACACCCCCATTGTGTTTACATTGAATTGTAAGGATGTAGTTCTAAGTATTAACTATCAAATTAGCAATTCATGAAAAACCAGATCATGAGCAACTCATCGCATTCTACATCGGTATTGATTTGATACAATTTGACGTCAAAAACAATTTATTGGAATATAGCTTTCAAAACTTGCTGGAAAATGGACAAAAAGGTCTAAATATACGTACATACAGCTGACGCTCAGGAAATAGGAATGCCCTACACATTGATTAGAAACAGAAACTGCACAGCTCTTCCATGCATAAGGTGTTTCATGTGTGTGTTGTCAAAACTTGACATGCAAGTTATATGCCAGGATTGCATGACAAGAAATTTTACCAGATCCTCCCTTATGAAACCTAACAACTAGAACTAGCTCCCATGCATAAGGTGTTACACAAAAAAATCATGTGATACGTACCTAATATTTAATTTAGAAAGATTTCGATATCATATTTAAAATCAATTCAACTAAAAAATTTAAATTGATAATAATCATGTTACATAAGAAAGTGTTATATTCTAGCAAAAATAAACTTTAAATGTTAGTTCTTTTGAAAAGGAACCCTGTAGCACATAATGCTTTTTTTTGGGGGGGGGGGGGGGGGTCGGCGGGGACTATGTTTCCGACTTTGAAGAGATGGAGACTAATTCGAAATATCGAACCAGGACGTAGCACGGAAAATAGACAGTATTGATAGCTATGACGGCTGATTTTATCAATTTATTTTCAAATTCATCTTTTCCAAATGTCAAAGAGTTATAATAAAATTGTACAGAGCATGTATTCAATTAACGTGATAGATAACACATTAAAAGTAAGACTTACAACATCAAATAACTTTATTGTCGGCTTCTTCCCTAATCAAAACAAGTAAACTTCATATATGAGAAGATCCTATGGTCCTTCATGACTCCCCAAATCTATGATAACTCGTACTAAGGAGAGAAGAAATAAAAACAACACATCAAAAGAAATCTTGACTCTCACAAAATAAAGAGGAAAGTTGTGGAAAAAAGACAAAGCACTGTTAGCAATATATACAAACCTTAAAAGCTAAAATTAAATAATACCATACGAGAAAATTTGTATCTTTGCTATATCTCTATATATTGTAATCATTGAATATTTGGTTCGTAACCATCACTAATGACCAAATAAAAAGGACAAAACTGCAGACGTCACTTTAATTAACTTGCAAAAAAAAATAAATTACTATTAGTAAGTCTTATGCGAGACTACCTCTTATAAATTATATTATGAGATGAATATTTTTATGGTAGTTATTAATAATTAACTGGGGTAACTGATAATTCATTTAGAGATTAATATTACTATAGCTACTCTTAAATGAATTATTAGTCATTTCTAAATTTAACAGTTACTCCAAAACTTATTATTATTAGTTAACCTCAAAAAATATAATAATTTTTATGTGAGATGGTCCCACTCTAGAATTTGTGAATTATTATAAAAATACAGTTTTGAGGTGTTGGGATTCACATGTTCTAGCTAGGTTTACGTTGCATGCATGTGATGGCTAGAACCAAGCCAAATCCATGCAAAAGTGTGACAATCATAGGATATTTTTTATTTTGTTGTTTGTTGGATAATTAAATAAAACTAATTAACAGATTAGATTATTGACTATGTCCTCATGTAATTAACCATCATAAGAGTCGGTGCTTTTGTGGGGCTAACCAGTATCAGGAATCACAAAATTTTATATTACCCAAAATAGTTAGTCCTGGCCTCTTTATCGCCCCTTTTTTATGTATAAAAAAAAGAAATAATCTTCTCTGCCTATCCCATAGTGAGTAATCCAAATGTGTTGGACCCAAACTGATTTTGGTTACCAAATACCATTGAGGTGATTTAAGCATATATTTATAAATGCTTTAAACTCTAGATACTTCTTGCTTTATTGGGTGATCCAAGTTTGAGTGTCATATGTTAGTGAAGCGAATGAATGTTAGTTTCAAAATATAAATTTTTTGTTAATATGGCAGGGTGGAGTTCCAAAATTTGGAACACCCATTGCAATTACTCTTATCTACCGTATAAGTTCCCCGTTACACAGAAGTTATATTTTCTAACAATTTAACAATCACGTTGAAGAGTGTGTATGTATGCGTGCATATATTCTCATCGAAGAGAAATAGAACCTACATGTGAGAGTCTAGATATTCATTGTTCTTTATCTTTTAAGGGAATAAAGACTAAAGAAATAGTCTCCTTCATGTCCAAGGCTAGTTATAGTTTGAATTTGAAATTCTTATGGTTCTGGCAAATAACTGTTAGTTATGTGTATTAATTATTAGCTATTAGTTGTTTGAATTAACTATTGGCTATTACTTGTTTGAATTAGCTGTTTGCAGAAAAACAGTTTGGTGGAATTAATTATTTTTGACAAAATGTGAGATAAAAATTAATGCTCTAAAACACTCTTTCAAAAAGCTTATATAACTACCGGTTTGGACTCAAAATGTTATTCTAAGAAGGTATTTTACCAAACATCTAAATTAGCTTTTTGACTAGTCAAATAATTAATCTTAATCGAAAAAAATTTTTTAACCAAAAAAGTCTTTACCAAACATCCTCTATATATGTAGTAGTGCATTTTTTCTTCTTCTACACCAGTAAATATTTGAAATTTTCTAGTAGTATTTTTAAAAGTAGTATTAAAATTAAACCTAAATTATAGTATGAAGTATAGAAATTGTACAGTCATTGCACCACCAAATAGGTTGGGACATGTTATTATCCTGAAGACAATATCAACTATAGTATTAGTGTTCTCAAAATAATTATGAAAGATTTTCACCTCTGACATTGTATATGCCTCTATGGCCTATGCCTAGGACATCATAATCAATGAACTGATATGTTAAGCTTTTGATTGAGTTGGTTTTTGAACACGGTATCAGTGCCTTTCTGAGTAAGAGGTCTCGAGTTCAAATCTCAGCAGTCCCGATATTGATATTGCGCAAGGTAGAGGGGATCTTTGCAGCATCCACACTTCAAGCCCCGAGGGCATTCGCGTGAGGGAGGCGTGTTGGAGTATAAACGTATTACTGAGCCTTCAACCATCAGCTTAAACTTTTGGTTAAGTTAGTCTTTGAACATATATATATATATATATATATATATATATATATATATATATATATA
>JACYFF010031957.1:10154254-10177398 GCA_017589665.1 Selenicereus undatus | reverse complement strand
GTAGTAGTAGTAGTAGTAGTAGTAGTAGTAGTAGTAGTAGTAACAACAACAATAATGTTGAACACTGAGGATGAGAACTTGAAACCCCCCAATAATAGGAGGGTTCAAGTTCCAGGGGTTTATGGGAGAACTTGATCCCCCCACGTATCAAGTTCCTTTTTTCAAATTTATCACCAAATATTAAGGAGTGGAACTTGAACCTTGAGGATTCAAGTCCCCAACCCTTTTTTGCTCACCAAACAGGGCCTAATAACAATCACCTTTGCCTAGAAAAAGGTGATTATATATACTTGATCATTTCTTTTATTGTAATGAATAACATTTGGTGATATAATAATTTAAAACTAGTGTATATATGACAATACTTTCACCTTTCTAGCTAATGAGTAATGTACAAGTCATCTGTCAAATTAATTTAAGAAAAAAGTAATAGTTTTAATTAGTGAAGACTTTTTGCTAGGATAATAACAGTAGCACAACACAACTTGAAAAATAATCCGATACAAGTTCGAAAAGTGACTCAATTAACTTAATATTCAAAACATATATGATATATAGTTTCAACTAGATTAATAGAAATGTAAATGTACGTATTACTAAAGCGACCTCCCACAAGAATACATAGATATTACTTAGGCCTTATTCTCTTCAACTTAGAATTTTTTTGTTTTTTGGGGTGCAGCAAATGTTCAGTCCAGAATAAGTTTAAAATTAATTAAGTTCAGAATACGTTGAATGAATAAGTTTAGAAAATGGTCCGTAATAACTTTAAAATAAGTTAATTTTAGAATAGATTCAAGAAGTAATTTCAACAAAAATTTAAATAAATTTAATAAATAAATTCAGAATGATTTTTAATAAATTAAATTCAGTCGAACAAGCTTAAACATGACCTATTGACCTTAAATAACCTTTGAAATATATTAACATGGCTTATACTTACAAGAGAGGTTATTATTTCCTATGCATCCGTTTAAAAAAAAAAAAGATACTTTGTGTTCTGATTACTCAAAAATGCGTTTCTGAAATGGGTCATGTTTGGCAATAATCTGTTAGCTATTTCTAGCTATTAGTTGTTTGAATGAATTGTTTGCATTAACTGTTTAAATCAACTGTTTTTAGAAAAAGTGTTTGGTAAAATTAGCTATTTCTAAAAAGGTTATTTGTTAAAATTCCATTTATGCCATTTTTATATATTACTTTTTAGGTGAACATGATTTTTATTTATTGGGCATTTTATTTTCTTTTCAAAATGAATTAAATTTATGCCATATCTAAAAATTAATTTAATCTTTGGAACCTTATTTTCTTACTAACTCTATACATTTTGTATTAATTATTTATCTTATTTTCTATTCAATTTATATGTATTCATGTGATGTTCATGCCTTACAACCTTGTTTTGTTATTCATTTGAGGATATTTCTTGGTTGTGAGAGGAATTTTATATAATTTTTTATTTTTTTTAATCTTTTCAAGTCTCTTTTTTCTTTGTTTCTTACCAATTAAAATTTATATGAATATCAAATGATTTGATCTTCATTAGATTCAATTCAAATAAAACATATTTCACTATTAACTTGAACCAATCCAAAGCTCATAGTTCAAACAAATGGGAAGAGCGGGAAACTAGAATAAGTATCAAACATTGACATAACATTCAAATATATATATAAAAAAAAGACTCTTAGTCGGATAAGTTATAAATGTAAGTTTATAGCATTTTACGTCATTTGGCTGCCACCAAACTTGTATCAATATTGTCACGAATGGTTGACATTTCTTGAACTCTTGAACTTTCAACATGATCTTCTACGAGATTGCTTAGAACATCTGGAAGTGAATCAGGAGCATAAAATCAGGGTCTTCATCTATAATTTTAAAAGTTGGATCATGAACTATTCTTTTTCTTATAGAATTATGTAGCACAAATGTTGCCAATATGATCCAATTTTGATCTTTGATTGAATATCAAGGAATAGCATGCAACATCTTCCATTGAGCCTTAAGAACACCAAAAGCTCTCTCGATGCAACTTCTCAAAGAGGAATGAACTCAATTAAATATTTCCTTATAGCCTTGAGCTAATGCACCATGGAACTCTAATTAATGATACCTAGTCTTTGAGTAAAGTTTTAAGATTCTTCGTCGATCTGGATAACCTTTATTCGCTAAATAATATTTTCCTTAATGTAAATGAAAAGTTATGTCACCAAAATGAAATTCACAAATTGTATAAGTCAAGAAAAATATGGGGAAAAAAAATGTAAACCATTACCTGGAGGTGGCATTGGGAACTTGAGCCTTGGATTGTTCATTGTAGATATTAAGATGCATGTATCATGCGCTGATCCCTCCCACCGACTTAGAACATATGTGAATTGCTGATCAAAATCACACACTACTAACACATTAATAGTCGAAATCCCTTTTCACCCTCTATAATGCATTTAGTCTTCTTCGGGAGCAGTTACCACAATATGTGTTCCATCTAAAGCTCTAATATAAAATAGTTGTAAATAAGTGTTATATGTTATTTAATACAATCCTAATATAAAACAATCCTAATAGAAAGTTGGATATAAAATACAATCTTACCTTGAAATGAGACATATATTGATTATCTTTGTAATTTCTAATGGGATGTCCTTGAATTCAGGATCTCTAGGCCTCAACATATTCTTATAAAGACAATCCATTGCATCCAAAACTTCTTTGAAAACTCTACCCATTGTTTCACCAGAATATTGAAAACGCTCTTGAGCATTTCTATTCGACACACCTTTATTAAGGATATTTCTCCAATATTGACATCCTATAAGAAGGTCATAATCCATATTTGCTCCCCACATCCATATATACATAGTTGACAAAGAGTGCTTTGATTCATTCTAAACATATAGAAACACCATTTCTCTTGATCGTCTAGTAATTCATTCATCCATTTTTTTCCCGTCATATACGAAGTCATACATGGCTAGCTCTTTGTATATATATCTCAGAAAGTAATTAGCAACATGGCCAATTGTATAACCCAGTATATCCAACATAGCCTCATAATCGTCTTCATCACTACTATTGTCACATTCACTATAATCATCACTACTACTATCATCGTCACTATCATAATCACTACTTTTAATATTGCCATCGTTGTTATTCATATGTCCCCATTGCATAGCTTCATTATCCATGTGCAATTTAAACTTCAAATTTTGATTTATTTACATACACAAAATTTGTAATTAGGAAAAAGAAAATGCCATCATAAAATAGTCCAAATATATGCATATAACTCATATCATAATTCGAACATGCTTAAGACTTTGCAAAATAAGGCCTAAAAATGTCAAAAGCATATAATCATCGTGCTTCCAATCTAACTCGGAAGTTCACATTCATCACAAGCATACAATCACCATACTTCCAACATACTTTTGAAGTTCACAAAATTAAGCCTACAATCATCATACTTCCAACGTAACTTGGAAATTCCACAAAATGAGGCTTATAACCATTACACACATACAAAATGGTCAACCAAGTCTACGAATCCAATAATTCAATTACTAATCTACTAGAAAACTCTGGACTAACCACATTCATTTCTTCCTTTGTTCCTCATATAAGTAAGCTAGTCATAGAAATCTTGATTCATCATTTGGCAAAACAAACAATATCATTTTTTTTTGTGGATCCTCTATCAAGCCACAATCAAAGATAAATACTGGATGCAATGGATCAAAATGAGGCAAGGCACATATCTTGGCTAATGCATCAGGAACGCTAGGAGATCTATCATCAACACTTACACTTTTATTCCTCTCCTTCATTCTGTCCCTTCTTTCAAGTCGTTCAACGTTTGTCTCCTCGCTCTCAACCTTTCTCTCCTCTTTCTCAATCCTTCTCTCCTCTTTCTCAATCCTTATTGCCTCTTTCTCAACCTCTCTCTCTCTTTCTTTGAAATGATTACTTCCATCATACTTACACTTTCTCATGGCTACATACCGCGGCCTATTATTTTGGAACTAGTGGTCTTTGAGCTTTTATTAGGTTCTAAGGAAGAACTCTCCAATGTCCTTATACCTTTTCCATCTCTACCTCCTTCATTTGGTGCCTCTTGAGAAATAGAGGGAGGAGTGGATATGGGCAAGCTATCACGCCATAACTCTTGCCATGCACTAACCCTAGGGCCTAACACACTCGTGTACCAATATCCTCAATAGTAAATGGTTGATTTTGAAAGCTCTCACCATTAGGTTGAGAAGGAATATATGCTCTGATTTGGTCTTCCTCCATAGGTGTAGGAAGGGAATTCATGTTGGGAGAAATTATATCATCTCCTGTAGCTAGATGAACACCAAATAGTTGATCCATGTCACTCTCAAGTTCTTGTTCAATTCCTTTATCTTGAAATTGTTAAAACTTGATATCTTCCTATAAAACAAAGTAAAACAAAAGAGAATATACATAAGTTATGAGGGTGGGTCTTTGAGTTATTTTGTCTCGAAAATGTGAAATTAAATAAAAAGTAAAAAAAAACCTTAATCTTCTTCATCCACCACTCATCACTAGCCGCGAAGGTTCCTTTTCATGATCCCGTCTTAAACCAGTTTTTTTTCCTTTCAATTTTTTCCATACTCGTCCCATCCATCATACTTGTGTTTTACATGATCCTTAGACCATGTCAAACTAGTTTTCTTTTGAAACTCTGACACTATGTCATTCCAACGTAGCCTTTGAGAGGTTATGTCACCATTCTTTCCCTCACTCTTATCAATAAGCTCAATACAACGATTACAAAAGATGAGAAGGATCTCCTTAGATCAAGTCACACGACCCATGTCTTCAACATCTTGACCATTTTCTTCACCCCTTTTCCTAGACGATGTCATCAAGATTCCAATAATACCAGCTAGTATGTAATGTTTATATATCTACAAGAAGAGGCAAAGAATTAATTAGATTGATACCTAGAAGAATATGAGACAAGTTCAAGCATCTCATTCATCAACAAACATGACCACCAAGTCCAAATTACAGATTGAAATAATCAAATGATGCATAAAAATGTCAATTCAAAAAGATATTGTCAACAACATAAAGATGATACTTGTCTAGATAGAAAAATAAATAAAGCTAACTTTTACAAAAGGGAGGCAATAAAGCATTTACACAAGGAATTAAGCACCAGAGAAAGTGGAGAATAAAGCCCAGTAATAAAGACATCATTTAAGATGTTACAATCACACAATTGAAGCTTATAGCTCTATGAACACAAGGTGCCAGAAGTGTATCGAAGGGGGAGGGGGATAGATAGGCATTAAATCTGTAACTAATCGCATCATGCAAAAACATGGGTACACACATGTGAGGAAGAAAATCGTTGGGAAAAAAAAGGAAAAAATGACATTTAACAAGACCAGCAACTTACAAGAAACCAATTCAGATCAAGGGCCAGGCAAATAGATGGATCCTGAGATCCGATGAAAGGCTATATTTACAATAAGTTTATCACAAACTTGGACTAATCCCAGCAGAAATCATACATGAAACACTGACTCTGAGAATTATATCGTCGTATATCAACACACTTAAAAAGAAAAAAAGACAACCAACCATCATAGTTTGCAAAACCCGGAGTATATATGGTGTTAGTCATATGCAATCTGGCATTCTACCTGTTCTATCCATGAAAAACCTTCCAAGGTTTACAGCACATCATCTGTCTAAATGTCTTTCTATATAAAATAGCTTACTAGTTGTAGTAATGATCCCCTTGTCATTGATTGGGTTACACCACAAGTTCATCTATTGCATATTCAAAACTGACATTCAAATACACACAGCAGCCACACCCCAAAGAGTCCAGTTTTCTCACCCAGAATCTTCTCTCCTAACATATGCCCAGAATTCAACACGAATAGAAAATACACTCCAGAATGTAAAACTTCAACCGTTTGAGGTTAATGCCTGATTTCTGGGTGACAACTTATGAACACAGGGACAAAAACTTCAACTAATATGAAGACTTCAAAGTACTACTTGTGTAGAGAGAAATCAGAAACTAGCAACTCAATAATGTAAGCAGTCAGAAACACGTGAGCATAACAAAAACAAAAGGCAAAACCCCCAAAATGTAAGATTTATTATACGCACTGTACGCCCCAAAACAACCCAAAAGCATCGCAATTTTCAAAAAAAATAAGCATAGGAGAGATAAAAATTGAACTAACCTTGTGGAGGTGATGTTGGGTTTGAACTCGCTGGTGACCCTTTTGCTCCAATGCCGGCAAATACTATTGGTTACAACTATGGAGTATGGGTGGGGAGCGAGAGAAGTAAGGTTGACGATGGCTGCGTGAGTAGAAGAAGAAGAAATGAGAGTTTTAATTTCAAGAATGGCATAACTTGTAATTTTAATAAAGTTTTGAGTAGTTTTGTAATTCAAACAAACTGCTATTTACAAAAAGTTACCAGTAGTTTTTTGTAAATTGATTTTTTGAAATAAAACAAGCTATTTACCAAATACTAATTGACTTTTTTCGACTAGGTAAAAATAGTCAAAAAGTTCAAAAACTCATTTTGTATCAAAAAAATATTAAAAATACTAAGAACACTTGCAGCGGTCAGCTCTCTCGCCTCGGGGAGTTGCGCCGAGCTGCTCGAGCCCCATGTAGTGGCCGAGCGGCTCACGAGCTTGAGTTGGCTCATGCCTTTTTGTCCTTGCTTTTTTGTTTTTTTTTAAATTTTTATGTTTTTCTTTTTTTTGAATTTTAAAAAGAAGGTTGTGCGTTTTAAAGTGAATTTATATAGGTATTATTTTATTTGACGAGCCAAAATAATGAGCATTGCATTGAAGAAAAAAAGAATTGTAAGTTAAAAAACTAACTCATAAGTCGATGTAACAGAAATAAGCTCCCATTAATGAGTCAAAAAACTATCTTATTACTGAGGATGTTCTAGCAACCAAATCCCCCTAATATGAAAGGGATGTACCAAAGAGATGGAAAAAGACGCGTATAAGTGTACAACCATTTCTCTCCTTTTATTTATTATTATTTGTTCTCCTACTCTCAAATTAGGAGCGAAAAAAAAAAAAATGGTAGACCCAGAGCAACATTGACCAGATACGACCAAAATTCTTGACTGGCCAGTACGAGTGCCAGCTAATCAAGAGAGAGAACCAGAGTCTGGCTAGGCACACTGCACCAAAATCGTCTGTGGGTCCCACCCCCATCCCAGCGCGGGTCTTTTTAAAACCCCCCCTCGCCCTAGTCTTCACAACACAAGACACTTCCTAGGAGAGAGAAACAACGCACACTTAGAGAGAGAAAGAGGAAAGAGAAAATTTTCCGACGCCGGCGGCGGTGATTTTCTCCAGCGAAATCTCACCCCGTAAGATCTTCTCTCCATTCAACTAAATAACACACATTCAATGCACAATCACAATGCATGCGTTCAAATTAATTCGAAACACATTACATTGATTTCAATGCATTCGAACAGATCCAGATGAGATGTGACTTTATTTGATTTCTGAAAGATTGATTGTATTACTTGTCACTTCGAATCATTTTGCTTATAATCATTTAATTTTCTGCTTGATTTTTCTTTTTTTTTTGTTCGGTTATTTCTCCTTCTGTTAGAGATTATATGCCGTGTGCTTTTGATCTTCTTGCGATTTCTGTTCATAATTCAACTACTACAGCTCATCGATCAGATTTTGTTTCCAAATCACGCTTTTTGTTACGATTCTTCCTAATTTCTTACTGTCAATATACTAGATATTTTTTCCAATTAATTTTCAAAATTTTGCTAGCTGTACTTGTTACTAAATTTGGAGTTGGCTGTTGATTGAGTGAACGAACTATATATACAGACGGTAGGAGGCGGGAGGAGTCGTACCCACTGTTTTTTTTTTTTTTGGGGGTTGATGTTGGGAAGATGCAAGACTTGAATTATTAATAAATAAATTCTTCCCATGTTTTAGGGTACATGCGTGCCCTGTTCTCAATGATCTTTTATTCTCTGTTTTTTTTTTTTAAATTTTGAAAATTAATTATTTTTGGTGTTTAATTTGGTTAGAAAAATACTTGATCTAGGAATTGGAGTCATGAAGCGTCCCTTACATGGAATTGCAAGTGACATCGATGGGAGATTGTTATGCTACAAGCAAGATTGGATCGCTGGAATCCGGTCCGGATTTGGGTAATTTTCTCTCCCCCCCCCCCCCCTTAAATAAGCTAACAAAATTTATCAATTTCTTTGTAATTCATTTATTTGGTGTTACTTTATTTTTCCCCCATGGAACTGGTATTTTTTTTTCATATATTAATTTATTATTTGTTGTTCATTTCCCCTTTTTTTTGGAGTGCAGAATACTGGCCCCAACCACCTACATCTTCTTTGCTTCTGCTCTTCCTGTCATAGCCTTTGGAGAGCAACTCAGCAGAGAAACAGGTGTTCTTTCTTCTCACATTATAATAAAAGTTCAAAAGAAAAAAAAAGAAAAGCAAAGAAACCATTTGTATTTAAACCTTTATTTTGATATTATTTTCTGGGTATTGAGTTGTGTGATGTTTGTCTTTTCATACGTATAGATGGAAGCCTGAACACTGTTGAAACGTTAGCTTCAACAGCAATATGTGGAATTATACACTCAATACTTGGTGGGCAGCCTCTTATGATTTTAGGCGTTGCAGAACCAACTGTTATTATGTATGGTTATCTGTACAACTTTGCCAAACGCCAGGAAGGCTTGGGCAGGGATCTTTACTTGGCATGGGCAGGATGGTATATATATTTGTCTTATATATCTAAAGCTTTCCTTAACTAATATGAAGATTTAGGTGCAAATAAGTTTGGCTGAATTTGGGTTCATTGTATTGCTTGTTCAGGGTTTGTGTTTGGACATCCCTCATGTTATTTATTCTTTCCGTATTCAATGCTGCCACCATCATCAGTCGGTTCACAAGGATAGCTGGGGAGCTCTTTGGCATGTTGATTACTGTTCTTTTCTTCCAAGAGGCTATCAAGGTACCTTCAATACTTTTACTCCACTTATTAAGGCGAATAAAATGACTATGCCAAGTCTAAGTCTAAGTCTAAGTCTAAGTCTAAGTCTAAGTCTAAATCCAAATCCAAATCCATATTCCAAAATCCCACCTGGGCAAGTCATGAGGAATTAGATGTAACATTGTTACTTGAAAATTGTGGAGATGCCAATTCCACTGGGGTCAATATTGAGTCATCAACAACTGCTGGCTACTCCATAAATAAAAATAAAAATAAACATAAAAAGACGAAAAGAAAAACACAGTTTAAGGAGCCTTTTTTCGTTTGGGTCCGCTTTGAGGCCAAGAAAGTGCAAAGATCGATTTTTCCAACTGATGTAGACGTGGGCAAATTAAAATGGCTATGTAAACTTGACTACTCCTGGCACCATAAAACTGGGCAATTTAGAATGGATATGTATATATGTCTTTGAAAACGGAAAGAGTCACACCAGCGGGGAGGCCTATCAAATGGGTGTAATGGCTTCCCTTTGGGTGTGCTGATTATGGGTCTAATGAGGTCGAATTTGAGGAATATTTGGTTCAGGTTTCCTTCACTATAAACTCAGGTTTTTTGTAAGTTTTGTAAACTTAATAGAAATCAAATCAGAAATGGTCGTGAAAATTTCTAATGTTGGGGTTTGCCAAAATCTAGTTACGGTATCCAGTTGCTTTGATTGGGTTGATTGGATAGGGATTAGTTTTATAGAGTACTCAGCCAAAATTATATGATAAGATTCTCACTTCAATATTCTTATTCTAGGGAGTTATTAGCGAGTTTCACATCCAAGAGTCTGAGAACCCAAATGATGAAAAGAACCAATTCCAGTGGCGATACATGAATGGATTGCTTGGGATTATCTTCACCTTTGGTCTTCTTTCCATGGCGATGAAGAGCCGCAGGGCAAGATCATGGCGGTATGGAACTGGCTCTATTAGGAGCTTCATCGCAGATTATGGTGTTCCTTTGATGGTTGTCGTTTGGACCCTCTTATCATTCAGTGTTCCCACGGGAGTTCCATCTGGGGTACCCAGAAGGCTCCTTAGTCCTCTGCCTTGGGAGTCTGCATCCTTGAATCATTGGAACGTTGTAAAGGTAATCACTTATAAGGGAATCCCTATACAAATAATTGAAAGAAACTACAGTAATTGGATTTTGTTCGAGGATAAATCTTTTGTCTCCAAACTGCAGGATATGATGAAAGTTCCTGTAGGATACATATTTGCTGCTTTCATCCCAGCTTTGATGGTGGCTGGACTATACTTCTTTGACCACAGTGTTGCCTCACAATTGGCACAGCAAAAGGAGTTCAACCTCAAGAACCCTTCTGCGTACCACTATGATATTTTGGTGCTTGGATTTACGGTATTCAATTCATGGACACTAATGAACTCTTCTGACCTTTCAGTTTTATGGAAATCACTTCTGTCTAAAATTTCGGCTTGTGTCATACGTAGACTTTGCTTTGTGGGTTGATTGGACTCCCTCCATCAAACGGAGTGCTTCCACAGTCTCCTATGCATACTAAGAGCCTTGCTGTTCTCAAAAGGCAGTTGATGCGGAGAAAGATGGTGGAGTCTGCTAAGGAAAGCATCAAGAAAAATGCTCCTACTTCTGAAATTTATGGCCAGATGCAAGCTATCTTCATCGAAATGGATCAGAGCCCTGATGTAACTCTCTTGGGACTCACAACTCATTACTGGACCTAGCAAACCTGTTAAATTTTATATATCAATTGGACCATAAACAAAGAATCATGCATATAGGCAGAGCATGTTAAATTTTTTATGTCAATTGGGCCTTAAACAAAAGAGTCACGCATATAAGCTCAAATGAGGTTCCAACCCGAAACCAATCAGCAATGGGTGGAGTAACTCACAAGCTATACATGCTAAAGCCCTTGAATTTTATC
The DNA here is from genome assembly GCA_017589665.1 of Selenicereus undatus. Lineage (NCBI taxonomy): Eukaryota > Viridiplantae > Streptophyta > Magnoliopsida > Caryophyllales > Cactaceae > Selenicereus > Selenicereus undatus. The sequence goes on along the minus strand of JACYFF010031957.1, from coordinate 10,166,429 downwards.
AATGTGGAATAAACCCCACTTTCATAACTCCAGCAAAACCAGACCTGTACTTAATGTCCTGACTTAAAACCAGACCTGTACTTAATGTCCTGACTTGAAACTAGGCTGTGATTGAGGCAATCTGATCTTAACCATGACCTTGACCTATACTGACCTCAGTCATCACTAGTTCATAGGAAAACAGATCAAGAACCCAAATGATATAGTTTGAACTCTGATCTGACATGGATTTTCCATCAGCTTGTTTTAACTCGTTTCAACTTGATTTGACATCGACTGAGTGGAATAACCTAGGTCCTGTCATGATGCTCAATGCTGTGAAAAAGTTCCATGAAAAAATTAGAAATGGACGGGATCATCATAGCGACCCATTCGTAAGTTGACAGAAAGTTTCCTGCTTTTTCAGCCTCGAGGAGTTGCCAAGGAGCTGGAAGAACTCAAAGAGGCTGTGATGAAGGCAGAACCCAAGGAAGGGAAGGAGGAGAGTACCTTCAGACTTGAACAGATTGATGCCTATCTGCCTGTTCGAGTTAACGAGCAAAGAGTGAGCAACTTATTGCAGTCTCTTTTTGTTGCTGGCTCTGTGTTTGCCATGCCTGCGATCAAGAAGATACCTACCTCTGTTCTTTGGGGGTACTTCGCATATATGGCCATTGACAGCCTCCCAGGAAGCCAGTTCTGGGAAAGAATCCTCTTCCTCTTCGTCACTCCAAGCAGACGTTACAAGTAAGCTGAAATCTATCTTATTAGTTTGTCCTCATTTAAAGTTACCTGATCATTACCCTACACAACTAAACTATCTTTACAGAGACATATTGTTTTGGATTACTGTAGTTCAACGCTGATAAATACTGCCAACTAACCATGTTGATTATAATGCGTGTTATGTGCAGGGTATTGGAGGAAGCCCATGCCTCATATGTGGAGTCTGTGCCATTCAAATACATAGCTGGTTTCACTCTATTCCAGTTTGTTTACTTATTGATATGTTTCGGAGTTACCTGGATACCAATAGCTGGCATTCTCTTTCCCTTGCCTTTCTTCCTGCTCATAAGCATTCGACAGTATATCCTGCCAAAGTTGTTTCAGCCTTATCATCTGCAAGAACTGGATGCTGCTGAGTATGAAGAGATCGCTGGTGCGCCCAGACGTGGTCTTAGCTGGTCTTACAGGGTAACTTGAAGTTTTCCCACTTCCTCTTTTCTCAGTCCTGACTCTCCTAATGCCGAGATAAACAATGTAAAGAAGGGCTATTTTTTTGATGTTTTTCTTGTTACCTTGATGTGTATAACCAGGAAGGGGATGCCCATGTTGACGATGAACCAGAGGGCGATCATGGTGAGATTCTAGACGAACTGACAACAAGCAGAGGGGAGTTCAAGATCAGAACTTTAAGCTTTGAGAATCCTCAGGTCAGAACTTGTTTTCATTCAATTTTTGTTGGGTACTGATGTTGATTGAGTCATGTTTTCCTCGCTTTCCACAAAAGGACGCTATTATACTCACAAGGATCTTGTGCTTCTCCTCAGGTTCACCGCGCAGCAGAAACTGTTCATCCAGAGTAACGAAAACACCGTAAACTCAGATGGGGGAGCAAAGCAAAACAGAGAAGATGATGATGACGCTGATGAACACTCGCGCTATTTGTGGAGGAAAGTGAGGAAACTTTTGTAAAGGATATCTCAGAATTTTAGAGAAGACTAGAAGGGCTAATTGTGTATACAAAAGTGTCAAAATCAGAAAAAACTTGGGAGCCAGAGGGGTGATATTATATTCATTTGATTAGTAGAAATCCATATATGTGCAGAAAGATAACCAAGTTAGCATCAAAGCTTAGGAATCATTTGTGGGCAAAGTGGTAACTAGGAGAATTTAACCGTGAAAATTTTTGTGTAGTGTTTTCCCTTGAAAGAAAAAAAGACAAAAGTATCAATGTAAACGGTTCTTCATGAATTTCCCCCCTCTCTATTTAGATTCTCCAAAACTTGGTGATGGTTTAATTTGTTTCCAGTAGGGTTGACTGAGTGGGCTTGAGCATTGATCTGTTCAAACTGAACCCAAAACACGGCAAATGTGCAATGAAAATCATGTTGCATAATTCGATGGTAGGGTCAATTTGACATTACTCGTACATTCAGTTTGGCTACGCACTACGCAACTCGCTTTCATTGACCTTTATACATCCCTTAATTTGTAGGGGAAAAAATTATCTCATGTACTAGGAAAGTGGCTGAAATTTTTATATCATGCTTGTGCTCCAAGAAAAGCGAGAGTTGCAGATCCAAGTTTGCACAAAGCTTATTACAGCTTGGCCAAAATTAGGGAGGGGTGTGGGGCGGGTTTGGGGGCAGGTGGAACTATACCCTCATCCATACCCATTTTTTAAAACAATCCTCATATCCATACCTATCGGGTTTTAAAAATTCATATCCTACCCATACCCATCTTGTTTTTCGGGCTTTCGGAATTTTATTTGGGTACATATACATTATAAAAACTAATACCCATCGGGTTTATTAAGTTTAATTTTGAAAGATTCAAAACTAAACAAAGAATACTTTTTTACGTGAATTTCTCCCCTTTATCAAAAATTTGTACCTACGTATTCAAAACTAAAAAATAATACTCATTGGGTTCATTAAGTTTAAAAAATAATACCCATACTTGAAACACAAAGTGTGCCTACAAAATATCAAATTTGTAGTTACATAAAGCAGCTGTTGAATCTGAGTGTACAATACATATTTAGGTCGTGAAACTCAAACCACCACACAGTCCACACAACATAATAACAACCAAGTCCATAAGGTCTACATAATTCATTGAAAAGTATGAAATCGATTATAAATCCATGCTCATTGAAGCACCAAGAACCACCATCACATCATCAGCAACAAGCCATCATGATTCATAGAGCCTCCATGTCAACATCACTTTCAGATTCCTATGAAATTGATTAAATAATGAAATTTTAGATAATGTTGCTATGATCTACATAGTTTTAATATATAGCAAATTAAGAAAAATGCTTGAATGAAGCGGAAATATAACATTACTTACTCCACCAATAACCTCACTAATTGCCCCACCATCAGAATATGAATAATCCAATATAGTAGTGACAGCGAAAGAACTCCCTAATTTAGTAGCTACAAGAAAATTTGTCAAGTTGAGCATTTAGAATTTAAAACTAAAATTACATGAACTCCAAATAAAGACAACAAGGAATAAATAAATATTACCTTTTGTGGTTTCTCTAATCATCCAATTTTGCAAGCACATCAATGCTTCAACGGTTTTGGCATACAGTCTTGAGCGATATGGACTAACCACCCATCTTCCCATACTAAATGCACTTTCAGAAGCTACTGTTGAAACTAGAATTGCTAATACATCTCTAGCAATCATCCTCAATGTTGGATACTTGAAATCTTTTTTCCGAAAATCTAATATATCAAAATTTTTTATATTAGGCATCACATCCTCCTCCAAGTAGTGATCTAACTCAGATCTCAAGTTGACCTTCCTTTTCTTGGTTTTCTTGTGAGTGGTAAACCTATCTTGACAATCCTTTTCTTCAAAAGGCCTTTTTTGGGAAAAATAAAAGTCACTAGTGTAGTGGATGTTGGGCTTGGAGTGGAAAGATTGTGATCCTCAACTATTGGATCTTCAACTTTTCTATCAACATGCTCTACTAATAGATCATACAACAAGAAGGTTATTTTTTCAATCTCCCTAGTAGCCTCATCTTTATAAATCTCCTTGAAGTAAAAATCCACACAATCCAATTTATTCCTTGGATCTAACATTGAAGTAATTGCTAGTAGCCCATTCATTTCACTCCAATATTTATCAAACTTGTCAATCATTCTAGATGCCATATCAACAATAATCTCAACATCAGATCTCAACCAACTTTGCAAGTTCAATTTAATCTCACAAATAAGCCTAAAAAAGTAAGTTGGCAGTGGAAAGTTCTTCCAAAGATCAATAAAGTCACATCATAGAAGATCTTCAATTTCTCACAAATCATTTTGGCAAATTTTCAATCATTGGCACTAGGTAAAGAAAAATTTAGCCTCACATTTGTATGCTTCAATCTCTCAAAGTTTGCCTTATAAGGTAAGGCTGACTCTAGCATCAAATAAGTAGAGTTCCAACGAGTATTACAATAAAGATGAATCTTTTTGGTTGACTGAATTTTCAAAAACCTTGTCGAGCCCTCACACTTCTCATATCTCTTAGGAGTTGCGACCCAAATGGCAATACAATCACAAATTCTCTCAATCCCATTACCAATCACATCCAAGCCATCTTTTACAATCAAATTTAAAATGTGTGCACTGCACCACAAATGCAAGAATTTACCACCAAGCATGAGATAACCAATTTCAAACTTTCCAAGCAAGATATCCATCATAGAGTCATTTGTCGTACAATTATCCACAACAATAGAGGAAATCTTATTTTCCAAATTATATTGAAACACACATTGATCCATGAGAATGTTTGCAAGAATGTCGCTTGTATGTGGATGTGGCACATACATGAACCTAGATATCATTATTTAAAGCACAGTAGTAGCACACCAAAATAAGAATATAAACAATGCACATTATCAAGGATTCTAATTATAAAAGACACATTATTAAGCATTTTTTATCATTAAATTTAAAGAAGCAAACCTCAGAGTATGATTATGAAGGATCCAATTATCATCCACAAAATACGTGTTAGGGAAAAAACAAAGTTTTAATATTTATAAACCCCAAGTGCAAGGTATATCATTGAATACTTGGGGTGTCGTCCGCAGGGAGTTGTATTTCCAACTACTAGAACTAACTAAAGCGTCTCAAGTTCGGCAAAATCGAAGGGGATAGAAAATAGAACTAAACTACTAAAGCGAAAACAAAAGGACTATGATTAGACTTAAGATAAACCAAGTAATCAAGTCAAGCCATGCTAGCATTCGGAGATGGGCGGTTGCATCATTAAAACCACCTAAGCCCTCTCTCAAGGGTCATGAGCTAGTCTAATTACTCTAACCTCCTGTTTTCATGGGATTAGCTCAATTAAACTACAAAATTGACAACCCTTGACCTAACTAGCGACGAGACTATTTTTATGTCCCAATCCCAACTATTCTTTCTACTCACACTAGACAATCGACCTCAGTTCTCAGCATAAGTCAATTGCCCCAAAACACGGCTGAAAGCTCTTTTAAGCATTTCATCGAACACTTGACGGGCGTGAAAGACAATTCTAAATTCTAAACATAAACAAGGTAGGATTGGGGCCTAAACAAGGTTAATCATCCATCAAGGGCTAGTCACAATTCAATCAACCAAGATTAACAACTAATTAAACACGAAAACATAAAAACCTAAACTAAACCTAAACTAGCAAATAAGAACATAAACATGAACAAAAGAGGAATTAATCTAAACTAGCACGAATGAAAACTAAAGGAAACACAAAATCATAATAAAAACTAAACATTTAAACTAAGAAAATCAAGTACAAGAATTAAACTAACAAAATCAAAATAAGAACAAGAATGTGAAATAGAGAGAGAGAGAGAGAGAGAGAGAGAGAGAGAGAGAGAGAGAGAAAGAGGGAAACTTATGCTTGAATTGATTGAAGAATTGAAAATCCACAAGCCTGAATCCCGAAATACAAACTACAATCCTAATCTAATCCTCCTATTGAGGTTTTCATTGGCTAAAATCTAAACTAAAACTAGCATAAAATTGCTAGAGAGAACCCCGAGCGACCGCGAGCGATAACGCCGAAGGAGGGTTAAATAGAAAAATCAAGCGAAGGGGGGAACATGGGGGAGGCACGACCGTGCCAGGGTGGCACGACTGTGCCACTTTTTTGGCACGGTGGCTCGGCCCCCTGCTGTTCATTCTTGCCTGTTTTTGCTGTTTTTCTTCGCGTTGTCTCGTATTCGTTTCTTTTTGCGGTACTTGCTCTATTTGAACTTATTTTCTACAAAACGTAAATAAAACAAGTAAAAATCTTAAAGATTACATTATTATACGAGCTAAATGTGGGTGAAAGAGGCACGTAAAATAGGACAATTTATTGCCTAACAAATACCCCCACATCTATCTTTTGCTCGTCCTCGAGCAAAATAAAAGAAAAACTAACTTAGGAACCTAACTCACTTTCGCAGGAATCGCAATTGCATTTAGCTTATGCAAAAAGCCCTTTAAACCCCTTGGTTCCCCCCAAGTGGACGAGTGAGGTCTCGTGAGGGTTTGCAAAAGATATACCAACAAAATCACAAAAAGGAAAACAAAGCAAAGAGAAACAAAAGTTGAAATTTTTTTTTGACAAAACACAAAATATACATCGGGGTAAACTGTACACAATCGGATCAACCAAGACCCCTTAGTAACTCAAGTATCAGTCTGTATAGACGCATCGTATGCATTTCAGGACTTTTCATCCCAAAGAATGGCATCCAGACATCAGCTTTTTACCCCACGACGCATGAGAATATTGAATCCACCTAGTGCATGGTGTGCAAGTGTATCATCATCATAGGACTTTGGCTTACAAGAATCGACTCAATCCACTTGACTGGCATCAACTACATTATTAACTTATTGACATGGGATATAAGCATTCGCAGTAGCAGTATTGCCTCAAAGGGTAGCACCCAGTAGCGCATGCCTCAAAGAGATACTTTTCATTCCCGACTCTCAAATTCTTTTTTTTCTATTCCCGGTAGCACATGCCACAAAGGGATATTTTCAGATTATATAAAGATTGGATTGCAAAATTACAATGGACTATTAAGGTTAGAACCGAGGCCTAGAATGACAAGCTTATGACAAAAATCCATCATGCACATCATACTTATATACGAACTAATAGCCAAGGTACCAGAGATCAAGGCTGATCAAATAGTACAAAACTCCCCTAAAGCCAACAAAAAGAAAAACTATACGAAAAAAGAGAAAAATTGAAAAATTTGCACAAAAGTGAAAATTTTTCACAAAAGTAAAAATGAAATAGGTAAATGACTCCACCCGCACACCTAAATCTCACAATGTTCCTCATTGGGAGCTGAGAGTCATCACCAACCACAAAACACACAAAAACAAAGAAAACAAAATCACACACAAGACACACAAAACAAAACAAACACACATAAGAATACTAAACTTGCACAGATATACACAAGCTAGCACACTCTCCCAAAAACACTCACCAAATCAAAAACAAGACTGCACATATACAAAACTAACCACAAAAAACAAAGATATACAAATTCATCAACACCACCAATCACAAAACACAAATGTGCAGAAAAATACAAAAATGGTGATTGTAGCCATCAATGGTTCAACAACATCCCAAATTTCACCTCAAGATGATCGCTAACAAAAACACAATACAATATCAACAACTAATCACAATATAATATCCACAACTAAATAAAAAGAAGAGAAAGAAAAGAAAAGAGGAGAAAGGAGAAGGGTTAGAACGATCATACCAGGTTAGGTGTTGTGTGCATCTAAACTAGGCCTCACTAAGATGGTGCTTGAGGAGGCTGGAGGAGCATCAATCGCTCATCCAAGTCTCTCAAGACTTGCGACTTCAATTCGGGCGCCGTCAAAGCTTGTAAGAGCTTATCGTGTGCCTTTGCATGCATCTCAAAGTGATGTAAGTAAGAGAACACTAGTGAAGATGTAGCAAATAGAGTTAGTGCCCTCTTAAACTTATCAAATGCCATAGAAAAATCAAAATAATAATCAAAGAAAGTGGTCCATTCAATTTTCCTAGGCATGTCCTCTAGGTATGCACAATAAGGATCCAGGAATTATACCCTCGAATGTCAACTAGAGACTCATGGAATGTATGCAAGTGAGAGGGCGTGGTGGGAAGTAAGGGCAATGAAATGGGGTCAAGTCAAGTGGCTCGATGCAAATTGGGTCGATATGCTCAATGCTAGGAGCGATACCAACCACTAAACTATCATCACACAATTCCTCGAAATGAGCCTCTTCAAGATATGGCTCAACCAATGTAGGTCCTCCTGACCAAGAAAGTAAAACATCCTATATAGAACTAGCATCACCCCGGGAAGTCTCATCCATCTCTAACCCCGTTGTTGAGTTAAAAATACCGTAAGCGCACAGCGTAACTGTAACTAGCAATCGGCAAGTACGAGCCGTGTCCGCGGGGAATTTGCTTTCGACTACCAAAACTAATCAACTAACCCAATCTAGGCCAAATCAAAATCTGAGTTTATGACTAAACTCATGAACACAATAACAACTAAGAATCGAATGAGGGAACAGAATATTAAAGTACACAGGTTGGAATTAACAGCACGATTATGCTAGCTGAACCAATTACTAACCCCGCCGAACAATTCTAGAGATGCGTCATGAGTGAATAGATTGCCAATTAAGCCCATCTCCTCCCTCTCTCAAGGGTCGAAGACTAATCCTAGAACTATAATCACCTATTTTCATGGGACTAAAGGTCACAAGATTACCACATCTGCAATCTCTAATCCCAACTAGAGCCTTGATTATTTTCAAATCAAAATCCTAATGTCTACTAATTCACACTAAGTGAAGGTTCCGTCTTTCAACGCTCCCCTAAACCCAAGTAATAATGAATGAATGCCCTCTCAGGCATTTCATCGAGCATGTGGCGTGCATAGTATAAATCATGAACGCAAAAGCAAGGAAAGTAAGGGATTGGGGCTACAATTGATTCAACTAAACATCACTTCACAATCAACAACTATAATTTCAATTCTACCAAACAACATTCAATTCACAAAAACCTAGAATAATAATAAAGAAAAGAGAAGGAATCGGGAATACGAACTTGAATTGATTGTTGCTGAAAGGTAGATCCATCTTCGATGCCAATGAATTCAATACAAAACAATGGAAATCCAAAGCCAGAATATAAAACCTAAAAATAGCCTCTAAACATCTGTGAAAAGAGAAAACTGAATAGTCCCCTAAAAACAACCCGAGGAAAACTTAAGTTGCGCAGCTGAAAAGGTCGGCACGGTCGTGCCTAGAGGCATGGCCCACCGTGCCAAAACATTGTCGAAGTCACGCAAGCACCGCGCACATGGCACGGTGTCGCCACGTGGCACGACCAGGCCGTGCCACTTGGCTAGCCAACCTTTGTGCCGTGCTCGCGGGGTACGGTCTGGCTTTTTGCCCCGGGATGTCCGTGCTTGATCTGTGGAACTCTACGCGATACTTAATTGACCTCCTTTACGACTTTAGATTCGCCTCTTTGACACTTTTTTCTACCCAATATTAACTATCTTTCCGTTCTTTCAACAAAGTTCCCGAAATTACAGAAAGACGTCATATGAGCGAAATATATGCATAGGAGGTCGATTTGACATTTTTCTGACTTGATAAAGCATGAAAATGTAGGAAAAATAGAATCAAATACGGGCTAAAATATGGTATAAAAATAGGTTTATCACCTGTGCATTGAGCTGAAGAAAGGGGAGAAGCAAGTAAGATCGAGTCACTAACACTAGTGTCCATATGTGTGCTAGAAAAGGATGGAGCAACAAATGTCGATGGGGTCAAGGGAGGGTCAAACACTTCCCCTAGGTCGGTTAAAGGTGCATAATCAACAACATTAGACTCTAGGGGAAGGGAAAACTCACAATCATCATAGAGACGAGCCTCAAGTCTAGGGCAAGATAGACTAAGGTCGATCTCATGCAATAAACCACACTCCCTCATCCTACTACCAAAACGCTCCTGTTGCTCATTCATTGTCCCTAACATGGCATCAAGTCTAGCATAACATTTATTGGAAACATCATAATGAGGACAAGAGTTCACATCGTGGTCAAAATATGAACAATAAGAGCACACAAAAGGGGAATAGGCGTGCAAATCATAGGAAATGGGGGAAGGGCACTCAAAAGACTCACTAGCAATCTCATGGTGCCATTGATACCAAGCCAAGGACTCAAATAAGTCCCACATGTCATCAATGCCTAACAAACACATACCGCCATAACACATAGACTTAAGGATGGCTCGGGTCTCATGTGTTATCCCCTCAAGCACAACATCGCACATTTCTCATTTTTCATACTCAAAAACCACATATCGAGCACGATAATCATTCAATCGAAACAAATATTGCCAAAAGGTTCATGCTCAAATTGAGGTGAATGGAAAATAGCCATTTCGATTTTTTTTTTCAAATTTTTGATTTTTAAATTTTTTTTGGATTTTTTTTATTTAAAAAAGGCCTAGCCTCGAAAGCTCAAACAAACCCCGATATTGAAAAACGCTAACTCCCCGACAACGGTGCCAAAAATTTGTTGGGGAAAAAATAGAGTTTCAATATTTATAAACCCCAAGTGCAAGGTGTATCGTTGAGTACTTGGGGTGTCGTCTGCAGAGATTTGTATTTCCAACTACCATAACTAATTAAAGCGTCTCGAGCTAGGCAAAATCGAATGGGATAGAAAATAGAACTAAACAACTAAAATAAAAACAAAATGACTATAATTAGACCTAAGACAAACTAAGTAATCAAGTCAAGCCCAAACCTTCCCTAGCTATGCTAGCATTCAAAGATGGTCAGTTGCATCATTAAAACCACCTAAGCTCTCTCTCAAGGGTCATGAGCTAGTCTAATTGTTCTAACATCCTGTTTTCATGGGATTAGCTCAATTAAACTACAAGATTGACAACTCTTGACCTAACTAGCGACGAGACTATTTTTATGTCCCAATCCCAACTATTCTTTTTACTCACACTAGACAATCGACATCACTTCTCAACATAAGTCAATTGCCCCAAAACACGGCTGAAAGCTCTTTTAAGTATTTCATCGAACACTTGACGGGCGTGAAAGACAATTCTAAATTCTAGGCATAAACAAGTTAAGGTTGGGGCCTAAACAAGGTTAATCAGCCATCAAAGGCTAGCCACAATCCAATCAACCAAGATTAATGACTAATTAAACACGAAAACATGAAAACCTAAACTAAACCTAAACTAGCAAATAAGAACATAAACATGAACAAAAGAGGAATTAATCTAAACTAGCACGAATGAAAACTAAAGGAAACACAAAATCATAATAAAAACTAAACATTTAAACTAAGAAAATCAAGTACAAGAATTAAACTAACAAAATCAAAGCAAGAACAAGAACGTGAAATAGAGAGAGAGAGAGAGAGAGAGAGAGAGAGAGGAAAACTTATGCTTGAATTGATTGAAGAATTCGAAATCCACAAGCTTGAATCCCGAAATACAAACTACAATCATAATCTAATCCTACTATTGAGATTTTTATTGGCTAAAACCTAAATTAAAATTAGCCTAACACTACAAAAAGGCGGTCAATCTGCGACGAATTCTTGGCGATGAAAAAAAAATTTCGTCACAAAATAAAATCTGTGACGAATTATTGTTCTTAGAGACGAAAAAAATTAATCGTCTCTATCAAAAACGAAATCTGAGACGAATATAAATTTTCATCTCTGATAGAGACGAAATAATAGACGAATAAATATTTTCGTCTCTAACAGAGACGAAATTAAATTTCGTCACAAACTGATGCCAAAATAAGTTCCGCGGTGGTTTTCCTTTCTCGCTGACGCCATTCTCCTACCCTCGTCTGTCTCTGGCGAAACCTCGCGCCATTGTTGGGATCAAATTGCAGGGCTTAGGTCAACAATTTGGGAGGTAAGTGAACGAATTGATGGAGCTTCTCTGTCTGGTTCTCTCTTTCTTCCTCTTTGTGTGTCTAAGAGTAACCCTACTATGTGTTGTGGTTGATTTGTGGCAGTTGTGGACATCTTGGTCATCAACGAAACCCTCAAGCTTGTTTCTTCCTTTCCTCGGCCCTTTTTGGCGAAATCAGCAAGGTAATTCTACAAATTTGGATAATGGGTGTGAATGTCTGGGTTTGATGGGGACTAATTTGAAATGGGGGTTTCGGATGTTGGCTTCCTTGGTAGATTGTGGGAATTGCTATGTATGGCTTCCTTGGTGTGGGAATTGCTGGCGGTTGAACTGTTTCCCGAGTATGCACACCATGTGTTTGTAAAAATGCCTTAGTTGACAAACACTTTGTTTGAGTAGCTGTGTGAATGTGGAGCTCAGGATGAATAAAGCATAGGTTGAGTAAATGTAGAAGGACA
>JACYFF010031957.1:10125859-10139254 GCA_017589665.1 Selenicereus undatus | reverse complement strand
CCAAACAAAAATCACATTAAAGTTGCTTAAAGTTGATGAATCATTAAATAAAATATAACTAAATCTTGAAAGTTGCTAAAAGTTACTTAGAATTGCCGAATGATGTTGAATGTTGCTAAAGTTATTCAAAGTTGCTGAATAATGATAAAGTTGTTGAATATCGATGATAAGTTGAAAACAACAAGTTAATGTGTATTGGTAGGCTCTATTTAAGAGCATTCCCATCAAGTGGAATGCATTGCACTCGTGGGGCCCCTAATGTTACATGTCAATTTTACACTTGCTTTCATGTATTTTTGCCATGCAGTCCGGAACTATCTGTCGTTCAATGGCAAGTCCCACTTGTTTTGTCCTTTTGTTTTTTGTTTTTCATTTTTTCACTTAAAAATATTATTTAAGTGATTTAAAAAAATTGTATATTGTGACGCAGGTTCATGACAAATATTTTATTAGGTGATCTAAATTGAAGTTCCATGGATTGAACAAGTGAAAAAATGTAAGTGCAAAAACATGCAATTTAATTTTTACTAATGTGGCAAGGTGGAGTTCCAAAATATTAGCGCTCGCAAAAAGTTATTTGACCCGAATACCTGAATTTGTCCGATCCGAAAAAATCGGGTACGATCATGAATTTTTTGTCTGAATTTTCAATCCATACACAATTTTTATATTTCTATTGCCCGAATTCAGCCTTGTCCGAATTGTCCGGCCCGAAAAAAATCGGACCTTGGACATCAATTTCTTGTCTGAATTTTGACATTGTTTGATTTGTATGACCCAATTTCGACCCGAACAGGAATTTTTGCCAACGCTACAAAATATGGAGCTTAGATTAGGAATGTTCTAAAGTCCTACTTGCCATTTGGCAACTACCGAGTACTCCAGGGTACGAAAGTGTAAAATTGATTATCCAGAGCTTCGACTAACCAGTTTCTTGGTTCGAGAAAACTTCAAACTATAACCAAATCGAGAATTACGACTAACCAGTTTTGGTTAACCAAAATTTCAGTTTAGCCAAAAACTCAATTAACCTTATTTTGGTTTGATTACTGGGTAACCATTCACAAATAGTAAGGAACGCATATTTTCATTTTTTAAGTTTAGATTTTTTTTTAAAACTTAAATTTCGGGTTGATTAGCTACAGGTAACAAAATTTTTCGAATTAGATTTTGGGTCGATTTTTCGATTTTTTTTTTGTTTTTTTTGTTTCGGCTTCGTTTTTGCACAATCTAACTCCACAATCCACACAAGATCCAACAAGACTTAAAAAACGGATCATTCGATTCGCTAAATTGAAGGGAATTATATTCAAATTGATGTAATTTTGGTTTAAGTTTTATCTATTTTCATTTTGAGCTAATATCAGATTAATTGATAGTCAGTCCAATAAGAAAAAAAAAACAACTTTGAAAGGAAAACTTTAGATAGAGTTTATTCAGCTCAGATCCAAATAAAGTCAACCTATCTCTAGTGTTGAATTGGATATAAATGTGGATCATTTAGTTCCAATTTGTATCCCAGACTGGATTTGTTAAGCCCAGATACATGCTAAAGCCCAGTTGGGTTGTGGACTTCCGTGGGTTCTCCAATAAGCATTTTCTATGCCCATAATTGAGCCATTGCTATGATCTTTTCTGTTAATTATTAGTCAATAATTAAGCTCACAGGTTTGATCAAAAAAGGAAAAAAAAACTCATAGCTAATTTACCACATTGCCCACACCGCAGCCATTATCGCAACGAATATTTATTTAAACTTATTGCAGGTAAGTCTGAACGTACAAACGGCATATACACCTGATTGTTTGATATAACATCTAAATCGTCATCATATTCCTCCTCTTCCCACCAAAGAAAACCCTTAAAAAAAAAGAGTTTCTTCTCACTTATCTTCATATTCTTATTTTTTCTATTCTTTTGATTGATTTCTTTTATGGGATGAGATTGCGAGGAGTACAATGTTTACATAGTGTTCTTGGCATATAGATCAGATAAAAGGGGAGTTTTGTGAGGAGAAATTTAGCAAATAAAAAAAAAGGAACAGAGGCTATGAAATTATGTATTTATAGGTCCAAAAATAATAAAACGACAGTATAGAGATTTAGAGAAAACCTTCTATGTTCCCTTCTCTTATGCTTTTTATCTCGTCCTTAATCACAAACCTCACAGCGTACATATAGTACAACAACTAGCCTTTTCACTTGACCAAGAACAAGCAGCTAAAAAGACCTCAAAAAACTGATAAAGTAATTACACAAATAAACACAAGGAATTGCTAATAATTACAACTAAATATGGGGAATTTCTAACAGTCCCCCTCAAGTGGGCGCATGAAGATCAATCATGCCCAACTTGGAAGGTAATTGAAGAAACTGTTGAGTTCCAAGAGCCTTAGTAAACAGATCTGTTGGTTGCTGCTGGGAAGGAAGATACGATAGAACCAAATCACGTCGAATAAGACGTTTCCGAACAAAATAACAGTCTATTTCGATATGTTTAGTGCGTTCATGGAATACCGGATTTTTAGCAATATGAATTGCTGCTTGACTATCACAGAATAATTTCATAGCTGAAGTAGGAAAAACTCCCACAGAAGCCGGAGGAGTTCTCAAGCAGACCAACTCATTAGTTGCCATTGCCATATAGTGATATTCAGCTTCGGCAGATGAATGCGACATAGTAGCTTGTTTCTTAGTTTTCCACGAGACGGGTGAACCCCCAAGAGTCACAAAATAACCGCTAAGAGATCGACAGGTGAGCGGACATGCTCCCCAATCAAAATCACAAAATGCATACACTCGGAGATCACTGTCAGCACAAAGAAGAATGCCAAGTCCAGGACTACCCTTGATGTAACGAAGGACACGACAAGCTATTTGAAAATGCTCAATTCGAGGAGCTTGCATAAATTGAGAAAGTACATGAACTGCATAACTCGATTTAGGTATGGTGATAGTTAGATAAATAAGACAACAAATCAATCGACGATATTGAGTTGGGTCATTAAAGAAATCTCCAGAAGTAAGAGCTAACTTGTGATTTGCTTCTAGAGGAGAGGCAGCCAGTCTCCCCCCGAGGAGACCACATTCCTCCACAATCTCCAAAGCACACTTCCTCTAGCAAAGAAACAATCCTGTTGGCCCATGAGCCACTTCAACCCCAAGAAAATATTTCAACTATCCAAGATCCTTAATACGAAAACACTTATTGAGATAGTCTTTGAATAATTTACATGTAGAATGATCATTCCAGGCCAAAATAATGTCATCAACATACACAAGCAAACCCATGAAAACATGCCCTCTCCTTTATGTAAACAGTAAATAGTCAGCATAAGAGCGCATGAAAGCGTAATCCTCAAGTCTGCTAGATAATTTTACAAACCATTCTCGAGGCGCTTGTCGCAGCCCATAAAGAGATTTGCGTAACCGACAAACACGATTAGACGTGCTAGAATAAAAACCTGGAGGCATCTTCATGTAAACTTCTTCTTCCTGGTCACCATGAAGAAAAGCATTGTTGACATTCATCTGATGAAGATCCCAACCTTTTGCAATAACTACCGAGAGCAAAACTCAAACACTTGTCATTTTTGCCACCGGAGCAAAAGTCTCATGGAATTCAAACCCTTCTACTTGATGATCTCCTCGAATGACAAGGAGAGCCCTATACCTTTCAATTGATCCATCGGACTTGTACTTGACGCGATAAACCCATTTGCAACTAATGGGTTTCTTTCTAGCCGGAAGTTCTTCAATAGTCCAAGTTTGGTTTTCTTCAAGAGCTCGAATTTCTTCTTTCATGGCTTTCCTCCATAAGGGATTTTGAACAGCCTCATGATAATGCCCAGGCGCAACGACTTTTGTAATAGTAGCTAAAAAATGCTGATGAGCAGGCGAAAAATTATTGCATGTAACAAAATTGACAATAGGATACAGAGTGCCTAAGGAACCTTGTCGAGAAGAGGTAGTCAGAGAGGGGTTTATAGAGCACGAACCCTAACAAATATAGTCCGTTAGATGAGTTGAAGAGTGTCGAGCCCGATCACTGCGCCTAAGACCCAGATCAGTTGATTGCACAGGCCCAGTAGTAATGCTTCCCCTGTCCGCAGAGGTACCGCTCAACCTGGTCATAAGCCCAGTAGTGCTTCCTCCATATGTAGCAGCGCTATTCTGTGTGGGCATGAATTGGGCTGGTCTCGAAGATCCAGTTCCATTTTCCTGAGTGCAGTCCGTATTCACTCCTGGACCAGGAACTCCATCATTTACATGGTGCAGTTAATTTGATCCTCAAAGGCATCAAACCCAACAAAACCTTTGTCCATACTCCTCTTTGCACCTAAGGTTTCTTCCTCAATTTTCGAGAAAGGAAATATTTCTTCACAAAATTCAACATCCCTACTAACAAAGATTACCTTACTCTTCGAATCATATAACCTCCATCCTTTTTTACCGTACGGATATCCAATTACGATCAACATAATGGACAGTAATTGAAATAAACCCATCTATATTGATTAAAGTCCAACAATCTAATGTAAAGGATACCTTACCAGAGAAGGAGTGAAAGTATTGTTTCAACATTTCCCTTTCATGTGAAAACATCTTAAGCACATCACTTTTAGTTGTTCTCCTTGTAAACACTTTAACATCAGGGTTTAAGTAATAAAATAAGGGCCTCACACCCTCATATTCGTAAAATTGAAGAGCTAAATCATGTTTGACAATGCATGCAGCTATAAGTTTACGAAATTCCTATGGATTAAACTCAAGACGCCTATAGCCTAAAGAACTAGACCTACTCTCTAGAAAGAGTTGACCAATATCTCTAAAGTTTCTTTTCTTATAAATATTTAAATGCCTTTTCAAGTTCCCAGTTCCATTTTTGCTATCCCCAGGGTAAACTTGCCCACATTTCTTACACTTACAAAACAAGTTACCATCTTTAGAAGGTTGAAGAAATTCATAATGTTCCCAAACATTGGAGGTGGGCTTCCTTTGGCGCTTAAGGGGCTTACCATCAACCATTGGCTTATAAGTACCAGCTTGGACAGTAGCAGTTTTTTGAACAGGCATGCTATCAATCTCAGCCACCTCTTCATCCCCATTTGAGTCCACTTCAATAGGTACAGAATTATCATCCATTGCAGCCATTTATGAAATCAGTGCACTTTGAATTACAAAATAAACTAACGAATGATCCACAAAGTGCTAACTGAATAACTGTGCTAACTGAAGAGAAACAAAGCAAACCCTAGAACCATAAAAATTGAATATAAACAACGCAAATAGCGTTCAAAATAACAGGATAGCAGATAATACAGATGATGTCATCATCTAAACCCTAAAATCAACTCCACGGATTAATCACTGAACATATCATCATCTAAACCCTAAAATCAACTCTAAAATCAACTCCACAAATTAATGACTGGACATATCATCATCTAAATAGATCACTGGACATATCATCATCATCTAAAGCAAAGTAGCAAACCCTAAAATCATAAAAATTGAATATAAACCCTAAAATCAACTCATTCAATCACTGGACGTATCATCATCTAAATAGATGAACTCCACGAATTAATCACTATACACATCCGTTTTTCAAACCCTCAAAACATATAAAAAACATGGATATGGAAATTGGCGAATTCAGAATAACAGGTATGGTTCAGAATTGAAATAGAGTTTTGTGATGCAAGTATGGTTCAGAATTCATATTAGATTTAGTTCAAACACATGAAACCAACTCAAGAAATCATTCAAATATGAGAATAGTAGAGAACAGGGATGATGTTACTTACCGGAAAAGTACACGGCCGATAGATCAACCGCAATAAACTGAAAGTTCAAGAGGGAGGTCATGTTTTGTGCTAATTTAGTTTAAAAAGGCCAAAAAAAACTTCAAAAATTCATATAACCATGAGATTAAGAGAGAAAAGAAAGAGAAATGGACATACCCGTACTCGGTGAACTGAAAGTTTCAATCTTGTTCTGAGAAGATGAACTTGGTGAATTCAGCCTTCAGTACCAAAAATCAAAGAGAAATTTAGTGTTAAGTTTAGATCTTGTTCAAAAGATCAGAAAGAACTCTCAAATTCGTAGAGATTTAAGCAAAACAACTCACCTGCGGTAGAAATACAACAACATGCCAGCGAACTGAGAAGAAAAGATCAAATTCGTAGCAGAGGGGCTGAGGAACTGAGGAACATGTGAGGGATGAGGATGCGAGACTGAGAGAATTGAGAGGAATTGAGGAGTTTCCCTTAGGGCTCAGACTGGTCGAGACCGAGAGAATGAGAGCTAAGAGTCTGAGAGTGAGTTAGGTTTAGGGTTGAGAGAGAGTTCTAGAATTAAGAGAGTTTATATAGTCAGGGGCAAGTGGGCAACCGGGCATTAGGGTTTTCAGACTTAAAACTCCAAAAAAAAAATATTTTTTTGTTTTGAAGCTTAGCGGGCCAATTGGTTTTTGAACTCCAAAATTGTAAATTCTCCCCCCAAAAGTCCAATTGCCCAAAGCCCAATATTCAATTCCCATTAAAAATATAAACGGTAAACAGTAAATGGTAAATGGTAAATAAATAAACGGTAAGCGGGTTGACATATTTAGCTCATTTAATTTAAATGAGTTAAATAGGTTTTTTTTTGGTTTAGATTTTCAACCTGAACCTAACCCAATTAATTAAGCGGGTTTACCGTGTCAACCTATTTAATTAAACGGGTTCAAACTTCGTACCAAAGCCTACTTAACTTCGTGTCGGGCTCGGTTCGTTAATCATGTCAAGTCAACTTTTCCCAGCTCTAGCCTCATGTGTTCCCCCATCTTATTTCCTCGTCATTTGTCACTCATCAACATCATCCTCCTTTCAAATGACATGCCCACCATTGATTGATCCACTCCAACTCCATTATTTCTGACATTTCACCATCAACAAACCCAATTTTGATGGAGCAAATCTCGCGTTCTTTCCAAAACTCGGTTGAAAGCTTCGAACAGTTGAATACAATTCCTGTTGGAGTATGAAAAGTGGGTATTGTCTCACATTAATAAAATGAAATAATATGATAATGGATGTTGTCCCACATTGATAAAATGCTCAATTGATATAAAAAATTTAACAATTTCTTTCTCTTTATCTTGTGCTTTTTCTGAGATTTTTGGCTACTGGGTTAAATTAATTTGCAGACTTTGGTCCAATTCTCAATCAGTTAAATGCTTTGTTTCTTTTTTTTTCTTTTCATTTCAGGCTTTGTTTTTCTCTCCAATTAATAGTACCGCTGCTTCATTTCAATTTTCATGGGGTCATGTAGCTACTCAAATTGGCAAGTTGGATATATCGAGCAATGACATCAACAACTTCGCGCTAGCCCTTCATCGATCATTCATATTCAAATCAATTACGAAAAAAAATTGATTATGAAGAAGAATATGATTTAGTCTTCTTTTTTTATTGTTTTGTGTAATACATATTTTTAAAGGAACCAGTAGATCTATCTACTCAGGTTGGTTCAAGTAGTTTGATATTTATTTTTCGCAAGGTTTGGAATTTGAATATGAGAATTTACAGTAAGAGAGCTCTATTCTTTGCACGGGTCAACCGTTATTTAAATTTTGTAAATAGAGGCCCAAAAACTCAAACTAAAAATGTACTTAGTGTGGGTAACCCATTGCCAACCCCAATCTTCAAGTTTGGGACGACCTCATTAATCATGATACTGGAGAGTGGGATGAAAGGGCAGTCCAAAGTATCTTCATAAAGGAAGCAGCTGAAATTGTGCTTGGCATGCCCTTAAGCATTCGAAACTAAGCATATTTAATTCAATGGTGGCCTTGTAAAGATGGTCTGCTTACTGTCAAGTCAGCATAGTGGATGGGAAGACTAGGAGTGTTTGAAACTCAAGCTTGGGCCACGGTTCATGGTGATGGTGGAATCAATATTGAAGAGGGGACATATCAAAAATGAAGACACATGCCCTATTCGCAATTAGGTACTTGAAACAATTATCCATTCAATATTTGATTGCACTTTGGTGAAGACAGTATGAGAAATTGTTAATCTGAGGTCTGGAATTCAGAGAGAAGAAAATCGAGTAATTGATTCATTGTATTCACATCCATCAAACTGTACATAGCAACGTGCCTTATATACAAGCAGACTGATGTGTCCATCTCCTAACAACCTTCTAACCACTAGATACCAGAAAATGACTACTCAACTATTTTCAGCAACAAACTCTATTATAGCTTAACAGCTTAACATCCCCCCCTCAAGGTGAGATTGGGGGTGAAGCCAAAAAGCCTAACCTTGAAGATAGGTATGAATGTTGTGCTTCCCCCAAAGGTTTCGTCATAATGTCAGCTAGTTGTTCCATGGAAGGCACAAGTGATGTTTGGAGAAATCCTTCAATGACCTTGTCTCGAGTGTAATGATAGTCAATTCGAAGATGCTTTTTTCTCTCATGGAAAACCGGGTTCTGCACAATATGTTGTGCAGCTTTGTTGTCACAGAACATGGTGATGGGCAAGGTAGGATGGAGAAAAAAATCTTGCATCAAGGAGTGAATCCTCTCCAGCTCAGAAGTAGTGGCTGACATGCTTCTGTATTCGGCCTCGGCAGAAGACTTAACAACTGTCTTCTGTTTCTTTGTTTTCCAGGATATCAAGGATGACCCTAGGAACACACAATATCCCGTTAGTGATCTAGCAGAATCTTTACATGTTCCCCAGTCTGCATCACTATATGCCTGCAACTAAAGACTGTTGTTTTTGGGATAGAAAAGACCCTTGTCAACTGTCCCTTTCAGATATCTAAGCACATGTAAAGCTGCCTCATAATGAGGTTTCCTGGGTTGATGAAGACACTGACTCAATTGCTGCACTGAATATGAAATATCAGGCCTTGTAAGAGTGAGGTATAACAATCTTCCCACCAACCTTCTATGAGATGAAGGGTCAAGAATTAATTATCCTGATTCTGAGGACAAATGGAGACCTTTAGGCAGAGGAAAAACAACTGGTTTGACACCTGTGAAGCCAGCATCTTTTAGAATGTCTAATATGTATTTCCTTTGATTAAGAAGAGTGCCCTGAGATGATCTGGCAATCTCTATGCCAAGAAAATAACGAGCTAAACCCAAGTCCTTAATGGTAAAGGTAGTATGCAGATCTGACTTAATGGCTGCAATGCTTGATTGATCATCCCCTGAAATCAAAAGGTCATCCACATATACAAGGACAAAGGTGTATAAACCATTCATCTTCTTGGTGAACAAGGAGTAATCACTTCTAGATTGCTTGAAACCTTTGTTGACAAGAAATTTTGTCAACTCTATATTCCATTGTCTTGAAGCTTGCTTCAAACCATAAAGGGACCTCTGAAATCTACAAACTTGACCAGGCAAAGCTCTAGTATAACCTTCAGGAATCAGCATATACACTTCTTCATCGATGAAGCCATGTAAGAAGGCATTGTTTATATCCAACTGATGCAGTGGCCAACCCTTAGCAGTGGCTAATGCAATAAAAAGTCTGACAGTGGTAAGTTTGGCCACAGGGGAAAAAGTATGCTTGTAATCTTTGTCTTTGATTTGTTCAAATCCCCTGATAACTAACCTTGCTTTGTGTCTATCCACTGTTCCATAAGCTTTGTACTTGGTTTTGTAAACCCACTTTGATGTTAAAGCTTTCTTTCCGGGAGGCAAGGTGGTCATGATCTAGGTATGATTGGATTCAAGAGCATGAAGCTCTTGATTCATGGCCTTTACCCATTCTGGGCAAAGTTTTGTTTGAGAATAGTTGTGAGGTTCATTGGTTTGTAACACTTTGGTGAGAGAGACCACATAATCATGTGAAAGATGTGCTAGGTTAGCATATGTGAGCAAAGGATATAGGTTAGTAAAGGTAGCAAGGCTGTTAGATTGGGAGGAAGGAGTTTCAACTGAAGTGACTGTGTTAGGACAAATAAAGTCATGTAACCAAGCTGGAGGTGCCCTAACCCTACTAGACCTTCTATGTATTGGACCCTCATGATGTGAAGGTAAATGATCAGGCTGTGATGAATCTGTAGCATGTGAGGGAATTGGATCATGATTTGGAGAGGGAGTTTGTGATGTAGAAGAATTATCATTGTCAGGATGAGTAGTAATGAAATCTGATATTTCCATATTGGAGTTATGAGGAGAAATAAACTGAGTGGAAGATATGTTTGAATCTAGGGACTGAGGTGAAGAAGAAAGGATGTTATCAGATGCAGCATAAGTGGGTTCATAAGTTGGAATAGGGTGAAAATTGGTGGTAGGATTGTCCTGTACAGAGGTGCCAATGGGATCTGATTCTCCCTTGAAGGGAAAAACATTTTCACAAAAAATAACATCTCTACTGTGAAAAACCTTCTTTGTTTGCAAATCATATAATTTGTAGCCTTTGTAACCAAGAGTATAGCCCCAAAAAAATGCATTTTTTAGCTCTTGAGTCAAACTTGTCAGAAGGGTGTAAATTTGCAGCAAAACTCAAGCAACCTACCACTCTCAAATCTTCATAGGTTGGTTGGTTGCCATGTAGTCTTTCAAAAGGACTTTTCCATTGCAAATTTGCTATGGGTAGTTTATTGATAATGTGTGTAGCAGACAGAACACATTCTCCCCAAAATTGCTTAGGTAATCCTACCTGTAGCCTGATTGCCCTAGCAGTATCCAAGAGATGCCTATGTTTCCCTTCTGCTACCCCATTTTGCTGTGGGGTACCAACTATAGATTTTTTATGTAAAACACCATTTTCAGCAAAAAAATTGAGACAAGGGGTATTTAAAAATTCAGTGCCATTATCACTTCTGATTGTGGCAATTTTGATGTTAAACTGTGTTTTGACCATGTGAAAAAACTGCATTATAGCAAGGCCTACTTAAGTTTTGTTTTGCAAAAGTTGTGTGCAAGTTGTTCTAGTAAAGTCATCAACTATGGTTAAAACAAACGAGCCCCACAAATATTGGCAACTCTGTAAGGACCCCATACATCCATATGAATTAACTGGAAGGGAGATGAAGTAGTAATAGTGCTCTTGGTGAAAGGCAATCTGTGCATTTTAGCCATGATACAAACATCACATGTAAATGTGGTTGGCAAAGAGTGTTTACACAAAGAAACATGCTGCATTTTTTAAGTAGAGGTATGCCCAAGTCGGGCTTGTACAATGTCAAAATTTGGTTGTTTACAATCAGAAGAAGTAGAAGTAAACACATCATTAGGAATAGCTGCAACTATGCTGATGCTGTCTTTATTTTGTCCAGTCCTAATAAGGTCTTTTGTAGAGCTAAGATTGCCATCTTGGTTAACTAATGTGAGCTGGTATAGTCCATTGTCCACGGGTGCAACAGCCACAGTCAACTTATTGGAAGGGTCCTGAAATATGCATTTTTCTGGGGTAAATAGGGCTAGCAAATGAAGATCAGTTATCAGCTTGTGAACTGATATTAAGCTAAACTTAAAATCTGGTACATAAAGGACATTTTGTAGGGTTAATTTGGAACAAAGTTGTACTTGACTAGCATGTGTCACAATTTTGAGGGATCCATTAGGTAAAGTAACATGGATGGGGTTTCTTTAAGGGCTAAAGGTTTATGAAAAATTTCAGGTTAGAAGTCATGTGGTCAGATGCACTAGTGTCAACAATCCAAGAATCACAACAACCATTGCTCACAGGACAACATTTACCTAGAAGGGAGCTATTTCTAATCATACCTGCAAAGTGTGCAAAAGAACCATCTGCAAAAGTCTTCCCATTCATGTATTTCATCATCTCCTGAGCTAGTGCTTGAACAAGGTTGGAATCAAATTGCCCTGACTTACCCTTGCAATCATCATCCAAAGGACTCTATGACCTTTGATCTACCTGGCTGACCACATTTACTGCTACCTTGCTGTTTCTCTTTCCTTTTGCTGCAGTGTCTCTTGGACCTTCATACCAGTCTGGGTAGCCTACAAGTTTGAAACATTGATCTTGAGTATGCCCTGACCTCTGGCAATGATCACAGAACCTATTCCCCTTAGGTTTCCTGTTATCTTTCTTATTTTTCTGATTGAGACCATATCCACTCTTGGCAATTAGAGCACTGGAATTTTGCTCTTCATTACCAGAAAATGTGCAAGTTGTTCTACTTGCAACAACTGCAATTTCTTTAGGGCCATTTGAATATGAACCAGTGACATGCCTTTGTGTTTCCACTATGGCTATCATGCAATAGGCCTTGCTTGTATTTGGCAAAGGGTCCATCAACAGAATCTGACGTCTAATGGATTCATATCCATCATTCAGTCTCATTAGAAAATGCATCAGTTTTTGTCTCTGTTCCAACTCTCTAGTTTTCTTGACAGTAGTGCAATCATCTTTGTGAACACAAATGCACACTAGAACCTCACTTAAATCATCCAATTCATCCCAAAGCTGCTTTAGCTTTGTATAGAAAACAGCTACACTATCATTGCCTTGGTTTAATTCCGAGATCTCCTTTTGAATCTGATATAAGAGTGGCCCATTGTTCTGACCAAATCCTTCAGACAATTCAAGCCATAGTTCTTCAGCAGATCGAGTGTAAAGAAAAGCCTCTGACAATTCAGGAACTATAGAATTAAGCAGCCAGCTCACAACCATACTATCACAGCGAATCCATTGTTCATACATGGATGAATTTGAGCTTGGTTTCTTGCAAGAACCATCAATAAATCCTAGCTTTGTCCTAGTACGCAGTGCTATCTTGACAGTTCTACTCCACTGTTGGAAATTTGACTCGTTCAATTTAACGGTGGTGAGAAGCATACCAGGATGGTCCGAAGCCTGTAAGGAAAGAGGATCATTGTTGTAGCCTTCATTCTGTCTGGAATTCTGACCAATTCATCGATTGCTGGATTGGTTCTCCATTGTCGAATATCTTGCAGAAACTAGGTATGTAATTTGTGTTGTATCGATATTAAAGTAGCTAGATCGCTTGTTGATTCAAACCATCAATCGAAGATGAACAATCAATCAAGAATTCAATCAAACATGATTGAATCATTAAGTGGTGCAAGCTTGCAAGGCTTGATCAATGATGGATTAAAGACAAATCAAGAAAGGTAGAAGAAATGAAATCATCATGAGAAGTTTCCCATGGCTCTGATACCATGTTAATCTGAGGTCTGGAATTCAGAGAGAAGAAAATCGAGTGATTGATTCATTGTATTCACATCCATCAAACTGTACATAGCAATGTGCCTTATATACAAGCAGACTGATGTGTCCATCTCCTAACAACCTTCTAACCACTAGATACCAGAAAATGACTACTCAACTATTTTCAGCGACAAACTCTATTATAGCTTAACAACTTAACAGAAACATCTAAAATTGCTCGAAGTT
>JACYFF010031957.1:10060373-10120859 GCA_017589665.1 Selenicereus undatus | reverse complement strand
AATAAAAACTTTTATAATGCTGACTATAATTCAATGGGCATGTTCTTTTCAGCTTATGATAAGTATTCATCAGTATTTATTGCAGAAACACGTTGAATGGTGCTAAATGAGTTTACATATGTAATTAGGAGCTAATTGTAATTAAGCATGAAATATATTTATATAGTTCTCTAACTATTGTATATACTCAAATTGAGCACTTGTAAATACGTATTTATTATAATGTGGTAGAATATGATAATTTTTCATTTTATATGCTATTGTTGTTGTGAATTAAATTTTAAATAATTTTTTTTAAATAATATGTGTAATATAAAAACTGCATAGTTAATCATGTTTGCTGTGAATAAATCTTAAAATAAGTGACCTCCTAAGATAAGTTTTCCATGCTGTGTGTGAGCAAGAATGAAACATACTGAAAGGAATTGTGGTGATTTGTGGGGCTGTCAATGATCCCTGAAATTAATTTTAGTAACTGTCCGTAGTTCAAAAAGAGAAAAATATTACAGATAGTATTAAAGTTGATCCAATTGTGGGTTGTGCTAGTGGCTTGAGAGCTTTGAGCAAACATTCCACTGGTCAAAGATTTCAGATTGAACCACAGGTAAACAGGATGCATTGACAATTGACCGTGTATGTGCATGTACGAAAGCGCGTACGTTGATAGCGTGATTGAATTGACAATTGATGGCTCTTATTATTTACTTACGCGGACTATTTGACGTAGTTCACTATCTACTCGGAATATATGTTTACAGTAGTAAACAATTACATGTTCATGTCGGTTAACATGGTAGAACAACCAACACCTTAGTTGTCATCATCACCATGTCCAGTGCATCATTAGCATGGGCAAAGTATCGGCTAGTTGCAAATTTTTTTTTAAAGTGAGGCACACACTAAGAGTTGGTGTTATTGTTGTTGTATATTTCATTCTGTAGTATTTTTTCTAGAAAATAGTCCTAGTTACATATATAGAGGGAGAGAGTGTGTGTGTGTATCGATTATTGTGCAATTCTGAACATACAACAACAACTCTCAATGTGAGTCCCACTTTCGCGGGGTCTGGGGAGATCAAGCTATAGGCAACCTTACCCCTACCAACATTCCTACCCGTAAAGAGGCTAATTTCAAGAGACCCACAAAAAATGGTTTTGTGAAAATATTTCAAAAAATGGTTTTGTGAAAATATTTTCATATAAAAGATTTTATGGAAACACTTAATGGGAAAACATTTTATAGAAGAAAGATTCTAACGCAAGGGATGGTTGAGATAAAAGATCAGTTGCTGAAACTATGAAATAACATGACAAATGTATCGGAGGGAGGTAACATGCATGAACAACCAGCAGTAAGCAAACGGAAACTCTTCTCAGAAGACAGCACACCCTGCATACAAACACAACAAACCTCTACCAGCACTATGTCGCAGCAACCAAAAGATAACTACAGGGTCGACTCTCAGCGATTTAAGATTTTAATTCTATCCCACCACAACTTCCTATCCTAAGCCAAATCCTCTGTCAAACCGACAACTCTCAAGTCTTCTCTAATCATCTCGTCCAAACTCTTCTTTGGTAGTCCCCTCCCTCTTTTGCCTTCAGGGATGTTGATCCTCTCACATCTCGTTACTGGAGCGTCCACACTCTTCCTCTTCACATGACCAAACCATCAGAGTCTTGTTTCTCTCATTTTATCTCCAATGAGAGCTACCTTAACTAAGCCCCTGATAACTCCATTCCTAATTCTGTCCATCCTCGTATAACCATACATCCACCTTATCATCCTCATCTCTGCTATCGTCAGCCTTTGAACTTGCATCTTCTTTTGAGGCTAACATTCCGATCCATAATGAACTGTCGGCCTAACTATCATGTGATAGACTTTATCTTTTAATCCAATGGGTACCCTCTTATCACACAAGACGCCCGAGGTATACTTCCATTTTCGCCAGCCTAATTTTATTCTGGTTAATATCTTCGTCAATATCTCCATTCTGCTGAATGATCACGCCTAGATAATTAAACTTATCGACCTTAGGTATCGGTCTCCCATCCAGAGTGATTTCTCCCCCCGCATCTACCATCCCACTGAAACAACAATGAAGGTACTCTGTCTTCGATCTACCAACTCTAAAACCTCTAGACTCCAGAGTATGCCTCCATCGCTCCAACTTGTCAATAACTTCTAATCTGGTCTCGTCAATGAGAACAATGTCATATGCAAAAAACATACTCCAAGGTAACTCATCTTGAATCCCTCTTGTAAGTTCATCTATAACTAGAGTGAAAAGAAACGGGCTCAAGGCGTAACCCTGATGCAGGCCCATACCAATGATGAAGTCATTAGTAACCCCTCCTGGCGTCCTAACACTCGTCCTACCTCCCTCGTACATAAAAATAAAAATTTTTACAATATTGACTATAAGTCAATCAGCATGTTCTTTTCGACTTATGATAAGTATTCATTAGTGTTTACTGCTGAAACACATTCAATGGTGCTAAATGAGTTTACATAAATAATTAGAAGCTAACTGTAATTAAGCATGAAATATATTTATATAGTTCTGTAACTATTGTATATACTCAAATTGAGCACTTGTAAATACTTATTTATTATATTGGGGTAGAATATGATAATTTTCCATTTTATATGCAATCGTTCTCGTGAATTAAATTTTAAATAATTTTTTAAAATGATATGTGTAATATAAAAATAATATGTGAATATATTAGTTATGTTTGTAGTTGCTATTATTAACACTATAATTTCTTGTATCCTTAACAATGGATTGCGAAATTAATTCAATTATGAAAATAATCATAATTAAAAATACCTTGAACACACATTTTTAGGTTATTGTCAATAACTTAGAAGTCGACATTAGTGGTGGATGGTGTAGTAAATAGTGGGGGTAAGGGTATCTACAATAAAATAATTTTTATTTATTAGTGGGTTGTTAGGAGGAGAACGAGATAAGGTAATGTTTTTTAAATCTAGAGATAGGGTAAAAATTAGATATAAGAATATTGGATATAAAAATTGGTAGTAAAATTATTAAATTGTGATTAACAATATATTCAAAAAATTTGTCTTTCCATTTTAATTACATTCTTAAAATAATTTATGATAAATATATGTATTTAGACAATACAATAATTCATCAAATAATATGCATTCTAAGTATGTAGTAATATTAATATTTTTTTTATATTGTACTGTGACACCCTGATTGTAACTTAAAAAGTTATGAAGTGATGACTCATATGACCAATTCAGATGCACCTTTTTCTTCAAGAAGCCTAGTTTTAAAAACTGCATAGCTAAACATGTTTGCTGTGTAGAAATTTTGGAATGGGTGACCTCCTGAAAAAAGTTTTCCCATGCAGCTGTAATCACAAATTACAAAGATTGAATTTTTATAGATTCAATTGATTTGAATAGGTTACAATCTCTATGAATATAATCCTCTGATTCTTTCTCTCTCAAGGATGGATTTTCCAACCCTTGAAACAAAGGGGGTGGGGACCTATTTATAGGAAAACCCTCCTCCCAAGTCAAGACAGACATTGACTTGGGTTTTGGGCCTTGACTTAGATTTTGGGTCTTTCAATCAGGCTTTACCCTAGGCTACCTGACTTTCATTTGTTTGACTTTGACTTTTAAGTTTTCCGGGCTTGAACCGAGCATTGACTTGGAGGTCGCCTCGAGCTTTAACCGGACGTTGACTTGAGAGTCGTTTTTGATGTTTTGACTTGTGAGCCGATGTTGACTTTGACCTTTGACTTTTGACTTTCACTTTGACTTTTGACTGCGCCATCACTTGAACGTCGTTCGGGCTTTTAGCTCGTGGCTTGACTTGGTAGTCGTCTTGAGTCTCGATTTGGGCTTTGACTCGAATTTTAACTGGACCCGGACTTGATAGTCAGCTGGGCTTTATTTTGGGCTTGATCTACAAGTCTTTGGGCTTAATTAAATTAATTAAAAGGGTTGACCCAATTAACTAATTAAATTTAATTTTGGTACGACACGAACAAATTTGAGTGCCTACAGCAGCGTTTGAGCAATGATGAAGCATGCTAAAATGGATTGTGGTGATTTGTGGGGCAGTCAATGATCCTTGGAGCCAATTTTAGTAATTGTCCGTAGCTCGGGAAGATGAAAGGTGTTACAGACGGCATCAAAGCTAACCCAACTGTGAGTTGTGCTAGTGGCTGGAGAGCTCTAAGCAATCATCTAGCAGTGCAAAGATTCTGGATTGAACCATAGGTAAAGAGGATGTATAAGTCGGTTGGTTTGTAAGGAATGAGGACACTCTGAGTGTGACTTATAAGGATTTGAAATGACTACTCATATCACCAGTAATGCACATTTCTTTGTGGAAGCCCACTCTTAAGAACTTTACAGTTAAGCGTGCTTCCTATGGGAAAATCATGGAATGAGTGACCTCATGAGAAATTTCGCACGCAATGTTTGAGCAAGGACGAAGCATGCAATGATTCTGGACGCTGTTTCTCGTAATTATCCACGACCTATGAAGGTCGGGGCCTTACATATATTAAAAGTGTGAAACATTTATTCTGTCACATAGTGATTTTTTAAATTTTAAACAAATTTTACAATAACAATAATAAACTTATTTATATTATTAGTAAGATATGTGCAATTATTGATAAAGAATACATGATACGGATTTAATCAAAATCCAATCAATTAAACTTTTACAAATGCTCAATTGTACTGAATTATACTGAATTATGTTGAATTTGCTAAAATATGTTGAACAGTAATAGTAAGTACTTACCATTTGTTGAAAATAACATGCCCAATATTGACTTATACAACCCTATATTGATCCGCATCTTTTTATTGTGTTTTTTATTAAAGACTATTGATTCGTATCTTATTGTCTTATTGATATACTACCCAACTTATTACTAGTTGGTTAAGCTTACTGCTAGCCGCTATTTATCTTAACAGTGTTTAAGGTAATTGTTCGTCGACATTATTCAAAATTATATATAGAATCCTGAAAATTTTGAAAATAGATACTCATAAAGGCTAATTAATATTATATATTCTAGATATTAAAAGTGACACTTCATTGTTCACGGTTTTTAATCAAATTTGCAGCTATTCATACAGGATTTATGTGGGGCACGCTGATGACTCAGCCTACCCCCCCCCCCCCCCAAAGGAATAATGAGGAAAATAATATAATTCTAGGTGTAATATTACAACGATAACAATAACAACAACAATTCTTAACGTGTATCTTTTTTTCGTAGAATCTCAAAACATTCAGATGTTGGCACTTTTACCCCTACAAATGTTACTGCTCTTTAGAGAGACTAATTTCAGTAAGCAAAATGATAAATGTTTTACTACAAGACACTGTTTAAGTGTCTTATTTTCACTTAAAATATATATTATCACATATTAAATTGAAAAAAATGGTATGATTGAATAGTGGAAGGATATCAAACTTGTAAATTGTGTAAAATCATCATTTTATACATAATATTTCACATTTACAAAATGACACATATGGCATGCCTTCGCGGATGTGGCTGATCCGGTTAACGTGTCAGTGTTTATTTATTAACGTAACCGACGAATACTAAAACTTTATAACTTATAATGAGTTGTAATTATTCAAAATTTGGTGATTTTAAACCATAAAACATATTAATTAAAGTTAAAATAAGACATTTAATAATGTCTTGCTGCAAGACACTTATCATTACCCTTTCTGTAATTCTAGCTATAATAATGGGAACATTTAACTTTTTTATGCCTTGTGGTTTGGTGAGTTAATATTTTTAACCCTCAAGTTTGCAAATTAATTTTTTTGTACCCTGTGCTATGTTGTTTTGATTTTTAGCTACCTTCCTTACTTTCTTTTTTTCAGCTTTAGTCCGGAACTTTTTAGAAATTGTAGAAAAGTCCCTAGAATGGAAAAATATGTAAATAGTGGATTTTTTCAATAAATATGCTTGATTATCTTTCTTATACAGACTATACTGGTACTAGCTATCACAATCTACTACTTATATCTTATATATTATACTTTCTATGGTTATAGGCCCACCATGCTTAGCAAAAATAAAACTTAGAGAGTTTTGACCGTTATCTGAACTTAGTCGGCGCTGGACTTCGGCGTTCCTCTAGCTTCCAATTTATAGAGATTGCTAATCTCAACCCTACCTTCCTTAGATCAGGCACAACACAGATCTGTTTCGTTTCCTACCTCAGACCGTAGTCACTAATCAAGTTTTTAATCTTTTTTAAGGATAGTGGAGCTTTAATCAAGAAATAATAATATTTAAGACATAAAGTTCAATTGGATAACGTTCCCTACAGGGAAACTTCTTTTATTAAGAGCTTAAAAGTGAAAATCTTACAACAGAAAGCTTAGATGAGAGACTTAAACTAAGATTATTAGAGATGCTTGTTTATAGAGAAATGGAAAATCCCAACTTCTCTTTCTTGCTCAAGAATGCTCAAATGACCGTGTCCTCCTCAACTCTAGACCTCTCTATTTATAGAGAGGATGGGGATACCTTGGATGCCCTAAAGGCTATAATGCATAAAGATTTTTCACATGGCTACAGTACTCTGATGGTTACAATACACACTTTATTTTACAGACCAGACACTTGTCAAAATAGTACAATAATGGGACAGCTTTTTCAGAACTTTTAATGATGACAAGACTAGTCATCATTATTGAGATTCTGCATGCCTTCATCTCCAATTATATCTTCCAGACCATCATTATCAGGGTAATCGTCAAAATCTTCATTAATTTGCTTAAGGTGCTCTGGATCATATTCTTCAAATAACTCAAGGAAATATTTTTTCCTGTTTTCTGATAAGAATTTTTCAGCTCCAACATCAAAGAGATAATCAAAAATATCTTCTGATTCTGCGCTATCCATTTTCATGTAGTCTTTGAACTCATTACTATAGGCGAAAGTAGTGTTTCCACAATGCATTAAGATTTTTCCTTTTTCGATCAATGCCCAACATTGATGATAAATGTTAAAAAATCCAATAGCCCTTGCTAATGCAGGGTCAATAACTAGATGAACCAGATCTCCATGAATCCAATTTTGTCGTTGATCATTGGGATCGTCGCAATCAATGATTTGGACAAGATAATGGGTTGGTTTGGCATTTCCATTTTCATATTCAATCGGGGCGCTATAAACTTCCAAAGTTAGGTATCTGCGAACTGGAATTTTTGTTGGTCCCTCAGGAGATTTAAGTATTATCCAATGGAACCTTTTGAACATATATTGCTGGAACTTCGTTAAGGTTGAGAAAAATGAAAAATTTGGATCTGGAACTTCTGAGAAGTAAAGTACCATCCCGTATTTTCACGCTTTAAAGACAGGATCATTAGGAGATAATGAATTGGCTGGGAAGCAAATACCTCCAACTCCAGATCTGTCGAAAAAATAGATCGTTGTACTCCAAGACTCCCAAATATTATAGGAATAATGATGATAAAAGTCGATGCAGGTTGCATACCACTCATTGAACCATTTCTCTTTAACATGAGAACTTATTTTTTCTTGGATATCATAAGGGCATTGAAGGTAGCTAATTTGCAATTCTAAAAGGGAAAATCTTTGAGCTATTAGGTAGGCAGTAGAAAGTAGACCAAAGTGTGATCTACTTTTTGTATGGAATTCCAGGTTGTCAATAAGGACTTTACTAGAAGGCGTAACCTGTTCTAGTATGACGGGCATTTCATTAAGGATTTCCCCCTTTTCTGGCAGGAGGTCTGCTTTGATGATCACTATTGACGAGTTCTCGCGTTAGACTATCTACCGGAGAGTTCTTCGATCCCTGTATATGTTCAATAGAGAAATAAAACTGGTTAAGCCATAATTGCCAACGCAGGAGTCGCCCTTGCGCTTGCATATTTGATAAAATCTTTTTCACAAAACCAAGTATTCCTTTGCAATCAGTTCGAATGAGAAAAACTTTAGGGGCTAAAAAGATTAAGAATTTTTCAATTCCCCTTATGACTGCAAGGATTTCTTTTTCCATCGTGGGATAGTTGCATTCTGCTTTATTAAAGCTTCCACTGCAATATTTGTAGAGTTTTTCTCCTTCTTTGATTTTGAGTACCGCACTCTAGTGTTCATTGTTGGCATCTGTTTCAAAAACTAAATCATCTTCTTCGTTAGGCAAATTAAGGACAGGAAGATTTTTACACATCTTTTTGAAGTTTTGAACACTCTTTGTATCATTAGTAGTCCATGTCCAGCTAACTTCTTTCTCGAGTTTTTGCTGCAATGGTTTTCTTAGTTTAGCCAAATCTTTAATAAAATCAAAAGTATAGGTAAGACATCCTAGAAACCTTTCTAGTTGCTTCCTATCTTCGATCTTTTCAGAAAAATTTTCTATTTTTTCCAAAATATGCTTTTGTAGAATAATCTGTCAAGCTTTTATTTCTAGACCTAAAAACTCAATTTCTTATTCAGCATAAATGTACTTGTTTTTTTCCAGTATAATACCATGATCAATGCATCTTTGGGTGACAGCTAAGACATCATTTTTATGTTGCTCTATGGTTTTAGAAAAGATAAGGATGTCATCAATGTAAACTAAACAACAATGGTTAATGTCTTCAAAGATGTTATCCATTCTTCTCTGGAATATTTGAGGTGCATTTGTAAGTCCAATTGGCATTACTATCCATTCGTAATGACCTTGTGGGGCACTAAATGCAGTTAAAAGAATACTTTCCTCATCCATTTTTATCTGCCAATAACCACTTTTGCAATCTATTTTCGAGAACCAAGAGGCTCTTTGAATTCTGTTGAAAAGGACTATTTTGTTAGGAATATAACCATTCTGTTGTTAGGACTATTTTGTTGAAAATACAGTATTATCATTAAGCTTTTTGTAATTGATTACCATTCTGGCTTTTTCTCTTTTTTCTTCTGCATGATTTCTTACCATGAAGGCGGGACTAGTATGAGGACTCTTGTTATTTCTAATTAATCCTTTGTCAAGAAGTTCTTTAATTTGTTTATCAAATTCTTGGATATCTTGGTGGGTATACATCATTTGTTTGACTCGAATGATAGTGTTGGGATTTAGTAAAGTAATTTTAGCAAATGTTTTGTCTTTATCCCAAAATTTTAGAGGGTTGTTAGCGTAGAGTTCTTTACATAATTTTTCTTATTGTTCAACAATCTACTATTTAACAGATAACTCTAGTAATGAGATTGTCAGTGCTAGTTCTTGTTGTACCGGTTACCTTCTCACCACGCTGGTTACATGTAAATTCAATTTTCTGATGAGTGTAGGCCTTACTTAATTTTTCAATAGGAACTGAGTGACCATTAGTTGTAAATATTATTTGGTTTATGGTATGAGTGCAAGGAGAATATAATCTTTGAAAATTATTTCCAATAATCATATCATGAGAGGGTTGATCAGTAACCCATAAAACTAGTATAATACATTAAACTCCCCCTAATTCTATGAATAATCCTTCTATGGCTTCATTGTGGTTCATAACACTATTATCAGCTATCCTTACTTGTAAAGGATTTTTAGCTCTTTTTCACATAAATTCAGAAAATAATGTTCTTTTTCCAAAGCACACCGAACAACCGCTATCTATGTAAGCACATAGTTCATATTTATTATATCCTTCTAAGCATACTTTTATTGGTATATAGATGCTATTAGGGTTTGTATTAGTAGCTTCTTAGGATATTTCCATAGTCATATTTTTGACTAATTCATCCTCATAAATTGGTTCGCTAAGAGTTCGTGTCTTATATCCAATGACCTTCCTATCTAGACTCCCTAATCGATCTAGACTTGGTCTTGCTACTTCAAAATTCATTCTACTCATTTCACTGATCATGCTCATTGTATCATCTTCTTTAAGCTCTTCTTTAGCGGATGAAGATCCTTCGCCCCAATCGGACCTTATACCCATACTTCTTAATAATTGGGGTTTAATGGTGATTTTACCTTCCTCGTCATTTTTTATTATATTTTTCTTATTGATCTTTGTAGAATTGGCAAAACTAGATATCCATGAACGATCGATTTTTATCTCTTGTGGATTGGACTTGATCCTTTGGATCTTTTGCATTGGGGTAGGACTTTCAAATTTTTCTACCTCAATCATTGTTACCTTAGTCTTAGGATCTATCGTATTATCTAATTTGTAGATAATTTTTCAAAATATCCTTAAGGGGTATTCTCTTCTTTTCATATTCATCACGACTGTTTTAATCTTAAGAGATAAGAAATTTTTTGCAAATTCATCTTTTAGGCTCACATAATATCCAAGTCGACAATTAAAGCCTACTGACCCATTACATAAATTGATTTTTATCCTTGTAATTATCTGATTATTAAATTTGGTATGTCTAATATCACAGAGTAAAGCGTACAGATCAATACCTTTACCATAATGTTGTAATGGAGTGATTTGAACTTGGACGCTTCCAACATGGATATACATATGCTTTCTATCTTTGTTAAGCTTTAGGATATTATCCCAATTAATCAGATTAACTTCCCCCACGTCATACTCACAATCCTTTATCTCAAGATCTCCTTCCATCATTTCACATATGTATTTGCTTTTTAATTGAAAAATTGATTTTTTATAGATCATGTCTTTTTGAATTATGAAAAGAACCCAGTCTCCTTTGACTTCTTCATGATCATTGTCTACCATAAATTCTTCTCCTTGAAGATCATCAAGGCTAACTGAGCTACTTTCCATCATATGACTAGTTTCTTCATAATCACTTTCTTCATATTCACTGTCCTTTATGATCTTAACGATTCCTTTATTATTGCTTAAAGCTAGGTCTAATGCTTCATCTTCACTAAGCTCAACATAATCTAGGCTACCTAAGGTTTCAATAAGTTTGTTATTCTTTCTGTTTTTGCATTCATTAGCATAATATCCTACTTCTCCACATGCCCAACATTTGCAGTTGTTTTTTCTTGCCGCGCAATAAGCAGCTTTCCTAAAAAATCTACGTTTTTTAGGACTTGGTTTATTGTAATATTTTCTTCTATATTTTTCGCCTCTCTGCTTGTTAAAGTTCTTTTTTTTATAGAATTTTCTTTTTCTTCTTTTCTCAAGTTCTTTCCCCCACTGGTTAGGTGAATCCCAGCAAGTCAAGAATTGCTTCTTAATCTTTTTTTGCTTCTGAAGATCAAGACATTGTTCATTGACCCATTTTCGCAAATAGAAAATTCTTGAACCAAGGGTATCGACAACATCTGTTCGTTCTAACCATGCCATATATTTTTCATTAATTATAGAATTTATAGGATATGGCAACTTGTCATAGAACATGCCAAGATTTGTTTCATTATGCCCAATTTTGTAATAATATTGACTAAATTATGCAATATAATTTTCTAGGTATCTCATATCCCATAGTTCTATGTTGTTAATTTTTCTTTGCCAGTCTCGTGCTTTTTCTTCAGAATCAATTTTAGCTCCGATAAATTCAGTTTTAATTTCTTTGCACAGGCTTCTAAACATAGCAGCCGGTGTTTCCATTGTTCTTAACGTATTTTTACCATCTTCACTTAATGAATCATACCAGTCAGCTACAGTGCCAGCGAAACTATGTTAGATATAATTAAGAAAATTAGCCGTAGTCCATGTAGTATTAAGGTTTAAGACATTGTGCATTCCTCTTTTCCAGTGTTCAAATATTTCCTCTCTATTACGGGCTCCATCAATGTTTAAGATATAACTCATTTGGCTAATTGGGGTAAGTCCAATTTTTTCATAGGTCGTGGTTTTTCTTGGGATAAACCCGAAGGAAAAATTGGTTGTACGTCCTGTAGGAACATATCTAGGTCTTAAGAAATGAGTGTTTCTTCTGGATGGTTCACCAAATTCTTTAGGTTTAGGAACGACATTATTAATAAGATTAGTTTCTGTTTCATATAAGTCAATTTCTTCTTTGATTTTGTTAATCTCATTCTCAGCAACCATTTTACCATATTTTTTTATCTAGTTTTCGTGTAATTTCCTCTAATGGTAATGCATTAAGATCATCGAGTTTAATAAGATTCATTTGCTGATATATTTCTTCTTCTAGGTGGACATTATTGATCTCTTCATTATCTCTAGATAAAAAGTCATGTTTATCACTAATTGCACTCATGATTAATTTTGTTTAGTTCTTCTGTATTTTGTTCTTTATCGAACATTTCTTGTAGTTTTTCAAGAGAATGTTTCTTATACTCCATCTTCTTTTTCTTTCTTTTTAGTCGCTTTTTCACTAGATTGCTCTCCTACTTCTTTTAGGATTTTTATCTTTTGTAAAGGAAATGGAATCTTGTTTTTTGGAAAGGATATTTATGCTGAAAAGGAGTACTAATTCTAAGTGTAGTTTTTTCGCTATGTCTAACTTCGTTAATAAGAGAAAGATGGACGGCGGTTAACTGATTTTTAAGATCTTTTAGTTCAGTCTTAATTTTAGCTAATTCAACTTTTAATTCCAAAATTATATCAGTGATATAGTTTAATTGAGGTGCTAAAGAGATATTGCCTTCTGGTGAATGAACAATATGAGAATAATTAGTACCAGGGCAAGCAGGCGATGGTTCAAGCATTAATCTCAGTTAATTAGCTTAAATAGTCATTAATTAACTTAATGATCTTAATTATTTTTATGCACGTGGCTCTGATACCAATTGAAAAAGAACGGTATGATTTATTACAGGGCAAAAATTATAGATACAATTTTAGATTTTTCGAAAGTAAGTTTTTAAGGATTGGGGTTAAAATGCAAATATGAAAAGTTTAGGAACTTAAAGAAAAATTGGAGGGTACCTAAAAATTTAGTCAGCAAACATCGAGGTACGAAATTATTCACTCTAAAATTTTGGGATATAAAAATATTAATGTTGCATACGTGAGGATATGAAAATATTAACTATCCTAATAATGACTAATGGGTGCAATATTAGTAGGTGGAGAAGAGGGAATCCTTGACTCTTTAAGTCCTGATTGGCTCTTGAGTATCGATCCCGTTATCACAAAATTCAGAGCAGCAAAATATTTGTTTCCAAAAACAAGTGGGCTATTTGGTCTTTCACACGCACCCTTTTCAAATCTTTTCCTTCGTTTTGTTGTATATGGCAGTAGAATAGCTGCAGTGTGCTCCAGTTTTTATCAGGATTGACGATGACAGAAAATCATATCATAATTATGGGCCATTGGTGATTGGGGTTAGGTAAGTTGGTGGCGTGCTCGTGATTAATTTAAGTCGAATTGTAATAATATAATTAGGTTGTTATTGTTCTTTCTTTTATTTTTCGAAACCTTTTGGCTATTTATTTTGTACTGGCATTGCCATCTATCTATCGGAAAAAAACAGTTGTATTGTACATTTGGATTAAAAAAAGGAGATTCTAATTGTTTTAATTAATCAAGCGTTAGTTATATGAATATATGTAGGAGTATAACTATCTGTATTGTTTTAGATCTTACAAAAATGGGATACAAGAATAACTTCTCTTAGTATGAGTCCTGCTCATGTGAAATTTGAAAAAATTCAGATGTAAGCGACCTTATCTTTACAGATATCATTACCACAAAGAGATAGCCCCATAAAAGTAGGATCTATATTAATAATAATTGAATATTTAAGAATAAAAGTTATAAAAAAAAAAATTTAAGGTACTTGTAATGCTACACGGATGTGTGAGTGTCTCCCGTGACCATCCCTATCTCCACTTGGTCCACATCCCTGGCCCCTGTACGCAGCCATGGCTATAGCCCCAAGTCATGTGTTACGTATAAAATATCTTGCGGTGAAATTCGCTGAAAATAGGAGGATTTTGATTTTGCTTTTGGTTAAAAACTGTCATACATAATAAAGTCCAATTGCTTAGGAATAATAAAGTTCAGGACTCTTTCATGGGTTTCATTGTTAGGAACATTTTATCCTTAGTTAGTCCTTGCAGTTTCTGTTTGTGCCCTTTTGTCAAGAGGGAAAGTAATCGGGTTGCACGTGATCTTGCCCATTTGCAATCATATAGTTTCTATCACAGACTTTGAAAAACGGAAGTTCCAGCTTGCATAGTAGATAGGGCTTCCGAGGATATGTATGAATTTATTAATTCTAATATAGATGACCTCTCCCTTGTTTTCCGATCAAAAAAAGAAAATCATCATACATAATGACCTAAGTCTTTAAATGTATCTAAACTACTAGTATAAATTTGCAATGGCGAATCTAATCTTTGAAGAGACATTGAACCTGTCAAGAAACAGCAAAAACAGTTATTAAATTACGTGTAAAATTTTAAAATACTAATTTAATGAGTTTCAACTCATTGTCAATCAATTTTAAATTGAAACCTCACGTAAATTAAAACTAATGTACACTACTCCTTTGTTTGATATTCAATTTATCTAAAATATAACAAAATTTGAATACGTACAGAAAGATGAACCAATATGCCACATGGGTTACTGAGGTCTAACAATGGCATGTCGGTAGAATTAAATAGTTTTCAGACTTTAGCAGCTGAATAAATGTCACTCTTGATGTTTGCAAGGTCTACAGTAGATGGTGTACCTTTGCATCCTTATTTGGTCAAAAAGATTTTCAAAAGTATGTCATCTTCAATTAGGGATATTTTTATGCTCAAATTGGTTTTCTGCTTTGCTGTGTACTGATTAGTTTTTAACATGTTTTAGGGTTAGTTTTCTATCCTGGGCGAAGATAAGGGTGGGATATTTCTTTGTTTCAATTGATAGGATGGATATCATAGGTGGAGCCATGTTGGGGGCAAGGGGAGTCAATTGACCCCTTAACTTTTTGAGGGAAAAAAAATTAGATGTGGGATATTTTTGTGAATAAGAAAATATATATATATATATATATATATATATATATATTAATTCATAAATACACATCATAGGAGTGCATAACAGGGTGGTGATTGCCCCTTGCTTTGGATAGGAGTTCCGTGGTTCATCTCTTCGTTCCGCCTTTTTTATTTTTCTTTTTTGGAAGTGTCCTTTAATTTTTCCAATCTCATCCCCCTTACTTAGAATCCTGACTCCGCTACTGATGAATATACTTAGGACTTTACAAAGTTGTATGTTGTTTCTGCGTGACAATTGAGAATGAGTTTAGTTTCTGAAGCGAAAATGATCATTTGTGGTTCACGCTTCCGAGCTTGCACGGGCTCTAACAATTGTGGATTTTATGTCTATAAAAATTATTTTATGAGTACACAGTTCCATACAAATGCGGATTACACCCTAAAAGTGAAAATTATAGTTGTGTCATGTTGTTCCATGAATTTTGATTATTTGAAAAAAAAGCTATTAATATATGTTCCATGAAATTATTTTTAAATTGTTGTTACAATTTCGACAAAAGTATTTAATTTTTAAGATACTTTTGAAAGTCAAAAATCAAAATGCTCAATGCAAGGCATGGATCTATATATAGTCTCATGATATTATCAAAGTTCTCTTTTTGAAAGACCTATCCAATGTTTTCGTTAGCTAATTAAGAAATCATTTCCATATATAAATTATGCTTAACGTTTATCTTAATACGTTCTAGAAATTGATAATATGGGACAAAGAGAATATTTTTTGAGAGATACTAGACAAATACTTTGCACGGACTTGTTTAAAATTAATGCATTTATATTCCAAACAATTCAATACAAAGTTCCTTAGAACCAAACAACAATTTGTAAAAGATCCAAACAAAAACAAAATAAACTTACAAAATGTCTAAGTAAATTTCTATTTTCATAAATGAATTATAGAAAATTGAATACAAATCAAGGTAAAGGTGGAACTCAAATGCGCTAATTGTACTACTACTTCTATTTTACAATCATTGGATTTTTGGGGGGGCGGGGGGCGGTAGGGGAATTGGAAGGAGAAGAAATGAAAGAAAATTAAAAATTAAAGCTGATCCACTCAATCCCTATCCCCCTTTTTTTTCACATGTGTATTTAATGTATGAGTGTGAATTTTGAAAGTAGGAACAATCTAAGTCGTTCATTAATACAGCTAATCGAGCTATGTTGTTGATTTAACTTGAATTTTTCCTCACTTGTTCGAATCTTTTCCTTTGCTTTGTTGTATATGGTAGTAGAACAACTTTAGTGTACCTGTGTGTACTCAAGAGTCTATCCATGTCGTTTTAGGCCTCAAAATAGGATACAACAACAACTCATCTCAGTGTGAGTCCCGCTCATGTCAAGTTTGAAAAAATTCAGATGTAAACGACCTTATCTTTGTAGGTATTATTACCCATAAAGAGATCGTCTCATAAAAATAGGATCTATATTAATAATAATTGGATATTTAAGAATCAGTGAAAAAAAAAACTTGAAGTACTTGTAATGCTACAGGGATGTGTGAGTGTCTCCCATGACCATCCCAATCTATATGTAATGCCCCGCCCGAAGGGGGCAGGCGCGTCACCGCCGTGGAGGTCCCAAAAGGAACATGCACAAGGCTATTTAAACTTCTTAATTAACTTATTGATAGCAGCGGAAGCTCTAATCACAGTTTAACGAAAGTTCGGGCCGGTAGTTCTAAAACATACATTGCATATATACTTAACCATATACAAAATGTTCTTACACATGTCTCATCCCAAAATATACATCCATACTTATTTATAAACATAATCATAGCGTAAACATACAGCGAGGCCTGCATTCCCAACTAGGTTCGTCAAAATTGTTTCACAACTGGCTAGCTTTCTTAATGCTCTTACGATCCTTTTTTGCTTCACAACCTGAAAAATGGTGAGATCATGAGCTCCTCGAGCCCAGTGAATAACCCTTACCTTTCCCGTCGTTACACTTTGCACATTAAGTGGTTAACACATAATCACACAGTACAGGTAACTCATGACATATGGACAGAACATATCATATGGCATGTACAAGGTGACATAAAAACATTCATATGCTTCAAGAACCAAAATAAATTCTTACCTTCCATACAAAGGTCCCAAATACACACAACACATTTATGTTATGGAACGGGCAATTAGAGTAGCTTAGTCATACTTGTCCCATACCAGGTACGATTCAAGGTCTATCGTTTTCACTTAAATCCCTAAACAAACTCTGCTGTTAGTTTATTCACTAAACTAACCATGATTCTCCCATACCAATTATGTCCTTTAGGCTCATAGTCCTCACTAGAGTCCAAAAGAAAGCAAAATCTGCTAAGCAACCTAACGGCTCGCCTATAACCATAATTTGCATATACATCAAATCAGCTTTATCACAAAAGTTCACATAAACACATAATATGTATATTAAAATCAATCACAAGTTCATAGATGTTTTGAATGAACCTTCAAATCCAAATTCAAAGCCCAATTTAAATCCAAGGGGATTTCCACATCATGACTAAAGTCCAAATTCAATCCAAAACCAATTTCACAACACATCATATATTCTTAACTAAATGCAAAACTTTTAGTTTAGGGGAATTCAACTCATGACTCACGCAAAGAACCATTACAATGTAGGGGTGACAAACACATTCTGGTGGTCTAGCTACGTCTCAAATATATGGTACCAACCAATGGTGGACCAGCCGCAACTCATTCATATGGTCCCAACCAGGCACCTAACGCTCTGAAGGACACAAACTGCCCACAACACAAACCACGGAATCGCATTCATATCCTAGTAAGTTTAGGCCGAAACCCTTCTCACTAGGGACCCACATGGCTCATACACATACACAAGGTCGACATTCATATCCCAGGGGATTGGTTATAACCTTTCCCACTAGGCAACCTGAATATAACGACAGTCACTACTATGGCCATAGCTCTAGAACGTTCTGTAATAACCTCAGTCAAGACATGATCTCTTTCCCCAAAAACGTAACGTAACGAAATCATATAATCACCTTTCGACAAACATAACATTTCAATCAAAACCCACAACTCATCAAGTCCATCTCCAAAGTTCATGAAAATTTCCAGGAAATTTACAGACATCATAAAGAACCTATATTAAAATTTTCACAATTTTATGCCTAGTCAATAATTACCAAAAAATTCAGACAACAGTCGAACTGTAGGCATTAAAATAGGATAGTTCCATCGAAAATTCATAACTCACAGCATACACATCCAATATTCACCAAACTTTGCATGAAACTAACAAATAACACATAGATTCTACCATATGAATTTCATGGTTTTTCTCCAAGCAATCCTTCAAAAAAAATTAAAACAATAACTGAACTCAAGTACCAAAATAGGGCAGTCACAATCAAAAATTCATAACTCCTAAAATACACATCCAAAATTCATGAAAATTTACAGGATACTTCCAGACATCAGCTTTATTCTACAGTAAAACTTTAATAATTTTTATCCAACCCAATAGCTCACAATAATTCAGATAGTATCTGAATTTCTGCACTCAACAACAGGGCAGTTTCGTTTCACTTAAAAATTCATAACTTATAACCCACACATATGAAATTCATGAAAATTTACAGGAAGTTTTCTGATGTCATGGGTAACCTACAGTAAAAATTCAGAATTTTTAGATCAGCCAATAATTCCCAGAAAATCCGACAGTAGCCGTTATCAGCAAAATCCAAAAATCCACCCTATTTTTCTACCATATTGTTCAACCAAATACAAGTAACCAATCCAAAAATCCATAGTTTAGCACGTATTTGGATGAATTCACAACATATCCATCAATTCACAACATCCATAGAATTCAAAAATCACAAATAAACATACAACTTTTAAGGGTGGGTTTCTAACAATTGAATTTAGGGTTTGAATCTCATAAACCCTAAGATATCAAATTCCCAGCTTCAATTCGAAATTGATTTTGCAAAATTCGAATAGGAATCTCAAATTATCCTTCCCCTAATCAATTTTAGGATTTGAAGAAAGTAAGACTTACTCACCTAATCTGCAAATCGAAACTAAAATTGAATTCCTCTCCTCCTCCTCCTCCTCCTCCTCCTCTTCTTCTTCTCTTCTTTTTCTTCCCCTTTCTTCTCCTTCCTCTTGTCTCTCTGCGTAGGTGGGTGTATGTTTTTGTGTTTGTGTGGGTTGGGGAAAGAAGAAAAATGAGAGAGTAGTCAAGCCCCCCCCCCCTTCACGTGACAAACAAATATCCCCACCCCCTTTTCCTTTTCCTTTCCCTTTTTTTTGCCTCCTTTTTTTGACTCCTCCTTCAATCCCTTTTTGACTCATCTTTTTTTTTCTTTTCTTTTTTTCCAAGCACTGCTAAGTGATACATAATTAGAAACTACTCCCCAAAACAAAATAATAATAATAACATCGAACACA
This sequence comes from Selenicereus undatus, assembly GCA_017589665.1. NCBI lineage: Eukaryota > Viridiplantae > Streptophyta > Magnoliopsida > Caryophyllales > Cactaceae > Selenicereus > Selenicereus undatus. The sequence goes on along the minus strand of JACYFF010031957.1, from coordinate 10,101,501 downwards.
CACATGTGCCTAAAATAAAATGCGTACACCATACAACTAATTTATATATTGCACGTAATTCAAAATAAGTAACAAAAATTTCAGGGCGTTATACTATACTTGGTCGACACTAGTCTGGACTCGTGCTTTGCACGAAGTATGTTCAAACAAATATTTTGTAGATATATTATCGAAATAATAAACAAATAGTTATGGTAGACATGATTAATATTATAATTTAGAGGAGATAATGAAAAAACTCAATGAAAAAGTTAAGTATACAAAAACTTCGTGCATAATTAATGAGATTAATATTTGAAAACTATATAATTGTGAAAAAAGTCTATATAAGTATGATGGAGACAATAGATAGTGAATTTGTTACAAAGCATGCTAAATAGAGTGATGATAAGTCACTTTTTGACGTCAATGACAAAAAGTCCACATCCTCTTCTTGTTGGTGAGTAAAAATTTATAAATTCGTTAATTCTCTAGTGAAGTTAGGTAGAAACTATTTTAAAGTCAGTTTAGTTTTAGTTTCACATGTAACACAAATAAAATTTGTCTTTCAACAAAAATAATTTGAACATTATATTTATGCTATTATATAACTTTTTTGGCTATTTAAAGTGGTTCATGAGGGGGTGCTAATATAATTATGTATTCATAGTTTATACATTTGGTTTTTAGGTCAACGTAATAGTTTCATGGGTTTTGATATAAACTTCCAATGCACTTATATTGTCTTGTAAGAGATGGGTTGAGTTCAGATTTGTGAGTTGAGATATTTCTTAGTTTGAAGTATTATGATGATTTGGGACATTTTATTTTAAACAGCAAAAGATTAATTATAATTTTAGGTGTTTTATGAAGAGAAAACAAGATCACACATCCTTACTGATTCAAGAAATCGCTGTTTCCAAACTTGAGAACCGTTACAATATTCAACACACCCTCTAATTTTATAAACAACCTCATCCATATCGTTTAAACCCTCCTTCACAATCAAATTCAGAATATGAGCACAACAATGGACATGAAAATAATCACCATCACACAATAGCCTCAGCTGGCATTTCAACATATCAACACAAACATCATTTGATAAAGCATTATCAACAGTCAAGCACATAATTTTCTTATCAATCCCCCAATCTTTCAAAAGAAGAAGAATATTTTCAGCTATAGATACACCATTATGGGGAGGAGGCAATAAGGAAAAGTTCAAAATCCTCTTGTGCGTGAAATAAAAAAAAAATTAAAAATAAAACATGATCATCATATTAGGACCGTGAAGCTGAATTTCTTTTTTCATTTAATATAATCTATTTAACAGAAGAAAATAAACGAAATATTTTTCTTTTTCTTTCAAAGCATACATATCTTATAATTATATTTAATTCATATAAATCTTAAAAAGTACAATTAATGTTTTAACGTTTCAAACAAATTGACCAAAATCTAATCTATTTAACGCATAAGAAAAATGAAATAATTTGTTATCAAATTCAAAGAGAAAGATAACAACGATGATAATGACAATGACGACAACAACAACAATAGTGATAATGGAAATAATTATGAAAATCATATTTATATTTTTATTATCTCCAGTAATACATGCTCTATGTATATTTGTATCAAAAAAAGACAAAATAATAATAATAATTATGGAAATAAAAAATGTTTATTATTTCTATATAAATGTGTATATTATATTATGTGTTAATAATAAGGTGTCACATAAGGTTTTACGGCTTGTTCTGTAATTATAATTCAGTTTCCTTAAGTTAAAACTTCTAAAATATGAACTTATTCTATAATACTGAAATAATAACAAAATTTATATCCATTATAATCTCCTAATCTCTCTTTGATAATTAGATGATCATAATTAATATCGACTATGTTATCAAATTCAAAGAGGAAAATAACATTACCGATATCGACAATGACGACAACAACAACAATAGTAATAATGAAAATAATCATGAAAATTGTATTTATTATTCTATTATCTCTAATAATATATACATGCTCAAATTTATATTTGTATTGAAAAATACAAAGTATTAATAATAATGATGGAAATCAAAAACTTTTTAATCCGTAGGGGCCACAAAGAGCAACACAATATAATGAGGGAGGGACGAATAGAACTTGAGACCTAATATGTCCAGTAAAGAGTACAATACAATGAGGGATGGGGGCATCGAATCTGAGACCTAATGTACCCAGTACAAAAGGAAGAGATTGACGGTTATCAAGATAAATCCAGGGGCTGAGATTGCCTAAGATTTTGATCAACGGTTGTAAAACTTGGATTAATGAGAAGCTTGGATTGAGGGAGAGAATCATTTTTAGGCATCCACCCATTCTAGCATTTGTAAGATAAAGATCCCTGACCCCTAAACGCACGCCATATCTATAAGCCCACGTCATGTGCTACTTATAAATATCTTGGGGTGAAATTTGCTAAAAATAAGAGGATTTTTATATTGTGATTTTGTTTTATGTTAAAATTTGGCAGACATTTGCGATGGGGAATCTATTCTTCGAAGGGACATGTTAAATTTTTAATATTCATTGGACTTTGAACAAACGAGTTATGTGTACAAGTTCAAATGAGATTTCAAGTCAAAATTAATTAACAATGGATGAAGCAATCACAAGCTTATATGCATGATCAAGGCCTTTAATTTCATCAATGTGGGACAACACCAAGTATCATATTTTTTGTATTTTATCAATGTGAGATAATACCCACTTTCACATTCCAACACCCCCCCTCAAATGGGGACAGTGGTATTTCATCAATGTGGGACAACACCAAGTATCATATTTTTTGTATTTTATCAATGTGGGATAATACCCACTTTCACATTCCAACACCCCCCTCAAATGGGGATGGTGGTCGGTGCCAAATCAAGATTGAGCAACCTACTTTGATACCATGTTAAATTTTTTATATCAATTGGACTTTGAACAAACGAGTCATGTATACAAGCTCAAATGAGATTCCAACCTAAAACCAAATGACAATGGGTGAAGTAACTCACAAGCTTATATGCATGCTCAACCCTTTAACTTTATCAATGTGGGACAACACCCACTATTATATTATTTGTATTTCATCAATATGGGACAATATCCACTTTCACATTCCAATAGGACATTTAACCTATTAAGAAATAGCAAAAACAGTTAATGAATTACGTTTGAAATTTTAGAATAATAATTTAATGAGTAATCAATTTTGAATTGGATTGGAACCTCACATAAATGACTAATATACACTACTCGTTTGTTTGATATTCAATTTATCTAAAATGTAACAAAATTTAAATACATACAAAAAGATGAACCACTATGCCACATGAGTTTGAAAATTTTTTAGATAAATTTTCTAAATATATTCACCACTTTTTTTTAAGGTTTCATGCGGGCTAAAAACACTCATAACTCAATGTCAACCAATAGTAATTAATTAGTACGAGGACAAAAGGGAATTCCCCAGTATCAGTAGCCAATCACACTGTCACATTATTCATCGACCATGCTTAGAGCAAACCTAATGGTGAGCCAATTTTTTGGCTCATCAGTGGGGGCATACCATTGCCACATCAATCTTCTCTCCAACATTTTTACCTCACAATCTTCACTCTTTTCAGTGAAATGCTTACCACTTTGCTTCACCGAATAAAATAATACCTATGAACCCTACATTTAACCATAAAATAATACCTATAAATCCACTCCATAACATACAACTTTATTTTTAGAATTAAAAAAAACAAATAAAAAAATATTTTAAAAAAACCAAAACAAACCTCACGAGTAAGCTCGGGGCTTCAAGGCTCCCAGTGACCACTTCGCCTCACCAGTCTCTCTCTCCTCCTTTTCCTCCTCGCAAGGAGACCATGGGGTTTTCTCTTAGAGAATTCCAAAACGACATATATTAATTCTAATATAGAGTGACCTTCCCTCATTTTCCAAAAAAAAAAAAAATCATCATACATAATAATCTAGGTCTTTAAATGTATCTAAACTACTAGTATAAATTTGCAATGGAGAATCTAATCTTTGAAGGGACATTTAACCTGTCAAGAAATAGCAAAAGCAGTTATTGAATTACGTGTGAAATTTCAAAATACTAATTTAATGAGTTTCAACTCATTGTCAATCAATTTTAAATTGAAACCTCACATAAATTAAAACTAATATACACTACTCTTTTGTTTGATATTTAATTTATCTATAATATAACAAAAATTAAATACGCACCAAAAGATGAACCAATATGCCACATGAGTTTGAATTTTTTTTTAGATAAATTTTCTAAATATATTCACCACTTTTTTTTTAAGGTTTCATGTGGGCGAACAACACTCATAATTAACTCAATGCCAATAGTAATTAATTAGTACGAGGAATAAAGGGAATTCCCCAGTATCAATAGCCAATCACACTGTCACATTCACCGACCATGCTTAGAGAATTCCAAAACGATGTATATTTTTAGAAGTAGAGATATTTCTATACATTCACACTCCTTTAAATTTCTTTTTCTTTTCAATTCTTTAATTTCTTCAAATTTTCAAGTAGTTTTCTTTGTTTTATATAAGGTATATGGTAGGAGAACATGCCTAGTGTTTTCTTGAAATCTAAAACGAACATTCATTTCGGCTTTTCACGCATTTTAAGAAATAGGAATGAGTTGACTTATTTTAGAGATAAAATATCAATAATATCTTTTGTATTTAAATCAACTCCATCTGCGAAGGTATACGATGCGCATATTTTAAAAATGTAGTCAATTATAGAAAAGAAAAATATGATTTTACACAATTTATAAGTTGTAATATGTTTTCACTATTCGATGATACCATTTTTTTAATTTAAAAACATTGTAATATGATTTTTAGGTCAAAAGAAGACACTTTAAAAGTGTCTTATTGTAAGACATTTATTATTTTGCTATTATAAATTTGATAATTTTTCATTTTGATAAAAAATATTATTTTGAGATTATTTCTGAAATTATTTCTGAAACGTGTAAGTTATGAGTTATCATGATAAGCATAATGAATCCAAAATTAACATTAGTAATTAAGTAATGCAACCATTGCAACTTTCCCATATGGAAGGACGAAGACCAAAGAGGAAACATGAACATTGTATATGCATGCATGGCCGTGATTGGTTGATTTATTTATTACGCGCCGCATCAGGTACAAACAACAAACAAATTTATTTATTATGCATTGCATGACGAACAAAACAACAACAAACAGATTTATATTACCATTTAATCTCCACAAATAAGAATGTTTAATTTTCAGTGTAAACATCCTTCTCGTCTGTTTCGTTTCGAACATGTTGTCCTTTTTGTGGCTTTATGTTATGCGGTTCACAATTCACACTAGTACTCCAAATCTATATGTACATCATAACAATATTTTTAAAACTATATGAGTGTGAGTTTCAAAAGTAGGAACAATCTAGGTCGTTCATTAATACGTCTAATCGAGCTATGCTGTTGATTTAACTTGATTTTTGTAAAAAAAAAAACAAAAGCAAAAACAATGCAACGGGCCTCCCTTGTATAATTATCTTTCATTGCTTGACTCTTACTCTTGCGACAAAAGTATATGCTTGCAATTGCGGGTTATCATGATTGAATATATGCAGTTGTCATCATCACTATGTCCAGTGCATCGTTAGCATGGGAAAAGGATCGACTATTGGAAATATCTAGCAGCTGTCCTTTGTAGATTTAGACGGTCGCAGATTTTTTTTGAAAGTGACGCACACAATGAAAGTTGTTATTATTGTTATTGAATATTTCATTCTTTACTTTTTTTTTCTAGAAAATAGTGTCAGTTAGAGAGAGAGAGAGAGAGAGAGAGAGAGAGAGAGAGAGAGAGAGGAGAGAGTATATCAATTATTGTGCAATTCTGAACATAACAATAAAAACTTTTATAATGCTGACTATAATTCAATGGGCATGTTCTTTTCAGCTTATGATAAGTATTCATCAGTATTTATTGCAGAAACACGTTGAATGGTGCTAAATGAGTTTACATATGTAATTAGGAGCTAATTGTAATTAAGCATGAAATATATTCATATAGTTATGTAACTAGTTAGGAATCAAACTTATCATTTGTTCGTTTCTTAGCATAGCAAAGGCAACCAAAAATATGCAAATTATCATAGGAAGGTGTTGATGCAAATAAACATTCATATGGAGTTTCACCCTTCAACAAAGGAGTAAGAGTTCGATTGATTAGGTAAGCTGCAGTCAAGACACATTCACCCCACAACTCTATTGGCATATTGGCATGAAAGCGAAAAGCACTAGCAACATTCAAAGTATGTCTATGCTTTTGCTCTACTCTCGCATTTTGTTCTGGAGTACCCACACAACTAGTCTGATGGACAATTCCTTCTTCAGAAGTGAACTCTTTGCCCTTATCACTTCGAATGTATTTCACATTTTTACCAAAGTGATTTTTGCAAATTTCACAAAATTTTAAAAAAAGAGCTAATCTCACACTTATCACGCATCAAATAAACCCATACTGTTCTACTGGCATCGTCAACAATTGTCAGAAAATATTGTGCTCCACAAGTCGAAGGAACAAGATAAGCACCCCAAAAATCACAATGAATAAGGTCAAAGACTTCACTAGCCATATTATCACTTTCAAAAAATAAACAACGAGTTTGTTTTGCACAGAAACAAACATCACGAGGTTCATTCACTTTATTGCTAAAATTATCACTAATATCTAAATTTTGAGCAAGTAAAGAGAGAACTTGTTTGGATGGATGACCGAGACGCCCATGCCACAAATCATAAGTTCTGGCTATGTGAGCTTGCTTAATGGAAACCTCCTTGTGAAGAAAGACCCCTCCTTTGACTCTACCTATTGCAATCAGGTTCCTCGAGATACGATCCTGTATCACATAAAAATTGTCAGTGAAAGTCACAATGCAATTTAAGTCCTTGTTTAGTTGCCAAATTGAAATTAAATTGCATTTCAATTGAGGAGCAAAGAGAACTTCTTTTAAAAACAAATCTGGCCCAATTTGAACACATCCAACTTTGCTTGCCATAGTTTTGTTTCCATCTGGTAGGCCCATGATGATGGGTTCAATATCCTTCACATTTGTCGGCAATTCAAGAACCCCGATCATGTGGCAAGATGCGCCCCAGTGTCCTGTACCTGCTAGTTTTTCATGTCAACCCTTTTGGTTCTTTAATTAGACTAAGGGTCTGTTTGGTTCACTTGGAGTGGAATAAAATGGAATGGGATTTGAAATCTAGAAGGAATGGAATGGAATTTGATTCTTTGAAATCATGTGTTTGGTTTAATAAAGAAATGGAATCAAATTTTTTATTTTTTACCTTTTTATATTAATATTAATATTTTTAATCTTAAAAACCTATTATTAGGCTCTGTTCTTTTCGTGGCTAAATTTTTTTTTTACTTTTTTATTTTTTATTTCTTATTTTTGTATTTATTTTTTGTTTAATTTTTATTTTTTATATTTTATTTATTTTTATTTATTATGTATTTTTCATTATTTATTATTTATTATTTATTTATCATTTATTTATTTATTTTTATTTACTTTAGATTTTCTAATTTTTATTTATTTATTTATTTATTTATTTTTATTTGTTTTTACTATTTATTTATTTATTTATTATTTTTAATTATTTATTTACTTTTTTTTATTTGTTTGAATTTTCTGTAGGTTTTTTGGAATAAAAATAAAAAATTTAAAAAATTAAATACAAAAAATAAAAAATAAAAAATTAAATACAAAAGATAAAAAGAAAAAAAAACAAATAAATAAATAATTTAGAAATTAAATGTAAAAATAAAAAAATAAAATAAACATTAAAAAATACAAAATACAAAAAAATAAAAATTAAAAAACTAACAAATTAAAAATTTAAAAAATTAAAAAAAAAATTAAGTACAAAAATAAAAAAATAAAAAAATAAAATACAAAATGAAAATTAGATAAAAATTACAAAATTGCAAAATTACAAATATTCAAAAATAAAAAAATTCTAAAGTATGATAATTTACAAAAAACGTTATATAGTAAACTTTTTGGTGCAAGAAAAATTAAATCTCACATGACACTTTACAAATAAATAAATAAATAAATAATTATTATTTTTAATTAAAATGGGAAATGGGACTTGAAACCCTCCCAAAATGGGGGGAATCAAGTCCCACTAGAATAGGGGGAATTTGAAACCCTTGGGTATCAAGTCCCATACACTTAGAGACTCAACCAAACAATGGGTATGAGAACTTGATACCTAAAGGTATCAAGTTCCATTCCTTTTCCTCCAACCAAACAGGCCCTAAGTATTTGCTGAATCTATTCAGTCGTGAAACCGGGGAGTTGGGCGGTGTTGGCAAATCCAGCACTGTCAGCTCCCCCTGCTGTAAACTTCCCAGTTGCGGTGGCCACCACGGAATTCGCGGTTTCACCTCTGCCTCCACCTTCGACAAACCGGCCACCTCAATTGCTACGTCCTCTGCCTCGTCCCCTGCCGCGAGCGCCCCAACCAGGAGGGTACCTAATTAGTTCGAAACAACGAGCCTCTTCATGCCCAATTCGTCCACAGTGCTGGCAAACCGTTTTGTCGGTCAACTAAGGGTTTTTTTCGGCGACTTTCAGTGCAAAAGCAGTTGCACGCTCTCCCTTGTCTTCTCTTTCAATCATAAGATTTTTATGGTTTTCTTCTTGAGAAACGACATTGAAGATTTTGTCAAGATAAGGTAGGGGTTCTTGGGCAAGGACCTGGCTTTTGATGTTGGCGTTAGTCTCGTCATTCAATCGTAAAAGAAATTGGTGAGTTTTCTCTTAAACAATTTGGTTACCTGACCACCTATATCGCATTCACACTTCTTGCAAGTACACTGAGGACATCAGATGTGGCCCTCTATTGACTCCACAAACTCATCACCTTTGAATAGAATTCGGCAATCCTTATCCCTCCTTGCCTTCAATTGGTGTATTTTGGGAGCACTCGCCACAGCATAGCGTTTCTTCAAATTGTTCCACATTAATTCGGATTTGTCAACATAAGCGATGCTAGGCCGCAACTTTGGCTCAATAAAATTTAAGATCCAGGAGCAGATCATTGAATTGATCACTTCCCAGGTTTGTAACTCCGTAGTATCTTCTCTTATAGTTCGTTCTGGTTTTTAAAGCATTCCGTCAATGAATCCCAACTTCTTTTTACCTTTGAGGGCAGTTTTCACAGTTCTCTCCCAAAGGTCATAATTTGTTCCATCAAAGATTACAGCCGTAATTAAGCCCCCAGGTCCTTCAGAGGGATGTAGATCATAGGGGGAATGAGTTTTGACCATAAACTTCTTCCCAGGCATTGCAAAGAAACAGTGAGTTGTATTGAAAGAGGAAATTCGCTTGAAAGGGAGATGAGTTGCGATTTAAGAGTTTCGATGAACCTGGTGCTCTGATACCATAATAAAACAACAGTATGGAGATTTAGAGAAAGCCTTATGTGTTCCTTTCTCTGATGCTTTTTATCTCGTCCTTAATCACAAACCTCACAACATGCATATAGTATAACAGCTAGCCTTTTCACTTGACCAAGAACAGGCAGCTAAAACGAGCTCCAAAAACTGATAAAGTAAATACACAAATAAATACAATGAATTGCTAATAATTACAACTAAATATGGAGAAGTTATAAGAAAAAACACATATATATAATTTATAGAAGAGGAATCAATATTTACTAAAACGTTCCAATATCATATATATGACAATAGTTCTATACGAATCTATATTATATTCATAGCAATCTTTTCAAAATTCCCAAATGGTGGCTTGAGAGTGAATTTATGAGATTTGTGTATTATGAGACGTTGATCAAATACAACTCCTGTAATTTCCACCATTGATTAAAGCAAATTTTTTTAAAAAAAATCTATGGGTAAAAGAATCACATTTCTCTTATTAGAGCATTCCCAGCAGTTGACACGCGAGGCGTAGGTGGGGCTCGCGTGTCACACGCGTGTTAGGGGGACGCTGGCAGCAGGCGAAACGGGGCACCGGCACGCGTGTCAGACCGGGCAGGCGTGGTGCCCCGCGTTTCATTTTTTTTTTGTCGTTTTCTGCCTCAAAACGCATCGTTTGGTGCGTGTTTGTGAAGGGGACGCTGCGTTTTGGGGGCCGGTCGACGAAAAAAAAGAAAAGGCTGAACAATGCGTGTGCGTGGGTAGCTGGGCCGAATGTGGGCGTTGGGGGTGGATTATTGAGCCCAACGGCTCTTTGTTTTATTTTTTCTGTGAAAATTTTTTCTATAAAATGGCTGAATTTTGGGGCCAAAATTGTGACAATTTAATCAACTTTTCTCACTTTCTCTCTCAAAGCATATATTATACTTGTGTTAGTGATTTTGAGCTTGATTAAATTTGGAAGAAAATCAAGTTTGGGTAAGTTAATATTTGTTATGTAATTCATTATAATTTTGTTTAAATAATTGTTGTTTTATATTTGAACTAATTTATTTTTTTTTTGGTTTGTGTAGACATATATTGGAGGTCTCCATTGACACAATAGTGAAGTGAAGTCAATTGTAAGTAATTCAAAGTTTTCGTTAATGTTGTGTTCAAATTGTTTGAAAATTTATTAGTTGTATGTAAAAATATGTTAGGAATAAAATTTGTATTAGTTACAATTGAATTGCATGGTTATAAGTGTAATTTATTTTGTGAGAAATTTAATATATTTTTTAAGGAATTAATGTTGTTGCCATTGTTACGATATGAAATTTGTAGGAGGTACAAATAGAAATTTGTATTAGTGACAAAATGTTTGAAATTTATTTTCGTTGTCGTTAGAAAATGAATGCGTAAATGGATTTGTTTTAGTGAAGGTAGGGTAATAATACGTAACATTAGTATTAGAATATTGACATTCACCCCCAATTTTTGTCCGTTACTATTTATTAATTGGTTGAATGTAGAAAATAAGTTTGATGTTGTTAGAAATTGAATTATATAATAATATGCTTAGCCTTTCAACCTTTGGTTTTCATGCATTTTGGCAATGATACAAGTTTTCTTCTTTCTTTGTTAATGGGTAAGGAGGTGAATTTTTATGACTAAAATAAATTTGTATACAAAAAAATATTGGTGAAAATAAATTGTTTAACCAAAATGAAAACTGATAGGTTTTAAAATTTAACCAAAATAACACCGTTGGAGGCACATATTATTTCGAATATTAGGAAAACTTTATTCTTTTATAATGTTAAAATCCTAGCTTAGATCAAAAGAACATTGTTTTTTATAATTTTTCACGTACGAAACCTCATCTAATTATCTGGATATTTTTGTGTAGCTTTATAAACACCAAATATGACGATTAAAATATTTTATCCCCCTCTCTCTTGGTTTTTCTTTTTTTTTTTCAAGGACATGAAATTCTAACTAAAAAAATTTCCAAAGAGCCAATAATACAGTTCAATTGAAGGTGACATTGTTTGATTTTTTTTTTGCAATAATTACTTAGTTTTGATTTAATGAACTTTAAAATAAATTTACTTAGTCTAATTTAGTATAGAATATGAACAATATTTAGTGTATAATAGAATAGTGTTTAGTAGAACAATATTTGGTGTAAAATACAACAGTATTTAGTGCATGATATAATAGTATCTAGTATATAATAGATTAGTGTTTAGTGTATAGTAGAACACTATTCAATGAACTAGGAAATATATTGGATGTTTTCTCGATTAAGTTGATCAAAAATATACATCCATATTCATCTTTTACAATGTCTTAGACTTTTAGCGTAGAATATAATAGTGTTTAGTGTATAATAGAATAATTTTTAGTGTATGATGAAATGATATTTAATGTGCAATAGAACACTGTTCAACTCTATTCAGTGAACTAGCATTTGACTTTTGATGTCATTTTAAAATACTATTTAGTTTAAGTTTTCGAATTGTTTAGTTGACAATTGAATAAATAAGATCATTAGCTATAACTCATGCTTACTCTTTTTTATTATCATTAAAACACTTTTTAGTGAAGAATAGGTGGGTTTTGGTGAGCAATAGATCACAAACAGTGTTTAGTATATAAATTTTTCAGTGAACAATAGGTTCGTTTTCAGTTAATAATAGAATTTTTTTAGTAAATAATGACTTAGTCTTTAGTGTACAATAGATTGCTTTTTAGTAAATAGTTTTCAATGGAGAAAATTTGGTTGAAGAACAAACTGTAACTAATAGAATATACCTATAAAACGGAATTATGCAAATGTTAGGAAATAAACAAAAACGGAATTGTGAAGAGTTGAAATGTTAACATTAGAATTTACAACTTACTAAATGGTTGATTATAATTTTTGATTATATTTTTTACTTACAATGTACAAAATGCTTGATTCAAATGTTCACTTCGTAATATGGTTTGTGAGTTTTGAAAATGTGTATGTAATTTTGTTGCCCATTAGAAATGTAATAAAGTTAGCATGTTTAGATATTGGAGTTGAAATGTTTCGTAATTGGAATTGAAAATATTTATGTCGTTTCTTAAAATATGTGAGATATTAATTAAATGTGTGAATGTAATTTTTTTTAATCCAAATTGGTAGGTGTTCACTATCAAATGGATCCCAATCACCCACAGTCTTTCATGAACTTACTAACTGGAGATAACTCACAACGGGATGCCCCAAACAACATGAATATTGTTCCAAACCCTCCTTATTGGCAATACCATCCACAGTACCCTCAACAATACCCACATATGCAATATCCTCAACTACCACCGAACTTTCCCGGCCAAGGCCGGAATGTCTCCCCCATTTCGAGTTTCAACTACGGTTCTTTGCCCCCTCCCTATCAGCTACCCCCACCAACTAATACGACCTCGCCAACACCTCGTCCTCCACCCAACCCCACCCAGAGTGAGAGTTGCAGCGTGACTTCCAAGTGGACATTTGAAGAAGATCGCCGTTTGGTCAGATCGTGGATCAACGTCAGCACCAACCCCCTTGTTGGGGCTGACCAGAAGAAGACGGGGTTCTGGACGAAGATTGCAAGTGTGTACAACCAGCATGCTCCCGATGGAGCTGCAGAGCGAGGAGCGAAAGTCTGCAACGCCCGTTGGAACCGGGCAGCTCCACTGGTGTCCAAGTGGACCGCTTGTATGGGGCAGGCTTATCGGGCAAACCCAAATGGGGCGAATGAGGACGATATTACGCAGAAAGCCCAATATCTATACGTTGATATGGTGGGAAAACCGTTCGACTTGATGCATTGGTGGGTGCTACTGAAGGACCAACCGAAATGGGAGGTCAATTGCGATCAATATGTGGATGTCGCCACTAAACGCCTAAGGATCGACGAGGTGGGCGGGTACTCTGAGAGTGAGACATCCGGCTCAGCAAGCAGCCCCGAGACACCAACAACGGATGCTAGTGAAGATACAGCAACAGAGCAAGTTGGTGGACTTACCCGCCCAATTGGAAGAAAAGCCGCCAAAAGAAAGGCGAAAGAGAGAGCGCATGACTCAGTCCTTGATGTTGTGACCAAGGAGCTATCCACCTTGGGGACAACAAATGTGAAGAATAGCACCATGTTCGAAAGATATGTCATCGCCCAAGAGAAGAAGGCGGAGGCCGCTAAGAGAGCGGTTGAACTAATAGACTCCCATCAACAGTTTCAACGGATGAAGTACGAGGACAAGATCTTGAGAATGGACATTGGTAAGATGTGTCCGGAGGATCAAGCACGATATGGTCCACTTCAGGAAGAAATTAGGAGTCGATACCGCCGAACATCGTCTTCGTCCGATGCTAGTCCTTCTCTAGATTGAGACTCATGTCTTGGGAATACTATGTTGTTTACCTTGAGCTTTTGTTGTTCTTTCTTTTCCCAATAGTTTGTTGTAATTGAATTCCTTCATGTTGTGGAATGAAATGTGTACTTGTGTTTTAATGAGACCGTATTGTAATGTTGTAATGTTGTGGAATTTCCAAAAGATGTAATATATGTTGTATTCTAGCTAAGATGTTCAATTTCATTTCATCCAATGCAATTGTAATGTTTCACTTATAACTACGATGCTATCTTAATTTGATTGCTGAATGTGACAAAATTTTCGCTGACATTTGCACACTTTTCTCACAGGTACAACAAAATGAGTGACTCATCCTCTTCTAGCGATGACTCAGGCACAGAATTAATAGATCATCTCAGATTCGTACTGGAGTCATCATCTTCTAGTGATGACTCAGAGATTCTTGAGACCGTATTGAACAATCAATCTCGCGTGGAGTCATTTCAGTTAGCTATAAAACATGGACAAGGGGGACGACCTTCATCATCCCGATGACCAAGAAAGAAAAAAAAAGTCGTTCGGAGGGATCGAGAAGCTGCAGACGATCGCCTCCACAGAGACTATTTTGTAGATAATTCCATCTACAACGAAACCCACTTTCGCCGTAGATTTTGGATGCGGAAGCACCTGTTCCTCCGCATTGTAGACGCCCTCAGCAGTCGATTTGAGTACTTCCAGTTGAGGCACGATTGTACTGGTCGACGTGGGTTGTCGCCGCTCACCAAGTGCACTGCAGCGATGCGTATGCTCGCCTATGGGGTATCGGCTGATTGTGTTGACGAGTACCTGAAGATTGGAGAAAGCACGGCTATGGAGTGTATGAAAAACTTTGCAGCCGGTGTACTCCAAGTGTTTGGGGACGAGTATTTGAGAAAACCAACACAAGCTGATGTTGATCGACTGTTGCAAGTTGCTGAGGCACGTGATTTTTCCGGCATGTTAGGGAGTATAGATTGTATGCATTGGGAATGGAAGAACTGTCCATCGGCATGGAAAGGGATGTTCGCAAAAGGGATTTACAGAGTCCCCACCTTGATTCTTGAAGTCGTTGCTTCATATGACCTTTGGATATGGCATGCCTTCTTTGGGTGCCCGGGAAGCCTGAATGACTTAAATGTTCTTCACCGGTCAGATGTTTTCGAAGAGTTGTATGAGAGTCGGACTCCGAAATGTGAGTACGTCATCAACGGTCGCCAATACAATATGGGGTACTTTTTGTCCGACGGTATTTAGGTATGATAATGAAGGCATGCGTTATACTCCATAACATGATCGTCGAGGACGAACGAGATTCGTATGACCTCGCTTTCGACTACGATGATGTCGACGGCAACACCCCGCAACCAAATGTCCAACACGGCTATCATCCGTACTATACTGCCTACCTTCGTAGAGTAGCTGAGATCCATGACCCCGCTCTACATGCACGTCTCCAATCAGACCTGGTCGAGGAAATATGGAATCGACATACGGCGCGACAAAGCTCACAACCATAGATGGGAAGGGTCATCCGTCGTTTACTTGTATTGTATATTTTCCTATTGTATTGTATTTTTTATTTTGTACTGTATTGTATTGTACTGTATTTTCTTTGTATTATATTGTACAATATTTTTCCCCGTCATCCAAATTAGTGTTTTCAATATCGTACGCTCGGGTTGTAATTTTCTTCAATGTCAATCCTTATATTTGCATTTGTATTAATTGCATTGTACGTCCTACTCCGTATGCTTTCAATCGTTCAACCAATAAAACTTAACTCATCATTTTTTACATACTACAAAATAAATTAATACATTCTTCGGAAACATAAATTACATATTCTTTTATCCGAAAAATAAAATTATTTTCCAACTTAGACAAACCCCAATATGCAAAAATAAATTGTCCAACATAAAACAAAGGAAATATGTTTATTGGTGGGCTCCACCAACAAATATTAAATCATTTGTGCTGAAATCAGTTCCATTTGCTGGGAAAATGAAGGAATGCAAGTTCCAGAACTGTGGAACTTTCGCTAACGTGGCATGCTGGAGTTCCAAAAACTGGAATGCCATTGGGAATGCTCTTATGGACTCTATCATCCTACGTCAGTGAGTCAGATTTCTTTCCTTTCTCTTTCCTAAGCCATGTTTCCTCTCTTCTTTATCCTCCTTAACCGACCCTTCTCTCTCCTCTATCCAGTAACTCAAGCACTAATTATTGAATAAACCCTCCTGAACATGCCCATCCCAAAAAGTACAATGCTTCTTATTATATGGCTTCCTCGCTCCCTCAATTTTATTCATGGATGCAACTCTTTGATGAGGCTCTATTGAATGAAATTGGCGTTCGGAAGAGGTGCTGATTGTAGAAATGATTCTTAATGGTAATTATTATTTATTTGATTTCTTTTGGATGTTGCAAGTTCATGTAGTAGTCGGTTTTAAACATCTACAGCTTGGATTGATGCTGGGGAAGAGGGATCAATGCTTTGGTGATGAAAATTTTATTTTATGATGATGATTGTGGTGTTCGTTTAGGTCATTCTTGCGACAATACCCCAAGATTGGCATGGGGATAAAAATAGACATCGTGTATTACAAATTTGAGTATTGCAAAAATTTTATTGTTATATGTTATCTGATGTCTATTTTCACTTGCTAATTGAGAAATTTGATTTGGTTCTTCATGCTATCTAGTGTGTGTGTGTGTGTGTTTGTGTGTGTGTAGGCAATGCTCAGGCCTTCGAAGAAACACACCCTAAAACATAAAATTCATAAAAGGTTCCTGAGTTTAGTCACGCTTTCTCTTTAAGTTTCTCTCAACTCTTACCTTTTTTCCATTTGTTGAGTTCAAAAAAAAGAAGTATGATCACTATTTTTCTACTAATCCATAATGACCAAATAGTAAATAGGTGTCGCTTATTATATAGCATGGTATGAGAATGCTCCTAAGTCTCACCACAAAATTCTTCAATATAAGTGTTGATCAAGAGCTAGAAAAGAGGTGCTAAGCACTTACCAAGTTTCTGATCCTATTCCACGCGATATGGAAACATTTACTATACTTGATGGTACTTGCTAAAATTATTAATCCTGAAGATGGCCGAGCTTCATGTCCATCAATTAAAAACAAATTGCTCCAGATTATTTGAAATTGAACTTGTTCTGTCAATCATCTATACATCTACTTATCGCAATCTTAATTCTTTCATAATCTTCATGCGTCCTTAGTCTACATTTCTTTCACAGCCTCCATGCGTCATTCTTCAGTCAACATCTCCACCTCTTGCTCATGTTAAGTGACTGTTTTAGCTAACTAATGATGTTAAATTTTAAAAACTTTATAATATATTTCATAAACTAATAATATTTTTGTGAGTAAGTGCACACTACAACATCACACTAGGAAAAGTAAGATTATATAATTTAGAAGGTAGGATAGATAGGACAACATTAGCTTTGATCGAGATATTTTCAAATTATTTGCTATTATGTTGCCTATATATAATGTTTACTCTTAAAATCAATTAAAATGAACATCACAACAACAACTTTCAGTGTGGCCTTATGTTTGCAATTTAGGGTTAAATTTTGATATGCGAAACCACTTAAAACAATTTGTTTTGGTTTCAACGAGTTACTTTTATATATTATCATTTTAACTCCAACAAAAAATTACTATTTTTTAAAAAGATTTTTCAATAGTAAGATGTTCTGTGCATAGTACGGATTCATACTTGTTTACTTCTAAATATAGGTCGTCAATATCATTTCTGGTTTGCCAAGAAATTAAAATATCCCATGATTTATAAGAACAAAAAAAGGGGGGAAAAGCAATTAATTTTAATAGGATCCAGCTGGCAGCCGATTGGAAGATGAGACTTCGATTTTGGGGGGGGGGGGAAGCAAGACTAATGAAAGACTTTGAATTAAAGAGTGCTATATATTGACTTGGACTCTAGTTTTGGTAATTTCTTATGTGTTTCTGGGAGCATATACTCTGATTGTCTACGTGTATATATTATCCATGCGTGTATTTGTTATATATTAATTTTTTAGTATATATTTGCTGACTTGAGAGTATGTGTTCCCATGAGTATAATATATATATTGTTCACTTCTTTAAATTCTTAATGGTGGGCTTTCTTGACGTATAATACTTAGATTGGTGTTCGTCTTTATATACCATATGTTATCAAAGACTTGCTGTGATCGATTCAAACTCAAAGACTTTTAAATTGAACATATTAGATATTATGGTCACAAACTCAATTACACTAATGTGGCATTTGGTTGAAAGTAATGTAATCCCTATGCAATGAAATCAATCATGTAATGTAATTGTCAGTGTAATGGAATTGAATAATAATTACATTACAATGTTTGGTTACAAAGCTTTTACAATTGCAATGGGATAAATTCAGTTACAAACAAGACTTCACTGTAGACATGTCACAAAGTACTTGCAATTCAATTCGTTTTTATTTTACTTACGTTAATTATTTGTACCTTTGTTGATAATATATTATTATCCAATGTCTTTTCAGGATGATTATAATGCTTCACATGAGACATACTTCACTCTATTTCCTCTAAATTACAATAATGTAATATTTTTCAAGTTAAGCAACTAGAGAGAGAAGATGGTGATGATGATGTGAGAAAGAGAGAGAGAGATGACAATGATGATGATGTCTAGAAACATACAAATATACACTTAATATACCATGATCCTAGTTTAGGTTAAACCTTATCTAATATGAAGAGGAGAGATATGGGTGAGGGGGCTTAAAACCTTTAAAAACGTGGTAGTGTAGTACTAATAAATGAGAAGCAGAGTAGAGAGAAGAGAATGTCCTCAAATATAATAGCTTATGGTTGGGTAGATTTTGATTCAAAGGTATGCAATCATAATAGTTTAAAAAAAGCCAAGTAATTGTGTTTGCATAGATTGAGGTAAATATTATTACAATGCAATGTTGATTATGTCCCTTAATGGTAACCAAACATGGTAATGGAATCATCATTACCATTTTAATTGCATTACTACTATGATCACAAATAACCAAATGAGCCATAAAAGCTTGAAAGTCGAAATTGGTAGTTATTTTATGTGCATGTCTAGAGACTATTAGTTGTGTTATGCACTTTGTTGGCCCGATCTGGTTAGTTAAATCGCCCTAAAAAGGATGAATATGGTGATGATTAAAATCACAAAATAAAATCTGAAAAAATAAATGTGAACAAGATACGAGTATTTTTAAATGAGGTTAGCCTCAACAAGGCTTAGTTTTGTAATTCGATTTGGTTAGTTAAAGAAAGCATACAACAAAAAGCTAGCAACACTGAAATTTATGGCAATATGCACGCTGCGTTCCTTCAGTTGGACAAGAACCCAATTGTAAGTTTTGCAATTCGATTCTGAGTGGAATGAGACACTGAGGATTACATAATCAGCTTCAAGCCCAAGGCATGACACTTGAATATTGTGACATGTCAACTCCTCATTTTCTCAGATATATGCATATCACCTGACCACATTTTGGAAACTCTGAATTAGTCTAAAACAATCGAATCAAGTATCTACATCCATCTTGGAGTGTCACAACCTAAATGGGGACTAGAGATGAAACGGACAGTCCCATTAAAATATGTTGAAAAATATTCTTTAGATTACATGCTTTGATACTGTGTAACAAATGTCAGTGGGACACATACAGCAATATGGAACACCTAATTTTGGAATTGACAAAGAAGACATGGAGGACCATTTATCTGATTCAGAATTATTAGATGAGTTGACAACCCACAGGCGTGAGCTCAAAGTCAGAACTGAGTTCTCGTAGTGAAAGATGTGCAAGGAGTGGCAGGAAAGATTTCAAGCCTAAAGCTGTGAGCTTTAGATATGACAATCTCAATAAGGTTAGTTGCGTTTCCCCGAATATTTTATTGTGGCGTAGCTCTTAGAACTCTCCGGGTTGTCTTGTATATTGAATAATAAGTAAATTACGTCATACGGCGGGTCCATGCAGAGAACATTGTTTAAGTACAGTGAAAGATGGAAGAACTTCTGCAAGGTTATGAAAATTCGATGATAAATTGACTGATTACACAGTTGCAAATCATGAAATGGCATGACAGCCAGCCGATTGCAGAGAGATATATACAAAGAAAAGAAAAACAGATACCGTAAATATCGTTTCCTCATAAATATGCAGTATTCGTTAGTGATTGTGATGCTCAGACACAACTGCACCCCAAACTCATTCTTGTATCGATTAATATCAGTTGCAAATTATTGACAATATTTTGTCAAAAAATCACAGGAGGAACCAGCCTCTCTAAAGTTAAGGGATAAGCATGCTACACCTGAATCTCCTCTCCCCCCATGCCCCCACCTCCCAAACAGAAAAGGGACAAAAACGTTGGCTCAAGGTATGGGTTCACAAAACACTGTATACTGAATTGTTCTGTCAAAAATCACACGTCCACAGCCCCTTTTATTTTTGGGTGCAAACATCCACAGCATTTTTAGCTCCAAATTTCTATGTGAATGTGGAAGACTACCTAATTTATCTTTTACCACCCATTTGACCCTGTACTTAAGGACTAATATGGCACCTCCCCCATAGTCAGAAAGTTCAATACACCTTAGGCAGCTGAACTGCAGCCATATTCAGAGTCATAGGGGTGGCAAATCCTAACCCGAAATCAAAAACTTTGTGTCGTTATTATCACAAATTACAATTCTGCCCTTTTCATTTTATCTTGATTTTAATTCTAAATTACTCTTCTGCCCTTGCTGTTTTTGTTTTATTTAATCTTCGTTGTCAGAGTAGTATGCAATTTGAGAGTCATTTATTATGTCCATGTTTCCTTAATACTAAACTGTGTATATAAAAATTAATTATAATAATGCAATATTATCTTTTAATATCTTCCTATTTCTAAGTTCTACGTTTTCAGGTAAAGATGATAATTGAGTTAGTCAAGATTTATAATGATTAAGCATTTATTGACGAATACTTCTAGTTGTGCAGTTAAAAGTTCTTAAAAAATCAAAGGCTTGTTCCTCTGTATAATATTCTAGATTGGGTAGATAAAATCTATTTTCAGTTATATAAACTTCATATCGATCTATTTTAGTCGTAGATTGAAATCTATATCTGAAGTTTAAAAGATTTCTAGATGAAATTGTTGTTTCAAAATTTTAACCAAGGTTGTATGGAGCAAGATAATATTTCAGATATTCGTCTAACTCTTTAACCATTTGAGTGTTGTCGCGAATAAGATGATTTAATAACTTATGATACTGTTTGTAAGATTTACGATCCGAAATATCTAGAGTATTCTTAATAGCTTCATATTTTGAAAAAAAAGGAGCGGAGTAAGGTTCGATGTTCTATGCTAAGTTTGTGGTAGTCATTTCTTAGAGCGGCAATGAAACTAGCTATGGGGAAATGTGAATTTCTAGATGAGTGGTTATGAAAATATGAGTGATTTGGTGGTAGTTCTGTCATAATTCTTTTAATTCAATTAGTTAGTAGGGCTTTGATTTACTATGCTGGTAAACCCTAATACCATTAAGTAGCAGGTGTGGTAATTTTTTTGTAAAAAAATGTTTAAAACTCTTTGATGAGAGGTCATGAACAAAGAATAGATTAAAACGAATTTTCTAGTTAATAAACATGGAACTCCCAGCATAATAAATCAAATTATCAGAGTTTCAAGAAATTATATCTCCTTAGTTTCAGAATCTCTCGTTGAGATATGGAATCTTCTGATATGGCGCCACGCCCTTTTCCTCACGGGTTTTATTTCGATCTTAAATTTCCTCTCTCACTTTGAGCTTCTTTAAATAAAGAGATAAAATTTCAAGAATATCGTTAAATAGTTCTTTTTATTGACTGGTTTCCCAAAGGGAAAGTTTAGATCATTGCAGAATGCTAATTTGAGTGATCTGTTCTTCGCTCAAATTGCCTCTGTCTCTCTTCTTATACAAAGATGTCTATTTATAATCACGGAAAAACTAAAGTTTTTCAACTGCGCAAGTACAATAATTCACCAATAGTAAAATAATTGTTTGTTGGCTTTTCTTGAGAGCCATAAGTTTGATGATAGCTCATTTTCATTTCTTCACGCGTCTTCCTTTTTGAAAAGTTATAGAAGTCGTGCTTGTGGGTCTTCTTAGTGGAAAACATGCTGTCCTGGCATTTTTCTAAGGAGATTTTTTTATAGAAGTTTGAGATTTTTGCAGATAAGATTCCATAGAGATAAGATATAGTTGTCGGCAAGATCTAAACCTTACATCTGGTTATTTCAAGGCAAATCTTAGCCGTTCGTAATAGAGTATGTTTTTCTTTCTCCTTCTTGAGTAATTTAGCAAATTTATTCCTTACAGCTGGAGATCTTTGGAAGTTTTCTGGTTCTAGCTGGAAAAGAAACTTTAATAGCCTATCATCATAGTAGCCTTCTTGCATTCCTTCTTTAGTAACAATGGTGTAGTTAGTTGTTCTTAGTAAGCATTTTAGTTCTGAAATATAGAGTCGATCTCCGTTGCTTTTTGCTGCTATGGCGCCACTGGCTCTTCAATAGTTTATTCAAGATTCATTAAATTGGATTGGATCAAACTTTTTTGTAACTTCAATGTTAAGTTAAAAGTTTCCAGAGATATAGTAAATCTGAATAAGGCTAATACCCCGATATATAGTTCCTGTTTCTTCATCTTTTTCAAGAGGAAGATATTACATCTTGAATGTTAAGTTGAAACTTTTTTGTAGCTTCAATGTTTACTGCGATAGCTCCACTGTTTCTTCGATAGTTTTCAGCTTGAAGATATTACAATCGACTTCAATGAATATCCATAACCTGTGACGGAGAATCTAAAACATCTTGAAATAGGAGTTCAAGACATTGTCGCAAATATTAGAACTGAAATTGATGAATTGGCAAAAGGAACTACTGAAATTATCACTGACATGAGGAAAGATTTTGAACAAGGAAGTCCTGCTGTTGCAGAACTCCTAAAGACTATAAACTCTCTAAGACCTACTTCCTTGGCTATATCACTAGCAACAACTACTAGTTCCACGACGCCAATGACATCGTCAACTATAAAAACTATTACTCCAACCTTAGTTTTAAAAGGTGCGAGGCGCACTGAAGCGCATAGGGCCCTAAAGCGTGAGGCACAAGGCACGAGGCGAAGGCGCACGCATCATGGATGCGAAGCGTACTTCTATGCAATAAAGCGTGAGGCGCAAGACACAAGGTGAAGGTGTATGCATCATGGATGCGAAGCGCACTTCTATGCAATTTTTTTTTAAAGTCTCTCATATTTTACAAAACATATTTTGCAGAAACAAGTTAGATAAATGTATTAAAAATGTAATTAGACATCAAAATGACTAATAACACCGTAAATAACCTTAGGATCTTATCGTCATTGTTCCCTAATGCATGCATTTATGGTACAAGTTTAGATCACCTTTTAGCTCTCAAGGAAGGAAAACAAAAAAAAAAAGTTGAAGCCAAGGCTAAGAAAAAACAGAAAAGGGGCGAAGATATAGCATTGCATCCTCGAAGCACACCTCATCCCCACTGAGGCACTGACCTAGCAGTCTCACGCCTAGGCGTGCCTCAGGCGGGCTTTTTAAACTAAGACTCCAACTACTATCTTTGAGTCAAGTTCAAGCCCTTCATTTCTCGAGAAAGTGAATGAGATGCAAAAACTAAAGGCTAAACTATTATCAAAAATACTATAACTATAACTACACAAATCAAAAAAATTTGTCCCTTTTGATAATTGTGATGATGTGATCCCTTTGTTTCAGGATACTATAGAACTACGATCCAAATCTATGGAAACCTTAATGACTTATCCCAGATCTTTTACAGCAGTGGAAAGTCGTTATTCCCAAGACTCACCACCTCCAGTGGATCTAACCCCTCCGCCCAGTTTTATGAGTATGGATATATGGATTTAGTGTATCCAAACTTTAAACTCACAAAACTATCTCTATTTCCTTCTGACATCATCCAAACCCTCAAAAACTTCAAACAAGGTCTCATATTTGTAAAATTTCACACTATCCCACCTGAAAAAGATGAAGAAACATGAATTATATATCGGGGTATTAGTCTTATTCAGATTGGCTATATCTCTGGAAGCTTTCAACTTAACATTGAAATTACAAAAAAGTTTGATTCTATCCGATTTAATGAATCTTGAATAAACTATCGAAAAACCAGTGGCTCCATCGCAGTAAAATGCCACGGAGATCGACTCTATACTTTAGGATTAAAATGTTTACTAAGAACGGCTGACTATGCAATCATTACTAAAGAAGAAATGCAGGAAGATGATTATGATGATGAGCTATTAAAGTTTCTTTTCTAGCTAGCACTAGAAAACTTTCAAGGATTCTCAACTATAAGAAATAAATTTGCTGAATTACTCAAGGAGGAAGAAAAACAAACTCTATTACGAATGGCTAAGATTTTGCCTTGAAATAACCAAACATAAGGTTTAAATCCTGCCGATAACTATATCTTATCTCTATGGAATCTTATCTACAAAAATCTCAGACTCCTATAGAAAAATACTAGGACGACATGTTTTCCGATAAGAAGACCCACATGCACGACTTCTATGACTTTCCAAAAAGGAAGACACGTGAAGAAATGAAAAGGAGTTATCATCAAACTTATGGCTCTCAAGAAAAGTCATCAGACAATTACTTTACTATTGGTGAATTATTGTACTTGCACAGTTGAAAAACTTTAGCTTTTCCGTGATTATGAATAGACATCTTTGTAAAAGAAGAGGGACAGAGGCAATTTGAGCGAAGAACATATCACTCAAATTAGCATTCTACAATGTTGTTATAAACTTTCCATTTCGGAAACCAGTCAATAAAAAGAACTATTAAGAGATTCTTGAAATTTTATCTCTTTGTTTAAAGAAGCTTAAAGTCAGTAAAGCCCGTGAGGAGAAGGACATGGTGGCAGATCAGAAGATTCCAAATTTCAACGAGAGATTTTGAAACCGAGGAAGTATAATTTCTTGAAACTCTGATAATTTGATTTATTATGCCGGGAGTACCATGTTTATTAACCAGAAAATTCGTTTTAAGCTATTCTTTGTTCAAATTTTGACATCTCATCAAAGAGTTTTAAATCTTTTTCTACAAAAAGTTACCAGACCCGCTACTTAATGGTATCAGGGCCTACCAACATAATAAATCAGAGCCCTATTAACTGATCGAAATAAAAGAATTATGGCAAAACTGCCATCAAATCACCCATATTTTCATAACCACTCACCTAGAAATTCACATTTCCCCATAGCTAGTTTCATCACCTCTCTAAGAAATGCCTACCACAAACTTAGCATAGAACACTGAGCCTTACTCCGCTCTTCTCTTGCAGAATATGAAGCTATTAAGAATACTCTAGATATTTCGGATCGTAAATCTTACAAACAGTATCATAAGTTATTAAATCATCTTATCCGCAAAAACACTCAAATGGTTAAAGAGTTGGACGAATCTCTAAAAGATTATCTTGTTCCATATAGTCTTGGTTAAAATTTTAAAACAATGATTTCATCTAGAAATCTTTTAAACTCCAGATATAGATTTCAATCTACAGTTAAAATAAATCGATATGGAGATTATATAACTGAAAATAGATTTTATCTACCCAATCTAGAATATTATACAGATGAACAAGCCTTTGATTTTTTAAGAACTTTTGACTACACAACTAGAAGTATTCATCAACCAATGTTTAATCATTATAAATATCGACTAACTCAATTATCATCTTTACCTGAAAACGTAGAATCTAGAAATAGGAAGATATTAAAAGATAATATTATATTATTAGAATTAACTTTTATATACACTATTTGGTATCAAGGAAATATGGACATAAATGACTCTCAAATTACATACTACTCTGACAATGAGAATTAAATAAACCAAAAACAGCAAGGGCAAAAGAGTAATTTAGAATTAAAATCAAAATAAAATGAAAACGGCAGAATTGTAATTTGCGATAATAACGACAAAACGTTTTTGATTTCCGGTCAGGAATTGCCACCCCCATTCACAAACACCAAAGGGAGGAAATACCATGGACAGAAAAACATAGTGATCCTCACCTTGCAATGCTAACTGCTAAATGCTGTAGGCTTTCAGCTAGGATGAGCTCCACTGAAGCTACGCCATTGTTGGTGGTTGACCTCACTAATTGCTTCTTAAACTGGTTGAAAAATAAAAAAGCCCATTAAAGCCACCAACTAAATGCATAAACAGGGAGCACTTAAAAATTTTAAAAAATGGGGTAACTTTTTTTTCTTTTTAAAATAATTAAAGCCACATATGATGTTAAGAATGGAATCAGTTTTGCACCTCATTTCTTACTTATTTCCATGAGAGGAAGTTTAGCCAGAAAAAATGTACATGTGAGATTCAGAAGTAAAAGCAAAACTCCTAAGAATCACTTATCTAGCAATGAGAGTTTATGAAAGAACATGGTTTTTAATAAAAGAAGAAAAGTACATTTTTAGTATGTTAGATTGAGCTGTATTCTCATCCACAAAGAACAGTGGCACAAATTAAAGTTGGATTACCATCTAAGGGTAAAAAGTAAGATTTTTAGCAGGAACAGCATCATACCATTTTCTTCTTTTTAAGAGCACATCATACATGGTATGATCCAAGATAGCAGAAACACCAGAGGTAGCCCTATGATCTAACAAAAAAATGGGGATCTGCTGCATTTTAGGCCAATTCTCCCCATCTATATGTAGGCATCTTCCTTGGAGGCTGATGGAGTAGTAACATATCTCAAGTTACCTGAGGAAGGTGCAGCCTTTGCATTGCTTTCTGTGGTGACTCTGGTTTGCCCTGCTCAATTTCAAGGGACTAGACAGATGATACGCAACCTATCTGCTATGGCAGAGCTTTTAAATTAGCGTCAGAAATCACAATGGATTTAGGGCACCTAAGTAGCATATTTCCTTTTGGCAAGTCAATCAGTTGTTGGCGCCACTCTGAAGCCAAGCAATCGATGCTTTGATGAAGGCATCTCCACGGCAAATCACCTCCTCTTCCTTTTCAGCATATCTCAAACTAAGGGAGTTGATAGTGACTCCAACACTGTAAAAATATTTGTACAACCGTCCTATAAGACTCTTAAGTTCCTGCAATGTCAATCGTCAGGGTCCACTGGAAAGACAAGCAGCGAAGGAGCACCTCCTCCATCTTCTAACAAACTCTTCAGCTGATGATTATAATATATTCCCATCTTAGACCCTGTAGAGGTCCCTTTAGGCAGAGATTTGAGAAATCTCAAATCAGTTGCTGCAGAAACCTGATATGTGGATGTCCCAAATTTCCAGAGGTGCTATCACCGACCTCTTTTTTAGGCTTCTATTATTATTAGCAGTCTTTGATCTGAAAGGAACAAAGTTAGTATTTCCACCGTCTTAGGAAATAGGCATCTCTGCTTACAAGGATGACTGCATTCCTTTGGACCTCCCAATAACCCTTACCCTGATGTGCAGATCCACACTGGGTGTAGTCGTTGTCAGTAACGCCTGTAGAACATTATGGGGCACAAAAGAATTGATGTGATATTAGGACACCACTTTATGGTCAATGCATACAGGCAGGGAAGTGACGCTAATAGATGGGAATTTCAATGATCTTATACTTTCCCATCCCCGAGCCATACATTCACCCTTTCCACCACCCTTTCAACTCTAGCAGCTTTTGCAACTCAAGTAGTAGGTAAGGAAAGAGAGATGATTTTTTTTTTTAATGCATTATACAAATTTGACTCCCCAGATCCTCTCCTGTACCATCTAGTTCTCCATAACTAATGCCACTGTTGACACTCTGTATCCTCCATGTATTGCAAATTCTTAACTTCTCAAGTTTCAAGGTTTTCGAATAATGAACCGTACCTAGCCGTGATATTCATCATAGCTCCTGCACCCATCACAGCTATGAAGGTAAATCTTCACAAAATTTAGGAGAAAAGTTGCTAGATTATCTTCTCTTGTAAACCTTAGAATTCTTACCCCGCAATACCCTTCATGCTCTAACCTTCTAAGATGCAGTTTCAGGTATACCAATAAAGCTTCTTCTCCACAACTCACTCTCATTCAAGTATCCCGCTGCATGCAAATATCAATGAGATCTTCTTTCATCCTAGCTACTCAGATATCCTCCTCTACGTAATTCTTAGCCATCCCAATTGTAGGAGGACTCCTATGCTCCTTATAGATTTTAAGCCGCCTAGCAAAAACAACATTATTTTCAAACTTGAACCTTTCATAGACACCATGAACGTAGTTTGCTAAGACAAGATAATTTGTGCACCAAAAGGCACATTTAACTCAACCCACTGTCACTGAAGCAAATGTCACAACCAAGACTAAGCTACTAGTTTGTTGAAATCTTTTGGCAACTCTTTCAAGCTTCGACAATCGCTTACTATGCTAACTTAGTAGCTTTGTAATCGATTTAGGGAGCACATCCATCTTGAAATTCCTTGAGAGATCGAGATGCCTTAAATGCAACCCTTAACCTACTCCATCAAGCAAACTTTGGAAATGTAACCGAATCAAGTCCAATGGGTGAGTAATGCCATTTTGAATACATATAGATCTTAGTCTTAGCGACAAATCTTTTCTGCCCAAATTTTTTGTCAAGTTTGCTTGTAGAATTTGCCACACAAATCTTCTTTCTTGCAACCCCCCAAGCAACATTATCTACTATGTCATGGATTTTGCTAAAGATGAGTTGACCAAATAATCTTCTTCCATGTCTTGGAAAAAACATCTTTGCAACAAAATCATAAAATATAATCACTAGCGTCAAAGCATTGTCTTCAATGCTTTGACCTTCATCTAATACTCTATTGTAGCCATGTGCCATCCAAATGCTATTCAATATATCCTTTCCAATGACAAAATCCGCAACAGACAGTAACACCTTAAACAGCTGCAAAATATGCCAGTAAAGAGCATACATGCATTCATCTTCCATGAAGTTTCAGCATGAGAGAGAAACAGCCTATGTAACATCTTCCATGGACTATGTCCTGAAAGTTCTCACACTTTCAGCCGTCACTGGGAAAGGGATGAACCGGATGATGATGCCCCACCCTGTCATAAAAACAGTCATGATTCGATGTCAGCGAACAGAAGTTATTATCATAAAGGGTAATAGCCCATCTACAATAGCAAAAACATGAATTCAGTAAGATAAAACAGACAATCCTCAACCTTCAAGAGATTGGACAAATCAGACAAACCAATTCGAATCAAGGTCATATTCTGATGATAAAATGGGTAAAATTCTTACATGAAGATCTTAAATTTGTACGAAGGCCTATCAGCAAAATACAGTTTTTGTTTCAGCCAGACAAATGTCCCTTCATTATTCAGTTATTTATATTGAATAGAACGACAATTCAAATTCAAATTTCATATAGAACAGAACAATCAATCAAAGAATTACAGCGTAGATCTAACTTATTCACTTAGGAAAGAATCAAATCAACAAATCAAAAACAAAGGAAGCAGAATTGCATACCTAATTTAAACTGAACATCTCAATCATTCAACGGAAAAAATTGAGGCGATCGATGAAAACCAAATGGATTACATAATTTTGGAACTGGTGAACCAGATTTGAAGGAAGAATTATCCAATTCAGATGTCAGAATTGACAATCGCAATCAATTGAGGGAGCTCAATCGTAGAAAGAACTGTTAATGAGAGTTTTTATTGGAATCTCAAGTGTCGAGTGTGGTAGGCAAGTGAGAATGAGCTATGGCCACTAATAGTCTAATACTACTACATCAGGGTAGTCAAATGGGATGATTGAGGACAGGCCAGAGTCAATTTGGGCCACAGCTTACCTCGGAATTGGATTGGCCCAGTTCAGCAAGAAACTGGTTTTGCACCTTGAATTTGGCAAACCTGACCCAATAGATTTTTCATTTTTTCCCTTAAAAAATCCCCCCCCCCCGGCCAAAAAAAAAAAAAGAAACCATATTGATTTTGTAGTAAGTTGGCTCAACTGTTCTAGGATGTTGTTATAAAAAACTTGGATTCGAATTCCTTTACACCAAAAAGGGGGTTTTTTTTGGGGGTGGAAGAGTCCAACCTAGTATAGCTCACCAAGAAGTTAGGTTGACTTATTAATTGGACTTATTCAATTTTGACGGACACATTATTTGGACGCATCTTACATGTTAGGCACTTTGTTATTATATCAATTAGTAGATTTCTTTTCTTTGCCTTTTTTGAGTTTTTTCTTCCCCGGGGGTAATGAGGTGGGTATGGAACTTTCTAGTTTTAGACAAGGCAACAACATGTCATAGAGAATGTGTTATAATATATGATAAGAGAGCCCGACTTTAAGGCCTACTTATGCCATGAATAAGGCCATAGCACATTCTCCATCATGACAATGGAACCATGCATGAAAGTTCCCCATATGGCAAAACATTGTGCCTTAAAACTTGAGTACTTGACCATGACTAGCCAGGCTATGGAATGCAAGGTGTGTTCGGAGCTCAACAGCTGCAACTCTGCAAGGCAACGTACAACTTGAGAATGTAGGTGGTTGCTTGCCAATAGTATTAAGACTTAGACCTTAATGTGACAACCGTTTCATTTGATCTTAAAATAAGAGCCCTCTCCCAAATTAATACTTTAAAAGTTGGGTCCATTTTATCATCTCCACTTTGTAACAGTCCTCATTGAAACGTTGCAAATCAACCATGAGCTGAATCTTATCCTTTTAGATTTACATTAAAGTTGTAAGTTTTAACAACATGAAGCTTCGAGTACATTATATGAACTTCCCCAACCATTTTGTTTTTTTTGGGGGGGGGGGGTTCATGGGAATATTAGCAACTTTGAGTTAGGATAAACCAACCAACTCGTAGAGGGAGAACGCTCTAGAGATAGAGAGAGAAATGGGTCTGCCTTCCTGCTCCTTCCTTTAGCCTTCACAATCTGCCTCTTCACCTTCTTCAGTCTCCCTTCACAATCCTAATTCAATTCTAATGGCCCAAGCCTCCAGATCCACACCACCTCAGTCCTTCCATCATCCGTTGTTTCCATGGTCAATTTTCATGCTTTTGGTCGACCTTGCTCCACTCGAGATCTACAATTGCCAACGAATTCGAAATTGGGGCTTCCTTTGCCTCCATTGTCGCCGTGTGTAACCATCTACAACCGACCACCACGAAGCTTAACCGATGTGCGGGGCACCTTGGGTTATTTACAGATCCTCCGTTCTTAGCGGTCCAGATCTGCACTCTGGTCGCAAATCCAAGCCCAACGTTGTTGGGTTCAGCGGGTCTCGGTCTCGTGCCAGTCCCCGATGCTTGTTCCTGGCTTGTAGCGGAATGTCGTGATGCCAAGCCTCGGTCCTTCGAAGACATTGATAGCTTCAGGAACTGCACTCATCAGATAAGTCATTACTTCCTCTCTCCCCTTTTGTTCCCACCCCCTTTCTATCTTGGAGTTTTAGAAATTACATACATATGTTTGTATGTTGAGAACAACTTGTGTACAGTTAGTCACGACTGTAGATCTATAAAAGTCCTAGGTTATGGCTGGAGATTGTATTTGACAGTTAAACCCTGCCATTTCGGTGATTTCATATTGACTAAAATCAGTCACACTCGAAGCGCTGCTCTGGGTTTTTCATTCCTGTGTTGTCCGAAGAGAATTTGCCCCCTGTTGTGGACGACTTACGTCTGGGTTATTGAAGATTGTTATGTGTGTCATATGGCTATGAGTGGTTTATTCTGGGTTACGCTTTTCATAGTTAGCTATTTTTCATACGACCTAAATTTACTTGGCATATTGAAAATGGTCACTTTGGGGGGCTTCTTTATGTGTCTCGTAAAAGATGGTGTACATCGGATCTTTGTAAAGTTACATCATAGTCTGTACCTACGCTATCTAGGTCCCTTCCTGACTATGGTGTTTCTATTTTCTGCACCCCATCGCTTAATATCTGGCAATGTCGTAGTGCTATATTTTTGGGATGGCTGTCATACCTACCTATGGATAGGAGGTTCTGCTAGTTGTAACCTTACTTTATGGCTTATGTTTATCAAATGGTTATGCTGTTATTATGGTTTGGCTACAAGTGGTTTTTTCTGGCCCCATACGCTAAGTATGTCTTCCAAATAAGTGGATGATGGATGGATCTGCTTTCGCACATTTACCTCAGTGTTGCCTCTTGATTTGGAGAGTAGCCTGGGTGAATACGCCAATGGCATGGTCCCCCATCCAACTTTGCAGTCAATGATGAGTTTCATATTACCTGAGACTTCCATAAGAATCACTTCCGGTTTACATGTCTCCACCTTATCACATGTTCAATTATGGCTTTCTGGGTTTTGCTACATTGATCAGTACCATGTTTCTCTCTTCTCTTATTTGACCAATTTATGGTTGTTATGTTGCTAGGTAACTTGCCAGGCCTACACCGAGCAGAAAAAAGGGGCACTTGCAATTCTACGCCCTCCGAATGATAACTGGGAAACTATTTTGGCGAGTGAAGGGTTACACCTTTCCAAGGCTATTAAACTGAATGCCTGCGGGCCTAGACTAATTTTGCACACTATGCTTTCTGCTTGTATTTTCAGCATAACTGTATTGGATCCCTTGAACCCAGGGTCCCCTCCCAACAGCTTGTTTGCACAGAGTATTACGATATTAGCCCCTAACATGTTGATGAGAGGGGTGCTCCTTTCTCTCCCACCTATCTATGTTCACACCTGCAGGGCTGCACCATTTACGCCCACTAACCAAGGCAGCAACGTTGTTCGCCCCGTTTGCCACTTTCCCAAATGTAAAATGGTTGCTCTCGTTTTTCAAGCAGATACCCAGTACAGTCGCTGTTGGCTGCCTATTGATTCCCAAATTATCTTATGTATGCTATCTGCTCGCCGTACGTCTTTGTTGAAAATTTGTATGGCCAGAATCTTGTTGGAAAAAGGCACTTTACTATCAATTTTTCTATGAAAATTATATGCTGGAATGTCCAAGGTGTTAAGAAAGCGCAGGTCGTTCAGGAAGTAAAGTTTTTGGCCAGAATACATAAGCCTGATATGTTGTTCCTACTAGAAACTATGGTTAACGAAGCAAATATTCGAAGGATCCTTCCCCTAATGGGATTTGAGCACTTTGATTTTGTATCACCAGTTAATCATTCTGGAGGCCTAGCGGTTCTTTGGAATAACGGTGGTATCCATGCTTCAGTCTTATTAAAAGAAACTAGAGCTATACATATGTTAATCTATGATCCAGATAAAGTGCAAAATTCAGTCATTTCGGGAATTTATGCCCCGGCGCAATCTAGAGACAAAATTGATTTCTGGAATCATTTAGTTGATCTTAATAATGTTATCGACTTACCTTGGTGCCTAATGGGTGACTTCAATGAAATTCAGTGCCCGAATGGAAAATTAGGAGGCCAGCCTCCTGCTATGAATCGATTTCACCGACTAAATAATTTTTTGTCTGTCATTAATGTTGAATGTGTTCAAGTATCAGGCCGTTTATTTACTTGGAAAAAAAGGATCCACACTCACCTGATTTATGAAAGACTGGATAGAACGATGATTAGAAAAGATTGGAGTACCTTGTATCCCAATGTTTATGAGACACACGGTACATTCTCGTGTTCTGATCATTGTCCTATTATTATGTCAACCCAAGCACAATTGCCCAAAGTTAAGGCTTTCCCCTTTCGATTTCAAAATTTCTGGACCAACTATCAAGAGGTTGATATTATTGTCTCTAAAAATTGGCACTCTCTTCATAATGGAACCAATATGTATAGAGTTATGCGGAAACTACGAGGTGTTAAGCAGGATGTTAGAGACTGGTCCAAAAGATTTTTTGGGAATTTCAATGACAGAGTCACCAAAAATGCGGCTAAAATAGATTATGTGGAGGAAAGACTAATAGCCCACCCTCAAAGTCACCGTTTTAATTCCTGGATGCAACGCCTTTTGAAACAACGAGAGAAAATGATGCTGTTTAATCAGAAATAGTGGGGCAAATTAGCACGGAAACATTGGTTGATCAATGGCGATAAAAATTCTAAGTTCTTTCATAAACAGGCCAACGTTAGGAGGAAGAGGAAGTTAGTAATGAAATTAAAAGATGATTGTGGTCTTTGGCTTGATGATCACAAATTGATTGCGGACAAGTTTATTTCAGACTACAAGCAGAGATTCAAATCTATGCATAACAATACCAGAGTTTTATCAAATTTAGGGCTGTCAAAAGTAATTTCAGACCTTGATAACAGTGAACTTATAAAACTTCCTAATCTAGAAGAGGTTAAAACCACATTGTTCAGCATTGATTCTAATAAAACACCAGGGCCAGATGGTTTTGGTGCGGGGTTTTTCAAGAACTACTGGAGTCTTATTAAGAAGGACCTTTTTAATTGTATTCTTGAATTCTTCATGAATGGTAAAATCCTTAAGGAGATCAACCATACCTTTATTGCTCTAATTCCGAAATCTGCTAACCCCACACAGACTAGTCATTACAGACCCATAAGTCTTTGTTCCACGATTTATAAAATTATTTCGAAAATTCTTATCGGTAGGTTGAGACCTCTTTTAGACCGTCTAGTCTCTCCCTTCCAAAGTGCTTTTGTACCTGGTAGATCTATACATGATAATATTCTGTTAACACATGAAATTATGCACAAATTTAAGAACCTTAAAACCAAGACTGCTTGGGCGGCTATAAAGTTAGACATGGAGAAAGCGTACGACAGAATTGAATGGGACTTTTTGCTCAAGTGTCTCCAAGAGCTAGGTTTCCATCCCACTTGGAATTCATGGATCATACAATGCATATCTTCAGTTTCGTACTCAATCATTGTTAATGATGAACCTAAGGGTTTGTTTACCCCGACTAGAGGAATTAGACAAGGGGATCCCCTTTCCCCTTATCTCTTTATCCTATGTATGGAAGCCTTCAACAGTGTGCTTCTAAAAGAAGCTCATACTCCAAAATCTGGAGTAGGAGTTAAGATTTGCCCTTCTGCTGACAAGATCCCATGCCTGCTTTTCGCTGATGACTACCTGTTATTTTGCAAAGCTAATTTACGAAGCTGTACCAATCTTAAAAGCATCCTTGAATTCTTTTGTTCAGCTTCAGGCCAATTAGTCAATTACCACAAATCTTCATTGACTTTCTCGCGTAACGCGACGACCACTCAAAAGCAACTGGTGACCGCAATTTTCAACATTCCGCATCGAGAGTCTTTGGGTAAATATTTAGGATGCCCAGTTTTTCAGGGTCGACCTTCTAACTCTACCTTCCAGGAAATCATCAACAAAGCAACTATAAAATTAGAAGGATGCAGGTAGAATAATTCTCATACAATCACACTTAGAATCTCCACCAGCTCACACTATGCAATGTTTTGAGCTACCAACAAAAGCTAGCAGTTACCTAGATAAATGTAATAGAGAATTCTTCTGGAAAAAGTATAATATAGAAAAAGGCATGCCACTTATCGCTTGGGATAAAGTGTGTAGACCTAAGAGCCAAGGCGGATTAGGGTTACGAAAAACTGAAGCCGTTAATAAGGCTTTCCAGTGTAAGCTGGCCTGGAAAATACTTACTAATACTCCTAGTCTTTGGGTACAGTCTATGCGGGCCAAGTACCTACACTCTGCAACACTGTTTCACTGTACACGGAAAAATTCAGATTCACCAGTTTGGAAGAGTTTACTAAAATGTAGGAATCTTCTCCAAAAAGGTATTATCTGGAAAATAGGTCGAGGGGAAGAGATCTCATTTTGGTTTGATAACTGGGTCGAAAACAGGAATTTAGTTGAGATCCTGGGTGTGCCCGAAGATAGTATTCCCCACCTTGACGCCAAAGTTTGCGCATTTATCCGGGACAACTCCCAATGGGACGTTCCCAAACTGCAACAAATCCTCAATAATCACCCTGCCGTACAGAAAATACAGGGTATCACTATACCCATCCATGAATCTAATGACTTCTTTTGTTGGGGATTGCATAGCTCCGGTACCTTCACTACTAAATCAACTACATGGGCAGCTCATGGCATCCATTCGCCTAACTCATCTTCATGGTCTTATAAATGGATTTGGAATATTGACACATTGCCGAAAATCAAAGTCTTCCTTTGGCAACTATGTCATAATGCTCTACCTGTAAGGGGTACTCTTCTTAGAAGGGGGCTTATTCTCACCTCAGTTTGCCCCCTCTGTCTAGGGGACATCGAGTCTACCGAACATCTCTTCAATGATTGCCCAATGGTCAAGAAAGTTTGGGAGCTAGCAGTAAAGCATCACTGGATACCATCGACCTTCTCTCCTACAGCTAACCAAGATTTTTTGCAGTATTTATACAGGATACATTCCTTTCACAATCCAACCTTGGAACAGAAAATTTCATTTATCTTGTGGAGAATTTGGAAATCTAGGAATGCCGCAGTTTTCAATAATGATTTTTTTAATCCTGTTGCGTGCCTAATTCGAGCAAAAAAAGAATATGCAGAATGGCGAATCCGAACTCGTTTGTCGGTTGACCATTTTTTAAGGGGACCTTCTTCCTCCCCTCCTACCTCACCTCATCTTGTGAGGTGGCATCCCCCATCACCGGGATTCGTCAAGCTCAATTTTGATGGATCCCTCATCAACTCCTCCGCAGCAGGAGGCTTCATCATCCAGGACTGCACGGGCAAACTTATGAAGGCAGGAGCACATTTTTATGGCAATTCATCTATCCTAGTTGCAGAAGCAAGAGCGTTGCGAGACGGACTACAGGCAGCCATCCAAGCTGGGTTCAAGCAGATACACAGTGAAGGTGATAACAAAATAGTGATTCAAGCACTTAATGGACAGATTCAAACTCCTTGGCAAATATCGAATATTATTAATGATATACGTATATGGCAAACTCAAGGTATTCAATTACTCTTCACCCACATCTTTAGGGAAGCAAATATGGCAGCATACTGGCTTTCCAAGTTTGGTCACTCAATTTCAGCGTCCTACTCCTCAGATATTTGTTTTTCTCCTTCTCTTAAGGCTATTTTGGCAGCTGATGTAGTTGGGCGTACTCTTGTGAGAAGAGGCGCTTAACGTTCCCATTGTTCTATTTACCCTTGTAAAAAAAAAAAAAAAAAACCAACCAACTCGTACGAATAAGCTAGGTCTAACATAAGTGGTATGAGGCACTCCTTTAATTTTGGAGGTCTCAGATTCAAACATAAGAGGAGTTATTTCCCTTGCAAAGGAGGTACTTTTACCCCAGCAGATCTTTGAATTAACCTTGTTTGTTTGGGGCTTCATTCTGTTGCCCTTTTACCCCCCCTTTCCCCAGGCTTGTGTGCGCCATTGAGTGTAATACCAAAAAACAAGACCTGATGAAAGCTCAAAAGGACAACCCGATGCACAAGCATTCTGCGTTCACGTAGGATCCGGAGAAGGGTCGCACCTGATGAAAGCCCAGTATACCAATAATAACAATTTTAGTATGGATCCCGCGACAGCACAGTCATAAACCGTGAACAGAGAAAGAAAGAACAGTCCAAACACAAAAGTTTCACGGAAAATCTTTTCAATTATTTGAAAATCTAATTATAACTTAGTAACACGTTTAGATGCACCCTGAACTGATGCACATCCCAAGCACATAATGCACATGCAGATGCCAAATAAAAACCTCTGACATTATATATTTATTATCGCCGACCGAGAAATTAAACAAATACAGTAGAAATAAAAGTACACTAAAATTAGAGATGGTAGAAAGAGTAACATGCAATTAATTACGTTAATTACATGGTAATTAAACATGATCCAGGGGGCTCACATGATGTCCGATCCCAAGGAATTGAAGGCAGGTTCATTAATAATTGAATTAATTCGTCTTCTAATTTGGTCATTAAATTAATAGTTGAAAATTAGATAACACCTGATTCTTGTTTCGTAGCTATCTGTTCACCTTAAATATTAGCTGCTGAATATATATTATGGTTTTTTTGGTGTATGTGATTAATTAATTTGATTCCTTGAAGAGTCATTTTTATAGCTTAATTCTTGGAGGTTTCTCAAGTATTAATTGATGGATTAAAAAAAATTATTTATGCAAATCCAAATGTTTAAGTAAATAGGCCCTCAGCCAACAAAGATAAATTTAATGGTTCGAGACCTTGGAAAGGTTTTTAATTGTTTTTAGTTTGTGACATCTCCTATGAAAATATCCTTTTAAACCTTAAGTGGGTACATAGTAATAACAAATCTCTTACTACAATGCACTTTGTCTTGATTTAAAAATTATATTATGGTATTTTAAAAATTTTAATATGGGCAATAATGTTAAAATTTGAATATCTAATACCATGTCTAGGAACTATTTTAATCATTAGAATCTTGATCTAAATCATAATTAATGATGAACAAATTTTATCATTGTTGGCAAACATTAACACATATATAAGATGCACTTTAATTTCATGGAATAAAGAGACTGAATGATCTGCTCATGCCGTCAAGTGAATATTTTTTAAATGATTTTGTATATTAATGAAGTACACTGTAAAAAATTTAATGATATGAATAGAAATACATCGGAACATATAGTTTATTATATGAGTCATTTACATTAGAGTCACTTTAAATGATCCATAGTTATCAATTAGTTTATCCAATAAATTAGAATTTATTTACTGAAATCATATCTAAATTTAAATTTTACATATATTAACCTTATATATATCTCCCTACTTTGTTTCTAAAAATAAAAGTTATCCTAATTGAGCCTAGAGATGTTCACCTCGACTTATGTAGGGATATATTCTGGCTGTAGTCTTCCTAGCATTGAATAGCTACCAATAACCTATCAAATAAAAGTTAAATAATTGGTAATTAAAAACTTAAATTATCAATCAAATTACGCTCCTGCATTAATGGGGAACTGTGTGACGTGATTACTTCACTTGTCAGAACAGCAATGGCAATCCATGTAATATCCATCAAAGCTAAGCCCTTTCCCTCAACAGGAAACGCATAAATTAAACTCCCCCACTCCTCTTGCAATGTTCACCATAGCTCTCCCTCTCTGCTTCTTCCCATCTCCATCTAGATTGATTACACTTACAAAATGTTGACGGTTATAGGGCTTCTGCTGCTACTTTTAGCCAGCTTGAATGTTTTATCTGGAGGTGAGTTTTAAATCATCTGGTTTTTCTTTCTTGTTGTTCATGTTACTGCTAAATTTTTATATTAGTTGGACCGTAAACAAAGAATCATGTAAATAAGCTCAAATGAAGTTTCAAACTATTGGTTATATTCTGAATTTTGTGATGATCAGGGCAACAGATTAGGTTTGAAATTAGTCAATGTTTTGATAATTATAGCACCACATATATATCCACCAATTCTAATTTTTTGTTAATTGAAAATAAGTTGCAGCAATGCTTCCAAATGGCAACTTTGAGATTAGTCCAAGCCCAGCCAAATTAAGTGGGACCAAATTGGAGGGCAAGTATGCAATTCCCAAGTGGGAGACCTCAGGGTTTGTAGAGTACATAAAAACAGGCACAAAGCAAGGGGACATGATCTTGGTAGTCCCCGAGGGTGAGCATGCTGTTAGGCTTGGTCAAGAAGGCTCCATTAAGCAAAGAGTTGAGGCTCAAAAGGGCAGGTTCTATGCCCTCACCTTTAGCTTTTCTAGGACTTGCTCCCACGACGAGCGGCTCAACATCTCCATCACAGCCAATGGCAAGAACCATTCCGGGCTCCTGCCCCTCCAGACCATGTACAATAGTGTCGGGTTTGATTCATATGCTTATGGATTCCGTGCTGGTGCTGATGTTGTTGAGATCACACTCCACAACCCTGGGGAACCTAGCGAAGATCCTGCCTGTGGGCCTCTCATTGACACTGTTGCCCTTACAGTTCTAGACCCACCAAGGCCTACTCGTGGTGCGTATAATTTCTTATCTTCGTCTATTTTCTTTCTATGTACTTTATAAAAGACCAAGTGTTAATTAGTTCATATCACAAATATTTGAGAATGATGTCACATCTATATTCAAGTACATAACCCGTCGATTTCTATACCTCACTTTGCAAATGATAATTCTACAATCA
Organism: Selenicereus undatus; assembly: GCA_017589665.1. Taxonomy (NCBI): domain Eukaryota; kingdom Viridiplantae; phylum Streptophyta; class Magnoliopsida; order Caryophyllales; family Cactaceae; genus Selenicereus; species Selenicereus undatus. The sequence goes on along the minus strand of JACYFF010031957.1, from coordinate 10,061,401 downwards.
AAAGGAAGTATAACAGACATAACATCTAGCACATCCAAACCTAGTCTAATACAAGTAACAGTTATGTGACAGTATGGTTATAATATACCAGTTGTTGCATGTATAAAACCAATTATTTGTGCCCCTAGCCACTCCATATAAGAGGAAACTTCCTCAGTCTCTCTTCCATTACAACTAACAGTGTTTGTGTTATACAATCTATATATGCACGCAGGCAACTTGGTGAAGAATGGAGATTTTGGAGAAGGCCCCTATGTGTTCCACAGCTCGTCATGGGGTGTCCTAATCCCTCCCAACATAGAGGACAGTCACTCCCCATTACCAGCCTGGATGATTGAGTCCTATAAGGCTATTAAGTGCATAGACTCCCTCCATTTCTTTGTCCCTGAGGGCAAAAGGGCAGTTGAGCTTGTGGGAGGCAAAGAGAGTTCAATTGCCCAAGTCATTAGGACTCGCCCAGGTTGGTACTACCTCCTCACATTCCTCGTTGGTGATGCTAGAAATGGGTGTGTTGCGCCTTTGGCTATTGAGGCCTTTGCAGGGAAGGCAACCACGTCGGTCAACTATGACTCGAAGGGCACAGGAGGGTACACCAAGGGTAGTCTAGTCTTCAAGGCTGAGAAGCAACGTACAAGGATCAGGTTCTTGAGCACATTCTACACCATGACCACTGATGGATCTATGTGTGGTCCTGTACTTGACGATGTAAAGGTTGTTCCCACACGGTACCATCCAAGGCACCTCTAAGAAAGTCTAGGGCTGTTGATCGCATTAGACAATACTACTATACTTCACCAAACCTTGACTTTGAAAACAATGGACCGTTAGCTCTATCTAGGAGGTTACAGAGGATACCTAGCTAGCTGTTTCGAAATTTGACAGAAGTATATTGAAAAAATTATGTGCCTATGATTATAATCGATTTATTGATGAATACAAATTATTCATCTGTACCTCAAAGGCTTAAACAATCGAAGTACTACAAAATAACTCTTTTATCAAAGAAAGTTCACATAAACATTTTTTCT
>JACYFF010031957.1:10020106-10040373 GCA_017589665.1 Selenicereus undatus | reverse complement strand
CTGGAACATAGTATTTGTGGTCTAGCACGTGACTGACTAAAATAATAACTAAACCCTTTTTCTAAAGTATTCCACTAAACACATTAGATATCCATCATATAGGCGGCTGGAATCTCTTACACGTCGTCCAAAACCTCTCTCTCAGTCTCTCTCTGTCTCTCTGCTTTTTCCAGAGGCCACTTCCCTGTAATTGCTTCCTGCATCAGCAGGTTCCAGTAGAAATCAACACTTCAGAAAAAGAAAAAAAAAAATTAGGGGCAAATTTACATGTTGCAACAGAAACTCTAACTGTCATAATTAATTAAGTGATTTACTCTCTCATCTGATTTTGATCACATATCTCTTCATCAATCTTGTAAGTACTTCTTTCCTCCTTCCTTCTTCTTTGTTTTTTTTTTTTGGGAATTTATTATGTGTTTGATTGTGAACTAATTTTACTTGGTTTTTATGATTGATTTCCCAGCATTTCAGTGTCTGCAAAAATGAATCGCATAATGTCTCATGTCAGCCGTTTCAGAGTCGGGTCCAAGTCTAAGCATGCTACTCAAGCGCATGATCGTACGATCATTTCCAAGGTATATATACACATATACTATTCTCTTTGTCCTACGTAAAGTATAGCATGTTCATGAGCTGTATGTGTATTGTGCTCAAGATAGAGACTAAGGAGCATACAAATGAGTAGAATGTGTTATGAACTGTTTTATGAAGTGCTTATTTATCAAATTTCTCAAAATTAACTTTTTAACTTATGATGGTCTAAAAGTTAAAATTTTGTTGAGTGATTTATAATTATTGTAAATTTAAAGTTGAAAATAATCATGTTCAAGAATTATCTTAACCGAAAGTTTAAATTGATGGTTGAAAGCTCAACGATATGGTTATACTCTAATATGCCCACTCATGTCAATGCGTTTGGGTTCAAAGTGTGGTTGCTGCAAAGGTTTCCCCTAGTTACCTTCCGCAATAAATTAATATGAGGGTTGTGGAGATTCAAATTCGAGACTTCTTGATTAGGAAGACTCTAATACCATATTCAAGAATCATCTCAACCAAAGATTTAAGCTGATAGTTAAAGCCCTAAGAATGAGTTTATACTCACCCACTAAAGAATTTGGAATGTTTTAGAGGGTGAGTATATATGTTTTGTATTAGTAGGCAAACGCTCTTGAGCGAACTTGTAGAAATATTGTTTTTTACGAGAGCACTCGAACTAATTTTCTAGTGGCACTCAAACTAATGTTCTTCTCTTTTTTTCTTTTTTTTTTTAATTGGACTAGTTGTTAACTCAACTTATTAATTTGACAATCCTAAATCATGCTTAATTATATTTGCATTTCGCTATTTGTGAATATTTGTCTCAAGTGATGTTCTTTTCCATTTTAAATACAATTATTCTCTGTTGTAGGTCACACCAAACATCTCTGCTTTTGCATCAAAGCTACATCATCATGATGCTCCTGGGGCATCTGAAGGCTCCAAATCTTTCAAAGTCCTGGCTTTCCTTGGAGCAGGAGTTAGTGGGTTATTAGGTTTTGCAACTGTGGCACCCTGTTTTGATGAGGCTGCAGAGGGTCTGCATTGTCCAAACTACCCCTGGCCACACGAAGGCATTCTCAGCTCCTACGATCACGCCTCGTAAGTCATCTATGTTCTCCATCTGCTTTTGGTTCCGGTTAAGTCCTCCTTGGAATGATAGAATTTCGGGTTAGGTTTAGTTCGTGTTGGGTTTGTTCAAGTTGAAGAAAAAGAATGTTGGCAAGTCGATAAGTTGGGTCCCGCTAAGTTTAGGTTCCGTATCAATTGGTCCATTAGATTTGTCCAGAGAATACATGCACCCTATATTACTTGATGATAACATACGCATAACTCTTTAGAGAAGGGTTGCCTAATTTTATTTTTTTTAATTTTGTAAATTACCCCCAAAAAAAGAAAAAAGAAAACATGCACCTTGCACCCTATGTTAGCCGGGAAAGTTTGAGGTTTGGTTTAGTTATCGATTAAGTCAATAGGGTTCAAGTGATTGGGTTGATCTAATATGGATCTTGAGTTGGGTAATGAGGTTCACATCGACAAGTAGTCGAGGAAATCATCTAGTATTGGCCCCGATGATTTTGTCCATCGTGTGGTTAGGCTAGATCATTGATCATTTGAGTTTAGATCAAAATGTATCTAGCTAGCTCATTTTGTTTCTAGGATCGTCCAATTTAAGTTTAGTCATTTATATACTCAAGTTAGGGAGCTAGGTTTCACGCCCTTTTGCTTGAGTAGGATACGGCGTGGTCACCAAGTATACCAGCAAGTGTGTGCATCATGTCACTCAATGTCACTACTTTCGTTCCGAGATCTAGTAGGGGTGGCATACACAGAAGAGGAAGTGAAGGCCATGGCAGCTGAGATTGAGGTGGAAGATGGGCCTAACGATGAGGGAGAGATGTTCATGCGTCCTGGAAAAATCAGTGACAAGTTCCCTCAACCGTATAAGAATGAGCAGGCAGCTCGCTATGCCAATGGAGGGGCTTACCCCCCTGATCTTAGCCTCATCACCAAGGTCTTTTTTTGTTCTATATTGTCCTCCAGATATTGCCATTCATATAAGATTTTTTAGTAAATCTCTTGTGATTCTAGTTGTTGGCCCTTTTAGGCTCGACATAATGGTCAAAACTATGTTTTCTCTCTATTGACTGGATATCGTGATCCTCCTGCTGGCGTTGAGGTAATTTTTTCAAATGCTGAGGGTTAATGCTTAGTTTGTCATATCACTGTAGAATGAGTTGGCTTAGTAGCTTACATAGTCAAATTTGTCCCCTAGATCCGACAAGGGTTGTACTATAATCCTTACTTCCCCGGTGGGGCAATTGCCATGCCCAAAATGCTAAGTGACGGTGCTATTGAGTATGAAGATGGCACACCAGCAACTGAATCACAGGTGATCGAGCATACTTCTCTTCAATTCAACCGTATCACTTCTTGTGTTTCGAACTAATTTTATCCATCCAAATCATGAATAAGATGGCAAAAGATGTCGTGACATTTTTGACATGGGCAGCTGAGCCAGAGATGGAAGAGCGAAAATTGGTATGCCAGTTTACATATTTCTCAGACACATTTCTGCGTCAGATTGTCAGAAATTCAGACAAAAATGTTCATTGCATATGTATTTACTTCTCAAAAAACTAATTAATGGTATGATTTTGGCAGATGGGATTTAAGTGGATTTTAGTGCTTTCACTAGCTTTGATCGCGGCAGGTTACCAGAGGCGCTTAAGATGGTCAGTTCTGAAGTCTCGGAAGCTGGTCTTGGATGTTGTCAACTGATGTTTCTCCTCCTCAACCATGGTATTCATGTTGGGGGAGTGAAAAATATGCTCTAGGTCTTGTATTTGGTACAATTGTTAAGTTGGCATTAGTTGTGTAAATATTTGAATGGGTTGCATGTTTTTAATAATCTGTGTTCTTGCTATTGAGGCACAATTAAGGGTAACAGTAGTATGGACTGCTATTCATGAATCATGATTGGAAAGGGTTATGTACTCTCACTGGTTACCTTCTCTTCTAGGCCCGGTTATTTTGGCTTGTGGAGGGGGCGAAGTTAGAGGTTGTATCGAAGGGGGACCATGAACTAGATCGAATAGTTTTTTTTTGGGGGGGGGGGGGGGCGTGGGGGCGGGAACATTAAAAATCAACTCAATTTTACGTATTTTTTGCCATCATAAAATTGAAAAATAACTTGTATGCAAAAGTTCCAGGGGACCGGGGCCACCTTTTGGGGGGGGGGGGGGGGGAGCGGTTATTTTGCCACCTTTTGCGAAGTTAGATGTGTCACTTGTTCATGAAAGGCGAAAAAAAAAATTACTAGAATGAAGGAAGGAAGCCAAGTGAAGGTAATTGATTGCTTTTTCTTCCTTTTGGGGGGGGGGGGAGCGGCAGCATAAGATTTCTGATGGCAAGGTAATTGGTATGTTCAAATGATTGGGTATGCTAGCTAGCTGAATGCCTTCAAATTATCAAAGGAACTCTCTAAAGTAGTGTAGCTACTCCAACAGAAAGTTTTGGGGGAAAGGGGTGGGCATATAAGTATCAGGCTTTTGGGTGTTGAGGTATGTTGCCTTTCATCAGAATGGGGATAATCCAATTAGAAAGAACAGGAGCGGCCTACTCAATTCCCATCTGGGGATATGTTGAATTTTGGGCTACAGCATTCCAGATGTTTGCAATTGCAAATTTGCAGGCATTGGAAAGATGATAGGCGTCCTATCCACTCAATATAGAGGGGTTGATGGGCAGTTAAGTGACACATCCCCTTTTACAGTTCAACCACCGTCTCGAGCCAAATTAATTGCAAGGAGCAGAGACATTTATCAAGGCATCTCCTTGGCATACCAGTTTCCTCCTCATTTTCGTCTTGGTTCTCCATCAGTTTCATCAAATGCCAATTCAGGGAGGATTTGTAATGGAATGACCAATGAGATACTTCAACCCTCGCGAAATGCTCCTCAACTTCTTCCCACAGCAATAGTTGCCCTTTTTGATGGCGTGGTCACTATAATTTTGTTTTCCCTTCGACCCAATGCCACTAAGTACTTCTTTAACATAATCCAATCACTGTGATACTCAGTCAACACATCATCAAGCACAAGCAAGCACTTATCTTGTTTTAGATTTTCTCTGAGTTTTTGGAGAAGCGACTCAAATCCAAGGTCACCAATATTATCTTACTTGGGAGTGGTCGACTTGTAAATACCAGCAACAATTTCCTTAACATTAAATTGGTTTTGATCTTGATTAGAGACACACATCCACAATCTAAGGGGGAATTTCTGTTGAACCCCTGGATCATTGTACCCGAGTTGGGCAAGAGTGGTCTTCCCTAAGCAACTTGCTTTCTAGATGATCCCAAATGAGGATAACAATCTTTTGAATCTCTTTAAAAAGAAGATATTTTGTCTGATGGTAACCTGCTCCAGTCCCTCCCATTCCCACAATAGCGAGGACATCAACATCCCCTTGGACGTTAGATTCTAACAATGTGTCTCTGATCCTCCTCTTGTCATCTTTTCTGCCAATAGCATCCTTCTCATATATATAAGAACATGTCTCCTCCGTCCTTTTCCTAGTGTGTTAATAGTCAACTTTAAAGCAATATTTACCAGCGTCACTGGCAATCGCATCCAATTTCTTCCTAACGTTTTTAAGCTTGTAGGAAGAATTAGGACTAACCTGGATGCGGAAGTACACTGTCGGTAATAGTCCACAATAATAAGAATACCAGCCTTCGCCAATCCGAATACCGAGCGGCTACTAGAGTCGCTTTTAGAGATGTCCACGTCCTAGACCCGAGAGCCCGACGGATGGTGGCTCAGCCGTGAGAGAGAATTAGGAGAATATGAGAGATGTAATATCAGTGTCATGGCGTCTCACGAGGCTAACCCCCTTAAACCTCTTTATATAGGTTAGGGGTAGCAAGGGTTGTCACCCTAGGCGACTTAAGTGGCCGTCGGGCCTAATCTCATTAGGCCCGTCCAACAACTCTCACTCGGCCACTTTGGCCGTAAAACACGTATTCTCCATGTATCACAACTCCTCACACTTCATACCAGGAATAGGACGTGTGACCAAAAATAACAAGTAGTGTTACATTATGTTACCATCCAACTAACATAACACTTTCACGAAATATGATACCCCAAAAATATCCCAAGGCATCACCAGTGGCATCTCTAATCCCTTATGCCTGATATATCATATGATTATGTTCTCAACATAATCGTCCGGGTTGATATGGTGATGGTGGATAGATTTTTCCTTAAACACTCATGAAATCTCATCTTAGCTTAATTGCTTTCCTAACGTGTTCTCGCTGAACCGTATACATTGTGGTTCTTAAAAATCACATTAAAGTAGCATCATTAAGCTTTGACTTAATATCATAGCTTTAAGTCAAAGGGTTATCGTCCTTAGGGTCACACAGTGACAAGTGATAGGGAATTCAATTGTCACCCCATATATGAGTCGTCTTATAAGCACACACAATATGAGATGTGTGTCACGGCATAGCTCCCACTTAGTTGGGTTCGTCACTCTTGATGCCATGCGAATCGTCAGTCTAGATTTTCACCCAAAAATATAACCTGAGCCACTAGATCAACATACTGAATGTTGAACTTGACACTCAAGATTCGGCTTTTAAAGCTTCAATATGAAAACTTATTCCATACTCGACTCCCTCGATACTCATCTTAGTCTTACTAAGGCGACTATATTCGTTCCACTCACACACTTCCAGTGTGAGTAATCAATATTGCACACTTAGTGCTAATATGATTCAGTCTCATCCTACCCGCTACTCAAGTGTCAGGGTGATTGCCTGTGTGACTAGGTCAATCAGAAGTCTGTGACATTTTAATACGCCTAACGTACAACAATGAGCATCTTGCCCATAAAAGAAATGTGTCCATCACATAACAAAACATGTCTAGATACCAAACCTTATGAAATCCAAGACTCAACCAATGAGTTCTGGACACATCACTAGGAATGGGTTTAGTTAAGAGAACATAATCACCTTGTTAGTCTATATGTATATACCCAATGGCAATGCCTTTTGTCTCTATGGCACAAGATACACAATCTACCTCTATAACCGACGTTGTTGTGCATCTGTGCTTCTTTGTTGCACCATGACATAGCTCTCCCACTCATAGTAAAGACATGTCCTGAGGTTAACTTAGACTCATCCGAGTTACCACCCTAATCAAAATTTGAGCATCCTCTCAACTTGAGGCCTGCTCCTTGATAGCAAAATGCTGAGTTATTAATACCACGAAGGCAGCATTTGATTCTCCTGATGACTTGTCAATCAGGAAGTCTTGAGTTACTTTGATAATGACTTGTCAAATTATCCGCAAAGTAATATCAGGTCATGTACATAACATGGCTTTCATTAAGCTTACTATGATACTAGGGTTAAGGACATTGTTCATTATCTCTATTTTGTCATCTGATTTAGAGTATTGAGCAAGACTCAAGGTTGAACCCTTCTCAACTAGAGTATCTATGGGTTAGGAATTATAAACCCAAAATCGTTCCAATGCATTTTTGATGTATACTTCTTGGGACGGCTTTGGGTTATTTCCACTCCTAGGACATACCTAGTTTCACCCATGTCCTTCGTTTCAAAGACATGGAATGACTACCTTTTAATAGCTTTAATTATCTCCAAGTTGTTCCTAGTCAATGGTATGTCATCAACGTGAGGAACGCAATTCCCATGTTGATCTTTTGACATGCACAATGGCCTTCTGAAACCATAGATAAGCCAAGATGGCTTTATGGAATCTAGAGTACCAAGAACCGGAAGATTGCTTAAGATCACATATGGATCTTTTAGAATGACACACATTGTCCTCTCGTCCCTCTGATACAAAATCAATGGGTTAGTCCATATGAATCTCCTTCTCAAGATCACCATTGAGAAAAACAATCTTTACTCCATTTCGAACAACTCAAAGTCCGAATGGGAAACCAGGGTTAGGAGTATCCGGGCCCGAACTTATCAATGGAACTATCCACCCGATGTTTTATCTTAAAGACTTACATCGGGGTGGAGTTTCAACGAGTTCTCAAAATCTGTCAGTGAGTCCATCTCATCCCTTATAGCATTCAATCACTCTTTGTAATTTGGTGAACCAACTGCCTCTTGATAAGAGGTAGATCCCTCAACTCCCAAGGGAGTGCATAGGAATATTTCCTCTTCGATTTGAAAAATCGTTAAAGAATTCTTCCATGCCAATTCTTTCAGGACATTCATTATTTGTCTGCCGAGGTGAGAAATCCCTCCCCCTTTCTCTAAGAGGTAACTGACCAGGTGTTCCTAACCTTTTCTCTAAGAGGTATGGAAACCTGAGTATGAAGAGAAGATTACTCCCACTATCCATTGAAGGTGGGATCCTAAACATGAGAACTAATTGCATGTTCAGGAATAACTCTCCTCAACAATTGGAGATTGAGGACTAGGGGTGTTCATTTTTCGGTCTGGACCGGACCTGGATCGAAAACCGGCCCTGGACCGGACCGGACCGGGAGTAGTCGGTCCGGTCCACGGTCTTGGCTATGTCCAGTTTCGGTCTTCGGTCCAGGTCCGGTCTGGACCGGGCGGACCGTGGACCGGACCAAGGACCGATTTTTTAGGGTTTTTGTTTGAGTTTTTGTTTTTGAGATTTGACTTTTGAGAATTCGTGAACCAACCTCTCCACTTCTCCAGGCTCTCCTCGTCGTCCTCGACTCCTCCTGTGGCTCCTGAAGTTCTTCTCTTCTCTGCTTTGCTGCCTCTGCAACTGCTCTGCGTCTCTGCGTGCGACTCTCCATCAGTCATCACTTGATTCACTTCAGGCAGTGGCTCTCTGTCTCCGTCCGACTCTCCGGCGGTCCGGCCTGGCCTCTGCTCTCGCCACTCGCCTCTCGCTAGCTGCTTCAGTGCCTCTCCTCGACCTCGACTTGAGTTTGGACTTTGGAATCTCGAGTTGTCGACTTTCCACCCCAGTCTCCGGGCTCCATCGACCATCGGCTCCACCACCGACGACGGCTCCAGTCTCTGGACTCTCTAGCTTGCGCCGTGCGGCCTCCCCTCTAACTCAGCAACTCTCTCGACTCTCTCTCTGTCACTGTGACCCACCGGTGACTGTTTCAAAGGTCCAATTCCTCAATTCCATTTGAATCATTTGATTTCTCAAATTTCAATTGTTTGCTGCAACTGCAAGCCTGCATTTCTGAATCTGGGACATTGTTTCATTTGTTTGGTTGTTTTATTGTTTGTATTAATTTGGTTTGGTCTTCTTTGCTTGCCCACTGCCCAATTTGAACTTTGAATGGGCTATGACTAGGCAACCCTTTCCCCCGTTTCTCGTTGCTTGTTCTTGGAATGGATTTCGTTGCTTGCTTTGGGTTTTGTTGATTGTTGCAGTGTTGCTTCTAATGGACTCCATTAATGGAGCTTTGAGATTCGACGAAGCTCATTGAGCAAGGAAGTTGAATCAGAACCTTCCCTCCCTGCTCTATTTTGTGTAAAACTTTAGCTTGGTTCAGTGTGTTTTATTGTTAAAGTCTATTTTGATTAGTGCAAACTTGATTAAAGAATGTGCCCTGATTGTGGAATCAAGCAATGAAAGTTTACTCAAGGATAGCTGATTTCAAGTTGGTTGATGAATTATGAGATTTCTTAATGTTTAGGCAACTGTGTAGTGCTCTCTTATTATTGCTAGTTGCCTAGTTTTGCAAAATTATGGTGTTGTTTCTTAGTTTGACCTTTACTAGGATTAGTACTTTTAGAACCTAGCTTATGGTTTTTACAAGAATAGGTGCATCTCATTTGAATGGGAATGTGCAATTTTTGAATGGGAGTACTTTTGGGAAGAGGAATTGTTATTGTTATTGTTATTGTCACAAGGTATTTGACATTGTCGTAGTTGAGTCTAATTGTTTAATATATGGAAAACTGAATTTCAGGTGAACGTTTGACATCCTTCTTTTCTTACATTTGTCATCACGAAGTCACTTACAACTTGCTCTCGAAATGTAAGTTTTGAGTTTTCTAGGTTTAGTTTGTTAAAGTACCATTATGTATTCATGTAATCATGTGTGTTAGTGTGTGTGTACTATTAATAACATATTTATTGTTTTAAATAACTTGTCAATGTTAGATGTCGAGCTCCAAATCCAAGGAGAGAGGTGCTTCGGAAATGGAAGAATCGGTTGACATACATAAAGGGCCGACTGAGCACCAACCGAATGCGGCCCCTATTGAAATACAAGAGGAAGAAGAGGCAAGTGCAAAAGCAACACAAACTAAGAGTACGGGGAAGCAAGTGGCTAGAAAGTCTACTCAAAGAACCGAGTGTTGGGACCATTTCGAGGAAATCAAAGAGAATGAAAAAAGAGTGGCCGGTAAGTGCAAGTATTGTGGTGTTATTTATAAGGCTGACTCTAATAAGAACGGAACGAAGAACTTGAAATATCATTTTCCAAGATGCCCTGAAAACCCGAACAACAAAAGCAAACAAACACAAAGTCAGTTGGTTTTTGAGAAGGATCCAAATAATGAGGGAGAAGCTTCATTGAAACCATGGGTATTGAATTCTCATGAGGCTAGAGAGTCTATAGCCAAAATGATTATAATTGATGAGTTGCCTTTTAGATTTGTCGAAAATGTGGGATTTAGGCAAATGATGGCTTGTTGTTGTCCTTCACTGAATATGCCATCACGCATTACCATAGCTAGAGATATTTATCATATATATGTGGATGAAAGAGTGAAGATGAAAGAATATTTGACACATTCATGTCAAAGGGTGTGTGTTACAACTAATACATGGACTTCACTTCAGAGGATCAACTACATGGTTATAACTGGCCACTTTATTGATAATGATTGGAAATTGCATAAGAAAATATTGAATTTTTGTCCAATTTCTAGTCATAAAGGCGATGATATAGCTCTTGTCCTTGGAAAATGTTTAGATGATTGGGGTTTATCTTCTAAGTTGTACACTATTACTGTTGATAATGCTGCGAGTAATAGTACTGCTTGTACTGCCCTTATTGCTGACCTTGAGCGACATGGCCATTTTCTTTTCTATGGTGGGGAATTCTTACATGTTAGGTGTGTTGCTCACATACTTAATTTGGTCGTATGGGATGGGTTGAAGGTTGTTGGGAAATCAGTTAAGCATGTTCGAGCTGCTGTGAGGTTCATTAGGCAATCTCCCAGTAGGTTGCAAAGATTTCAAGAATGCGTAGTTGCTGAAAAAATAGACAGAAAGGCTTCTTTGTCTCTTGATGTCCCTACTAGATGGAACTCCACTTATAAGATGCTTAAGACTGCATTAGTTTATGAGCATGCATTCACAAAGTATAGCAAAAGGGACCCTTATTATAATGTGGAGTTGGCTAAAGATAATGATGCTGACAGACCTCCTAACTCTAATGACTGGAAACAAGTTAAACACTTGTTAGTTTTTTTGGAGGTTTTCTATAATACTACTTTGCATTTGTCTGGTACTTCTTATGTGACTTTCAACCTGCATTTCTATGAGATTTTGGATATTCATAGTATGTTAAGTGAATTAGAGGAAGTTGTGGAGACCATTGATAATGATGAAGAAAGTGAGGATGTTGAGGGGATTGGATTTTCTACAGTTACAAACTTCAAAGAAATGGCTAAGAGGATGAGGATGAAATATGAGAAGTACTATGGCACACCTGAGAAAATGAACCCTTTGTTGTATGTTGCTCCTATCTTTGATCCTAGGTGCAAGTTGGAGGGTCTTCAACTCTCTCTATGTGATGTGTTTGGTGAAGAACATGCTAGTGCAGTAGTTTCAAAAGTGAAAGAGAAGTTAGAAACTTTATTTGATGAGTACTGGCAATTGTATAAGCCAAAGACTCATCATACTAGGCAAAGTACTGAGGTACAACCTGAAGTTGAGGAGGGACTACAGGGTAATGCATCTAGTAGAGGTTCCTCGTTTTATCACTGACGATTAAAAAAGAAGTTAAAGGGGCCAGATGGAGGAAGAGGAATCACCAAGACGGAGTTACAAAAGTACCTAAATGAGGGACTTGAAGAGGATGAAATGGGGGAAGATGTGTTGGGATGGTGGAAAGTACATGGTCCTCGGTATCCTATGGTTGCTCGTATGGCTCGTGATGTATTGGCCGTGCCTGCTTCTACGGTTGCATCAGAGTCGGCATTCAGTACAGGAGGACGTACTCTTGATTCGTTCAGAACTTCTTTAACTCCAAAGGTAAATGATTAAGTATTATATTTCTTGACCTTGTGTTATAAATTTACAACTTATTGATCTTGAGTTGACTTATGAATTTTGTTTCATTTGATTGCGTGAAGATGGTTCAAGCACTTATATGTGCACAAGATTGGTTGCGGCCAAGTAGTAGATTAGATATGGATGACTATTTTGATGAATTGCGGGACCTTGAGAAGGGTAATTTTCACCTTTTCATTTCTTTTTTAGTTTCCAATATATGGTTCATATGATTACATGTTCTAATTTTTATTTTTGTTCTTTGTATTGTGTTTATTTTAGACCTTGCTCAATTGAGTAGTAAGGATAACGTGATTGATGTGGGTGATACTTTGAACATTTAGTATTGAGGTAATTTTTTTTTGCATTGTTACTTTGACTTTCCTTTTCGCTAAATTAATTGTTGGTTTTATATTTACTAACTCAATTTTTATTTCATTCAAATACTACTTGAGTTATTAGTTGAAGATTTGAAAGAGGAGCACATTCTTGCAACATAATCTTTCCCCAAGAATCCAAGTCGAACATGTGTTGCAACTTTGAGATTGACATCGGCAGGCATCAAGCATTCATTTGAAGAACATGTTTTGTAATTAGTGATTTAGTGTCGTGTAACTTTGGTTATGTAATTCACTTTTAAGTGTAATTGGTCTGTATTGAATTTAGAATTTCAATTAGTTCAAACAGCATTCAACTTTCAGCAGGTTTGCCAAATTGTCAGTTACAGTTTGTGGGCTTCGATCGAATTGTGTGGAATTGCTGCTGAGAACCAGTCCGGTCCGGTCCGGTCCCGGTTCTGATCGGTCCGGTCCGGTCTTCGGTCCAGCATCATGCGTTTTTTCGGTCTTCGGTCCAGCCGGTCCGGTCCGGTCCTGGACCGATGAACACCCTTATTGAGGACGAATCTCGTTCTCCTTGACAGACAAACCTTCACCATTCTTACCAAGTAAGGAATGTGTACCATCCTCGGTGACTTAGTGAGAATTCAAATCCTCCCCCTCACCGAGAGGCGGTTGAAAGTGTTGTTGTAACGCATACAAATTGAGGTCCTTTTAAATTTCACCAAATGCTAGAGAACTCATCCTTAAGAAAATCGACATTACGGGATTTTGTTTCACGAAGAAATATTCATGATCTCGATTGGTTCGAAGAGTTTTAATATTTCGTCCCAATTGAGTCCTACTACCGCTATAAAGTGTATGATCACATCAAGTACTTAATAACGGTGAGATAGTCGGTACATATACCTAAATCATGAATACATGTGGCTCCATGACATGCTTTGATATTCATGGACCCGCAGATGTCTAAAGTGAACGAACGCTAAGGGATTCGATGCCCTTGAAACCTTACAAAAAGGATTTCTTATTCCTTTACTAGCTAGACATAACTCACATTTTGTACCTTAAGCCTAGTGAGTTGGTCTTAAAAAGGTCATCTTTAGCTAGTCTATTAACCCTATCTTGACCCTCATGGTCAAGTCGAGCATGCCTAAAACAGAGTCGAAAATAAGACAAGGATGGAAGATGTTCTTTTTCATCCATTGAAAACACCTTTCAATGTGACATGGCCAAACAAATCACCATGCCATATGATGCCTAAGACATCTAGACGAAAATTAAAGAAAACTAAACTTAGGGACAGAAGACACAAGGAAACATCGCACTCCATGTGCATAGAGAGCACCGGGAAGAGACAACGCAGTCCCTTCAAGGAGTCTAGAATGATTTGTCCTTAATTGAAGAACATTTTTTTCATCGTCGTTACCTAAAACAACAATTTGTGAATCCACCGTGTAGTGGTGAAAGTTCACAAAAATCAACTCGTTCTCGAACTGTGTGCTTGGTTCCTCCCGTATCTGCAATCCACTAAGGATCACAGTTCGCAACAAATGCTTGGGAGCGCACACATTATCCAGGAGGGGCAGTGGAAGGAGGTACCTTAATCGACTTAGGACAATCCTAAGCATAAGATGCCTAATTTTCACAATCATAGCACTCACACGTGCTGTATGCTTCTTTTTATTTCCTTAGCCTTTTTCCCTTTCGCAATACCATTCTTAGGTCCAGCACCTTATGAGGGAATAGATCCGGACGAACCTGATGCTGAACTAATCCCACTCATACTCAACAGTGGGGTGACGTTTAATTCCCCCACTAAATCGACATTGATGTAATAGGACAAAGTATAACATCTTGATCGATCAATTCTCGAATCACTTTTGGTATGCTTTTAAGTTTTCTAGATACTGTTCACTTAAAATACCATCTTTGTCATCCTATGAGACCTAGAACCTAGTGAGTGTCATAATATTTCACGTTCATTCAGAAGAAACTGAATCTTCTGACATTATGTATCATAGTCAGCGCTATCAAGTTCTTTATTGGTAAACAAATTACCAACCTTATTTTAATTGCCATATCTAAAGGTATATATTCTATAAAGTGGACATTAGGCATATCTTCAAATAAATAAATTATCAAAAACTCCATTATCCATGTCGTATGATCGAAAGTTTCGCTAAACTCATAATCATCTGATACAAGCATGAATTAGAAGTTTTTATAACTTATTTATCACAATTTTTCATGAAACAAAATTTATGGAGAACATTACGGTTAAACATATTAATATTCCAGAAATATCACGAAGATATCATAACTTTATGTAACCAAATTTATATGAAGTTATCTCATTATATATAACTTCTAATATGTCATTTAGAACTCTATCAATGACATCTCAAACATGAATTTTAGATTATCATATAAAACACATTTATATAATAAAATGAATCTATAATGCGAAACATATTCGGAATATAACATGTTACAAAAGAAGTTCATAAAAGGCCCAAATAGTATTATATAAAACACATTTATATAAATATATAAAATGAAACTTATCCAAATGTTATTCGCAAATTATAAAACACATTTATAATGTTACGAATTTGAATTTCATGAAACCAATTCATAAAATACTGCTAAATTGCATAATTAGCGGGTAATATGAAACGAATCCACATTTATTAATTTGGGCAAGGATAAAAAAATGTTAAAACAATTAGCAAATTTACTACAACTCATGTGGTTCGTATATATAATATGCATTTATATAATACTACTAATTGGTGATTGACATGAAACATATCCATGTAATCGAATGCAATATAATTTTGTAACATGAAATATATTCAAATAATAATCGCAATTAACTATATATAAAACAGATCTATATAACAGTAAAGTTTGGATGTAACGAATTCATTGTAAGACTCGCAAATTATATAAAACGTATTCATATAATATTGCAAATTTAAAATTTATGAAACAAATCCATAAGAGGATCAAATATCTTATATATCCAAATAATAGCATGAAGTAACTACAAGAATGATAGAACATTTAACTGATTCGTAATCGCTCATGTTTTGGCATAAAGTTATTAAATTATGAAACGTAGTCATGTAACTAAATATTATATAAAACATATTTATATAATGTAACTTATGAAACATATTCATTTATCGACCAAGGAGATCCTCATATCACATAGATATTTATCGAGTTCGAGTAAAACAAATTTACGTCCTACGTACTAATCATATATATGAAACGAATTCATATAACTTCAAACCAATTGATTGATAACAAGTTAACTAGCATGAAAATTTCAAATCGACACATATATAAAACGAATTTATATACGACATTAAACATATTAATGTAACTTATGAAACATATTCATTTATCGACTAAGGAGATCCTCATATCACATAGATATTTATCGAGTTCAAGTAAAACAAATTTATGTCATGCATACTAATCATATATATGAAACGAATTCATATAACTTCAACCCAACTGATCAATAACAAGTTACTCAGCATGAAAATTTCAAATCGACACATATATAAAACGAATTTATATACGACATTAAACATATTAATGTTTTTATAGCGAAATCATGCATTTTGAACTAATTGAAAATCTCAATTCAACGAATAAATTAACTGCATGAAACTTTATCAACTTGAGCGTTATAATTTAATTAAAATCATGCTATGAATAATGATAATAATTAAAGAATAATGATCGGAAAAATAATTTGGGCCCAAAAGCTAGGAGAGTGCTAGTATTTATGAAACAGATTTTGGGTTCCAAAAATAAAATTGGCCCAAAAAATGATGGGGGCCGGTCAAAGCAACATGGAGGGTTTTAGTCGCATTCTTTATCTCCTCCCCCAAACCCTAAGCTGAGTCACTCTCTCTCTCTCTTCTTCTCGGTGTCCCTCTGCCTTCGAACTCTATCCACCTTCCTCGACCTCCCCTGACTCTCTTCTCCTCTCGACCCCTCGCCATGCTTATGGAGCACCGAACTCCATCGTTCCTTGGCCATGGAAGGCTCTCTGCCTTTCGAATTTCTCTCTCTTCCTCATGCCCCATGTCGCCACCCTCAACCCCATGGTGGACGACGGGCATTTGACTGAGGAACCCATATGAGGAAAACCCCCCACCCGCCGTCGAAAACCAAGGATAACCCACCAGTGTGTAGATCGGCCGCAACTGAGCCGGAAAACACTAGCCGAGCATCGAATGCGCCTCTCACGCGGTGGCGCGTGACCCACACGCGCCGCCAATTCTGGTGGATTTCGCGGATCCTTTGCCTTATTTGAGTAGATCGACGGGCAAGGGTGCGGCTGGAGGAAGAAGAATGGCCATTTAAGCATTCGGCGGCGGCGCGTGTGCCACACGCGCCACCCTTCCCCGGTGGTTTCTAATGGGTGAGGTTCGGACCTCTTTCCGTTTTCTACGCTTTCTTCCCCTCCCCTCCCCTTCTTTCTTTTTTTTTTAATTTGGGTTATGTGATGGCTTTGACCGAAGGCCACAGCTGCCACAATCGCAACCACATAGGCGCAAGTGGTTAGGAGTTAGGGTTTCGTGGAATCTCGGATAGAGGGAGATTAGGGTTAGTGTCGTGGATCTCAGACAAGAACGAATTTGCCTTTTGTTAACTAATTTCACATGGTAATAAAAAGGCTCATGCTGTTTTAATTGTGTATTGATGATGATTAACCAACTAAGCATGTTTTTCGCATATTAATCTAGATATGGGTAGATCTAGGCATGAACTTGATTAATTTGAGCATGACTTCGATTAGCATATAATCGTACGAAAGAATCATGCTTTAAATAATTAGACTGTAATTGGTTATAACATATTTGCAAGAATCAATCTCAGCAGGACGAATTAACACATAGTCAGTGAGCACGACTAGAAAACTAATCTTTAGCCAATACACGATATTAAGGACATAGAAGCATGCTTTTGGTTATATAATTACTGAAATTAAAACAACTGATTATGTAGTCATGCATGTTCTGGAATCTAAGTGTGCTTGTTGTTCAGCCAGGGTTCACAGATTTCATAAGTCATAAATATTCATGAATCTGCTCTATGGAAAGCTCAATTTGTTGTTGATTCTGGGCAAGCATACACAGAAGCTATAAATTTGCATAATTACGAAAATTAGGCAATTAATCATATATGCGTAGTTTCAAAACAAGCATGCTTAGTATTCAGATCTTTAAATGCATTAAACGAGACTAATCCAAACAGTTTTTGGCTCTGATACCGCTGTAGGAAGAATTAGGACTAACCTGGATGCAGAAGTACACTGTCGGTAATAGTCCACAATAATAAAAATACCAGTCTTCGCCAATCCGAATACCGAGCGGCTACTAGAGTCGCTTTTAGAGATGTCCACGCCCTACACCCGAGAGCCCGACGGATGGTGGCTCAGCCGTGAGAGAGAATTAGGAGAATATGAGAGATGTAATATTAGTGTCATGGCGTCTCACGAGGCTAACCCCATTAAACCTCTTTATATAGGTTAGGGGTAGCAAGGGTTGTCACCCTAGGCGACTTAAGTGGCCGTCGGGCCTAATCTCATTAGGCCCGTCCTACAAAGCTCTTGGGACATTTTATAAGCAACACCAAATTTTTCCAAACAAGATAATAAACAGCGTACCTTTTTACAATTTTGGAACTGTTGGCGTTGAGCTCCTAGAGCGGCAAGCTTATCAAGTAAATCATCGGTATCATAAGCAGCATCCTTGAGCTTCCCAATGAACTCCAACCGCATGTCATTGAGCTTTTACCCCTGTGCTTGCATGGCATCCACATTACACGGCACAACGTGGATGGTTTTGACAGTGCTCTCAAGGCTCCAAATGAATCATTTTTTCTATTATTCAGGATTGTTACTGCCCAGATCATATGGCTTACTAGCACATTAAAACTGTCAGTTGTGTGTTTAATCACTAATCAGGCTACAGAGCAGGCTTGCAATCATTTGTTGTTTTAGTATTGCCTAAGCAACAGACATTTCTTCCCTTGGAGCAGACTCTATAGTATAATCCCCAAACTGTGTTTATTTATCCCCTAAATTCTAGGAGTTAACTAAAATTTTGAAAACCTTGTAATTTACAGCAAATGAAGTATATCTTTTTAGAAAGAATAGTTGAACAGAATTAGCCAATCATGTATATGTTTCTATGTATCTTTGTGGATCTGTTTTCATTCTGAAATTCGAATCTAAATCCAAATACATACCTTGTATCGTGCCTGACCACAGTATTTGTTTTGGGTGGGGAGGGGGGTAAGATATAGTAGCATTACCCCTATATTATAAATAAGCTTTTCCATAGGACCCTTTTTTTTAGCTTTGTAGTTGTATTGTTGGAATTGTGGCTGGAAGAAGCAACATGAAACAGCCAAATGAGAAACATTTTTGTCTTCTAGACAAGGTAAGTCATATCTTTTAATTCTTTTCATTTCTTTTTCTACTTTTAGGTACTCACGTAAGCATCTCTCTGTTGAGAACTTGCGGTGTATGAGTCAACTGGGAATCCATGGAAAGAACATTTTGGGTCTGACCTTCCATAGGAGGAAAAAAGTTGGCTTCTCCTCAGAAACTTCAGGATCAGAATCGCATTCACTTTGCCATTCTTTGTACACACACTCCAAAGAAATTTGCTGCAATATTGTATTATGCTGCTAAAGTTGCTTGTGATGGTTGCTGGGCAATTTCGGGGCAGTCGCCGTTGTTCATGAGTCTGTTGATCTCATTGTATAAGAACTTGCTTCTAAATGAACCCTTATTCTCACTCAGCACAGATGTCCTAAGAGGTTTGAATGTACTTTCAGGTTTTTATTTGCATTGCTGAAGCATGTCTTGCTCTATGTAGTGGCTGAAGTTTATGGTCGTGTAACAGTGAGCCCTTGGGGTTAGGGTTCTGTTCTTTAAAACCGATCCGTTTATGTATGCATGGTATGACTTTAGAGTTGTACAAACACTTTCCCGAGCTTGAGAATTGTACACAACCGGATTTATGTATATGGTTTCGCATATATGCTTTTCTGATGCATGTATCAAACAAAGTTTTTAATACTTCTTTTTCATACTTCAGTCATATAGCTGACTTCGTCATGTCTAATCAAGCCAGATTCCAACAAAGTCTCCTCTTGTTGTACCTTCAAACACCCCCCCCCCCAAAAAAGAAAAGAAAAAGGGCGTCGCAGCTATCAGTTGAGTAACTTGGTCTGCAAATTTATTATGCATTCAAGCGTCCAGGGTGAGTTCTTGGGGATTAGGTCTCCCTACTTCCTCTTGCATGTTCATGGCTTTGTTTCTTTAGTGAATCCATAATAGATGATGATAGTAGCGCTTTATTTCCATCTGCTGGTTCTGTATGTTTTAGTACCTTTGACCATTATATATATTGCTAAGATAACGAAGTAAATGTCATGTTTATGAGAGCAAATTGATGATAAATTATTAGGTATTCCCGAGATCATGTAATCTCATTGCCTTGTACTTATATATTTTTCAACATGTATTTGTCACACAAAACCTATATCATATACTCGAAAATATATACTCCCGGAAGCGATGTTAGCAAAATATATATTAATAATTGCCTATATGATAAATACACATTGAAAAAACATATATATGTGGTAATGGGAGTATATGCTCCCGGGAGTATATAATAATTTGCCTTTGTCATATGAGTCATTATTGATATATATTTAGCTTATGTAACTTTCAGGAGTACATACTCCTGAGTGTATGATTTAGACGTCCTTAATTGCTACCCTTCACTTCTAATCGCTTAATTGAAGAGCATATGGTATTTGATCTCTTTCTTCACAACACCCCCCCCCCCCCAAATAAATAAAAAAAGAAATACCCGCATCCACATTCACACAAGAAACAACCAACTGTGTTGGTTACTTCATATGGTGGAAATTAAAGAGACATGGGATAGATTGATATTCCCAACCATGGACTAATTGGAAGATGTGATACACGACATGAAATATAATACAAATCTAGAAAAAATGTTTATGTGAACTTTCTTTGATAAAAGAGTTATTTTGT
>JACYFF010031957.1:9958775-9975106 GCA_017589665.1 Selenicereus undatus | reverse complement strand
TTAATTTGACACGTGGCAACGTGTTATTAGGCGAAATAAAAATATTGAATTTTCCACGTGGCAGGTATTGATTGGATAGATAATTTTTGTCTCCTACAAATTCCCCCTTCGAGACCTAACTGCGTAAATAAGACTTTGATTGTCTTCGCCTCCCCCCCTTTCTTTTTTTTTTTTGAAAGCGGCTGGGTCTCGAATATTCGACAAGTGCAAATAATCTGAAATTGAATCGGTTTTTTTTTTTTTTAGTGTCCATCCCAATTTTTTTTTTTTGTGTGTGGACTGGGCCTCTTCTTTTTTTTTTTTTTTTGGAATTCAGACGGGACATGGGAATCGTACTGTAGGCAAAAATTTTATCAGAATAATGCTCTCCTTCCTGTTTTGGTTCTCCTGCAAAGATCTGCCCTGCTTCATAAATTTGAGCAAATGAAGAAATTAAGGAAGGCATGACAGAATATGATTTCACCAAATATTCTAGAGTATATTTCTTTCCTGAATCATCTGAATGATAAACGGCTAGGTTAAGAGTTGATTGGTGAAGCTCTTGCATATATATATATATATACAATGACTACGTAGAAGCATCCATCGAAAGAAGAACATTCCCAGTCACAAGTTTTGTGAGTTGATTTGGGTTGGTTATGTGAGATTTCTTCATCTCTACCTGCTCTGTCCGCCCTCTCTGTTTTTGTTTTTTTGTTTGTTTTTTTTTTCTTCAATTTTCTCTCGCCGTGTGTAAAGGAGCAATTGGAGGATGTATGAGTGGAACTTGAGTGGGAGTGCGATTTGAGTAGCTGTAGTGCCACTGGGTATTTCCATGGCTGGTTGTGCGAAGCCTGTGTGTGAATTGCAGAGTTGGAAGCCTGTTCGTGAATAGCAGAGGAAGAAGAGAATAATTAATACTAAGTTTCTCCAGGGTGTTGCTCTCACAACACCTCATCGGAATTTCACTTTGAACTCCTTCCCGATGT
This sequence comes from Selenicereus undatus, assembly GCA_017589665.1. NCBI lineage: Eukaryota > Viridiplantae > Streptophyta > Magnoliopsida > Caryophyllales > Cactaceae > Selenicereus > Selenicereus undatus. Next base: position 9,974,138 of record JACYFF010031957.1, on the reverse strand, counting down.
GTGGCCATGCGCGGACTCTCTTTTCATTTGATTTTTTTTTTTTTTTTGCTTGGGCCGTGGGTGTGTGTGAATTTTTTTTTATTTTTTTTTGCACATAAAATAACACCTGCCCCTTTTTTTTTTTTTGGTGTGTAGATCAAATATTCGCAGTGTAGCATACCTCGAGCGCCAGACTGAAGAGATTATTTACGCCACGATTTGCACAAAGAGTATGAGAACCTATTATTAATTTTCGACCCTTTGAATGGTTTTACCCGCAAGGGCCCATCAAAGTCGCTTTTGAACTATAAATTTTCGACTTTTGGATGACTTTGCCCGCAAGGGCCCTCCAAAGTCGCCTTTGATAATGAAATTTTTCGACCTTTGGATGGCTTGCTCGCAAGGGTCCTCCAGAGTCGCCCTTGATTATAAAATTCTTCGACCTTTGGATGATTTGCCGCAAGGGCCCACCAAAGTCGCATTTGATTATGGATTCTCGACTTTTGGATAGCTTGCCCGCAAGGGTCTTCCAAAGTCGCCTTTGATTATAAATTTTCGGCCTTTGGATGACTTGCCCGCAAGGGTCCTCCAAAGTCGCATTTGATTATAAATTTTCGACCTTTGGATGACTTGCCTGCGAGGGCCTACCAAAGTCGCATTTGATTATGGATTTTCGACTTTTGGATGGCTTGCCCGCAAGGGTCTTCCAAAGTCGCCTTTGATTATAAATTTTCTTCGACCTTTGGATGGCCTACCCGCAAGGGCCCACCAAAGTCGCCTTTTGATTATAAAATTGTTCGACCTTTGGATGGCTTGCCCGCAAGGGTCCTCCAAAGTCGCATTTGATTATAAATTTTCGACCTTTGGATGACTTGCTTGCGAGGGCCTACCAAAGTCGCGTTTGATTATGGATTTTCGACTTTTGGATGGCTTGCCCGCAAGGGTCTTCCAAAGTCGCCTTTGATTATAAATTTTCTTCGACCTTTGAATGGCCTACCCGCAAGGGCCCACCAAAGTCGCCTTTTGATTATAAAATTCTTCGACCTTTGGATGGCTTGCCCGCAAGGGTCTTCCAAAGTCGCATTTGATTATGAATTTTCGACTTTTGGATGGCTTGCCCGCAAGGGTCACCCAAAGTCGCATTTGATTATGAATTTTCGACTTTTGGATGGCTTGCCCGCAAAGGTCACCCAAAGTCGCATTTGATTATGAATTTTCGACTTTTGGATGGCACCAAATTCGAATTTGATTATAATTAATTTCCCCTTTTTTTTTCTTGGATGGCTTGCTGTGCGAGTCAGCATCAAGTAATTTTCCCTATTATAAAGATGGAGGTCACGCTCTTGTTGTCACCAACTTGGATAACGGGGGTGTATGTCGATAACATGAAGGAGGTGATTAGGGTGCCGTTGCTACCAACTTGAAGGAAGAGCCCTGCGTTGCCAATACGAAGGAAGAGATTATGAGACCGTCGCTACCAACTTGAAGAAGGAGGCCTGCTTTGTCGCTGATGCTAACCTAAAAGAGGGGTTATGACACCGTCGCTACCAACTTGAAGAAGGAGGAGCTTTGGCTATTGCCCCCTAATTTAATGGCGTGTTAAGAGTCTACAACTTAAACAATGCAAGGGTTGACTTAGCGCCTTTAAGGGTCACAAGCTTCAATGATTAAGGCTTAATGACTTCAGAGTCTACCACCTTAGTGACAATATAAAGTCTGTTTAGACAACACAAATGTTTGCTTAATGACTTGAGAGTCAGCAACTTTAATGATTTGGGGGTCTTGAACTTCAAAGACTTCGGCTCTTCTTAAACTTCAAAGACTTAGGAGTTTTATGCTTGTGATAACTTGATAGTTCTAAACTTTAATGACTTCAGAGTCTTTATCTTTGAGGACTTAGGAGTCTTGCTTAGGATGAATAAAATGCCTTTGGCATCTTAAACTTTGAAAACTTAGGAGTATTTATCTTCGATGACTTGGAGTCTAATTTGATGACTTGAAAGTCTTTAGCTTGTGAGACCTTGTTGTCGTTAACCTTTGATGACTTGGGAGTCTTTGTCGTCAACGACTTGTGAGTCTTGAACTTGGGAGACTTAAGAATTTTTAATGTTGATGACTTCTTGAGAGTCTTTAATGTTGATGATTTCGATGACTTGTAAGTGTTGAACTTGGGAGACTTAAGAGTTTTTAATTTTGATGACTTGAGAGTCTTTAATTGGGGAGACTTGTGAGTCTTGAACTTTGAAGACTTAAGAGTCTGATTTTGATGACTTGAGAGTCTTTGTCTTTGATGACTTGTGAGTCTTGAATTTTGAAGATTTAAGAGTCTTTAATGTTGATGACTTGAGAGTCTTTGCCTTTGATGACTTGTGAGTCTTGAATTTTGAAGATTTAAGAGTCTTTAATGTTGATGACTTGAAAGTCTTTGCCTTTGATGACTTGTGAGTCTTGAATTTTGGGTTACTCCTCTTGCAAAGCATTTTTTTAATATGATCCTAATAAATGATCAATCAGATTCTTCAGTGTCTTCTTCATCTAATGTGACCTTTCCTTCATTTGCAAGTTGCAGGACTTGTCCCCTGAATGCCTTACACTTCTCTATAGGATGACTGACGATCCTGTGATACTTGCAATAGTTGGGGTCATTAGTTCTTCCAATTTCTTCAGGACGTCTTGACTCTGGGAGTTGTACAAGTCCTGTCTCAAGAAGTTTGTCAAGCATTTTTGGTGCATCATACTCAGAATAAGAATATTCGTTCTTTTCAGAATCTCTTAGCATGGAGCCTCTATTTCTTGACGATGCCATTAATTCACCATCATCGACTTGTCTTCCATAGTTGGCGATTGTAAGCTCCATGTCATGAGCTCGTGTTGCTAATTCTTGGAAAGTATTGGGCTTGTTTACCTGCAAAGCGTATAAGATATCCCACTCCATTCCTTGAGCACACATCTCAACAGCAGAAGATTCAGGCAGTGATCCTTGCACTTCAACGAGAGGGTACGCCAACGATGGATATAATCTACGACTTGCTCTTTATCGCATTGCCTAGTATTAGTTAATTCACTTATGCTGACCACACGGCGTGTGCTATAGAAGCGATTCAAGAATTCATTTTCCATTTGCCCCCAACTATCGATGGATGTAGAAGCAAGGTTTGCATACCAGTCAAACGCAAGACCTTTAAGAGATCGCACGAATTGCTTTACTAAAAGGTCACCACTCGTGCCAGCGTTATTGCAAGTCTCGATGAAGTGCGCTATATGCTGCTTTGGGTTCCCTTTGCCATCAAATTGATGAAATTTTGGAGGTTGGAATCCCTGAGGCATCCGCAGTGCATCAATCCTTTTCGTATAAGGCTTACTGTAACGGTGAGTTTTGTGAGAACCTCCTTGTAGATGAGTCTTTACCGCATCCGCTATCAAGTTTTGAATTTGCTCAATTGACATTGAATCACTTTTTGGATTGGGCTCATCATCATACTCCTTGTTGTGATTGGACTCTTTGTCAGAATCTTTACTGCTTAAGCATTTGTTGAAAGCTTTACACGTCCGCTTCCCCAGCTTCTTTGTCAAATCAGCAATCTGTTTGCTTTGACGCTTGATTTGAGCATCCTTTTTCGCATTTTCCTTTGAGAGTCTATCGAGTGTGGCCTTCATATCTGCCAATTGTTCCTCTAAGTTGATAGCCTCTGTCACCATGACTGGCATGATAACGGTGTCAGAGGATTCGACTTCAACATGTGAGAAAAGTGAATCCCTTGAAGATGTTGGTGAAGAATCACTGCTACCATAGTCATCATCCTCCTCACTGATAGATTGGAAGACAGGATTAATGTAGGTTTGGAATTTTTCCAGTCCACATGGTAGAACCTCCTTTATATTGGAGATAGCAAGAGTTTTTAGCTTCAAATTAGGGAGACAAGCAATTTGATCGACTCCATCAGCAGGCAAGTTGAAGCCAAAGTTTTGAGTTTTGCGTGACTGCAAAGTTGGAGCCACAACTTGTTGTTTTAAGGTGATGGATGCAGCAGCTTCGGTCATGCTCCTAATCATCGCCTTGGTGCTTCGATTGTCAGATGCAATATTAGCGTTTGCGGATCCTTCAGATGTAGATTCGATAGTCTCCTTCTTCAAAGCGTTCTTGGGGGCCATGTTATCTTTGAAGGAGTGCAAAGTTTGTATTTTGGAGAAAGAGATGAGAGGCAGAGAGGTCCCACCTGGCGTGCCAAATTTGTAAACACAAATTTCGAGCCTAAAATAAATTAGACAAGAAATTGATGAACAAATTGAATTTTTGTATTTATATCAAAGAATGGGTACAATCTCTGTATAATTGTTACAAGAACAAGTATAATAAATCCTCTGATTCGATCTCCTTGAATAATCTTGAATAGTTTGTCTCGAGAGAGGGCCTAAGAGGCTTGATCTCTATCGAGGATTTGATCTCTGTAAGTAGACGGCACGTATTTGGAGTGCTTGTTGTCTTTTTCCAGAGAGAGTTTCTGAGCTCTTGTGAATTCTTCTCCAAAAATGCCGACCCCTGAATGGGAGAAGTAGCTCCCTTTTATAGAAGGATGGAATGAAATCTCCTATTAACTGTCCCTTAAAAGAAAAGGAATAATAATCCATTTTCTACATCATTTGTGACACGTGGCACTTTTTAATTGGCCGCCATAATTATTCGCCAAATATTTAATTTGACACGTGGCAACGTGTTATTAGGAGAAATAAAAATATTGGATTTTCCACGTGGCAGGTCTTGATTGGATAGATAATTTTTGTCTCCTACACTAACATCTCGAACTAAATGGACAAGGAAAAATGAAGGACTTAAGTCACCCATTAATTAGGCAACTAAGGTCAGAAAGTTACTGCTTGCGCTGGATAGAACGGGGCAGTAGCTCACTTGGTCTTCTAGTTGATTTCTCATGACTTTGAGGACCTCTTGGATTTCCTTGGACTTGTGAAGCTCTTGGGCTTGACCATCATCATGATCCTCCACGGGTACATCATGCTTGCTCCCCAAAAAAACCTCTTTTAAAAATGGCATTTTGAAGTTCAAGTAAAACTCCATAAAGTGCCTTTTACCATAGAATTCAAACAATGGAGAAGAAAAAAGATATTGTCAAACTTGGATTTGAAATGAAGTCACCCCAAAGGGATTTGTTGAACAAGGTTGTATGTAATGCCCTAGGAGATGTGCATCAGGTTTTTGGTTGAAACTTCATTTGAACTTATATATATGACTCTTTGTATATGCATGACTCTTTTTATATGACCCAATTGATATAAAATTTAACACAAATCGAGAGGAGCTTAAGGAAACTCGACTTGGTAGACTTGTGAGGACTGTAAAGAAACAAAAATGTATATAAAGGCTTGACTTCTCTAGGTTCTTTTTTTTAATTTAAAAATGATGTTTTGCATCTGCTACTTCATTGGTCTTGTTCAGTATACACGCTATACAAAGATGGTTTTCTTATGAATCAAACTTGTTTTAACTTTAATTTTTTAAAACATTTGAATTTGATTTTAAATGTTTGCTAATAATACAAATTAGTGGATAATATGACCGATTATGCATGCTTACGCATAATCGTTTATTAGTTAACCCTCAAATTTAAAGTGCTTGTTGGGCATGAAGAACCCAGCATAACTTGAAAAAATAGAGAGAAGAAATTTCACCAGGAAAAATAGATGACTATTGAACTTCCATTGAATTTTGTCCGTCCATCTAAGCCATTGACCACCAATTGTAGCAACTTTTCAGTTTTGCGAATTTATAGATAATTATTATGACCATACACGTGTAAATGAATGGAAAGTTTCAAAGTTTTGTAAATTTTAATTGTGTTAATTATCATGAGTTTTTAAATTGCATAGAAAATGTTTTTTGTTTTATCTATTATAAAACTATATATACGAATTATGATTGTGTTCGGTAATAGTATTTTGAGTAGTGTTTAGTATTTTGATGAAAACACTACACTAATTAGTTAATTTTTAGTGTTCGGTAAACTAGTGTTTGACTAGCATTTTAAGTAGCATTTAGTGTTTTAAGCAGTGTTTTTGAAAAACTTATAGTATTAACATTTGACATTTAAAAGTGGTGTTTCATATTTTTTAGCTAAAAAATATCTTTTTAATTTTTTTTTTTGAAAATTATCTATATCATTTTATGTTAATTTACATTAATTAGCTAGCATAACAACTAAATTTACCGAACACATTAGTTTCAATCGCTAATCTAAACAGTTATCCGCTAATAGCAAAATTAGAAATGTTATCCGTTATCTAAACAGTTATCCACTACCTAAACTGCTATCCAATACCTAAACAGCTAATTTTACCGAACACGGCCATAATATGAAATTCTAGAGGTTTTTTGAATAAAAAAATCAATAAATTTGTAAGTTAACTAAAACACACAAATTGTTATATATTTATTTTTAAAAATAAATATCATATATGCATGCACTTATGGAGGATAATTTAACCTATAAAATATGAATGTTGGCAAATGCTACTAAAAGAATAGGATCATGACCGCCTGAACTCTTTTTCTCTCTAAATCAAATCAAAAGAAATTTTGTACCTTTCGTTGGTAGTTTACACTGATAGTATTATCTTGTATATATAAGGTTTATAATTGTTGTCATATCGTACGTAACATTTAACACTTAATATTTGTATTTATGTCCAAAGAAATTATAACGCCCCAACTTGTAATCACCTGATTAACCTCAATCATTAGTCTTTAAGTCGCTAATCGTCTGGAAGAATACAGTTAAGATGTTACTGCAATCCCAGAGGGGATAAGTCTTAAATGACATACTTAACATAAGTATTATGGCACACTTTAGCTTACCTAGCTGCCACAACGTGTAATTTATACATATGCAAGTCAACGAAATTTCAGAAACCCACAAACTTATGTTTTGATGACTTTTGACTTCTTGAAATGTCATTGTGAGCTTGTCTAGACTTCATTGATTATTCCTTACCTCCCTTGTGCTGAGCAAGTAAGAACTCTATAATTTATTTATCTAAAAATATAAAACAAAAAAATATTCGTACAATGAGTCGAAACTCAATACGTTTACCCCTATATTGTAAAGGAAAGAAGTTCATTTTTCAATGAGCGCGTGTATTTCAATTTATTTTAGTTCAAAATCAGGGAGAGAGAGAATCACAATAAAACTATTACCGATTATTATTTGAAAGTGGAACTCCAAACTGATGAGCTCATATGTATATTGCGATTATTAAATAGGTGTACACCTGCCAGCCCGATCGAATAGCCTGACTTAAGGCCGCGTGGGTGAATTGAAGGTTATAAGCCCTGATGATTGATAATTGGTGGGTCCGTTTGATTATGTGGCAAAACAATACTTAAAAATGATTCATTAAATACTTATATATTATGGGACTTTGATATTTATAAAAACATGTAAACTTTTGAAGGGTATATGTAGTAAACGTACCTGATTTTAATATTTTTCTCACTCCTTACAGAATATTATTCGTTAGGCTTGACAAATGGCAGCAATGGCTTCGCTTCTGTTCCAAATGGACCTTTTTATTATTAGTAATGTTATGCAATTTTAATTGTCATGCTCTTAGTAACTGAGCACTATATACTTGACATCTTCTTAGTTATTTAAAATTCAATACTTAATTAATTATATTAGGCAACCTCATTATAAATTTTTCAATCTCTATCCTTTGTAATTTGGTCCTTTGTTAATGAAAATGGCAAGGTTAAGTGGTACAATTTATGAACTTGGTTCACATCAACATGGCTTTGTCATTACCCAATCTTGGATTAGCAAGATATTTTCTTCGTAAATTTGAGTAAAATATCAATTTTCATTTGCTTGCTTTTATACCATAATTGACGTTTCACTTTTAGTCTACGAATATTTTTGATTGATAAGTTAGCTATAATAATGGCTTAACTGGTTATAAGCACCTAGTCCGAACTCCTTATTTCACATCCTCCAATTAAGCATTAAGGCAAGCAAAAAAGAAAGACTCTTCTTAATCTTTACAATACGAAATCTATTTGCTAAAAATGAACTCAACCTAACTTATAACTTGATCATAAGTTCCCAAATATACACATTTAAATTAAAGTTCCAAATCTTACCAATCCCTCATTCACCACCATCAAGTTAAGGTTCATGTTTACACTTCTTTTATGCCCATGTATAGCCAATCTCAACTACCAAATTTTCTCAAAAGGATTGCAAGACACTGCACTTATTGCTCATCTAAACAGAACTCAAGGAAATCTTATGTAGGTATTTACTCGTATAGTTCATCCACTCCTAGCAAGAACACCCAACTTTACCCATCAACTTCATGCTTTCCTACCCATAGCACTTTCATTCAAAAATTCACAATTCATAAAGTACACATTAAAATTCATGAAATTTAACAGGAAGTTATCAAATATTATGAATATTCTATAGTAAAATTTTCAGGATTTTCTTCCTAGCCCATCCCTTGCAAAAATTAAAACAATGACCGAATTGTGCACTTAAATAGGGTAGTTTCATTCAAAAATTCATAACTCAAATAATACACCTCCCAAATTCATGAAAATGTTTGAGAAATTGCCAAATATCATATAGAATTTATAGCAAAATTTTCAAAATTTGTCCTCAACCCAAAAATTCTCAAAAATTCAAACAGTTCTTGAATTTTTGGAAAAATCCGAAAATTCAAAATTCTTTTTCATTTTCATTCTTCCAATCCAAATACTCAAGTATGGAATCCCTAATTTACTGTATATAATGTTCAATATTAGTATAAGCATCAAATCCCTACGACCCACACTTCAATTTCATATACTCATCAGTCCACATCACTCATACCTCAATTTCACCCAACTGTCTCAAGAAACCAAACTCAATCCTCAATTAACTTTAAATATCCATCCAACCCAAATAAATTCATTAATTTTATCAATTTACCAAAATAAATCAAATACATGTAAAGAGTATACAAAGGATTTTGGGTTTTACCTTTAAAACCAAATAAACAAGGAAGAAGAAAAAGGATGGTGGTGAGGTGGCAGTGACCGGCCGGCGGCCAGCATGCTGAGGGCGGCGAGAACAACAGCTAGAGGACGACAGCTGGGTTGGGAGTAGGAGCCATGGCAGGAGAAGGGAAGAGGAAAGAGAAGATCGGTGTGTAGGGGTTTTGTCTATTTAATTTGGGGTTTTAGCTTTTATAGTATTTTTTTTTTGCATTTCTTTTTCCCTTTTTTCCCCCCTTCTTTCCTCTTTGGTTTAGCAAACCTTGTGCTGATTTTTCTCAATTTTTTGTTTGTTTGTTTTTTTTTCCTCTTTCATTGGTGTGTGTTCTCCTTTTTAAATTAACTAGTTGGCTCATTAATTGAATGTATAATAGCCTATTCATTTGCTCAATTATTTTGAACTACTCTAACCTAAATATTAAGACTTAGATAAGTATTCTACAAATTAAATCTCATAATTTACCTGAATATTTTCCCTTTAAATTCTTTTACTACCTTATTATTTACTTTAATCTCAAATAATTAATTAGGCATATTATAAAATTTAAATGCGAAGCCATTGATGCCACTCGAACCTTGTAAAACATATAAATTCTAAACACTGAATTGAAATACAGGCGCTCAATTATTTGTCAAACTTGATTAAGTGTAAGTAATTAATGCAAATTAGGTTTGGGTTATTACAGAAATGTTAATAGTAAAAAGTTAGTCTCTATTTATTATCATTTTGTATTATTACTATCAACATAATAATGGTGTGACTTGAACAAGTAAATATTTTATGACAATCTTTTATTTATATAAATTTTTTTAAAAAGGAAAAACTAATAATAATGGAAATTAGAGTTCTTTTATTATTTTTAACAAGCTCGAATTTAGGTTAGGATTTAATGTGGAAGCTATAAGAGCTTGTCATGTGTCAAATGTTAGGTTTATAATATTTTGTTTTCACACACACACACACACACACACACACACATACTAGCACTTCAGCCCGTGCTACGCACGGGTTGTTGTTAAATATTGTACTTTGAGTAGTTATTTTTGATGGTATGTTCAGATTCATCTTTAAGTGCAAGTTCGAATCAAAATTTGCAAAGTTCCATTGTTATGTGATGTACTTTGTAATATTTATTGAGAACATAACAAAGTTGTTATTAGTACTACCTTATAATAGGTTTTTCAATGTTCTTCTAGCAATGTTCACAATAAAAGTGAGGTCCCATCTTTCTCAGCTTTCTTTTGCAAATATTATTATAACATGAGACATATTTCCAATCCTTTGCTCTTTTGACTTCGACAATCTCAACGACACGTAAAAACGCAATTCCTTCCAGTTAGGAAAAAAAGGTGCTAGTTTACATAGAAATCAATTTGATGTTCTTGAGAATTTTTTCCATCTCAATAGATACACAATTAGGGGAGGTATAGATAGAAAAGAACACAAATATGTTAAAAGGTGCTAGAAATTTCAAAGATAGAAAAAGGATGGTTTAGGTAGTATATGACTTGGAAGAAATTAGGACTATGATATACTTTGAAAATAGGTCATTTTTCAATAATGGTGGTGAAAGAAGATTTTTATGGTATAGTCATTCTAATATTTGTGAAAAATGTTATGTGCCTAGTATAGCAAACAACATTATCATTATTGATATTTTAAATTGTGTAAATATTACACATCAAAATTTTAAAATGCTCAAACCTTGTGAAAGCCTTTTTTAGTTGATTTGAGGATCTTTGCAAGACTTTGAAGCTTCTGCACTATCTCCTCTTTAGTGATGGTTTTAGACATCATGTCAAGTCTTCCCATACTAAGCTCGTTAGTAGATGACCTGTGAAATGAATGTGATACGATTGTTCTTATAAATAAGTAAATTGTTCTAGCAAGAAAGACTTACTCCAAATGTGTTTTCAAATCGTCGACTTCTTTGAGTTTTGGATTTAAATATATGCAAGTGGCCGAAGATGAAGATAATGTCACGTTACCCACATTACAACATTAGAAGTTATTGTGTTAATTTGTTTTTCAGTCCATCTTTCTCAAATAATTTAAATTTATAATTGTATCTTTTTTTACTTTTACAGGATCGGATATATTTCTTCATACTCACCAGCAAATTCTTTCACCATATTGGAGGTGAACACCCCAATATTAATTGCACCATCAGAGAATAATTTGCATTGGTTTTCATAGTCCTCCATATATTTTCCCCACACTGTTAACCTAACTCGCTTGTAAGTTATATATAATCCGACAATAGACTCACCAAAAATCCTCCAGTTCAAGAACCAAAAATTAAACACTTTTATCACCAATTGTTTTTGTTTGAATTGATCCTTGACTTACAGTATATCCGAAGACATCTGTAAAACAATAGATTTTTTAATTTATTATTATACTGGAATTAGATGAAATTTTGATGGTAGATACATAAGAGAATAGACTACACCTGTTAAAAGATGTTGTTCCCACTTGAAGATGAAACTTATCAAAATCAAAGAAATCAAACTTGTGTCTCGAAATTTGGCCTAAATCAGCTTTGATGTTTTCGACAATAGTATTTGCATGAAAGTGCAACATTGTCTTGCCATCACTAACAACTCAAAAGTTGTCTTTGTTAGGATTCATTATAACATTTTGTATGATGAAGTTGCCACCCTCTTTAAGAAGCTTACAATAGAGGCCCACACAATTTGATCTGATAGTTGCATGAATGTAATCTTCCTACATCAAACAAAAGTGAAGAAATGTATTACATTAGATAATTTGGTTTGAAGTGAACTATTATCGCCTGTTAAAAAAAAACCATTCTAATGTAATTTGAGAACCATATGACTATGAAAACTAACATCTGCTATGCCTAGTCATGAAAATATTATATAAAATTATCATGAGAACATGTTTGATTAATATAACACCTCCTAGTGTGGGTCCTTCTTTTGCGGGGTTTGGGAAGATCCAAATATAGACAACCTTACCTCCACCGGCATCTCTATCGGTAGAGAGGCTAAATCCAAGAGACCCACAAAATAAGATTTTGCGAAAACATTTTATAGAGGAAGAATTTTGTGAAAAGATGTAATGACAGAAACTAGGGATACGCATCAAGAAATTAACTAAGGAATATTAATAAATCAGGTGGCTATAACTATGTGAACATAAGTACAACATAGCAGAGAAAGGTACTATACCTTAACAAATAGAGGTAGATAAACAATGTATCTTCCCAAATATATGTAGTACCTGCATACAAACACGAAACTAAAAACGACAACCAAAACTACCCTACTGCAACCGAAAAACCACAACCAAATCAGGTGGCCAGCTCTCTGTGATATAAGATGCTAATCCTATCCCTCCATAATCTCCTATCCTGAGCCATGTCATCCGTCAATCCTACAACTTTCAAGTCCTCTTTAATTACCTTGTCTAAACTCTTCTTAGGTCGTCCTCTCCCTCTTTTACCTTCGGGGATGTTAATCCTCTCACATTTCCTCACTGGAGTGTCAACACTCCTTCTTTTCACATGGCCAAACCATCTGAGTCTTGTTTATCTCATCTTATCTTCGATGGGAATCACTTTAACTACGTCTCTGATTACTCCATTCCTAATTCTATCCATTCTCGTATAACCACACATCCACCTAATCATCTTCATCTCTGCTACCATAAATCTTTGAACGTGTGTCTTTTTTTATAGGCCAACACTCCGACCTATACAGTACACTAAGTCTAACTACCATATGATAAACTTTGCCTTTTAATCCAACAGGTATCCTCTTATCACACAGCACACCTGAAGCATACTTCTATTTTTGCTAACCTACTTTTATGCGTTGGTTAATATCTTCGTCAATATCCCTATTCTGTTGAATGATCGAGCCCAAATATTTAAACTTCTTGACCTTTGGTATCGTCGTCCCATCAATGGTGACTTCTCTCCTCACATCTTCCCTTCCACTGAAACAACAATGTAGGTATTCAATTTTCGATCTACTTACTCTAAAGCATCTAGACACCAGTGTATGTCTCCATTGTTCCAACTTGTCATTAACTCCCTCTTTGGTCCTGTCAATAAGAACAATATCATCTACGAATAACATATACCATGATACCTCATCTTGAATTCTTTTTGTAAGTTCATCCATAACTACAGTGAAGAGAAAAGGCTTAAAGCGGAACCATGATCGATGCAGGCCCATACCAACGTGGAAGTCACTGGTAGCCCCTCCTAACATCCCAACACTCGTTCTACCTCCCTTGTAGATGTCTTTAATAACTCGAATATACCCAGGTGACACTCCTTTCTTTTCCGAGTATCTCCATAACAATTCACATGGAACTCTATCATAAGCCTTTTTCAGGTCAATAAACACCATATGAAGATCTACCCTTCTATCTCTGTACAATCCCATAAGCCTTCTAAGGAGGTGAATCGCTTCTATGGTCGACCTGCCAGCCATAAAACCAAATTGGTTCTCCGATATCAAAATATCTTTTCGCAACTTTTTCTCAATCACCCTCTTCGACAACTTCATAGTGTGACCGATCAACTTTATACCCCTATAATTATTACAATCTTGAATATCTCCTTTGTTCTTGTGCAATGGGATGGTTGTACTTAACCTCTATTCTCTGGGCATCTTAGCGGTCAAAATAACATTGAAAAGCCCTGTTAGCTACTATAATCCCGCTTTACCCAAGCACTTCCACACTTCCACCAGTATCTGGTCTGGTCTCTCTACCTTCCCATTGTTCATCTTCTTTAGGGACTCTTTAATTTCATCCTTACTGGTAGGTTCACACAATCGAGGGTCAAGACATCTTTCACTACTCTCACTTTCCCTACTTTGAAAATCTACCATTACTTCACCATTGAAAGTACCTTTGCCATTTCTCCTTAATTTCTGCATCCTTAGATAGTACCTTCCCATTTTCATCTTTGATACACCTCACTATATCCAAATCCCTTATTCCTCTTTCCCTATCCCTCGCTAGTTTAAAGACTTCCTTCTTACCTTCCTTGGTCTCCAGTTTTTGATATAACCTATCATAAGCCATGCTCTTAGCTACAGCAACAACTTTTTTGGCTACCTTTTTTGTTGCTTTATATCTAAATCTACTAATCTCTTTCTCTTCCTCCGTTCCACTGTTCATGAAAGTAGCGTATGCCTCTTTTTTCTCCTTGACTTTCTCCTTTACCTCATCGTTCCACCACTAAGCTCTCTTCACTTTGTTACCACCTCTCCTAGATGTCCTTACGATTTTCTCAGCCGACCTTTGAATACATTCTACCATTGCTTCCCACGTTGTATCGACATCCTCTACCTGCCTCCAAGCTCCTTCTATAGTAATCCTCTCTGATAATTTTGTAGCGTTCTCCTTAGTAAGATTCCACCACTTAACTCTAGGGTCCCAAACAACCCTCTTCTTCCACTTTGAAAATTCGAACTCCACATCTAACACTAGCAACCTATGCTGAGTACTTAAATACTCATTAGGTATCACCTTACAATCCTTAGATAACCTCCGATTATCCGTTCTAATTAGGAAGTAATCAATTTGAGTCTTTATGGAATCACTCTTAGAGGTCACAAAGTGGTCCTCCTTTTTAAAATAAGAGTTTACTACCAACAATTCATAGGCAACCACAAAGTCTAAAACAACAACTCTTCCATTGTTTCTCTCCCCATAACCGAAACCTCCGTGAGCCGTATCATAACCGTCTAGGCCATCACCAATATGACCATTAAATTCTCCTCCTATGAAAAGGTCTTCACTCTAAGGTACATTCTGAATGACCATATCCAAATCCTCCCAAAATTGCTTTTTGATATCGTCTGACAAACCTATTTGAGGTGCATAAACACTAACCACATTAAGGATTTCTGATCCTGCCAATACCTTAATGGCTATAATTCAATCACTCTTATGCTTCACTTCAACCACGAAGTCAACCAACTCCTTATCAACCAAAATACCAACTCCATTCCTAGCCTTGTTTGACCCCGAATACCACAACTTATATATCCATCAACTTCTGTGGCCTTAGCCCCCACCCACTTAGTCTCTTGAACATAGGCTATGTCAATCCTACGTCCATGCAAAGATATAACTAATTCTATCGACTTACCCATAAGAGACCCAATATTCCAAGACGCTAGGCGCACTTTCCGAAACCTTACACCCCTCCTAAACCCATTTTGCCTCGGAGGACTGGCTGAAGCTACTACATTGCTCACCACTAGCTCAAGCTACCAACACCCCCCCAGTAATGCAATAATAATAATAATAATAATAATAATAATAATAATAATAATAATAATAATAATAATAA
>JACYFF010031957.1:9891332-9958056 GCA_017589665.1 Selenicereus undatus | reverse complement strand
TAATAATAATAATAATAATAATAATAATAATAATAATAATAATAATATGGAGTAACACTAAGGCCAACCACCCAACGGTTGTGAGATTGCCAAGAATAGTAATAAAGGTTGCCAAGAAAAAAATAAATGAAAGGAAAAGCAGGAGGAGATTGACAGTTGACAGAAGTCCAAACCTGGAAACGGTCTAGACTTTGCACCAAAATGGAAACCCCCCAACTACCTTACCTCACAGTCACTGTAAAATTCCGAAAAATGAAAATGGAAATCTCGTAACATGGACCAACCCTCGTAATCCAAGTCGTTCTAAACCTTTTTCGCCACGAGTTGTGCCTTTTAAATTTTTCTAAAATATTTATTCATTTATTTTTCACTCGAAATATTTTGTTTTTATCGATTTAAATACTTGCGGGTTATGCTTCATAACTCAGTAATTTACTCCCTTTCATTTATTTCCCTCATATCTATTTCATTTTGAAATTTAAAATTTTCCCACCTAAATCAACCCTAGAATGTGTTTATTTTCTTTCCTTTTTGTTTCCATTCTTTTCCTTCCTTTTCTTTCTTTTTCTCTCCTTTTTTTTCTTTTCTTTTCCATGGGCCAACCGGCCCTAGGGTTTCTCCCCCTCTTGGCCAAACCGACCTCTAAAAGAAGAAGAAAAGAATCCTAAACCCTTTCCCCCCTCACGCCTTTTCACTTTCTCTTTTCCGCTGATTCTCTCTCTTCCTCTAGTACTCTCTCTCTCTTTTCCCCTTCCCCCCAACCAGCCGTGCCACCACCACCGAAGGACCGACGGCCACCCACGCCGCCCCTCCCTTGGTGGTAAGTGAGGGCACCCTATGCACCCCATGCATGAGTATTCCAAACTCTTTCAATTTTTTTAATATATATATATATATATATATATATATATATATATATATATATATATATATATATATATATCATGGTTTATGCAAATTTCAAGTGGAAAGTATTAAACTCCATTCTTCTTATGTTGTTTTCAAATTTGAGGCATGAAAGGTTCGACCCTCAAATCACTTCTCTACCGAATTTACATCAAGGTAAGTGTGCAATGCTTTTCTTGTAGTTTTGGTATCAAATTGTAGGTTTCTTTGACTTAGACGACTTGGGTTAGGAGAGAAGGGTCATTAGATTTTTACGTAGGTTATCCCGGGACTTAAAAACGTGATTATTGGAGTAAAAGATCAGGTTTTGGATTGAGGTTCGATAGGAACATGCCACTGTTGAGGACAGAAAAATACTTGTAGTTTTAAAAATTTATTCCTATTGATATTATGTCCTAAAAGTTGTCAAATTTAGAGCGTAGATAGGCCAAGGCACTATCTGCTCTACACCTTTTGAATCGATGGATTTCGATGTGTATCGAGAAAGCTATGACCTGTTTATGGGAGACTATCCGGACTGGGACAGTCAAGGATAGTTTGCATGTTTTAGGGTTTTCGGCCAAGATACTAACAGAATTAGCAAAAACACAAAACACGAAAGTTGTAGAGGACAAGCTCTTCTTTCTAGAATGGGTAAGAATTTGAGTTTTGGATGTCGGGTTGAAAATTTTGGGGCTAGAAAGTCGGGTCAGAAAATCTGGCTGGGTCTGCTAGGCTGGAAAGTGGGCTGCAGCCACAACCACTTTGAAAATTCACCCAGGGTGGGTCGGTGAGCCAAAATTCGTCAAATTTTTAGAGTGGATGCCTCAGGATGTGTTGCATAACCTCGTTTTGGAATCGGACAAATTGGGGTAGCATGACCCAAGTTATAACCAGTTTACCATGGACTGTCCAGACCAAGATAGTCAGTGACACCGCTAAAATAAGTGAGAAAACGACCTAGTTCGAGATAGAACCGGGTGAAACCCTAAACATGACAGAGGTATAGGATGACTCAAAGTTTTTGGATTGCGCTAGAAATTTAAATTAGACATCGGGACCAGAAGTTATGGCCTTTGGAAGGGGATCTAGGTTCTGACCGAATCTGGACCCTAGGTTGGGCTTAATTGGGGGCCCTAAAAGCAAGGGTAAAATTTTATGAAATTGTTGGAAGTAAGGAAAAGACCAGGGGGTAATTATTTGAGTTTAGACTGAGTGTAGGCTATGTATTGGCCCAGGTACGGAATAGTAAGTTCAGAATAGTAACCAAGCCCATAACTTATACGGTATCTAGGTAACAATCATGCCCTAACCCTTCCCCGCATCGTTTGCAACTGCATATGCGTTGAGCATGGTAAGAACTGTCCTGTTTACTGATTTAAAGGAACGACAACATGAGTTAATTGAATGTAATTGTGTAGTAGAATCTGTATGATGTGACATGCCATGAAGTTGAGATCTTGTCAGGTGTTGTTGGAAATTCCTGCTTTACTACTGTGGTGTTGTCATTGGGGGAGGTGGCTGAGATTGAATACATTTATTTATACTAAGCCGATCTCTAATAAGGGGAAATGAAATCAATAACTGGAAAGGCTGAGTTGAGTGAGATTTAATTTGACTGTGTTGATTGAAGGCCATTAGCCTTCCTCGGGAAACTAGTGCATGCATGTGAGCAACCACGTTCTTTGCTAAAACGTGGGTTAGGTTAGCAGTAACCATCCCTGTTGATGGTAGGTTAGGAAAGGGATAAGCGGTAATCACCTGAGTAACGGTAGGCCAGGAACGAGTTGAGCGGCTGCGTTGAACTAAAGCGCAGGCAATGAGACCCTGTGGGGTCGCTCACCTAAAATCTGACTGTTGTGTTTGGATCATAAATTATGAATTTACATATCTGAGAACTGGTAACGATGGAAGGCTATGTTAATGAGAATAGTGTCTTGGGAGTCTTGCTGTTTTCCCTACCCCTTAAAAGGTTTTCAAAATGAATTCGTGTGCGTAGTTGACTGTTAGGGGTGATCGTTTACTGATTTTATCTCACTTTTATAATATATTTTATTTTCAAGTGATTTAGTTGTGCATGGGACTGGGGAACGAAAAGTAGAACGAGGCCCGAGCACATGAGTTAAAGAAGATAGAATTTTAGTGGTTAAGACAAAGTTACTATGAACATTGGTTTGATTTAGTAGATGTTATTAAAGTTTGAACAATGTGGAGATTGAAATATTATTAAGGATTTTTGTATTAATTGATATTTCAATATCCAGCCTGATATTTCTAAGAAGGAAGTAAGGTGGTAACACCCCAATTAGGTTCCGCTGCAACATAGGATAAGGGTTAGTAAATAAGAAATAAAATTAGAGTTTCAAGGTGTTACAATCACACACAGCTTTCAATCAGACCACTCTACGGTCCCATGCTACTAGAATAGTTGTTTTCCACCCCACCTCGGTCGTGACCGTTGTGACTACTGCTGCTTTTGCCTTCGATGAGAAAAAGTGGAGAATGACTTAGAGAGCCTGCGATGGCCTGGGTTTATTGGTTGCTACCCATTGTTGCATCAAATTTGTGAGTTGTATAATCTATTGAGTTCTCTGTTTTGTTGTGGAGAAGGTTGGGGAAAGAAAAGATGGGGTGACCAGAAGAAGGAGACGTTGATTCTCCCAACACCAAGAACAAAGGATCAATGCCTAAGAGGCGAGCTGACTCAGTTGAGGGAGAAATGTAACGATTGAGTATAAAATGGAGGAGTGAAGAATTTGGGGGTGATTGGTCAGGTTTATTCGGGTGTTTCTGAATTCAGTTTTGCAAAATTTGTTGACTTTCTAAACTAAAAGACAAGCAAATTAAAGCAGGGGAAACCTAAGCCCTTACCACGGATTTGACGAGCAAGCTGCAAGCCCTTTCACCACGGTTTAATTTTGAGTGATGACAGTGGCGATAAATTGTAACACAAGAACTACCTGATTAGGATCGAAGGAGAGAAAATCAACACAAAATTCGATCTTCTTCCTTCAAAAATCTAGTTTATTGGATCGTTTTGGGGATATGTTTGATTGACATTAGCACTAATATATTTCATTTCTTTTCAAGAAAAAATGATATGGAGAAAGTTGGTATTTTTAATTTATCGTACTTAAGATAACAACAAAATAATTAAGATTTTAGTTACTAACCTTTTCACCAAGAGAACCATGTCGCGACTCAAGGATGAGCTGTCCTTCATGTTATAGTAATGCCACATTTTTGATACTCTAACTTTTACTAGCCAATCAGCTTTTTCAACAGATAATTGATGGATAAAAGCCATTACAATAGTTTTTGATTATCATCAGTTGCTTAGTAGTTGGTGGTTGTAAATGTACAGTTGGACACCTCTATATAGTAATATATTAGACAATTTAGAGGACAATATAATTAATTTTTTAAATTAAGGATTAAATTATGGTATGAATTATTTGAAAGGTTGTTGCATAAAACAATTAATCCTACTAAATATTATATTAAAGTGTTCTAGAAATGTAGTTGGAAGGTTGAGTGTTATGGAACATAAATTATTAAAAAGGAATCTATTAATTTCTTTTTGGATTGATAAGGAATCTATTAGCCCCAATATCTGCCTAATTCCCCTATCACTCTCTGTCTCTGTCTCTCTCTCTAGATTATTGTACGTAGCTTGTTTAACAACTAATCCATTCCATAGTGCATGACGTTAAACTTGACTTGTTACTACATTATGCAAAAAACCAACTCAAACCAAATGGATAAAGTTTATTAGAATTGGAGGAATGGACAAAAATTAATATGCAGAAATGTATTTTTATTTTATAAAAGAAAATTAAAAGTGATTGGATCACCCATAATATTATATGTGGATAACCAACCAATATTCTGTAACTAATTTCATGGAATTTAAAAGGGTAGAAAGAACATGTAAGTGTAAATTGAACCTTAAGAATATGGGGTATTGACCCTTTTATGATTTTAATTACATAGGTTTATTTAGAATGAAATATTTGAAAGGCTGACGCATGATAAAATCAATCCTATTAAATATTGTATTTAATTGATGTAGAAATGCATTTGAAAGGTTGAGTGTTATGACACATAAATTGTTAAAAATGAATCTATTAATTGCTTTGAAACTTAAGGTGATTTATTATTAGAAAAGAAATTGATAAAGTTTATTAAAATTGGAGGAATAGGCAAACAATAGAATGTAAAAATGTATTTAAATTTTATAAAGAAAATTAAAAGTCATATGATGAGATTAATGTATATAATACTTAAATGATCTAATGTCAGGGTAGCACAGGCTTAGAAAATCAAATAGAAGGCATACATTCAAAAGCATTTCGTTGGCGAGGTAGGAAATACTTACTTCGATGATTGTGATGAATCAAGTTGTAGTGTTACCAGTCCATTGTTTACCAAATTGATCTTTAGTTCAACAGGATAAAAGCAAAGAACGATCAATCTCTTTTAAGACAAAGCATAATAGAGTGGCAAACAATATGACTTCAGGGGTGTAATCTTACCTTCATCATCGCTCCAAATATACCATCTATAGCAGGGAAAACAAATCAAATCAAGTAAGAACATACAATGTCATTAATTAAGCATCAAACGACCTAAGATGTACATCATGTCATCAAGTCATGGAGGAACGGGAAAACAATAATATGTAAAAATGTATTTAAATTCTATAAAGAGAATAAACAGTCATACAAGATTAATGTATGTAATACTTAAATAAAAAGTCATATGACATTAACGTAGTGCATATTTGAACTTATTTGAGTTTTAGTAAATTATAACATATCCTAATTTTTTGTTATAAAAGGAGACATAATAAACGATATTATTCATCCCTGTCGGAAGAAGTGAACTTGGGAAATGGAAGTCAAACAATCAGCCACGTCGAAGTTGTCTGATGAAGTTTTGGCCAAATTAGGTTATGTAGTAATTGATGAATTATTCCGCTTTGGAAACTGAAAGATTTCCTCTTTTGTACATTTCTTAAAATCTTAATTGTGAATAAATACTTTAAATTTAAGTGATTTTAATTTAATAAATGTAATACATATAAATGCTTAGGATGACAAGTGTCGTAACCACGTCACTCGAACTTAGTTATATATATATATATAGAGAGAGAGAGGGGGGGGGGAGAAAGAGAGGAAGCGGTAAAGCCTTTATTGCCATACAAAAAACAAATATGCACAACCTATTGAGCCCTATGGGGTCCGTTCCATAGCCTCCAAGACTATGCTTGTAGATACAAGGTGTATATTTCAGTGAGACTTTTGCTATAAAGAATCTCTTTTGAATCATTTGCTCCTTCATACCATTGATTGTCACATCTGTCTAGCAGCTGTCTCTTAGAAAATTTGCTGGTTTCTACCTAATCCACCCCTCCAATGTAGCTTCTTTGACCTAAATATGCATCCATTTTTCCATAGCTCTCCATACAGTTTTTGCTAACCCACATCCATAGAACAAGTGCTCTTAAGTGCTCTTATGTCTCTTCTTATTTTTGCCGTAATCGACAGGTGATATCTACAGTGCTGAATTCGACTAACTTGCTCTTCATTGGTAGCTTCATAAAGATCCAGCAGAATACAATATGCTTGGAAATGCAAATTCTAAACCATGCCATGCAGCCCTGTCCAATTTGCTCTTGTTTGTGCATTAATATTATTTCACATCGTAGTTCTCATCGTTGGACAGATTTGTGGTTAGTCTTACTGCCCCATTTGAAGATTTCCTTCACTTTACAGAGTTTGCCCCAATAGCAGCACATATCATGAATTGGATTGTACTCCCACCATAGCTAGATACTTGTAGCAAGTTTTTTCCCCCCTGAGCTACAAACCGTACTAATTTAGCATTGCAAGCCAAGTTTCATGAACAATTAACTTTTGGGTCCACTGTGGTATGGGTAAATATTTATTTGGTCTGCTAATTTTGGATAAATATTTTTAGATCCACTCAGGTAAGGGTAATAATTTTTTGGAGTACTACTGTTTGGATTACTATTCCTTTTTGGGCTTTCTTGCGAATATTCAAAGTTATTGGCCTTTTTTGCAAAACTAAGCTTATACTTTTGTTTGGACTTCTTCTAATAACTTTACTGGTACTAGTTATCACAGTCTACCACTTATATCTCAAATATTATATTTTATGTGATAAACGGCCCACCATGCTTAGCAAAATAACTAAAACTTAATTAGAGAGTTTCGACCATTACCTGAACCTAGTCTGCGCTGGACTTCGGCGTTCATCTGGCTTCTAGTTTATAGAGATTGTTAATCCCAACCCCACATTTCTTAGATCAGGTGCAACACAGATCCATTTCGTTTCTTACCTCGGACTATAGTCACTGATCAAGTTTTTAATCTTTTTTCAAGGATAGTGGAACTTTAATCAAAAAATTATAATGTTTAAAACATAAGGTTCAATTGAATAATGTTCCCTATTGGGAAACTTCTTTCTATTGAAAGCTTAAAAGTGGAAATATTACAATGGAAAACTTTGAAGAGAGCTTAAGCTAAGATCATTAGAGATGCTTGCTCATAGAGAAATGGAGAATCCCGACTTCTCTTTTGCTCAAGAATACTCCAATGACCGTGTCTTTCTCAGCACTTGACTTCTCATTTTATAGAGGGTTGGGGGTACATAGGATATTCTAAGGGCTACAATACATACAGATTTTTCACATGGCTACAGTACATAAAGACTCTTCACATGGCTACCGTACACACCGGCGACTATAGTACACAACTTTATTTTACAGACTTGACACTTGGTAAAATAGTACGATAATGGAGGAACAATTTTTCAGAGCTTTTAATGATGACAAGATTAGTCATCATTATTGAAATTCTGCGTGCCTTCTTGTCTAATTATATCTTTCAGACCATCATTATCTGGATAATCATCAAAACCTTCATCTAATTGAAGATGCTCTAGATCCCATTTCTCAAATAATTCTAGAAGATATTTCTTTCCTTTTTTTAATAAGAATTTTGCAGCTCCAATATCAAAGAGATAATCAAAGATATCTTCTGGGACTGCTCCTTTCACCTTGATGTGTTCTTTATACTCATTGTCATAGGCAAAAGTAGTATTTTTACAATGCATTATTGTTTTTTCTTGTTCAATTAATGGCCAAGTTTGATGATAAAATGTAAAAACTGATGGCTCTTGCTAAAGTTGGATCAGTAACAACTTCTCCTCGTTCTGGAAACCAATCTTGTCATTGATCATAGGGATCGTCGTAATCAACGATCTGGACAAGATAATGGGTTGGTTTGGCCTTTCCATTTTCATATTCGATGAGTGCACAATGTGCCTCCAAATATAGAGGTCTGTTGTATGAAATTTTTGTTGGACCCTTAGGAGATGTAAGAATCCAATTGATCTTTTTGAACATGCATTGTTGGAATTTGGTTACTGTTGAGAAAAATGGAAACTTTGGATCTGGGATTTTCATAAAGTAAACTATCATCCCGTATTCCCAGGCTTTAATGGGAGGGTCATTTGGAGAGATTGAGTTGGTTGGGAAACCAACACTACCAACTCTAGACTTATCAGGAAAATATATCATTATACTCCAATACTCCCAAATATCATAAGAATAGTTATGATAATAATCAATGTAGGATACATACCACACATTGAACCATTTCTCTCGAACACGAGAAGTTATTTTTTCTTGGATATCATAAGGACATCTAAGGCAATTAACTTGTAACTCTAGCAGGGCAAATCTTTGGGCTATTAGGTAGGTAGAAGAAAGTAGACCAAAGCGTGATCTAACTTTTATATGGAATTCTAGGTTATCAATAAGGACTTTATTAGAAGGAGAAACCCGTTCTAGTAGGAATGGTATTTCATTATGGATTTCCTCCTTTTCTGGCAGGAGGTCGGCTTTGATGATCACAATTGACGAGTTCTCGAGTTAGACTATCTTCCAGATAGTTCTTCGATCCTTGTATATGTTCAATAGAGAAGGAAAACTGGTTAAGCCATAGTTACCAACACAGGAATCGCCCTTGCGCTTGCATATTTGATAAATTCTTTTTCACGAAACCAATTATTCCTTTGCAATCAGTTTGAATAAGAAAAGGTTTTGGAGCTAAAAAGATTAAGAACTTTTCAATTCTCCTTGTGATTGCAAAGATTTCTTTTTCCATCATGGGATAGTTGCATTATATTTTATTAAAACTTCTACTGCAATATTTACAGAGTTTTTCACCTTCTTTGATTTTGAGTACTATGCTCCAGTGCTCGTTGCTGGCATCTGCCTCTCAAGAACTAAGTCATCTCCTTCATTAGGCAAATTATAAATAGGAAGATTTTTACACATCTTTTTGAAATTCTGAACAGTATTTGTATCATTAGTGGTCTGTGTCCAACTTACTTCTTTCTTGAGTTCGTGTTGCAATGACTTTCTTAGTTTAGCTAAATCTTTAATGAAATCTGAAGCATAGGTAAGTCATCCAAGAAATCTTTCTAGTTATTTCCTATCTTTAATCTTTTCAGAAAAATTCTCTATTTTTCCAGAATGTGTTTTTATAGAATGATTTGTCCACATTTTATCTCTAGACCTAAGAACTCAATTTCTGGCTCAGCATAAATGCACTTGCTTTTTCCAAGTTTGATACCATGATCAATGCATCTTTGGGTGGCGGCTAAGGCATCATCTTTGTGTTGTTCTATAGTTTTGGAAAAGACAAGGATATCATCGATGTAAACTAAGCAACAATGATTAAGGTCTTTAAAGATATTATCCATTCTTCTTTGAAATATTTAGGGTGCAGTTTTAAGACAAAATGACATTACTATCCATTCATAATGTCCTTGTAGGGCGCTAAATGCAGTTGTAGGAATGCTTTCCTCATCCATTTTTATCTGCCAATATCCACTTTTGCAATCCATTTTCGAGAACCAAGAGGCTCCTTGAATTCTATTGAAAATGATTGTTTTGTTAGGAATATAATAATCATCAAAGGCAGTATTGTCATTAAGCTTCTTATAATTGATCACCATTCTTGTTTTTCCTCTTTTTTCCTCTACATGATTTCTTACCATGAAAGTAGAACTGGTGTGAGGACTCTTGTTATTCCTGATTAATCCTTTATCTAGAAGTTCTTTGATTTGTTTTTCAAATTGCTGGATATCTTGTTGTGTATACACTATTTGTTTGACTTGGATAAAAGTGTTGGGGGTTTAATAGAGTGATTTTAGCAAATGTTTTATCTTTGTCCCAAAACTTTAGTAGATTATCAGAGTAGAGTTCTTTGCATAATTTCTCTTGTTGTTCGACAATCTGCTCTTTAATAGATAGCTCAAGAAATGATATTGTTAATGCTACTTCTTGTTGTGCCGACATTACCTTCTCACCATGCTGGCTGTGTGTAAATTCAATTTTCTTATGTGTGTAAGCCTTACTTAATTTTTTAATAGGAACTAAGTAACTATTAATTGTGAATATTATCTGGTTTATGGTATGTGTGCATGGAGAATATAATTTCTAAAAATTATTTTCAATAATCTTATCATTAGAGGGTTGATCAGTAGCTTATAGAACTGGTATAATGCACCGAACCCCTGCTAATTCTATGGCTAACTCTTCTATTGCTTTATTATGACTCATGACTCATGATGCTATTATTTGCTATCCTTACTTGTAAAGGATATTTAGCTCTTTTCCACATAAACTCTAGACATAATGATATCTTCCCAAAGCATACAGAACAACCACTATCTATGTAGGCACACAACTCATATTTATCATATCCCTCTAAGCATACGTTTATTGGGATATAAATGCTATTAGAATTTGTGTTGGTAACTTCATATCATTTCTTCATTGTCATATTTTTGACTAATTCATCATCATAAATAGGCTCATTAATAGTTCTTGTTTTGTACCCAATGACTTTTCTTTCTAGACTCATACTTCTGTCTACACTGTGTCTTGCGGGTTCAAAACTCATTCTACTCATTTCACTGGTCATACTTATTGTATCATCTTCTTTAACCTCTTCTTTAGCTAACGAAGATCCTTCTCCCAGGTTTAGTCTTGCACTCATGCTTCTTAATAGTCGGGGGTTAATGGTAATTTTACCATTCTCATCAATTTTTATCACATTTTTCTTATTGATTTTTGTAGGGTTGGCAAAACTAACTATCCATGATCAATCAATTTTTATCTCATGTGGATTGGATTTAATCCTATGGATCTTTTGCATAAAGGTAGGACTTTCAAATTTTTCTGCCTCTATCATAGTGTCCTTAGTGTTTAGATCTATAATATTATCTAATTTGTAGATAATTTTTCAGAATATCCTTAATGGATATCCTCCTCTTTTCATGTCCATCCCAACTGTTTTTATCTTAAGGGATAGGAAGACTTTAGCAAACTCATCTTTTAGACTCATATAATATCCAGGTCTATAGTTGAATCCTAGCGATCCATTACATAAGTTAGTCTTTATCCCTGTGATAATTTGATTATTGAACTTGGTGTGCCTAATATCACATAACAAAGCATAGAGATCAATATCCTTACCATAATATTGTAATGGAGTGATTTGAACTTGGATACTTTCGACATGAATATATCTATACTTTCTGTCTTTGTTATGCCTAAGGATGTTTTCCTAATTAATGAGAATAATTTCGCCCACTTCATACTCATAATTTTTGATTTCTAGATCTCCTTCCATCATTTCACATACATATTTGCTTTGTAATTGAAAGATGGACTTTTTATAGATCATATCTTTCTAGATTATAAGAAGAACTCAATCTCCTTAGATTTCTTCGTTATCATTGTCTACAACAAACTCTTCTCCTTGAAGATTACCAATACTGATTGAGCTAGTTTTCATCACATGACCTATTTCTTCATAATCACTTTCTTCATATTCAATTGTCCATTATAATTTCAACAATCCATTTGTTGTTACTTAGGGCTAGGTCTAATGCCTCATCTTCACTAAGCTCAATATAATCTAGGCTACCCAAGGTTTCAATAAGCTTGTTATTCTTCCCATTTTTGCATTCATTAGTGTAATGTCTTACTTCTCCACATGCCCAGTATTTGCAGTTGTTTTTCCCCGCAGGATAATAAGCTGCTTTCGTAAAAAAACTTCGTTTTTTAGGACTTAGTTGTTTATAATATTTTCTTTTATATTTCTCTCCCATTTGCTTATATAAAGCTCGTTTTCTTATAAAATTTTATTTTTCATCTCCTTTCAGGTTCTTTTCCCCATTGGTGAGGTGCGTCCCAACAAGTTAGGAATTGGTTCTTAATTTTCTTCTACTTTTGAAGATCAAGACATTAATCGTTAACCCATTTTTTTAAATAAGAGATTCTCGAACCAAGGGTATCAATGACATATGTTCATTCAAGCCATGCCAAGTACTTTTCATTAATTATAGAATTTATCGTGTATGACAATTTGTCAAAGAACATACCAAGATTAGTCTCAATACTATTGACTAAATTCAGTAATATAATTTTTCAGATATCTCTTATCGCACAATTCTATGTTATTAATCTTTCTCTACCATCTTCATTTAATGAATAATACCAGTTAGTTACAATGTCAGAAAAACTATGTTCAATATAATTTAGGAAATTTGTAGCAGTCCATGTAGTGTTTAGGTTTAAGACACTATACATACGTCTTTTTCAATGTTCAAATATTTCTTCTCTATTACGAGATCCATCTCTATTTAAGATGTAACTTGTCTGACTAATCGGGGTAAGGCAAACTTCTTCAAAGGTTGTAGTTTTCCTTGGGATGAACCCGAAGGAAAAATTTGTTGCACGTCCTGTTGGAACGTACCTAGGTCTTATAAAATGAGTATTTCTTCGAGAAGGTTCACCAAATTCTTTAGGTTTAGGAACAACATTGTTAGCCAGATTGGTCTCTATCTCAATTAAGTCGAGTTCTTCTCCGATTTCATTAATTTCATCTTCAACAGCCATTTTACCATATTTTTTATCTAATTTTCTTCTAATTTCTTCTAAAGGTAACACATTAAGATCTTCTAGTTTAATGAGGTTCATCTGCTGATATATTTATTCTTCTAATAAGATATTATTAGTTGCTTCATTATCATAAGATAAAATGTCATATTGATCATTAATTGCGCCCATGATCTTGTTTAATTCTTTTCGATTCTATTCTTTCTCGAACATATTCTGTAGTTGTTCAAGAGTATACTGCTTTATACTACATGTTCTTATTTTTTTTCCATTTTTTCTGCCGATTTTTCTCCTAATTCTTTTTGGATTTTTATATCATGGAAAGAAAATGGAATTTTATTTTTTGGATTTTGGAAAAATATTTATGCTGAAATGGGGTACTAATACTGGAAGTAGCTTTTCCGCTATGTCTTACTTCGTTAACTAGAAAAAGGTCAATTACCGATATTTGCTTCTTAAGCACCTTAACTATGATTTTAATTTTAGCTAATTCTACTTTTAATTCTAAAATTATATCAATGATATACTTTAATTGAGGTGCTAATGAAGATAGGTCTTCCGGTGAGTGAACAATATGTGAATAATTAGGTCTAGGGCAAGCAGGTGATGATTCTAGCATTAATCACAGTTAATTACAGTTAATTAGCTTAATTAATCACTAATTAGTTTAATTATCTTAATTATTTTTTGTCACATGGCTTGATGAATTTCTATGTTGTCCCAATTTCAGCCCTTAATCGACCCCTTCTCTCAGTGTTTTCATGTTCAATCTTACTAAGGGAAGGATCGAATTAACCTCCTTTAGCGTACATTCCACTCATATAGAGTCTTTCGGTATTTTCAGGGAGTTTCTCGAAGAAACGGAAAGATGGACGACATTTAGTAGAATGAGTGCTAAGGAGACGAGTTTAAAGCCGCAAAAAAGCATCACACGGAAGTCCCAAGGAATCGAACACGGATAGCACAGCCACAACCGGCCGAAGCCGCCAAGTGGCACGACCGTGCCAAATGGCACGCCAGTGCCACTTGTGCTGCTTTTGGCCGGTTGTGCCAGATTTTTGGCACGGTCCCACCGTACCTCGGAGCATGACCGTGCTACCCCGTTCCGCGTTGCGACTTAAATTTTCCTTCGGGGTTGTTTTGAGGGACATTCAGTTTTCTTTTCCTAGACAGTTTCTTAGGCGATTTTAGGTTTTACTAGAAAGTTTTATTTTCGTACTTTTGAATTCGCTATTGGATTGAAGTTTGTTCTACCGTTAATTCATGCGATTAATTCAAGGTTCTTCATCTTAATTCTCTCTCCTCTTGTTCTTAATTGTTCTAAAGTTTGGATGCCATGGTTGTTGAATTGAGTTATTGGATTATTGTTCTAAACATGATGTAGGCTAAATCCTCAAACTTAGGTTGGGATTAACGTCGAATGTGTATGGTTGAATCATAAATTGGCCAAATCCCCACTTTCCCTTTGTTTTGTAATTACGAATTCTACCATGCACGCCACATGCTCAATGAAATACTCGAAAGAGCATTCATCCTCCTTATTAGGGTTTAGGGGAGCGTTGAGAGACGAAACCTTTACCTAGTGCGACTTAGTAGATGATTAGGGTTTTAATATGAAAATAATTACGATCCTAATTGGGATTTGAGATTCTAGACCTTGTAATCCTTCAACTTTTAGTCCCATGAGAATATGCGACTATAATTCTAGGATTAGTCTTTGACCCTTGAGAGAGGGAGGAGATGGACTTAATTGACAATCTATCCATTCGTGATGTGTAATAGCCCAACCCTATAATTATTTAATTATGTTTATTTATTTAATTACCTCATGTTCATAATTTTTCTTCTCTCATTCCATTTATTTCAATTATTCACCCTGGTGGAAAAAAATTATTCGGGCCCTTACTTGGCAATTCGGATTTTATTTGTTTATTTAATTGATTAACGGAAACTTTGGAAGAATTAATAGTAAACCCTAACGAGTTTAATCTAAGTAATTTATTTTGCTTTTCGTAACATTATAAATCTTTTATTTTGAGTTTCGTAAAAACGTTATCGTTACAAAGCGTTTTATTCCCGAACCCAATTTATTTCGACCGTTTTGAAGCCCAATAAGTTTGCCTGTTATTTTAAACTAATTACCATGGCTAACTTAACCATGGTTAGCTTAAAAGGTGGCATTACTAGATAAAATTTCAACCCAAGTGAGTTGATTTGTCAAAACACACATCTTAATCTTCGAACTCCACTTTCTCTCTCTCCTCTCCCTACCCAAGGGTAGCAGCTGCTGGCAGCCCTTCTTGGGTGTTTTTTGGCCAACCCTGGTGGTTTTCGACCCCCAACATCCTAGTACCTCCAGCTATCATCCTCCATCATAAAAACCCCTAAACCTCATCTCCATCTCAACTTATTTGCGATCAAAGTGAGTAATCTTGAAATTTATTTTTGTTGGTTTTGCTTTTTATTTTAGTTTTGATTCTTGTTTTGATGTTTATGATCTTTGATCATGTTGTTTTGATAAGAAAAAAAAGTTATTTTGATGTTGATCATGGTGGTGTTGAGGTTGGATCATGCTAGGTTAGGGTTAATCTTTGATCATGCAAGCTTAATAACGCATGGTTTGGATTTTGACTGTTTTATCTTTGATTTGATCATCTTCTAATCTATTGGTGTTTATGTTGATATTTTTGGTGATTTCACATGAGTTGGAGAGAGTCCAAGTTGGCCATAAACTAGGGTTTTGGCAAATAATGCATGGTTTGGATTAATTTAGCCTTACGCTTGGTTTATGTGGGTATTTGATTGAAAAATAATCTCTTTTGGATATGATTATGAAGTGAATTTGAGTGTGGTAATTTTGTATGTTGTTGGGATGGACCAAAGCTTTCTTACATGCTTTTAAAGAATGGTTTAAGTTGAGAATTTGTGTGAAAAGGGAGGGGAAAGCTAAAACAGTGAGGGCTGAAAATTTCAAGAAAATAGGGCAGAATTTGGCAATAAACTGGTAATGCACGGCCCAACAAAAAAACTATGATTTTTGGTGGGTAGATAGTTTAGTTTATTAGCTTTCAGAGGGATCTTGAATCGCCTTAAACTGAGGTCTGTGGAAAAAGTTATGGTCGTTTTACCGAAACTGCGCAGAATGGACCAAAATTGACATGCTTTGGTTCTAGCCTCATTTTGGGAATTCTATTAAGGGAATCAAGCTTGGTGTTCTAAATAAAAGATTTTTAGGACTCCTAAGCTTCCTATATTGGTGTTTTGAGTCTCAATCAGA
The DNA here is from genome assembly GCA_017589665.1 of Selenicereus undatus. Taxonomy (NCBI): domain Eukaryota; kingdom Viridiplantae; phylum Streptophyta; class Magnoliopsida; order Caryophyllales; family Cactaceae; genus Selenicereus; species Selenicereus undatus. The sequence goes on along the minus strand of JACYFF010031957.1, from coordinate 9,941,890 downwards.
GGTCAGATGATTAAGTTATGAGTCATTCTTCCTAAGCCTCTGTCATGCTTATGCTTTGCTTCTTCTAAATTATTAGCTATGCAATAAATATTTTTGCTAACCGTATGTTTCTACAACGATAATTTTGTGCAGAACCTGAGCCTAATCTATCATTCCTTCCACTTTTGTGCATAATATTATTGTGTGAGCTTATATTTAAAAAGTTCAAGTACGTTCTTTGCTTGTATCTTCAGAAATCAACACGTATTTATCAAAATTATAATATTTTGGTAAGTACAACAATGAATCAGTTCAATCAGTGAATTCTCACATAATTAGTGACCCCATCAGTTGTCAATTACAGGGCATAGCCCTTGAGTTACCCGCGCGGCTTCAGGTTAGGTCCCGATCGGCTTGGTAGGTGTACACCTATCTTCAGATTGTAACAGTTACCAGGGGTTCACTATCAGATAATAATTGACAATGCAGTTTCTTATTCATCTTATCTCCTGTGTTTAATTAAAAATGAATTGCAATACAGGCCCAACCAGTTTTTATTCCATGAATGTTTAACAATACAGGAATGCATGTACTGAGCTTCAGCCCACATTTCGAAATGTTTTAGGAAAGTGTTCAGTGAATCGCCTTCAGGCAGGTAGAACGGCAGAAGATGATAAGTGAGCCGGGAAAATCTTTATGGAATGGGGGTGTATTATCGTTGAGATGTCTATAATACCATATTGTGATTTATTTTGGTGTTGACGTTGTATATTTTATCATAATTCTATATTTTGGTGTAATCCTTGAGATGTTTGTATGGTTTTGATGTTAGAACAATTTCTATATTTATCGAAATGGTTTGATAGGTTGTGATGGTGTGAATGCCTTTGATGGTAAACATTGATTATTATGGCTCAGTTATCATGTACAAGAAAAGCATTGTCCTTAATTGGACGACGGTAACGCCTAATCATTTGGGTTAACATTTCTAATTGGGGAAAACTAGTGAAAGAAATGCAAACAGTGATTGATATATCTTTGGGGCGTTACAGATTTGGTATCAGAGCTACCAAATAGTTTGAGTGATGCTTTTCAAGAGCTGAGCCAGCGACTAACTACCGCCCTAATCCTAACGCTACCAATGGAAGACAAGGAGTATACCATCTACAGTGATGCTTCAAAGAACGGATTGGCCGAGGTGTGTTCTGATGCAGGAAGATAAGGTAGTAGCTTATGCCTCTCGACAGCTTAAGTCTTACGAGAAAAACTATCCTACTCATGACTTGGAATTAGCGATCGTGGTCTTTGCGCTGAAAATTTGGAGACATTACGTACATAGAGTACCATGCAAGATTTATAATAACCATCAAAGTTTGAAGTATATCTTTACTTAGAAGGCGCTCAACTTGAGGCAACGAAGTTGGCTTGAGCTGCTTAGGGATTATGATTTGCAAACTCAATATCATCTAAGAAAAGCAAATGTTGTAGCATATGCCCTCAGTGCAAAAGTACAACATAGGCTGAATACTGTTGTGATTACTCAGTTGAGTATCTTGAAAGAACTTGAGGACTTGGGAATTCGACTAGTGTCCCATGGGCAAGCACATGTTCAATTATCAGCACTTACCTTACAGCCTTCCATAGTGGAGGAAATTCGAGTGAACCAAGAAAGTGATCCTGAACTCCAAAGGATAAAGCAAAATCTAGAGAGAAAAAAGTCTCCCGGGTTGTAGTACATGAGGATGGGACCTTGCAATTCCAAAATCGCCTATGTGTGCCCCGAAATGAGGAACTAAGGAAACAGACCCTAGCGGAGGCTCACAATACTCACTACTCAGTGCATCCAGGAGGCACTAACATGTGCAGATATTTAAGGCAATACTTCGGGTGGAATAATATGAAAAAGGAGGTTGCAGAATTTGTAGACAAGTGTCTGACTTGCCAGAAAGTCAAAGCAGAGCATCAGCATCCCGTGGATGAATTGCGACCCCTAGAGATTCCAACTTGGATGTGGGATTCGATTTTAATGGACTTTGTTATGGGTTTACCCCTTTTTGCCTCAAAGAAGAATGTTATCTGGGTTATAGTCGATTGGCTTACCAAGTCGGCCCATTTTCTACCAATCAAAGATACCTGGAGAGTTGAAAAACTAGCCCAGTTGTATGTCAAAGAGATAGTCCGACTACATGGAATCCCCTTAGATATAGTATCAGATAGGCATAAAAGATTCGAAGCTCATTTTTGAAAAGCACTTCAAAAGGCCTTTGAAACGAAATTGAACTTCAGCAGCTCTTATCACCCTGAGACAGATGGGCAAACGGAAAGAGTGAATAAGATTTTAGAGGACATGTTAAGAGCTTATGTATTAGAGTTCCAAGGGAAATGGCAAGATGATTTTCCTTTGGTGGAGTTTTCTTATAACAACAGCTATCCATCTACTCATTGCCTTCCATTGGTAGCGTTTGGATTGGGGCAGTAGGTAGTCGCTACCTTACCTCTTGAAAAGCATCACTCAAACTTTGTGGTAGCTCTGATACCAAATCTGTAATGCCCCAAAGATACATCAATCACTGTTTGCATTTCTTCAGGAAATTGGTCATGGGTGAAGCTATTTTTGAAAAGTCCTTGACGAACCTTCGATAGTAACCTGCTAAACCCAGAAAGCTTCTAATCGCAGTGATATTGGCAGGCCTTGACCATTCCGTGATTGCCTTCACCTTTTGGGGTCTACTTGGATTCCTTCTTTTCTAACCACATGTCCCAAGAACACCACTTCTTCCAACCAAAACTCGCACTTCTTTAATTTGCCATAAAGTTGATGCTCCGTCAATGTTTGTAACACCATCCTCAAATGCTCAGCATGTTCATCTTTGTCCTTAGAATAGATAAGAATGTCATCTATGAACACCACCACAAATTTGTTTAGGTAGGGTTTGAAGACTCTGTTCATAAGATCCATAAAAGCCGCGGGAGCATTGGTGAGGCCAAATGGCATCACCGTAAACTCATAGTGACCATACGTAGTTCTAAACGCAGTCTTGGGGATGTCTTCAGGTTTAATCCTAAGTCGGTGGTACCCTGACCTCAAATCAATCTTAGAGAAGACTTCTGCTCCTTGCAATTGATCAAATAAGTCATCAATTTACGGCAAAGGATATTTATTTTTGATGGTGATCTTATTTAACTCCCTCTAGTCAACACACAGCCTTAAGGTTCCATCCTTTTTCTTTACGAACAACACTGGGGCACCCCATGGTGACACATTTGGCCTAATAAAGCCCTTATGCAATAGCTCTTCTAGTTGAAGCTTCAATTCCTTAAGCTCAGTTGGGGTCATACGATATGGGGCTTTGGAAATAGGTTGGGCATCAGGGATTAACTCAATTACAAAATCAATTTCCCTTTGTGGGGGTAATCCTGGTAACTCTTCAGGGAAAACATCCTCAAACTCATAGTCTATAGGAATATTTTCAGCTTCCTCTTCTTTTGCTTAGGTGTCCATAGCATAACACCAATATCCCATACACCCTTGACATAATAGCTTACTTGCTTTCATAGTAGAAATCAAGAGATAGGATTTTTCCTCTCTCTGCCCATATAAAAATACTTATCCCCCTTTTTCATCTTTCAAAATAACCTTAAAATCCTCACAGTCAATCTTAGCTCCATAAATGTGTAACTAATTCATTCCCAAAATGATGTCAAAATCAGACAAATCGAATTAAATCAAATCCACAGGGACGGTGGTTCCACTAATGGTAATAGGAACAAATTTATAGGAGATAGGGCATTCAATCACACAATCATTGGGTAGCTTGATCCTATAATTGGTTTCCATCCTCCTATCTTCCAAGTTCAATTACATGGAAGATCGGGTGGATATAACTGAATGAGTAGCACCCGAATCAACTAATATACGAAATGACTTTGAATTTAAAAAGAGAGTTCCAATGACTACCATATCAGAGGTGGCAGCTTCCTTCTTACTCATTACATACACCCGTCCTACTGCTGCATGCCTTGGTGGTGGGGCCCCTGGGCGAGGTGGGCCCAAGGGTTTCGCTGCCCCTTTGTCTACAGCCTTCATCCTTCGGGGGCATGCAACAATCATGTGTTCAGGGCTTCCACACCACATGTACTTATTAGTTCCTACTCGACATTCAAGGGTGGTGTGATTTGTTCTGCCACACTCCGCACAGGGTGCCATCGAGCCTACAGGATGGCTCTTGGGGGGGGGGGAACAGGAGTAGGTTTCTTCTGGTTCTGGTTCACACTCTCACTCGGAGTTCCTCGTTCGAACCCCTTTCTCTTTTGGTTGATTGGATTCAGTGCTCTCAACTCCATCTTCACTCGTTCCTCTTCAGCCACTCGCTCATATAGTTCTTGGTAAGTCAAAATTGGTTGTTCAGCTAACTGATTCTGAATATAGAAGGCCAAACCCTCTTCAAACCTTCTCATTTTTAACCTTTTAGATGATACAAACTTAGGAACAAACCTAGATAATTCGGTGAACTTACTGCGGTACTGCATCACAGTCATGGTGCCACTCATCTTCAGCTCCATAAACTCTTTCTCCTTTTGCCTTTGGGCCACAATTGGGTAGAATTTTGCCCTTAACTCACTCAAGAATTTATTCCAGGTAAATTAAGGCCCTACGAGCTTATCCTTAATAGTATTCCACCAAACGTCAGCTTCACCGGTCAAATAATACGTCCCAATATTTACTTTCTTTCCTTCTGGCACCTCTACCACTGTAAAGATTTTCTCCATTCCTCTTATCCATTCCTCTAGTACTACTGGATCATAAGATCCATCATAAACTTTAGGGTTGAGTCGTGCCACCCTATCTGCTAATTTATCCTCTTTAAGAGGGGCTTTAGTAGGTACCTGGGGAATCCGCTTCATTAATTCAGCTACTAAGGTCGGCCAGTAGTTTGGGTCCCCCATATTGTGAGCTATCTCAGAAGGAATCGGTGGCATTTGGCCAAAATTTGGTGGCACATGATGGGAGGCTTGATCACCTGATCCCTGACCATGATCCAAGATTTCCTTTATATGAACCTCTTCATTGTTATGCATTGATTTGGACATTCTGATTATACATGAAACAAAACAATTCAATCACTGGAATACTAAAACATATAAGATAAGCATGCCCAACAAACACATTTAATATAACTCAAAGATAATTGGAAACAACCCGAAGCTTCGTTATATCATTTCATAACTGCTTATTTACATACATAACTGCATATTTACACACATGATCAGCAAAACATACTACATCTAACTGACTAAGCAAAGTCAGTTTTAACTCCTAACTCAACCCCAAATACTAACTAGCCCCAAGATACTAGGTCCGTCACATAACCAAAAAAAGATACGGCCCATGTCATGACGGTCGGAAAAGATCTAACTGACTATATACAATGTCATATCCTACACAAAATATCTCCATCCCAACCGACCATACTATAAAAAAATAGGGCTCAAAAGAAAACTACTACCACTAACCCCTAGACCCACCTAACGATCCTTAGATGGATCGTAATCTGGGTCGGACTCATCATCAGGCTCTTCGCCTGAATCGAAGCTGCTAGTAGATGCCTCTGACTCGGCATCACCAACCTTCTGCTGAACTTATTGCTCCTGCTCATCCTGTAACTCTACCATCAACTCATCAATCTCCTGTTCCCACTGCTGCTCTACCACTACCTCCTCAAAATCTTGATCCTCCTCGGGATCCTCCTCTTATTCCTGATGGCCCTCGTCCTCAGAACTAATCACCACTACCTCTGGTGTGTTAGGGAGATCTATCACCATATAAGCATCCCCAAGACTATCAGGCATTAGTGGGGTACCTGGTGCAGGCGGGAAGGGTGGTCCCTATGCTGGTGCTGGGGCTGCAGGCGGGGGAGGTGCCTGATGTAGCAGAAAGACATGCTGTAGCGTCTCCATGGTGATCCCCCTCTGATCGAACTCTTCCCTCAATAACAACTCTGTAGCAATAGTAGGCCAAGCCCCCTGGGCCTGAAACCTAGGCCCGTCCCAACCTGGGTTCCCTGTTACCATATAGTGATGATAACGAAGCCTAAACTCTACCCACGGATGAACTGTGGGTAAGGACCACAATAGTCTATGTCCACGGACCGTAGCATTGTGAAACTCAGAGAAAGGGTCTTGTGTATGGACCTTTATAGTATCATGCAACAGTGTAATGTGAGCAGCCATAGAGGCACCCGACAACAAGTTAACAGCATAAGGGTCCATCTAACAAAGAAAAGACATATATGAGAAGCATACATAACCACAATTAAAGAACATACAAATGTAAGCTACCTGTATTTCTACTATCATTACTGTACTTCTAATATCATTCTAGCAGTATAAAATGGCCCTCACTACCCACCATTCTCACCTTCTTATTTCTAAACTCCACATTTCACAAAGAAAATCTCAACCTAACTCTGATACCAAATCTGTAATGCCCTAAAGATACATCAGTCACTATTTGCATTTCTTTCACTAGTTTTTCCCAATTTGAAATGTTAACCCAAATGATTAGGCGTTACCGCCGTCCAATTAAGGACAAGGCATTACTTGTACATGATAACTGAGCCATAATAATCAATGTTTACCATCAAAGGCATTCACACCATCACAACCTATCAAACCATTTCGATAAATATAGAAATTGTTCTAATCTGTAACGCCCCAAAGATACATCAATCATTGTTTGCATTTCTTTCACTAGTTTTCCCCAGTTAGAAATGTTAACCCAAATGATTAGGCATTACCGCCGTCTAATTAAGGACAAGGCTTTACTTGTACATGATAACTGAGCCATAATAATCAATGTTTACCATCAAAGGCATTCACCCCATCACAACCTATATAACCATTTCGATAAATATAGAAATTGTTCTAACATCAAAAACATACAAACATCTCAACGATTACACCAAAATATAGAATTTTGATAAAATATACAGTGTTAACACCAAAATGAATCACAATACGTTATTATAGACATCTCAACGAAAATACACCTGTATTCCATAAAGATTTCCTCAGCTCACTTGTAATCTTCAGCCATTCTACTTGCCTGAGGGCGATTCACTGAACACTTTCCTAAAAAAAAACATGAAAACATTTCAAAATGTGAGCCGAAGCTCAGTACATGCATTCCTGTATTGTTAAACATTCATGGAATAAAAACTGGTTGTGCCCGTATTGCAATTGATTTTTAATTAAACACAGGAAATAAGATGAATATGAAACTATGTTGTCAATTATTATCTGACAGTGAACCCCTAGTAACTGTTACGATATGAAGATAGGTGTACACCTGCCAAGCCGATCGGGACTCGCGCGACTTCAGGCCAAGTCCCGATCAACTTGGCAGGTGTACACCTATCTTCAGATCGTAACAGTTACTAGGGGTTCACTATCAGATAATAATTGACAACGCAGTTTCATATTCATCTTATTTCCTGTGTTTAATTAAAAATGAATTGTAATACGGGCACAACCAGTTTTTATTCCATGAATGTTTAACAATACAGGAATGCATGTACTGAGCTTCGGCTCACATTTCGAAATGTTTTCATGTTTTGTTTTAGGAAAGTGTTTAGTGACTCGCCCTCAGGCAGGCAGAACGGCTGAAGATTACAAGTGAGCTGAGGAAATCTTTATGGAATGGGGGTGTATTATCGTTGAGATATCTATAATACCGTGTTGTGATTTATTTTGATGTTGACACTATATATTTTATCAGAATTCTATATTTTGGTGTAATCCTTGAGTTGTTTGTATGGTTTTAATGTTAGAACAATTTCTATATTTATCGAAATGGTTTGATAGGTTGTGATGGTGTGAATGCCTTCGACGGTAAACATTGATTATTATGGCTCAGATATCATGTACAAGTAAAGCATTGTCCTTAATTGGACGACGGTAATGCCTAATCATTTGGGTTAACATTTCTAATTGGGGAAAACTAGTGAAAGAAAAGCAAACAGTGATTGATGTATCTTTGGGGTGTTACAAATTTAGCATAAGAGCTACCAAATAGTTTGAGTGTTGCTTTTCAAGAGTTAAGGCAGGGACTAACTACTGCCCCAATCCTAACGCTACCAATGGAAGGCAAGGAGTATACCATCTATAGTGATGCTTCAAAGAACGGATTGGCCGGGGTGTGTTCTGATGCAGGAAGATAAGGTAGTAGCTTCTGCCTCTCGACAGCTTAAGCCTTACGAGAAAAACTATCCTACTCATGACTTAGAATTAGCAGCGGTGGTCTTTGCGCTGAAAATTTGGAGACATTACTTATATAGAGTACCATGCAAGATTTATACTAACCATCAAAGTTTGAAGTATATCTTCACTTAGTAGGAGCTCAACTTGAGGCAACGATGTTGGCTTGAGTTGCTTAATGATTATGATTTGCAAATTCAATATCATCCAAGAAAAGCAAATGTCTTAGTAGATGCCCTGAGTAGAAAAGTACAACATAGCCCAAATACTGTTGTGATTGCTCAGTTGAGTCTCTTGAAAGAGCTTGAGGACTTAGGAATTCGACTAGTGTCCCATGGGCAAGCACATGTTTAATTATCAGCACTTACGTTACAGCCTTCCATAGTGGAGGAAATTCGAGTGAACCAAGAAAGTGATCCTGAACTCCAAAGGATAAAGCAAAATCTAGAGAGAGGAAAGTCTCTTGGGTTTGTAGTACATGATGATGGGACCTTGCGATTCCAGAATCACCTATGTGTGCCCCGAAATAAGGAACTAAGGAAACAGATCCTAGAGGAAGCTCACAATACTCGCTACTCAGTGCATAAAGGAGGCACTAAGATGTACAGAGATTTAAGGCAACACTTCTGGTGGAATAATATGAAAAAGAAGGATGCAGAATATTTAGACAAGTGTCTGACCTGCCAGAAAGTCAAAGCAGAGCATCAGCGTCCCGTGGGTAAATTGCGACCCCTAGAGATTCCCACCTGGATGTGGTATTCGATTTTAATGGACTTTGTTATGGGTTTACCCCTTTTTGCCTCGAAGAAGAATGCTATCTAGGCTATAGTCGATTGGCTTACCAAGTCGGCCCATTTTCTGCCAATTAAAGATACATGGGGAGTTGAAAAACTAGCCCAGTTGTATGTCAAAGAGATAGTCCGACTACATGGAATCCTCTTAGATATAGTATCAGACAGGGATCAAAGATTCCAAGCTCGTTTTTGGCAAGCACTTCAAAAGGCCTTTGGAACCAAATTGAACTTTAGCAGCTTTTATCACCTTGAGACAGATGGGCAAATGGAAAGAGTGAATCAGATTCTACAGGACATGTTAAGAGCTTGTGTATTAGAGTTCCAAGGAAAATGGGAAGACGATTTGCCTTTGGTGGAGTTTTCTTATAACAATAGCTATTAGTCTACCATTAGAATGACCTCATTTGAGGCTCTATATGGGAGAAAATGTAGAACCCCATTGTGCTGGAGTGATTTGGATGAAGCATTTATTTTAGGCCCTGAAATGATCCAGGAAACCGTGGAAACGATAAGAAGGATTCAAGAACGTATTAAGGTTGCCCAGAGTCAGCAAAAGAGTTATGCAGACAAGAGAAGAAGGCCTTTCGAGTTTCAAGTGGGCGATAAAGTTTTTCTAAAGGTATCGCCAACTAAGGGTATCAAAAGGTTCGGGTACGAGGCAAATTGAGTCCTAGATATATTGGACCATATGAAATCATTGAAAAGTTGAATCTTATCGCTTATCGTCTGGATCTGCCGGTAGAGCTAGAACACTTGCATAACGTGTTTCACATCTCTCAGCTTAGAAAGTATACCACATATTCAAACCAAGCCATTGTACCTGAACCTATTGAAATCACTGCGGGTTTAGTATATGAAGAGCAACCAATCTAAATACTAGATCCCATGATTAAGCAATTGCACAACAAGACGATACCTCTAGTCAAAGTGTTATGATCAAATCATACATCCCAAGAAGCTACTTGGGAGACTGAAGAGGAAATGAAAGCCCAATATCCACAATTATTTGAGGTAATCTTGCATTACATGGAAAAGTCATAAGTTTCGATGATGAAACTCCTTAAGGGGGGAAGGCTGTAATACCCAACCCTAGAATTATTTAATTATGTTTATTTATTTAATTACCTCATGTTCATAATTTTTATTCTCTCATTCCATTTACTTCAATTATTCACCCTGGTGGAAAAAAATTTTTTCGGGCCCTCACTTGGCAATTCGAATTTTATTTGTTTATTTAATTGATCAACGAAAACTTTGAAAGAATTGATCGTAGGCCTTAATGAGTTTAATCTAAGTAATTTATTTTTCTTTCCGTAACATTATAAATCTTTCATTTTGAGTTTTGTAAAAACGTTATCGTTACGAAGCATTTTATTCCCGAACCCAATTTATTTCGGTTGTTTTGAAGCCCAATAAGTTTGCCTATTATTTTAAACTAATTACCACGGTTAACTTAACCATGGTTAGCTTAAAAGGTGGCATTACTAGATAAAATTTCAGCCCAAGTGAGTTGATTTGTCAAAACACACATCTTAATCTTAAAACTCCACTTTCTCCGTCTCCACTCCCTACCCAACGGCAGCAGCTAGTGGCAGCCCTTCTTGGGTGTTTCCAAGCCATCTTTCCTGCCAGCCTTGATGGTTTTCGACCCCCAACATCCTAGTACCTCAAACTATTATCCTTCATCATCAAAACCCCTAAACCTCATCTCCATCTCAACTTATTTGCAATAAAACTGAGTAATCTTGAAATTTATTTTTGTTGGTTTTGCTTTTTATTTTAGTTTTGATTCTTGTTTTGATGTTTATGATCTTTGATCATGTTGTTTTAATAAGAAAAAAGATTTATTTTGATGTTGATCATGGTGGTATTGAGGTTGGATCATGCTAGGTTAGGGTTAATCTTTGATCATGCAAGCTTAATGTTAAAGTGTTAGATTTTGATTGTTTTATCTTTGATTTGGTCATCTACTAATCTATTGGTGTTTATGTTGATGTTTTTGGTGATTTCACATGAGTTGGAGAGAGTCCAAGTTGGCCATAAACTAGGGTTTTGGCAAATAATGCATGTTTTGGATTAATTTAGCCTTAAGCTTGGTTTATGTTGGTATTTGATTGAAAAATGATCTCTTTTGGATATGATTATGAAGTGAATTTGAGTTTGGTGATTTTGTATGCTGTTGGGATGGACCAAAGCTTGCTTACATGCTTTTAAAGAATGGTTTAAGTTGAGAATTTGTGTGAAAAGAGAGGGAAAAACTAAAAAAGTGGGGGCTAAAAATTTTAAGAAAATAGGGCAGAATTTGGCAACAAACTGGTAATGCGCGGCCCAAAAAAAAATTATTATTTTGGTGGGTGGATAGTTCAGTGTGGTAGCTTTCAAAGGGCTCTTGAATCACCTTAATCTGAGGTCTGTGAAAAAATTTATGGTCGTTTTACCGAAACTACGCAAAATGGACCAAAACTGACATCCTTTGGTTCTAGCCTCATTTGGGGAATTCTATTGAGGGAATCAAGCTTGGTGTTGTAAATGAAAGATTTTTAGGACTTCCTAAGCTTTCTATATTGGGGTTTTGAGTCTCAATTAGAGGTCATATGATTAAGTTATGAGTCATTCTTCCTGCGCCTTTGTTATGCTTATACTTTGCTTCTTCTAAATTATTAGCTATGAAATAAATATTTTTGCTAACCGTATATTCCTATAACGACAACTTTGTACAGAATCTAGGTCTAATCTATCATTCCTTCCAGTTTCGTGCATAATATTATTCCGTGAGCTTACATTTTAAAATTCCAGGCACGTTCATTACTTGTACCTTTAGAAATCAGCACGTATTTATCAAAATTATAATATTTTGGTAAGTACATCAATTAATCAGTTCAATCAGTGATTTCTCACATAATTCGTGATCCCATTAGTTATCAGTTACAGAGCATAGCCCTTCAGTTACCCGCGCGGCTTGAGGCCAGGTCCCGATCGGCTTGGCAGGTGTATACCTATCTTCATATCGTAACAGTTACCAAGGGTTCACTATCAGATAACAATTGATAACGCAGTTTCATATTCATCTTATTCCCTGTGTTTAATTAAAAACGAATTGCAATACGGGCCCAACGAGTTTTTATTGCACGAATGTTTAACAATACAGGGATGCATGTACTGAGCCTCGGCGCACATTTCGAAATGTTTTCATGTTTTGTTTTAGGAAAGTGTTCAGTGAATCGTCCTCAGGCAGGCAGAACGACTGAAGATGATAAGTGAGTCGTGAAAATCTTTATGGAATGGAGGCATATTATCGTTGAGATGTCTATAATATCATATTGTGATTCATTTTGGTGATAACACTGTATATTTTATCAGAATTCTATATTTTGGTGTAATCCTTGAGATGTTTGTATGGTTTTGATGTTAGAAAAATTTCTATGTTTATCGAAATGGTTTGATATGTTGATGGTGTGAATGCCTTTGATGGTAAACATTGATTATTATGGCCCAGTTATCATGTACAAGTAAAGCCTTGTCCTTAATTAGACGGCGGTAACGCATAATCATTTGGGTTAACATTTCTAATTGGGGAAAACTAGTGAAAGAAATGCAAAGAGTGATTGATGTATCTTTGGGGCGTTACAAATTTTATCAGAATTCTATATTTTGGTCTAATTCTTGGGATGTTTGTATGGTTTTGATGTTACAACAATTTCTATATTTATCAAAATGGTTTGATAGGTTGTGATGGTGTGAATGCATTTGATGGTAAACATTGATTATTATGGCTCATTTATCATGTACAAGTAAAGCCTTATCCTTAATTGGACGGCGGTAACGCCTAATCATTTGGGTTAACATTTCTAATTGGGGAAAACTAGTGAAAGAAATGCAAACAGTGATTGATGTATCTTTAGAGCATTACAGATTAGAACAATTTCTATATTTATCGAAATGGTTTGATAGGTTGTGATCGTGTGAATGCCTTTGATGGTAAACATTGATTATTATGGCTCAGTTATCATGTACAAGTAAAGTCCTTAATTGAATGGCAGTAACGTCTAATCATTTGGGTTAACATTTCTAATTAGGAAAAACTAGTAAAAGAAATGCAAACTGTGATTGATGTATCTTTGGGGCATTACATGATGCATGCTTGGGAATGCTTGGCAGGGCTAGTAACTGATTCAATAGCATAGTCGTGATGTTAATTCCAACCTAGGTGTTTACACTTATGCTATTTATTCCATATTTTGGTTGTTATTGTTTCCTTTTTTGAAGCTATAAAACTCCAATTGTGATTGCCTAGCTTGGGTAGAATAATCTAGTTCTAGTAGTTGAAAGCAAAGTTCCCTGTGGATTCAACCCGTACTTGTCGGTTGCTAGCTACGGCTACGCCGTGCACTTACGGTACTATTTAAGACTCAACAAGTTTTTCGACGCCATTGCCGGGGAATTTGCGCCTTCAATATTAGAACCAATTTGAATACTCTAGACAAGGCTTTTCCTTTTTTTTCCCTTTCTTTTATTCTAGTTTCTTGTTCTTCCTATTCTTGCTAGAAGCTTTTTATGCTGTGGTAGTGTCTTCTCTTGTATGCGCAGGAGGAGTCAAAGGGATCAAGATCTTATCCCATTGGATCCTGAGATAGAAGAAGCAGCTCGCATGCGTAGTGGAGAAGCGAGAAGCAGGAAGAAGGCAGAAGGAGCGATGGCAGGGCAAGACCAGAGGGTGTTGCGCGATTATGCCCTGCCACAAGCGTCGGGTATCACATCGTCTGTTGTGAACCCGACGGTCGAATCCAATAACTTCGAACTCAGTCCTGCGCTCATCACCTTCGTGGAGCGGTACCAGTTCGGCGGTCACCCCTCGGACATCCGATCCCCAATGTGCACCTTCGCAAATTCCTTGCGAAGTGCGACACCATCAAACTCAACGGGGTGACCACCAACGCGATTCGACTGAGGCTCTTCCCATTCCCACTGAGGGATAGAGCCAGTGACTGGCTGTAAAACAAGGAGCCCAACTCGTTCACCACTTGGGAGGCTCTCTCAAAGGCTCTCCTCAGCAAATACTTCTCACTTGGCAAGACTTCTAAGTTGATGACGGACATCACATCCTTCACCCAACAAGATGGGGAGCCCCTGTACGAGGCCTGGGAGAGGTTTAAAGACCTCCAGTAGCAATTTCCCTACCACGGAGTTCCTAACTGGCTCCTAATCCAAACCTTCTACAATGGGTTGGAGCGGTCAGTGAAGATTTCCGTTGATGCCGCAGCGGGGGGTGTGCTCAATGGGCAAGTCTATTGAAGCGTCGAAGGCATTGTTGGAAGAAATGGCTTCCAACAATTATCACTGGTCGAGTGAGATGGCCACCCCCAAGAGGGGCGGTGGTAGACATGAGGTGGACGCTGTGACACTCTTTGCCAGCAGGGTGGACGCCCTAGCACAACGATTGGATAGAGTGGCCACCCCATCAGTCACTTCTGCGGGGTCATCAATGGGGCCCTATGCATATTGTGAAGCCTGTGGTGTATAGGGACATACCTCCATTGAGTGTTACAATGCTCCCCCTAGCATTGAACACATCAACGCTTCCATAGCCACAACCCTCCACCACAAAATAATCCCCACCCCACCACCTATAGCCAGGGTTGGAAGAGTCACCCAAATCTTCTCTACAAGAATCCTAACCCTTACCCCCAGAGTCCTATCCAGCCATCTGGTTTCCACAACAGAGCTCCCTACAATCCTCCGGCCCCTCCACCTCCTCAGCCCACGTCACATCTGGAAAGTCTCATGGAGAGCTTCATAGCGACTCAGACCAAGGCTAATGATAGTCTTGGTGAATCGATCAATTTACTGACCTCCAGGCTTGATGCTATGGCTGCCCATCAGAAGACAATAGATGCCCAGATTGCTCAAATCGCTCAACAGGTGAGCCACCTATCTCGGTCTCAGGGGCATCTCCCAAGCCAGCTCGAGACTAACCCCCGAGGTCACGCAAATGCCTTCTCCATAATGGGAGAAGGGTTAGAGGAGAGCCCAGAGATGGTTCTCCAAGAGGTAGCTCCATTTCCTGATTTTGCAGGAACAGAGGGGAAGAAGAAGGCAGAGAATTTGAGTTCTACTGGAGACCTTAGTCCTCCACCTCCCGTCCGTCCTTACTAGGCCCCAGTGCCTTTCCATCAGAGACTGGCATAGTCGAAGCTATCTCAGCTTAAGCCTCGATTTGCGCAATTTTTGGAAACCCTACGCCGAATCTATGTTAGTAGCCCCTTCCTGGAAGCTCTCAAGGACGCACATGCCCATTTGAAGTTCTTGAGAGAGCTCATGTCCAAGAAGGGTGCACCTAGGGAAGCTTCGGTGGCTCCCATCAGCGGATCCTACAGCTTGCTCTAACAGAGGCGATCGCCATCGAAACTGCAGGATCCTGGCAGTTTTTCAATCCCATGTTGCGTAGGGGATACACAGATTGAAAGAGCCCTCTGCGTTCTGGGCGCCAACGTGAGCCTCATGCTCTTCTCTCTCTACAAGAAGCTGCAACTATGGGACCTTACTCCCACCAGTATGACTATTCAGCTAGCAGACTGCTTCATCTGACAGCCTGTAGGCATTTTAGAGGATGTCCCGGTCCAGGTGGGCACATTCCTCGTCCCATGTAATTTTGTCTTCGTTGACATGGACGAGGACTTCCTGACCACCTTCATCTTAGGTCGCCCATTTCTTACGACTACGGGGGCGGTGATTGACGTACCGACTGGCACCATGACCTTCACTATGTGTGAAGAATGGATTGCTTTCTATTTTCCTTTACCCACACCATCTCCCAACCCTAGTGCTCATTCCACTCCTGCAGCCCCTACTCTCTCCACTCTTCCTCCACCTGTCCCGGATGTGGAGCTTACTGATTGGGGTGGCGGACCCTATATGAGGACAACAGCCTTGCCCCTTCGGGCCCGATTGACCACTCTTACATTCAGAGGGCCTCATTGGGTGACAAACATTTCCTGGACAACATTGATTTCTGATTTCAGCCCTGGGGAGGTGTTGGATGTACAACCATTTGATGTTTCAACTACCCCAGCCCCCCGTCTCGTCGTCATATCTCTCCTGAGGTAAGGGTCAAGCTTAGGAGCTAAAACAAGTGCCTCTTAGAAGGCAACCTAAGGCATTTATTGCTTTAAAAAAAACAAAAACAAAAACCTAGTGTGCCACCCTCGCTCTTTTCCCTCCCTCTTTCCCCCTTCGATCCTTGCATTACCCCTTCCCTTGCTCTTTTTCTGCGTCTTTTTCATTGAAGACAATGACAATCTCAAGCATATGGGGGGGGGTGAGCTTATCGCTCTTTGGGTGAAATCGCGGATCCTAGGGTTGGGTCAGCTGACGTCGCTTGTATTCGCATCATATAGATAGGACTTTATATAGTTTCACTAGGTTGTTTTTACATATTTTGTTTATTAGAGCATGTAGCTTAGGGCATATAGAATTATATTTTGCATCCCAAAAGGAGAAATGATCAAGCTGGGCATACGTAAGCTTTCCAGGTACTGTCTCTCCCCTTCTCTTCATTATCCTTTATATGTTTTATTGTTTTCTTAGTTAGTTTGTGAAAGCCCTCTTATGATGAGAATAAAAGGGGTGATGATTGATCGATCATGTTAATTTGTGTGTCGAGGTGTGGTTTGTCTTGGTGTGATTTTTATGAAAACCGTATTTGATTGTACCATCCGTAGTCTCTTTGCCCTATGTTGCATGCCAATTACCCCTATGACTCATGTGGTCTGATCTGATTGACTTTGATAAGTGAGACATGTGTTGGAGTAAGTCACTTGACTGTGGTAGGTTTACCTGTGAGATTTTTTAGCCTAATGACTATTCATTACATATAGTCTCTACTTTCTTTCATGTGTGCCTCTTCCATGATGCATCTCTAGAACTTGGTCTTGTTCTCTTTGAACTCACAGTTAGTATTTGCATGTGTTAATATGATTGAGGTAATTTTTGTTTTATTTAGCCACATGAGCCAAAAAGCCACCCATTCATATGTACTACCCTTTTTGCTAGCCCTTTACGCCTTTCCCCTTGTCTTTGCTGCTGTCCCTTACACACTACACTTGGCCTATCGATATTCTCTATATCCTTGTCAAGGTCTAGTGGAGCAACACTTCCATGTTGAGTTGGGTTTGCTTTGAAGGTTAGGTCACCTTGGGTACATTATTAGTGGCTTGTTTGGGGGGGGATTCGTGATTCGAGTTTGTATTTCCCATGCCATTCACATGCCTTTCTCCTTTCAAAGAAAAGAAATAGAAACGATGAAAAAAGAAGAAGCAATGAAAAAGAAAAGAAAAACGGAAAGGAAAAGAAAAGAAAGAAATAGAAACAAAATGTGAATGAAGTGATTGGCATGAGGGTAATGCGATAAGATTGCTTAACTCCTCCGTTGAGGTTTTTGTGGGGCTTGTTGCTCAATTTTCAATTGTGGTGTGAGGTTGTTGTTCCAACATTAGTTGTGGAAGTGTTTTTTGCTCCCTAGTCTTTCGACTATTAGCTCCGCTCTTCCCAAATTTATTCCACTTCTCACCCTTTACCTTTGGCCCCATTACATTCCTTTACAAGTCCTCATGATTGGCATATTGCACTTTGCATTTGGTGGTGGAGAATCGAGAACTCTACTAAGCTTATGGTAGTTTGCTTGATTGGATAGAGTATTGAGTACACCTTGGTTATATATTCTAAACACATTGAGGGGAGTGTTCCACTTTATCCTAAAAGTGAGGTCCTATTAGTCTTGCTTACTCACCATTTGTTGAGGAAGGTTGCGTCATACTATGTGTTTCAATATTGGGGTGTTTGGTGTGTCTTATTTGGTCGGGTGATTTATGGATGACATTGTATATGTTTTATCAATATTTCCTTTCACGCCTTGACTTGGCCGCCCCTAATGCATGATCTAGCATGATTTGTTGATTTATCACCCTTTTCCCTTGAAGAGGGTGTGTTAAGAGGTTTACCCTTCTCCCTGATCTTTCATAGCGTGGTCTTGCTTGGGGACAAGCAAGAGATAAGCATGGGGGCATGATGAACCTCTATTTTGTCCCAATTTCAACCCCTAATTGACCCTTTCTCTCTGTGTTTTCTTGTTCAATCTTACTAACGAAAGGGTCGAATTAACCTCCTTTAGCGTACATTCCACTCATATAGCGTCTTTTGGTATTTTCAGGGACTTTGTCGAAGAAACGGAAAGATGGACGACATTTAGCTGAAAGGAGTGCTAAGGAGGCGAGTTTAAAGCCGCAAAAAAGCATCACACGGAAACCCTAAGGAATCGAACACGGGTAGCACAGCCGAGCCACGAAAACCGGCACAACCGGCCGAAGCCACCAAGTGGCATGGTCTGGCCGTGCCAAATGGCATGCCGGTGCCACTTATGATGTTTTTGTCCGGTTGTGCCAGATTTTTGGCACAATCCCACCATGCCTCGGAGCTTGACCGTGCCACCCCTGTTCCGCGTCGCGACTTAAATTTTCCTTCGAGGTTGTTTTGAGGGACATTCAGTTTTTTCTTTTCCCAAACAGTTTCTTAGGCGATTCTTAGGTTTTAATAGAGAGTTTTATTTTCGCACTTTTGAATTTGCTATTGGATTGAAGTTTGTTCTACCGTTAATTCATGCGGTTAATTCAAGGTTCTTCATCTTAATTCTCTCTCCTCTTGTTCTTAATTGTTCTAAAGTTTGGATGCCATGGTTGTTGAATTGAGTTATTGGATTATTGTTCTAAATATGATTATAGGCTAAATCCTCCAACTTAGGTTGGGATTAACGCCGAATGTGTATGGTTGAATCATAAATTGGCCCAATCCCCGCTTTCCCTTTGTTTTGTAATTGCGAATTCTACCATGCACGCCACATGCTCGATGAAATGCTCCAAAGAGCATTCATACTCTTTATTAGGGTTTCAGGGAGCGTTGAGAGACGAAACCTTTACCTAGTGCGACTTAGCAGACTATTAGTGTTTTAATATGAAAATAGTTAAGATCCTAATTGGGATTTGAGATTGTAGACCTACTAATCCTTCAACTTTTAGTCCCATGAGAATAGGTGACTATGGTTCTAGGATTAGTCTTCGACCCTTGAGAGAGGGAGGAGATGGACTTAATTGACAATTTATCCATTCGTGATGCATGCTTGATAATGCTTGGTAGAGCTAGTAACTGATTTACCAGCATAGTCGTGCTGTTAATTCCAACCTAGGTGTTTACTCTTTTGCTGTTTATTCCATTTTTTAGTTGTTATTGTTTCTCTTAGTTAAGCTACAAAATTCCAATTGTGATTGCCTAGCTTGGGTAGAATCATCTAGTTCTAGTAGTTGAAAGCAAAGTTCACTGTGGATTCAACCCGTACTTGTCGGTTGCTAGCTACAGCTACACTGTGCACTTGCAGTACTATTTAAGACTTAACATGGCTCTAATACAATTTGAAAGAGGGCATTGAGTATTACCAATAAGCAGAAAACTACAAGCACAAATTTATACTAAATTACCGGGTCAGAAAAATATTAGCCCAAAGGTCAATGGACCTGGGAGTAATTTTTCCCAAGTTCCATGCTTCTAGGTTCTTTAGGCCCAACCCTCCATTGCTTTTTAGTAAGCAAGTATCATCCCAAGATACAAAAGGCACTTCCTTGTCTATGTCATCTGCCCCTCATAGAAAATTTCTACAAACTTGCATCACCTCCTTGATAACATCTTTTAGGAGAACAAATATGGTTATCAAAAATTTAAAACATGCCCATGAGTATAGAGTTAATAAGATCCATTCTTCTAGCATAAGATGTAGTTTTAGACGCCACATCTTCACCCTTTTTGCGATCTTATTAACCATCAGCCTGCTTTTAACTTTGCTCAGTACAGGTGATAATGGGTCATCTTGTTTGAGGCCTCTGCCACCCTAAAAAAAATCAAAGGAATCTCCATTCATTGACTGTAAATAAAGAGGTGGTGATACAAGCTTTGATCTAAGCAATGAAGACGTGAAGGAATTTCAGACTCATTAGAAGCTCAATTATAAAGTCCCAATGTAGAGAATCATGTGCTTTCTTCGGATCAATCTTCATCATACAGCTATGGGCATTATTTTTCTATTATAGCCTTGGGAAATTTCTTGTCATAAGAGTACATTAAAGAGCAATTCCCTATCTTTTACAAAAGCCCCTTGACTTTGATTCAAAAGTCTAGGCAGAGCCACTGTTGATCTATGATATAACAACTTGGGTATGCACTGTTATATGACATTACGACAAGATATGGGCCTAAATTTTGAGGCATTGGTAGGAGATGATACGTTAGGTAGCAACACAAGTCTCATAGCATTGTATAGTTTGGGTAGTTTCCCTGAATTAAAGAACTCATCAAATGCATCACAAACCAGTGGCTCAATCTCAACCCAACAAACTTAGAAAAACTACTACTAAAGCCATGAACTCCAAGTGATTTAAAATTAGGTATAGAAAGGTTGGCTTTCTTGATGTCATTATCTTAAAATGGAGCAATTAATTGTAGCTACTGCTTAATAGATAGCATAGGCTTTGACTAAATGATCTCATTGTCAATGTGTATCTCTCCAAATATTCTATTTACCTAGTAACTTATAAAAAAATGGTAATGACTTGAGCCACCAGTTCAAATCCTTCTGCAGTGCCACCTGTCTTTACCTCATTTTGGTAAAAAACAACTTAGTACATTGATCCCATAAATTAATCCATTCTACCCTATCCTTATTCAGTTTTTGCAGGGGCTTTTGTACCTTCTTGAGTATCTGAACTAGTTGATACATCTTACCACCTTGCACTTCATCCTTCATTGCTTATTGAACAATGCCAAGAAAGTCGGGGTCATTGCACCACATTTCACAGAACCTTAATGGCGTTTTCTTCCTATGGCAATTTGGGAAAAACTATACTCGGTATGTGATCAAATATGCCCGCAATTAAATGAGTTGCCTGCACAAAGTAGAACACACAGTACCAATAGCTGTTGGTCAAAATTCTATCGACCTTGGACCATAGTGTTTTGTTAGTCCATGAGTAGAAAGCATCATGGCTACTCAACTCTTGCAACTCACAAGTATTTAAACATTAAGCGAATTCCTTGACAAAATCTTGTATATCACTTCCTCCCGATCTATCATGTGAATGCATCAATGCATTAAAGTCACTTGCTACACACCATGGCTCAATCATCCTTTGTGCTATAGAATGTAATGCATCCCACAACTGTTGCCTTATAGAGCAAGGGAAAACCTTAGTATGAACTAGGAGTGTCCATGGACACCCTAGTCCAAAAAAAATTCTAATAACTTATTTTGAAGCGATTGAAGATTATATGGGTGGACACCGTAAAAAAGGCCCAAAGAAAATCATGGACACCCTTCAGCTTTGGTTTCATGCTACCTTAACTAATCAGCTACTAAAATATTAATTTTTTAAAAGTGAAATAGAATTATACAGCTTATAAAATTTCAAAAGATTTTTGGCAAAATTTAATTGAAAAACAAGGCATTTACTTGACTTCCTCTGTCCCTCTCACACTGATTCTCTCTCCTCAGTCCTCTCAGCGTAGTTGGCCAACCCAAGCATCCAGCCCTCTCCATTAATCACTGGTAACTAGTCATGCTGCCACTTGATGCTAGTGCATGCGATGTCCAACCCTTTCCTAAGTCCCGTTCTCTCCACCTCTCAAGCGAATGCAACATGGGATAGACTATCACAAACAGTAAAACAACCAGACTACCAAGTGTCAGAGATCTTCATTGACGAACACCTATGCTTTACTCGATGGCTGACACCATCACTCACCACACCCACTCCAGCCTCCATCATCCATTGCTAACCATTCACATCGAATTTTGGACAAACTGCTACACCACTTGCGGGGTAGGGTTTTAGCTTTGCTTTTTTTTTTTAGGCCTTGATTGCTTGATTGTTTCTCAATTGCTTCATTTGCTTGCTTCTATTATGCTTATTGAGATTGAAAATTGAAATTCCATGGCTAATTGTTATGTGATATTGTAATTGCTTGGATTCATAGGGCTAGAAATAACTCTACAATTTAGTTGCATTTTTAGCCTAAAATTTTGTTCTTGGTCTATATTAGTTTAATTTGTTGCTCACAATCAATCACACAAAGGCCTTGTGTTTTCACTTGATTTCATATGGGAGTTTGTGTCTTTATTGTTTTTTTAAAGTTCCATATGGGTCGATCCAATTCTATTTTATGATGCTTGAAAAGAAAATGACCTGAAAATCCCAAAACAAATAATACAAGTAGTAGTGGAGTATGCTATAATATTGATGATTGTCAGGAAATATATTTTTCGAATGTTAGTATTGGATACCCCTAATTCAGATGTATAGATCTGTCACTGTTTTAGGGTGCTTTGATTATGCCCATAAATAAAAGTGATTGAATTTCCTCTGGGTTGACACTTGAGTGGCCGAACAATTTGGAAGTGATCAGTCAATTGAACAACATTTACTTGACAAAATTGTAGTTTCCTTGTCACCCAAATTCTGACTTTAGAATTACAAGTCACATTGTAAACCACTCCCATCTTTTAAAAAGCATGCTAGCTAATTTTTCCATGTTTTCACGCTTCACATTTGTTTCTAACAAACCAACCAAGCCCACCTTTTGTTTATGCAAAAAGCCTTTTACATTTTCCCCTTATTTAGACTATTTAGGCCCCTCACATTCCATATGATAATATTATCTATTTGGTGAGGAAGCCTCCAACCCCACTGCCTTCATTTGCTACAATTCCTAAGATTTCTAACTTTATCAAATTTTGAAAAGAATTTGAGATTAGTGAAACTCGAACAACATGCACTTCGCTTGGCCCTTTATGCACTGATCTCTAGGGAACAACGAACCCCTCATCCCCTCTACGCTCCCCTTCTTGTTGAGGTATTGAATGATCAACCTTCTGGTGCAACGCCTTGACTCCTTCCGGGTTACGAGCAGTTACAATCTGTAATGCTCCGACCCCTCCCAGGTCGCGAGCAGTTACTAATAACAGCTCAAAGGATCATCGACTGGCCCCACAAATCATCATAAGTCTTTCGGGCGTGCTTCGTCCTCGCTCACACGCTGCTCGAAAACTTTTCAGAATGTCACCCATCTTAAGATTGCTCCACAGCAAGCACGCTTAACTGTGGTGTTCTTAAGAATGAGCTTTCCGAAAAGAAAGGTGCACCTTTGGTAATATAAGTAGTCACTTCGATTCTTTTAAGCCACATTCGGGGTGTTACAATCACCCCCACTTGAACTGCACAATGTCCTCATTGTGCCTCACTAACCGACCGACTTATAAGTTCTCTTGGTCGGTGGTCCACACCCAGTCTCTTTGCCCTACTAAGTGAGTGCCTATGGACTCTATATCCACTGGCGCAACTCACAACCGCATTACACCTGGTTAACCACTTCTGGCTATACATGCCTCTACTCCTGCCTAACCACTTTCCTCTTCCTAGACTCTTGCTCTAGACGCCCTAGCATCTTGCAGTGCTTACATAGTATGGGTTTCCACTCAAAATTAACCTTATGTCTCACCAGTATGTCCTAATCATTTTAGGCTTTTTCACAATTGATGTGATTTATGGGTTTTTTCCTCAAATTTGGAGAGCACTGCAAGATGGACTTGAAGCGCTCATATGGTCTTGTAGTGGTTGTAGTTGGATGTTATGTAAATGAATTGAGTCACCAAAGGGAATCAATCACCGCAATTCTTCTGATCCATCATCCTGCCACAAGTGTGGTATTTATATACAGGAGTTTCACATGGAGCAAAATACAAACTCTAGGCAAAGCAAACCCTACCTTGGGACACAAGTTTCCTAAGACAAGATACAAAAGATTTGCTTAATAAATAATTATAATGTTTATTCCTAATACTCCCGCTCAAGGTGGAGCATAGGGATTGACTATCCCCAGCTTGCCCATTAAAAAGTGAAGCTATTATTTGCCGAGATTCTTAGAAGAAACATATCATGTAATAAGATCACCTGAGAGTAGTTGTTCACGCACAAAATTACAATCCATCTCCATATGCTTGGTCTTTTTGTGGAAAACTGGATTCTTCGTAATATGAAGTGCAACTTGATTATCACATAATGGTTTCGTAGGAGTAGTATGAAAAACGCCCATTACAGCCAGAAAAGACTTAATCCATATTAACTCACTAGTAGTTGTAGCCATGGCGTGGTATTCAGCTTCTGCTGATGATCAAGAGAATGTCTCTTATTTCTTCATCTTCCATGATATAGGTGAGCCTCCAAGAGTAACTAGAAATCTAGTTGGAGGGAGCCTAGAGAGAGGACACGCCTCTGATAAGAATTACAATAAGCAGATACTTGTAAATCTGAATCGCTTCGCAGTACTATACCTTGTCCTGGGTTTTCTTTCAAATACCGAAGAACTCTCAGTGCAGCTTCCATATGATTTTCCTTGGGCTCTTGCATGTGAGATAAGATATGGACAACACAAGAGAGTTTAAGACGGGTGATAGTGAGGTAGATCAGTCTACCAATAAGTCTTTTATACTGGGTGGCATTTCGTGAAGGAGCACCTGTAGCAATGGCTAATTTATAATTACTTCCATAGGTGATTCTGCAGTTTAGACCCAAGTAGCCCACATTCATCAATAATGTCATGTGCATACTTCCTTTGGCGTAAGAACAATGCTTGCGAATTTCTCACAAATTCAACACCTAGAAGCTATTTGAGAGCCCCAAGATCTTTAATATAAAAATACTGATTCAGGTATTGTTTGAAAGAAGCACATAGACTTAGATCTTTGCCAACGAGTACAAAGTCATCCATATAAACAAGTAAAATCATGAATTTACCATCCTTCTTATAGGGAAAAAGAGAGTAATTTGCATATGAATGCACAAATCCATATTCCAGAAGCTTAGAAGAAAGCTTTACAAACCTTTGACGCGGTGCTTGCTTTAATCCATGTAAAGATTTGTCCAAGCGGCATACCTTATCTTGATTAGATGTGCGAAACCCAGGTGGTATGGTCATATAGACCTCTTACTCTAAATCATAATGTAAGAAGGCATTGTGGATGTCCATATGATGTAACTCTCAGCCTTTGACTGCGGCAACTGCTAAGAAAGTGCAAACATTGGTCATTGTGACTAT
Organism: Selenicereus undatus; assembly: GCA_017589665.1. Lineage (NCBI taxonomy): Eukaryota > Viridiplantae > Streptophyta > Magnoliopsida > Caryophyllales > Cactaceae > Selenicereus > Selenicereus undatus. Next base: position 9,916,676 of record JACYFF010031957.1, on the reverse strand, counting down.
AGGATTGAATGTTTCGTTGTAATCAAAGCCTTCCACCTGCTTATTACCTCTAATGACCAAACGTACATTGTACTTTTCAATGCTTCGATCAGAATTATACTTCACTTTACATACCCATTTGTAGTTGATAGGCTTCTTTCCTGAAGAAATGTCAACAACACTCCATGTGTTATTCCTTTCAAGTGCTTCAATTTCTTTGATCATTACTTGTTTCCAATAAGAGTCCTTCACTACTTCATGCAAAAATCTAGGTTCTGCGATCTTAGCAATAGTCGCCAAATAGCATCTATGTGCAAGAGATAATTTGTTACTGGTAACATAATTAGCAATAGGATATGGTTTACCTGAGGAGACCTCAGGAGATGAGTGTATAGCCTTTGATGTAAAAGAAGGGTCTTGGGAACGTGCCGAAAAACACACATAATCTTGCAAATGGCTTGGAGCTTTCCGAACCTGTTTTTCTCTTTCTGGGCCTGTGGATTCTTGTGGGCTTGTCCCCATTTCTGGTTGGCCCAAAACAGGTGGGTTGTTAGCCCCTTTTACTGCACCGAATTGTAGGCCTCTGGCCCCTCCGGTTGGACTGGATTGGGTGCTCCTCCTGTCTACTGAACTGGGCTAAGACCGTGACCCATCTTGCAGAGGGTCGGTTGTGACTATGTGTTGTGGCTTGGGTGGCCAGGGCTCAACCCTCTCAAATTAGGTCTAAAATTTCTGGTGGACATAGGGGTTCCATGGTAGGCTTAGGAATTTGCCCATTACTTAAATCACCATTAATTACATCATCAGATTGCTAAAAATACTGAGTTTCATCTTGTAGAAAATTGGTTAATTAATTTTCTTCCTCACTCTCAGCAAATGGAAAGTGTTTTTCATCAAAAGCTACATAACGACTCATAAACATATCTCTGGTTTCAAGATCATAAACTTCCATCCTTTCTCAGCATGAGGATAGTCAAACTTGTCCTTAGGTCTTTTGTGATTATAAGCATAACGTAGGCAACCAAAAATCCGCAAGTGATCATATGAAAGTGGAGATTTGAATAGGATTTCATAAGGGTTTTTTTCCTTTCAAAATGGAAGAAGGAGTTCTATTAATTAGTTATCCTGCGGCCAAAGCACATTCACCCCAAAACTCAATATATAGGTAAGTTGGCTTGAAAACATAGGGATTTGGCTACATTTAGAATGTGACGATGTTTTCTTTCAATCCTACCATTTTGTTGAGGAGCGTCAACACAACTTGTTTGATGGATAATCTCTTGTTCTCTATGAAACTTTTTCATGGGTCCAAATGTAAATTCATATCCATTATCACTCCTAACAACTTTTACCTTAGCTCTAAACTGTGTGTTAGGCATGACACAAAAATCCTTCAAGGATTGAGATGCTTCATGTTTTCTTTTAAAAGGTAAATCTAAACACCTCTACTAGCATCATCAACAATAGTTGGGAAATATTGGGACCACAAAATGATTTTATGTGATAAGAACCCCATATGTCACAATGCACAAGATTAAACAATTGTTTGCTTTATTCTCACTAATATGGAATGAAATACAAGTTTGTTTGGCCTCAAGACATACATCACATAAATCACTTGTATTCTTACTCCTAATATTGCTGGAAAAATAAGATAATGCTTGGCTCGACAGGTGACCTAATCTGCCATGCCATGTATCATACGAAACAGCCTTGTTAGCTTGAGCTCTTTCCATTGTCACCTTCTTGAAGTAATATACTGTTAGGGAAATTTTTTTAATATTTATAAACTCTAAGTGCAAGGTGTATCGTTGAGTACTTGGGGTGTCATCCGCAGGGAGTTGTGTTTCCAACTACCAGAACTAACTAAAGCGTCTCGAGCTAGGCAAAATCGAAGGGGATAGAAAATAGAACTAAACTACTAAAGCGAAAACAAAAGGACTATGATTAGACCTAAGATAAACCAAGTAATCAAGTCAAGCCCAAACCTTCCTTAGCTATGCTAGCATTCAGAGTTGATCGGTTGCATCATTGAGGCCACCTAAGCCCTCTCTCAAGGGTCAATAGGATAATCTAGTTGTTCTAACCACCTATTTTCATGGGATTAGTTCAACTAAACTACTATGTTGATAGCCTTGACCTAGCTAGCAACGAGACTATTTTCATGTCCCAATCCCAACTATTCTCTCTACCTACACTAGATAGTCAATCTCACTTCTCAGCATACGTCAATTACCCCCAAAATACGAATGAAAGCTCTTCCAAGAATTTCATCGAACACTTGGCGGGCGTGAAAGAAAATACTAAATTCTAGGCATAAACAAGGTAGGGTTGGGGCCTAAACAAGGTTAATTAGCCATCAAGGGCTAGCCACAATCCAAACCAGCCAAAATTAACAACTATCATCAACAAAATACAAAAACCCAAACTAAACCTAAACTAGCAAAGAAGAAGGCAAACATGAACAAGAGGGGGAAAGAAACTAATATAATCTAATCAATCTAACTAAAAATGGATTAATAATGAAAACTAAACACCTAAACTAAACAAATCCAATACAAAAATTAAACTCATAAAACCTAAACAAGAACAAGATATGAAAGAGAGAGAAGAGAACTTATGCTTGATTAATGGAATGAACTTGAAATCCAAAGCTTTGAATTCAAAATACAATCTACAACATCCTAACCTAATCCTCCTATTGATGTTTTTATTGTCTAAAATGTAAACTGAAACTAGCCTAAAATTGCCAGAAAGAACCACGAGCGACCCCCCGAACAAAACGCCCGAAGGGGCATTAAGTAGGAAATCGCGCGGACGAGCGAACGGAGAGGGGGCACGATCGTGCCATGTGGCACGGCCCCACCATGCCAGGGTGGCACGACCGTGCCACATTTTTGGCACGGTGGTTCGGCCTCCCTAATGTCCCTTCTTGCCTGCTTTCGCTCTTTTTTGTCCGTCTTTGCTCCTTTTCGCGACGTTTGGTGGATTTGAAGTTTATTATCTACAAAAGCAAATAAAATAAGTAAAAATTCTAAAGATTATATTATTATACAAGCTAAAATTAGGTAAAAGGGCCACGTAAAATACGACAAATTATCGCCTAGCAAATACCCCCACACCTATCTTTTGCTCATCCTCGAGCAAAATAAAATAAAAACTACCATAATAACCTAACTCATTATCGTAGGAATCACGGTTGCATTTAGCGTATGCAACAAACCCTTTAAACCCCTTGATTCCCATAAGTGGACGAGCGAGCTCTCGTGAGAGTTTGCGGAAGATATACCTACAAAATCTCAAAAAGAAAAACAAAGAAAAGAGAAACAAAAATCGAAATAAATAAATAAATAAAAATGACAAAACACAAAATATACTTGGGGATAAACTGTACACAATCGGGTAAACCAAAACCCCCTAATAACTCAAGTATCAGGCTGTATACACGCATCGTATGCATTTTAGGACTCTTCGTCCCAAAGAATGACATCTAGACATCAGCTTTACACGCCACGATGCATGAGAACATTGAATCCATCCTAGTGCCTGATGTGCAAGTGTATCATCATCCTAGGACTTTGGCTTACTAGAATCGACTCAATCCACTTGACTGGCATCAACTACATTATTAAATTATTGACATGGGAAGTAAGCACTCCCAGTAGTAGTATTGCCTCAAGGGGTAGCACCCAGTAGCGCATGCCTCAAAGAGATACTTTTCATTCCTGACTCTCAAACTCTTTTTTTTTGTATTCCCAGTAGCACATACCTCAAAGGGATATTTTCATCTTTTCTTCATTTTTTTTTTTCAGAAATTCTTCACCCTTGTAATTTTGAAGTGAATACAAAAGTAGTGATGCACAAACGCAAGCGGGAGAGTCAAATAATGGAAGATTAGATCCTCAGATATAATGATATATAAATCAGGATTGGATTGCAAAATTACAATGGACTATTAGGGTTAGAATCGAGGCCTAAAATGACAAGCTTAGGACAAAAATCCATCATGCACATCATACTTATACACGAACTTAAAGCAAGGGTACCAGCGATCAAGGCTAATCAAATAGTACAAAAGTCCCCTAAAGCCAACAAAAAGAAAAACTGTACGAAAAAAAGAGAAAAATTAAAAACTTTGCACAAAAAAGAAAAATTTTCATGAAAGTAAGAATAAAAGGGGTAAATGACTTCACCCCCACACCTAAATCTAACAATGTCCTCATTGGGAGCTGAGAGTCATCACCAACCACAAAATACACAAAAACCAAAATCAAACAAAACACACACATACACAAGCTAACTCACTTAACCAAAACACAAAAACACATAAAAGTGATCATAGCCATCAACTGGCTCAACAGATTCCCAAGCATCACCTCAAAATGATCACCACAAAGTACAACCTGATATCCACAACTAAGCAACCTAATATCCACAACTAAACAAAAGGAAAGAAAGAAAATAAAAAGAAAGGAGAATAGTTAGAACGATTATACCAGGTCAGGCACTGAATGTACCCAAACTATGCCTCTCTAAGATGGTGCTGTGGAGGCCTGAGGAGCATCAGCCACTCCTCCTTATCTCTCAAGACTCGACGCTCCAACTCGGACTCCGTTAGAGCTCTTAAGAGCTTATCATATATCTGAGCATGCAACTCAAATAAATGTGAGTAAGAGCACCAAAACATGCATCTAAGAATGATAACGAGCGCTCTCTTAAATTTATCAAATGCTTTGGAAAAATCAACAGAAAAATTGAATGTACTAAGCAACATGATTTTTCCATGCCTGTCCTCTAGGTATAGATTATAAGGATCAAACGAGGGGTCATACCCTCTAAAGGTACTTAGGCACTCTGAACAGTCAACCTCAACCCCCTAAAGCATTATATGAGAATCAATAAGAAACATATCACAACAATTAGGGGAACGGGAGGGTGGTGAACATGAAGGGGAAGCATGAAACATATCAAGGGAGTCGGAGGATACATGGTCAACCAGATCAGGACTAGGTGACCCCGCAACTAGAACATCCATACATGACTTCCCTAGGGAAGTCGCATCAAGATCATGCACCTTAGCAAAAACATCGTCTGACTCAGAACAAGTATCATCCTCGTCAACGCTAGCGATAGTACCAAAGGTCTCACCTACCTCAGACTCTGTCAACTGAGCTAAAGGGGAAGGTGTCTCAAGAAAAGTCATGATGAAGTTGTTCCTAAAAGGGCTAGGTGAGGATGCAGCAACAATGGGTGAAGTAGTCAAGGGAGGGTCAAGTATTTCCTCTAGTTCGGACTCTAGACGAGAGAAAGACACACCATCATCATACAAATTGACATCAAGTCTAGGAGAACTAAACCTAAGGTCGGTCTCATGTGACAGGTCATACTCCCGCATTTTATTAGCAAACTCAATTTGTTACTCATTCATTGTCTCTATCATACTAGACAGTTTAGCAAAACTATCATCACAAATATGACAAGGACAATAATTACTTTCATGATCAGAACAATGATAAATTTCACAGACAAGAGGAGCATAATCAGGGATGCAAGGGGGTGGATGTATGAATTAGTGCAACTGATCTCATATTCGTAAGTATCCTGAGCCAACCAATCAAGAAAATCCTGAGCTTCATCAATATTCTTAGCATAAAAATCCCAATACTCTAAAAGAGCACGGGTCTCACAATTCACACCCTCGTAGATTGTATTCAAAATTTTTCACTTTTCCAAATAAAGATTGCAATGAGCAAGAAAATCATGTAATCTATCATAGTATCTCCAAAACAACTCATGATCATATTGAGGAAAGTGGGAAAAGGATTTTTTTTTTTCAATTTTCAATTTTTTTTCTTTTTTTAAAATAAAATCCTAGTCTTAAATGCCCAAGTAAGCTCTAATATTGGAAAGCGCTAACTCCCCGGCTACGGCACCAAAAACTTGTTAGGGAAAAGTTTTAATATTTATAAACCCCAAGTGCAAGGTGTATCGTTGAGTACTTGGGGTGCTGTCTGCAGGGAGTTGCGTTTCCAACTGTCAGAACTAACTAAAGCGTCTCGAGTTAGGCAAAATCGAAGGGGATAGAAAATAGAACTAAACTATAGAGCGAAAACAAAAGGACTATGATTAGACCTAAGATAAACCAAGTAATCAAGTCAAGCCCAAACCTTCCCTAGCTATGCTAGCATACAGAGTTGATCGGTTGCATCGTTGAGGCCATCTAAGCCCTCTCTCAAGGGTCAATAGGCTAATCTAGTTGCTCTAACCACCGATTTTCATGGGATTACTTCAACTAAACTACTAGGTTGACAACCCTTGACCTAGCTAGCGACGAGACTATGTTTATGTCCCAATCCCCACTAGTCTCTCTACCCACACTATACAATCAACCTCACCTCTTAGCATAAATCAATTGCCCTAAAATACGAATGAAAGCTCTTTCAAGCATTTTATCGAACACTTGGCGGGCGTGAAAGAAAACTCTAAATTCTTGGCATAAACAAGGTAGGGTTGGGGCCTAAACAAGGTTAATTAGCCATCAAGGGCTAGCTACAATCCAAACCAACCAAAATTAACAACTATCATCAACAAAATACAAAAATCCAAACTAAACCTAAACCAGCAAAGAAGAAGGCAAACATAAACAAGAGGGAGAAAGAAACTAATATAATCTAATCAATCTAACTAAACATTGATTAACAATGAAAACTAAACACCTAAACTAAACAAATCCAATACAAAAATTAAACTAATAAAACCTAAACAAGAACAAGATATGAAAGAGAGAGAAGAGAACTTATGCTTGATTAATGGAATGAACTTGAAATCCAAAGCTTCGAATTCAAAATACAATCTACAACATCCTAATCTAATCCTCCTATTGACGTTTTTATTGGCTAAAACCTGAACTAAAACTAGCCTAAAATCGCCAAAGAGAACCTCGAGCGAGCCCCCAAACAAAACACCCGAAAGGGCATTAAATAGGAAATCGTGCGGCCAAGCGAACGGAGAGGGGGTACGACTGTGCCATGTGGCACGACCCCACCGTGACACATTTCTGGCACGGTGGTTCGGCCCCCCTATCGTCCCTTATTGCCTGTTTTTGCTCTTTTTTGTCCATCTTCGCTCCTTTTCACGACGTTTGCTCGATTTGAAGTTTATTACCTACAAAAGCAAATAAAATAAGCAAAAACTCTAAAGATTATATTATTATACGAGCTAAAATTAGGTAAAAGAGACACGTAAAAGATGACAAATTATCGCCTAACATACACCCCTCTCTTCAACTCACCCACTCTAATCGATCTCCTCGTAGTAAGGTCTCGTATCATACAAAGCTTTTTGGTAAATATTACTTCACAAATATTATCATCAATCTGTTGCACAATAGATATTAAATTGCAATTTAACTCGAGAAAGAAGAGCACATTATTCAATCTTAATTTATAATTAAGATAAATTATTCCCCTTTTTATAGCCAAAGTTTCGGACCCATTTGGCAATTTCACGTGAATAGGCTCTATGTTCTCAACGTCATGCATCAGAGAAAGAATATTAGTCTTGTGGCAAGAGGCACCGAAATATAATTGATCAACCATATTTCCTTACCTGAAAGCTTCTCATAGGCAGATTTTGGAGTCTCAATGAGGCTCAAAATCCGTTGTACCTGTTCTGCTATGAACCCAGTGATCCCCATGCCTACTAGGCTGTCTTTGGAGCTGCCCGCTGCTGCCAGATACTTGCCATGAACCTCTGCCTGATGGGTCGTCTCTCTCCCTCAGCCTCTGCCTATATTCGCACGTCCACCTCCTCGACCTACGTATCCTTTGTTTCAGCCACCTCGTCCTCCTTGGTTACTCTAGCCTAACTAACAAGCTCATAACAAGTCGCCTTTTCGTGGCCTATTTTGCCACAATGTTTGCACGATGGTCTCTCCCCTTGCAAGTACCTCGGGTTTGGTCAGGTGAGAGGTAGTAAAGGCTACTATAGTCTCAGGGCGAGTTTCGTGGTTGGCTATTGTGCTTTTATGGTTCTCTTCTTGTTGAACCATATTAAAGATTTTTTTCTGTCAACAGCAGAGGATCCATTGCTAGAATCTGGATCCGGACTATGGAATACCACTCATCATCAAGACCTATCAAACATTGATGGACTTTATCCTTTTGCATTATCTTCACTATCTTCTCTGCGGAACTGCACTTACATGATAGAATTTTGATGTAGTTATCAAGTTCGTTCCGAAGACCCATGAACCTTGAGAAGAAGTCGAAAACCTCCTCATTATTTTGCTTGCACAAGGCTATCTCAGCTTTTAGTTTATGAATTTTCGAGATATTGGCCACGACATATCTTTTCTTGAAGTTTTCGAATAATTTTTGGACTGAGTGAACATACGCCACACTTTTGTGAAGCTTTGGTTCAATCACATTCATTATCCATGATTGAATCATGGAGTTCACCATCTCCCACGCATTGATCTCGGCCAAGCTTTTCCCATTCGTCTCCTCTGGCCTTTTGATTGTCTTGTCAATGAAACCCAGTTTGTTCTTAGATCTTAGAGATGTCTTGACCGCACTCTTCCATAATTCATAATTCTTACCATCAAATTTAATTGATGTTATGATGGCTCTGGGAGAATCGGAAGGATGAAGAAAGTATGGACTTTGATTATCAATAATAAAGCTTTGGTCTTTGGTCATGGTGTATCACGCTTAGGGGATTGGCTTCCTTCGTGTTTAGGGTTTATGCGCTCTCAGGTGGCTCTGATACCAGAAACAAATTGAGTCACCTAAGGAAATCGATCACATCACTTCTTCTGATCCATCATCTGGCCACAAGTGTGGCATTTATGTACAAGAGTTTCACATGGAGCAAAATACACAATCTAGGCAAAGCAAACCCTAGCTTGAGATATACGTTTCCTAATACAAGATACAAAAAATTTGCTGAATAAATAATTACAATATTTATTTCTAATATTATGTTCTACGTGCCGTGTTTAAGGATTATTACTTTTGTTGAGTATATAGCCATGCAAGAAAGCAATATCAACTTTATTCTTTCTGTTAATTGGTTAATTAGTTAGCACCTCCTTGTTATTAGGGAACTAGTTAGGTGCTGTTAGAAGATGTGTTTGAGTATAAAAGGAGAAGTCCGTATGTACAGCAGATACTTTTTTGAGTGCAATAAAATAGTATCTTTCTCTCTCATGTTTCCTGATTTCTCAAACCTTAACATGGTATCAGAGCAATCCACAATTGGATCCTGAAATATCTTCTTCGAATCATTGGCTTTACAACTATAGAGATCCCACATCGGTAGTTGGGGAGAACGAACCACCCTTTAAGAGGGTGGGGATACCTAACCCCATTGAGGCGCCTTTTGAGGACAAACCGTGAGGGCAGGAATGGTGGTAGCGTCCCACCTGCCCAAAGCGGACAATACCTCAATGGCGGGTGGTCGTGGGCTGTTACAGATGGTATCAGAGCCATGGACCCGGATCGGTGTGCCAATGAGGAAGCTGGGCCCCTGAGAGGGGGGTGAATGTAGAGATCCCACATCGGTAGTTAGGGAGAACGAACCACCCTTTAAGAGGGTGAGGATACCTCAACCCATTGAGGCGCCTTTTGAGGACAAAAACGTGAGAGCAAGAATGGTGGTAGCGTCCCGCCGGCCCAAAGCGAACAATACCTCAATGGCGGGTGGTCGTGGGCTGTTACAGTGACACCAATGAATCAACTCCTACTCTTCTCCAATTGATTGATCTTCATCATCAATCAATCTTGTTTCTTGCAGATTGAAGATTCTATTTCTTGTTCTGATATAGCTGATAGTGATTCAGGTCAGAATGATCAGAATTCGCGTCAGGGCTAGAGGCATATTGAGGTCTATAATGATGATCCTCTCTACTTACAGGCTTTGGATCATCCAGGTTTGCAGTTGGTGAATGTTAAGCTCCATGGCTCCAATTTCCAAAGGTGGACAAAATCGGTAAGGTTTGCTCTCAAAACTAAGGCAAAGCTTGGTTTTATTGATGGTTCTTGCGGAAAACCTCCAATAGAGTCACATTGCTATAATCAGTGGGTTAGATGTGACAGTATGGTGGTAAACTAGCTATTAAATTCTATGGTTTCAGATTTATCTGAGGCTTTCCTATATGTTAATTCTGCTCAAGAACTCTGGAATGAGCTGACTGAACGTTTTGGTGAGACCAATGGGCCCTTGCTATATCAATTAGAGAAAGAAATTTCTAATTTGTATCAAGGGAATGATAGTGTAGCTGTTTACTTGTTGTGATTTTTATAACAATTCGTTTTAACTGCAAGCGCACGGTAGTCAGTCGTAGCACTTGAGGGTCGATCCTCGGGGATGGGTTATGAGATTAAGTTACTCTAGAAGATTAAATTCTCTACGGTAAAATAAACTTAGGAATATGACTTGTTGCTAGCCTTGCAAGTAATGAATATGATGACTAAGGAAAATTACAATCCAACAGTAGCCAACAATACCAGGACAGCAAAAATTGACAGAACACAATAAGAAGCATAGTAAGAAGATGAAGACCAAATCAATCTTGTCCCAATTGATGAACCCAGTTGCCCGAAAAGCCAGGCTATAGATAGAAACTTGAATCAAACAAAGCACAAACCAAACTAGAACCCAAACTGAATATTATCGCAAGCCAAATTCCCAAAAGTAACTAATTAACACGAATTTTTACACACCCAGATTCAATAATGTCAAATTGTAGAAACTAGAAATTGGATTCGAAAATAAAAAAATGAAACTGGAAGCTAAGAACTCTCCTTTTTTTTCTGTTGCTCTGCTTTGACTGCCATTAAAAGCCCCTTGAAGAATCTGTTCGTTGCCCCCCAAAACGCTGCCTCTCTCTCTTTGATTACTCCCATAAATTCTCAAAATAATTCTTTTGAAACCGCTAGGATAATGATGATATTAATTATAGAACATTAAAGAAAGAAAGAAAGAGAAGGAAGGTCGGGCATGGGAAGAGGACCAAGAGGTAGGCAGGCTCTGTTTGTTTCATATTTTCCTGGGTTTTGGAACCTATCGAGGAAGAAGAAAGGTTGAGGAAGAAAACAGACAAAGCTCACGTGCCCAGCACGTGATGGATTTAAGTGGAAAGGGGGAAGGCTGGGTCACTTAATTGAGTGAAGCTAGTGGGCTGGACCGCGGGGAGGTGAAGAGGAAGATGGGCCTCGGGTTAGGAAGAAGGGAGAGAGAAAAGAGAAGGGGGAGGGAAACCGTGTGGGCTGAGAAATGAGGAGCAAACGAGCTAGGCCCACTGAGAGAAAAAAAACAGAGAGGAAGAGAACAGAGGGGGGAGCTGGACCGCTGGGCCTCGGTCTTCCTACTGGGGAACAAGCTGGGCCAGGGCCATCGTTGACAAGCAAAAAAGGGAGAAAAGAGGTGAAGTTGGGCCTTATGCTTGGGCTCGTGACTGGGCCTGATTTGCCATGCACTTGTTTCTTATTTTTCCAATATTTTCAAATCCTACAAAATAATCATAAACATTATTAAGAATCTAATTTAACAATTTATTGAGAGCAAATATTAGACGATAAAAGGGTATAAATATCACAATTTTAGGTTGAACATTACTACACAAAACTAAAAAGGCTTTGGGTTGAATTGCTGGATTTATCTGAAGTACCTGTGTGTAATTGTGTTGCAAGTTGCACTGTAATTAAGAAAACTGTTGAGTTAGAACAAAGAAGGAAACTCATGCAATTTTTAATGCACCTTAATGAGGATTATGACACAGTTGAGGCCAGATTCTGATACTTAATCCGTTGCCTACAGTCAACAAAGCTTCCTCTATGATTCAAAGGGTGGAAAAACAGAAGCAAGTTACTAGTAGTATGAGAGCTACTAGAGAGATTGCTGCTAATGTTTTTCAACTAGGAAATAGACACTTTGGGGAAACAGAACAATCTGATGATCATGTTGCAGCTTTATTTTCTAAGAACAGCCAAAGAGGGAGGAGAGATAGGAAGTCAGTGAAACGATTTTGTACTCACTGTCTCATAACTAATCAAACTGTCGATCAGTGCTTCAAACTCCATGGCTTTCCTGATTGGTATGAAGGTCCAAAGGATAAAGATGGCAAGATGAGAAGATCTAATCCCAAGGTGGCTGCAAATGTTGTTTCCTCTGAAATGGCACAAGATTCTCCTTTGGATGAGACTAACAAGGTGACAGCTAACACGGATTTTGGTCATATTGATCAAACTATGGTTCGAGCATTAGCCCAGGAAATGATGAAGCTCATGAAGGGTAAGTAGACAGCAAATTCTCAGGATGAAGGCTTCAGTGCTTATGCTCATTTTGCAGGTATTGTCTCACCTCATTCCAGTATATGTTTTGTTGTGCCTAATAATTGTTTTAGCGCTTGGATTGAAGATACAGGTGCAAGTGACCATATTACCTATGACCATACTTTGTTTTCTTCCACCACCACTTTACACAAACCCACTCATGTCATTCTTCCTGATGGAAGCATAAAATCTGTAACTAAAGTCGGCCAAATCCCTTTGCAATCAAACCTTGTCCTATAAAATGTGCTTTATGTGCCAGAATTTAAGTTCAATTTGCTATCCATAGGCAAGTTGCTATCTGATCCACCAATTTTTACAACAATCTATCCTCACAAATGTGTTTTTCAGGACCTTATAACTGAGAAGGTTGTGGCTGTTGCACCTTTTGATGGTGGATTATACAGATTATCATCTTTGTCTCCAAGACCTCCTGTCATACAATCTTCCAAATCAGCTTTAACTGCTTCCAATAATACACAATGTAATTCTGTTTCTTTTAATACTCTACATGCTAGATTAGGACATACTTCTATGTCCAAAATGCAACATATTGCTCTTTGTAAGCCTTACAAATCATTTGATTTCTTATGTGAAACTTGCATTTTTGCAAAGTCCCATAGACTACCTTTTCATACAAGCACTGTTTCTTCCACTACACTATTTCAATTAATACATATGGATCTCTGGGGACCTTATAGAGTAGTATCCATCACTAGGTCTAAGTATTTTCTAACCATTGTAGATAACTTCAGCAGATGTACTTGGACTACTTTATTACAAAATAAGTCTCAAGTTGCCTCAGTCATCCCACAGTTTTATGCTATGGTAGAAACTCAGTTCCAGTCCAAAATCCAAATGGTTCGTTCTGACAATGGAACTGAGTTCATTCAATCAACCTGCTTAATTTTTTTTTCTCAAAAAGAAATTTTACATCAACGTTCTGTAGTTAAAACCCCACAACAAAATGGTGTGGCAAAAAGAAAGCATAGACATCTTCTGGAAACAGCTCGAGCCATCAGGTTTCAAGCTGGTTTTCCACAGTCTTTTTGAGGAGAATATATTTTATCTGCCACTCATATCATTAACAAGCTTCCTATGGAAAATTTGTCTTGGAAAAGCCCCTTTGAAATTCTTCATAAAAAATCTCCAGTTTATGAGGATTTAAAAACAATAGGATGTCTTTGTTTTGCTCACAAAGTGGGGGAACAAGATAAATTTGAACCTAAGGCTCTTAAATGTGTTCTACTTGGTTACACACCTGGTTTTAAAGGATGCAAGCTTTATGATTTGACAACACATAAAATTTTTCATAGCAGAGATGTCATTTTTAGGGAAAACATGTTTCCCTTCAAACTCAAATCAAACACCCAGGATCACTCTATTAGCAATGGTTCCCCAAATTCCTTATTTCCCCACTTGGACTTTTCTCAACTTGATCTCACATCTAGATCTCATTCCTCTGTAATTCCTCTCTCACAACACACAATTCCTGATTCTCTTCTTTCCTCTTCATCTCCACAAAATCTTGAAGCTCCTAATCAACCTCATACTATCCCTTTGGAGGGATCTTCTGACTTTTCTCACATTGTCTCTTCTCCTGAACCCTCTCTGGACACCGGTTTTGATGCTCCCCTCAGAAGATCTCAGAGGCCTAAACATCCTCCTGCTTGGCTTAAGATTTTATCTGTATAAATAATTCTGATGCTACTCCACAGCCGAGCCATACTAATCCTTCTGCCAGTTTCCTTACCAATTGCCCTTATCCCTTACTTAAGCATCTTGACCTGGCACACTTGTCCTCCAACTATGTGGCACCACTTGCAGCTATTTTACAAATACCTGAGTCTGACAGTTATGCACAAGCAAAACTGTATCTAGAATGGCTACAGGCCATGAATCAAGAACTTGAGGCCTTGGAGTAGAACGGGACTTGGAAGTTGACTACTTTACCTGCAAACAAGAAAGCCCTAACTTCAAAATGGGTTTACAAAATTAAATTCATGCCAGATGGCTCAGTAGATAGGTACAAAGCCCGACTTGTCATTAGAGGATTTGAACAAGTCAAAGACAAAGATTACATGCATACCTTTTCTCCTGTTGCTAAGCTCACTACCGTGAGAGTGTTCATTGCCCTAGCAACCACTAGCAATTGGCCCTTACATCAATTAGACATCAATAATGCCTTTCTACATGGTTTCATTGATGAGGAAGTCTACATGCAAATTCCTGCAGGATACACGAAGGGCCTGCCTGGTCAAGTATGCAAGTTTGAGAGATCCTTATATCGGTTAAAGCAGGCCTCTAGGCAATGGAACCTTGAGTTAACCAAATTTCTAATATCTAAGAGTTTCCAACAGTCTAGGAGTGATTATTCTCTATTCACAAGGTGTCTAATGGGCTTCATACTTTTATCCTAGTGTATGTAGATGATTTACTCATCACAGGAGATGATGTCTAATGGGCTTCATACACTTTTTTTGAGTGCAATAAAATAGTATCTCTCTCTCATGCTTCATGATTTCTCAAACCTTAACAACTTTCAATTTTATTGTGAAATGTACTATTTCAACTCTTCCTATGTGAGCTTTTCCTTAGTTATTTGAATGGTTGTGAGCCTTTTGTTATCTGATTCCTTTACTGTGTTGTTTTAATTAAAAATTTAGTTTGTTTGTCTTCCTTTTTTTGGGTTTCTTTTACGCCTTTATTATTTTTACGCAATTCTTCACTTCTTGCCTTCCTTTTTCAGTTTAATTTGTTTTTATATTTTTGGGTTAAAGTTTGATTGTATATTTGCACTCCTTGTGTTCATGTGAAAACCAAAAGTGTGTCATTTCTATTAGTGGTTCTTTTTCTCGAGTGAATTAATTTATATTCTTAGAGTAACTTAGAAATTTATATTTAAAAACCATTTTAATTTGTCGAACTTGTGCTTCTATTATATTTGAATATTCAAATGCATATACATGTTTATACGACAAGGTGTCTGCTTAATATCATTATACGGACATTTTCTGAGACGGTTTAATTTCGGTTATCATTTGGATGGAGAATGAAAAAATGACCTAGATTCAAATGTACTATAAAGTACATAAATTGAGCACCTTGCGTATATTACCTACACAAAGTGTATGATAAAGTATACAAACTGAAAATTTTCAACAAAAAAAAAAATTAAGTTGACAATACTAAGAGTTGCCCCCCCCCCCCAACCAAATATATTTTTTCTAGCTCCGCCCTTATATACATGTATGTATGTATATGTATATGTGTGTGTGTATATATATATATATAGACGACACATGCGTATATATTTTGAGTCACAATCCTTGTATCATCAAAAGAGATGCTTCTATCATTTTCAAGTACAAAGTTTAAGAGGGTATTGGACCGCAGGTCTGGACTATTGTATAATATCTTTTCAACAATTCCTAATCTCTTTTATTTTTTCACTACTTTCTTTATATGAAGAGGCTTCAAGATAAAAGATCACGTGACACAAATTTATAGACTTAGACGACATGCTCCACTAGAGACGATATAAAATATCTTTTCAACAATTCCTAAATCTCTTTTATTTTTTCACTAATTTCTTTGGATGAAGAAGCTTCAAGATAAAAGATCACGTGACACAAATTTATAGACGTAGACGACATGCTTCCCTAGAGACGGTATTTTTGTTCCTAAGGACAAAGTCATATTTCAGGTGGGCACCGAATTGACCAACATAAATATTGGAAGAATCTTCTACCCAAAAAATAAATCAAAAAAAAAATCTAACATTCTTGTTTGAATTAGCTAGTCAATATACGTTGGCAGAAGTCAAAAAAAGCATGTTTGCTGAGGAATTTTGCTCACTTTAATTAGGTGATGGAAGACCATAACGAGTTAAGTTAATTCTATGCATTCACTTTGAAGCCAACAAAGTCGATCATAGTTAGGCCTTTTTTAAGTGTAAAAATCAGTATTATAAATATCGTACCGTACCGTCTACTATCGGCCGAAGTGTACCGTACTGGCCAAAAAATGGTACAAGCTATTGTTAGTATTGTACCCGTCAAATACCGGTCAATACCGCTCTGTGCCGTTAAATACCGAGCGGTATCGGTATTTTCGGTCAAATACCGCCCGGTACACTAAAATTTCAATGTTTTATTTTGATTTTTTAATTTTTTTGAAATTCAAAATGGTACGAATCCGGTACAACGGTACATAAATCCGGTATGTTTCGTCCCAGTGAAAAAACGGTATGATGACCGGTCCGATATTTATAACTTTGGTGAAAACCACATATATATGCATGGTCCCAATTTCGTTGAATATTAATCATAATCATCATGATTAACAAAATGAGTACTTACTTTCAGGCTTGCATGTTTAATTTATGACTTTCCTCTCCCCAGCTTCCCGGAAGACTATCCAATGAGAATTTCTTCATTCACAACCACTTACTTCTTTTTTTTTTTTTTTGGCGGGGATGTCATATTCAGGGAGTTATATATGTGTAAAAAGTTGAAAACTAAACTTAAAATTCAATCTATGCACATCTTGAATCACGGCAAAGACAACCTAGTTTTTAACCAAGGAGTTTTCTTCTTCCCACTTAACTAGATTGAACTTATTAAACAATTTAAAAAACTTATACAACTAAACTTATCTGAAGTTATAGGAATTTAAAGTGCGCAAACTTAATTATAGGTAAGAATATGCTTAGACATAGTGAAGGGAAGCTCGATCAGATGTTGAAGCACAATGTACAAATGGCGAGGTGGTACATTAATTGTTCAAAAGGTGTAAACATTTATTATATTCAGAAGTAGCAACTCATGGTGGGTGTATGTTGGGTTCTAGATGATTCCATCACATGTCAATGCTCGGGTTAGTGCCGATCCAAAGAGCCATAGTAGGAGTACTCTGATTTTTCGTTTATTAAGGGCATCATTTGTAGGTATGTTATATGTACAGTTATATATTTTTCCCTGCTTTTGAGAGTCCACTAAAGTATGATTTATCATATGAGGCGTGCTGACATGCAAATTAATAGGATTTTGGTCAATTTTCTTGAGCTTTAGAGTGTAATCCATGATTTTCAAAGTAAACGAATTCAAAGTTCTTTTATCAACATTGTATATGCCTTGAAGTTGATGCTGAAGCATCTATGCCTGTGTGGACAAAGACTACCCCACTAATGCAAAAGTGTGTGCATAGTGTAAGCCATAAGGTATCTCATCACGCGGGAGGCTTCCTAGCTGTGACCTGTGAGCTCAATTTGACCAACTCAACATATTTTGGTGTCAATCCTTTGAACACTCTTTTTGTTTCATTGAGAATATTACATATATAGCCCTTTTTAGGTGTATAGCAAATTATTAGCACAAAAAGGCATGTTCAAGTCTCACACATTTCAAGATCAAAAGACTTTTTTCAAAAAAAAATTATGCCTTTCTCTAGAATTATCATGTAGATTCGTTTGTATATTTGTAATTCAATAGAAAATTCTATTAAATATAATGTCTAGGTTGATGATATATATACTGTTGCAACTTGCAAGACACTTTTAATGCCTTGTCTTAATCCAAATTAATGTCTTTTACAACAAATTAATATAGGATAATATGCATTTTTAGTGAAAGCAAAATACTTAATAAGTGTTTTAAAACAAGACATATATCATTTTGCTTCTATTAAAAATTAAAGTCACAAAACTAATCAATTATCGGCTTTTATATCTTGTGTTTTATCTTTAGGTCTGGTAGTCTAATAATTGCAAATGAAAAGAAAACTTATATGTAGCTGGAAGTTGGACGTTAAGAAATAGATCGGTATTAAAAAAACATAATATAATATGAATATGAAAGAAAATTTAGGAATCTTCCGATCCTTTTAAATATTTGTTTCAATATATGTTGTTACATCAAAATAAAAATTATCAATAACCAGTACTTCAGCAATACATTTAAAGTATGATATATCTATGTTTTATGTATGAAAAAAGGAAAAATTTGAACAACATTAATTAATTATAACTAAAACTTTCAGTCTATTGAAATCGACTTCTGTACTTATTAAAATGAGGTTGCTTATATTAAGACCATCAAAATTATATCAAGACTAGACCTGAATAAGGTGTTGGTTGATACTCGATAGGGTTAATTAAGCTAGCTTTTTCTAACCCCATTCCTGCCCAACTTCTTGGGATTCAGCATAATTGTACACTAATCCTCAACCCAAACTTACTAGTACCATCGGATAATCAAGTCAGATCTGACTCTCACACAACCTCATACTGAAAATGACATTTATATGCCAAGTAACAACCTTCTTATGAAAATTATTAGCACCTAACATCCTAGCCAAAGGGCCCAAGCAATAACAAAAACTTTATTACAAGCTTTCAGAAATGAAAATCCATGACAAAACAATATTTACACAATTAGCTAGAACTGCAAGTATAATACACAAATCAGCAATTGCAGCATCTGATTTAGTAAATTACAGAGATAGAGTTCGATGAAGGCAAGACAATTGAGATGCTAACTCTCATTATCACTTAATGACTTAGACTTTTTCTAGCAAAAGTTTCCTAATATTTAACTTCCTTTTAATAGTCGGGGTCAGAACCTCAACTTTAACTCAACCCTCACTTGAATAAGGGTCTCGACACACATGTAAGAATCGGATCAGAGTAAGACTGAACGTGACTACCCTAACCCTAATATTTTGGGGGTTAGTTGGATTGGATCGGTTGGGTCCCAAACCTAGCTATGATCACCTCCACTGAAGACAAGTGTGCATTAACTATTGACGTGTTGTTATTGAATTGTGACATAAGATACAAATTGAAATATGATAGAGGGACCCTTAATTTATTAACAAAGGAGAGTTTGGAGTTATCCACCAGTACATGTCCATGTGAGAAATAACTGAAAGCCTCCACAAGCAAAGAGAGTTGGAAACAAAATCCAGGAATTGGGGGATGCAAGAAACAAATTGGCCCATTTTTGAGAGTGAAAGTGATCAAATAGATTTTTTTTTTAAAAAAAAACTTAAAAGGGAAGCCCCCAAATTAAAGCCCCAACATGTCTTTGGACTATTAGGGCAAACATTTGGGGGCGGTGCCCTTACGTGGGACAACCCTCGTTGCGGGGGCTTTATTGAGCCACGTACTTGACTAGTCATTTCTCACTTACAATTGGGGGTTTTAGGGGGGGGGGGGTGAACCTGAAATTGTCGGTTAATTTGATCAGTATTTAATATTTTGGCCTTATTCAGTAAAGTAAAGAATGTTTTGGTCTGAAAAAGAGTCTTTTGAGCTTTGAGACTATTAGTTATTTGACTCTATTTAAAAAGATTTTCAGAGTGTTTGGTTGAAAAGCTTTCTGTATTAGTTTTTTGGGTCAAAAAAAACTATTTTATAAAAAACTCTTTAGAGTAGTTTTTTCAAAGAGTTTTTTTTTATTATTTTTACCACTAAATTGACTATGATCATAACAATTTTCACAAAATTACTTCAAATGCCACTCACAACAAACAATAAATAAATGCTTTCTAAAACGATATATTGTGAGTGGTCATGATGTTTTAACACTTTTTATTTTAATATTTTCTAAAATTTATCAAATATTTTGTTTTAATTTATCTTACGCAATAGATAAGCATGCTTATATCACATGAATTTTAGATATTATTAATAAGGAAAGTATGATAATGATGAACAAAAGTATTGTCATAACCAAAATTAGGATTGTATAAATGTAATTTTGTATTAATTCATATTTAGAAGAAAAGATTAATATATAATTTATAAAGATTGTGATGTGAAAAAGAATAAGAAATTGAGTTAAGGGTATAAGTGAAATTTTATGAAACAATTGTGCTAGAAAGTTAGAAACAATTAATTTTATCAAATACTTTTTTCAAAAACACCTAATACAATTAGCTAAATTAAATAGCTAATACAATCAGTTAACAACTAACAGTTAATACAATTAGCTAACAATTAACAGCTAACAGTTGATTGTCAAACAGGACCTTTATTTTTTCAGACATGTAAATGAGGTTGGAAGACTTACTAAACCTGAATCTTATTGACTTAATCTAGTATATCAAGCAATTGAGAGCTAAGTGTAAGTCCAAATTTAATTTGGTTAAATCAAATTTGAGATTTTAATCAAGTGAAGTCAAAATTTTTAAAGTGAATTCATTTTCTTATATGATTTGCAATGTATATACTTTGATTTGAAGTTGATTTCATTAAACACTTTAGCTTCAAAAACAAACTCCCAATAAACAAAATGAATTGGATACAACTTCATTGTCAATCATTTATATCACATGTAAGCATAGAATTTGAGAATAAAAATTGGAAGCAATCTATATTTTTTCCTAAAGAAATTAAGAGAGCTAGAATTTTATGAGATTTAGGCATCGCTTTTGAGGATAAAGGTTCAACTCAATATCAAGTTAAGACACGTTTATTGACCTTTTGGAGTGAAGACACCATACTATGCTTCTTTTTCCTCCCCTCCCCCTTTTTCCATTTCTATATATGAACAAGAAATTAAATTAGGTCAATTTATCTTTCGAAATCGAGGCACCAAACTCTCACCCAATCATCTTGGCTCAACAAATTATATTGACCTTCAATATCTGTCCATAAATTAAGCAACACCTTTTTGAATTTACATTTTAACAACCCCAAAATCATCGGTTCCCTTATTTGTCAATAGGCATGCACGGCAATGATGTACAAGTAGCTTCTTTTTTTTAATTTTTTTTTTAAAAAATTTTGATAATTTTTTTTTTTTTTAACTCGTGCTATGTATAGACTATTCTTTAAAGTATAACTAAATACATCGGCAAAAAAGCAGGAAAAAAGAGAAAATATTAGGCACATTGAAACATAGAGAAATCCCATTACTATGTTTTATTGTTTATGGTTTGTTCAATAGTATTTCTTGCTTAGATGTATCTTTTGTTCTAAATTACAACATATACATATATGTATGTGTCTGTGTATATTGTGCATGTAACATGGAAAAGCATTTATATTTGTTGTTTGAGATATTCAATTAACAATGTTTAAAAAATTTGCATTTATATGTAAGTTGGTTGATTAAAAGAATATCTCTAACTTAGCTAAAAATATTTTAAATATTTCTTTAGATACAGTGACAAATACGCCATTGTCGTTTTCTTGGAGCCATATATAGCGTTGATTTGTTATTTCAGAATTCAGAACCAGAGTGACTATTTGAAGAAAATAAAAAGTAAGAGTAACTTTCCGAAGAAAATAAAAAAATAAGGTACGTTATAATTTTTATTTAAAATCTTAAAATTTTATCCTTTTATGTGACAAAACTATTTTAATTAGATATAACATTGTTTGGTCTATACAAATTTGTTTCAAATCAAGGCAACTTAAGTAATTCTTAGTTCAAGAATTTTACGTACCAATGTTATCTTCAAAAAGATAAATCAAATCACAGTCTAGTGTAACAATGAGGAAACAATGATTGATGATGATTGCATGAGAATGATGTGATCTTGCCATCAACGTAATGCACAAGAACAAGTGAAAGTGTAACATTAATGAGGAAACATCAATCATTGAGCAAATTATTTGGGGGGGGGGGGTAAATATAAAGCTTTTGCTTCCATCTTCTTTTATCTTTGGTGGGAAAAAAAAAAGAGAAACCCTATTTGCAATATATAGGTTAGGTTTAGCTAGCTAGCAATAGCAAATAGATATAGGAATTTCCTATCCAATTATTGATCACATTGTCTTTCTAATATAAGAATCAAAAGCTAAGTCAAGACAAAAAACATCAATCTTGTAGGAAAGGTAGCTAGTAAATATTTAATGATGAGCTACTTCCTACATTGACCTATACAGTCAATCATGATAAGAAACTGTGCCTTAAAAAAGTAATACTATTAGAAAAATCTAGATCTATCCCATTGTTTCCTATAGTGTTATGAGTTGTTAGAAGTACGGTACGTTCATTGGTTAAAATACCTCAATATATACATCTGCATGTTCACGTCAAGCGAACTACTATTTTGATGCAATCATCTCACTTCTTATTGGGTATATTCGAGTCTAGCCAAGTTGTAATTTGTGAAGCTTGAAACTCGGTTCGTAAGCTTGCATTTGCTTGCCAAGTTTAGTATTATAAGACTAAGCTTAAAGTTTAGGCTTGACTGAACGCTCATCTAAAGTGTAAGCTTAAAATTTGAGTATTCTAGGGCTTTAAGCTTAAGTTTGACTTATTTGAGACTCGGACATAAGGTTGCCTTTTAGTATCTAGATATGAACTTTGCTTCTTGAGGTTTAGATGTGTAATAGAGTTCTCGGGTACGCATATATAAAAGTATTAATGGACATACCTAATCTATGTAGTTAGCAGACTAGTCGTTAATGTCCTATTGGTGATAGGTGGTGAGTTGCTAGGACCGGCCAAATGAGTAATATTTAAGGTTGGGGACATCGTAGGCTTGCATGTAAGTGCCACAATTACTATGCCTCCGACTTTACATAAGTATGTGAGGAGAAGAAATGCCTAAATTCTAAAGAGAGGGGGAGGAGAAAGGAGATTGTGAAAAGACGGGTTAGAAGATGAAAGAATACAATGTGGTGTTAAGACCATGAAAAGTAGCTATCAATCAAAGTGATCATCTATGCACAAAAGTTAAGTGTTAAACCTTACTTGTTTAAGAAGATTTATCGAAGCTCATTAGGCTCATTAGCTCATTTACTCGACTTATTTAGGTCTTTATAAGTCAAAGCAATTATCTTTACACAAATTAAAGGTTAAGTATTGGGTGTGTTATTAGTTATATGGTTTATTTTATTCCATATGACTTCTATTACATATAAGTTTCAGTAATACCATATAATTTATTTTTAGTGACATGCATTTATTACAAAAAATAATTTATTTCCATAGATTTTTTTATTAATAATTTTCTTGTAATTTATTCAATATAATTTATTTTTAGTAATAATTTATAGTAATTTATTCCATATAATTTTTATTCCATATAATGCACTCCTTATAATTGTATCATATGTTATGTTCCATGCACACATATAGTTATAATTATATCCCATATAATTATATAATTTATTCCATATAATTACAATCACTCATTACAAAAATGGGTGCTTATTCCAACCGACTTTCCGATAGGAATCGGAAGACTTTTTTGACGGGATTTCCGATCAAATTCATCGAAAAAAGGGTCCAAATTTTGCTACTCGAAAAAACTATCAGCCTCATCGAAAAAATTGTCGAAAATAGCACATATTTTTTCTGTAGTGATATTCCACATAATTATATACCTATAATCATATAATTATAATAATTATTTCATATAATAATTTAATCCATGTAATTGTTGCTCCGTATAAACTATTCAATGTAATTTGTAGAATTTATTCCATACAATTTTTGGTAATAACTAATAACTTCTTATTTTTACTAATAATTTATTTTTAATGATAATTTGTTTCATATAATTTATTTTTGTTCCATGCTAGTTTAGTAATATCATATATTTTTATTATATACAACAATTTATTCCCTATAATATGTTTTTAGTAATAATTTATTTTATTCCATATAATTATTGTTTGTTTTCAGTGATATAATTTATTTTATTCCACACAATGCAATATTCGGTTGGTGTTTATTCCATATAAGTTTTTTTGTGGTGCAATTAATACAAATATTGGGGCTGATGTTAGTAATTATTTATTTTACTCATATAATTTATTTTATTGCCTATAGTGTGATATTGAAAGTGGTGTTAGTAATATATCTTTTATTGATGTTCATAATATAACTTTCAATAGTACTAGAAATATAACTTATATTATTCCATATATAATGCAATATTGTTTCTTTTTTAGTCATAATTGAACATTATTTGTGGTAGTATCAGGAGAGTTGTTAGTAATATTATAATTGAACATTTCTATTTTTGTACCTGGAGAAGAAATCTTTCTAATTGTAATTAACTTTATAATTTTTTTTATTTTGAAAGAAGATCTTCTATATGTAAGTGTTGAATTGTATTTTTTAGCAAAATCAGAAACTTTTCATTATTTTAAAAGTTTTATGAGAATGAATGACATGTACTGAAAATGTAGAGAGATTTATTATTTATTATTTGTATATATATATATATATATATGGGGCCACTGAAGTGGGATGATCTACTCCATGAGACGAGTAGGATGAGGACATAGAGGTATTGTAAGTATCTCATCCAGAATTGATCACCAATGCAAATAGACTACTAATGATTATTGAAACTAAAACTATTGATCATCAAATAATATTTTAAGTAAATATGTATATTATTATTTTTAACAAAAGTAAAGCTCAAACACATCAAAAGTGAAGCTCTCCTAACTATAATTGAGGGGATGGTTTGTGATCAACGAACGTGTTTTTAATTATCGTTATAGATAGATCAATTGATCACCAAATATAATTTTGAGTATCAAGACTGAATCTATTGATTAGTAACTAATATCATAAATGAAAATAGGTATGATGATTTTTCATGAAAATGAAGCTCAAATTGCAATAAATAAAGCTCACCAAACGAACTAAGAATTGAGTGTATAGTTTGTAATTAACAAACATTTTATAATGATCATTAATCATCATTTCACGATCACTATATAAATGAAATATTCTTTTTACATATCGATGATAGAGACGATCGCCAAACATATATTACCCTCATGATTAGCGCCTACAAGAAAATCTATTGTTCGCTAACTAATATCATACATAAATGCATATGCTACGAATATGATCTGTAATGGATATGTTTGGTGATCAATAATTTTAGCTTCACTGATCAATAGTTTTGGTTTCACTGATTATCAGTATTATGTTTAGTGACCATTTTTAAGGGAAAGACAGATAGCGCCTCTATGCTCTCAATCTACTCATCTTATATAAAACTTCATCCTACCTACCTAGCCCCCATATATATATATATATATATATATATG
>JACYFF010031957.1:9842875-9886332 GCA_017589665.1 Selenicereus undatus | reverse complement strand
TATATATATATATATATATATATATAGACACACACACACACACCCCCTAAACGCGAGAAGGGTTATTTTTGTCTTTCACTCACTTTTTTGCATTCTAGTGGGTATGTGGGGCAAAAGAAAACAATATAATTCCTTTTACTTTTGATTCTAAAATTTTGGAATAGTAGGACTTACCTCGACGTTGAATATGAATTTGTTTGATATATAAAATTAGTATGTATGATGTAAATTTGTGTTACTCGAACTCAATAAATATCTATGTAATATTTAGATTTCCCTTAGTCTATAAACGAATATATTTATATGTTATATTATGTAAATATATTTTATATAGTATTTAGTTAAATGAATATGTTTCATAAGTTATATTTTATAACTTATATTATTTAAATATGCTTTATATAATTTCCAGTTACATGAATATGATTATTCCTGTGACTTCCCAATCAATACTGTAATAATGTGACCGTTACTTATCTGATCAACATAAAAAAAAATTAAAAATTTTGCCATGACAAGTTGACTCCACTGGCGGCTTGTGCCGCATAACGCACTACATAAAACACACAAAAAGCATTTTTTCCACTCCCTCCCTCACCTCTTTCCTCTTTCCTCCTCCCTTGCTCTCTCTTCTTTCTCTCCCAAAAACTCCAACCAAAAACAAGGGAACATCAAAAGGAAAACCCTGTTTCTGTTCCGCTTAATCAAGTGAAAGCAGTTAGAAAATCATCAGCATCAAGAAAAGCAGCTAGAAAAAAAAAACACCAAGGGAGGAAGCTAAGATCAACTCAAAGAAAAAAAGAGAGAAAAATATGGATCAAGAAGAGGGGAATAGGGTGATGATGATGAGGATGATGAAGGGGGGAATCTGGGTGAATGTGGGTGTTTTGGTAATTGCATTAGTTTTGGTTGCAAAGATAGTGATTCAACTATGGTGGAAGCCAAGGAAGATTTCAAAGCATTTTTCAAAGCAAGGAATTACTGGCCCTCCTTATCATTTCTTCATTGGCAATATGAAGGAATTGGTTGAGTTGATGATCAAGGCTTCTTCTCAACCTATGCCTTTCTCTCATCATATTCTTCCTAGAGTTCTCCCTTTCTATCACCATTGGAAGAAAATCTATGGTACAATCTCTATGTCTCTTGTCTCTACCCTGCCCCGCCGCCCCCCCCCCCCCCAAAATTTCCGCGTGTTTTTGAATGAAAACGTACGGTTTAAAGTAGGTGATATTTGAACAAATAATCAAATTTTTTGTCTTTAAGGAGTCTTTATTGGTTAAGTTAGCTGAAAGATACCACTGTCTTTGTATTATGTTTGTACTCGGACATATGTAATCACTAGTTAGTCTAGTTTTATGTGAGTTGGCATTACTAGACAACTCACACCGGCCATTATGATGTGTGTACGTATATGCACACATCATATTCATTCTTGGTCCTAGATGGGAGCCTTTGTCTAAGTACCAAAAGAGGCCAAAAAGAGAAGGGGGAAGGGATCTGACATCTATGGAGTTATCTAATAAATATTACCCAACTGTTTTCTTTTGTGCTTGCCCCATCTACTCTATAGGAGGCAAGAATTTGTCCATCATGTACTAGCTATATAGCTTACACCCCTTGTTTGCTTGTCCATCTATCTCTAGCTCAGTTGTTTTTGTTTGTTGTTTCATCAAGATAGGCTTCATTTGGGAGGCAAGTTCAGATTAGGATGTTATTGTGGGGTGTCCTTGTGTTTCTTATATAACAGATCTCAGTACATGGTCACTGTCATTGAGTTGTCTTCTTCTTCTTCTTCTTCTCTCTCTTTCTCAACTTGTGGTGGTTATTTGTCTCCATTCTCCAGCTCCTGTTTCCAAATTTGTTAACCAGTTTCTTGCCATTTGGAGCCTAGCTATCATTATATATGGTTACACTTTAGGTGAGACAGTCGTCTCATGAAAACTTAGTGTGAAACGTAAATTTACATCCTAACTAGTCTTCCAACTTTTATTGTAAATCACATCAACCATTTTATTGTAACTGACAGTAAAACTTCCTTGGTTAAAAACTTACACATTACATGTGAATCACATCTAGTCGATAGGCTTCACTATTACTTCACTAATTTATTCGTTGCTTTCAATTTGCTTTTTTGGCTTAACGTACGTAGAATGTAATGTATTTGTTTGCAATTCTACTAATGATACACTTATCTTTATTTTGGGGAAAATAGGTGCAACTTACCTTGTATGGTTTGGCCCGACTCCAAGGTTGACCATTGCAGATCCAAATCTAATAAGAGAGATTTTCTCCACCAACGCAGAATCATACGAAAAATACGAGTCTCACCCTCTTGTAAGAAAGCTCGAAGGCAATGGTCTCATATCTCTCAAAGGAGACTTATGGGCTCATCGCAGAAAGACCATTTCACCAATTTTTCACCTCGAAAACCTCAAAGTAAGTCACTTTTTCTATATATACATACAGATTATTTTACATGTGCACCCATCCATTGGTATACAAAAGCCAAAGCCGAATTTGCAAGCAATACATAAAATAATAAGATCTGCCAGAATCTAGAGGGGAAAAGACAGTGGCTCCAATCACAATTGAAGCATATCTAATAGCTAGCTAAAATCATCACTGTGATAACATTATTTCGAAATCTACATATACAGAGCTCTATTTTTATATGGACTGACAGTTATAGCTCGATTTTGATAAAACAAAAATCCCTAGAATAAAAAATAAGATGATTTAAAGATCTTATTACGATACATACATCAATCAACTGTTAGACCGCTAGGAGAATTATAAGAGCGCAGTTCTTTCTTTGAATAACGATATAGCTGAAATGTACTAATTGATGAGACTGGGTATTAATTGAGTTGAGTTATGTGGGAGCAGTTGATGATACCCATAATGGGAAAGAGTGTGGGGCAAATGCTGGACAAGTGGAGTTTGATGTGCAATAATAATAACTCATCAAACTCAGGATCAGGAGGGAAGGTTGAAATTGAAGTGTCCGAATGCTTTCAGAATTTGACCGAAGAGGTCATCACTAGGACCGTGTTCGGGAGCAGCTTTCACGCGGGTAAGAAAATTTTCCAATTACAAGCTCAACAAATCCTCTTTGCCGCCCAGTCTTTCCGGAACGTGTCCTTCCCTGCCTCCAGGTACACCCTTTATTTAGTTGGCAACCAATAATTCAAAAAAAAAAAACTTTTTTTTTAATTCTGTTGATTTGATCGACTTGTGTTTGATTACTCCATTTGAAATATTTAATTTAAATTGCATTTCATGCACCCTAAAAATTAGTTTAAATTAATTTAATTTGGAGATATAAATTGTTCAACGTTTTTGAAATAAACACTTATTAGAGTTGTTCTGAAATAACCACCTATTACATTTTATTGTCACTAATCAAAATATATTTTTTTTTTAAAAAAAGACACACTCTTCAAAATTTCTAAATTGTTACATTGAGTATGACTTCGCTTCAAGTGTCCAAGACAAGAAGTTGCAAACCCGATTTGACCTACATATCCACTTCGATCAATTCAAGTTCAATTTAGATTTAATCTAATCTAAATTGATTTGATTGTAATTACTATTACTACATGCCTAGCTTGTAATCAAAAGTTTCTGATTAGCATCCTATTAAAACATTGACGCGTTTTGTGTGTGTTGATGTGATTGCAAAAGATTCTTGCCAACCAAGAGGAACAGAATGACGTGGAAGTTGGACAGAGAGATCGAGGAGTCATTAATGACTCTGATTAGCCACCGTAAACACTGTCTAATTAATCAACCATCCGCCCTGGAGAGAGATAATGCTGATCAGAACCAGGAATGTTCAAAAGATTTGTTGGAGGTTTTGATTAAATCATGCTTAAACAACCCACTTAATCCAAGATTAAGGGAAAGTGATATTGTTGAAGAGTGCAAGAGCTTCTTCTTTGCTGGGAAACACACCACTTCTAATCTCTTGGTTTGGACTACTATACTCCTTGCTATGCACCCACAATGGCAACAGTTGGCACGTGATGAGGTCTTGAGGATTTGCGGCGCACGTGATACGCCTTCTAAACAACATGTTTCCAGTCTTAAGACTGTAAGTATAACCCCCTCTATGTTTTTTTTATCTTTTTTTTTTGTTCTTTTTTAAAGGATGCGTATTAGTTGATATATGCAAAATTTAAACACAAGTTTCTTATAAAATTTCCTTAAATCTTTGCAATTAGATTTAAATGGAACAATGTTACATGTTACAATGAGAACCACTGAGGAATTAGGATTGTTATCGGTGTTTTTATTATTGAAGCAATTAATATTTGTTTTGTCATGTAATCTTTGCAGTTAACAATGATAGTGTACGAAGCACTAAGACTATACCCGCCGGTGGTGGCAACGATCCGACGGACCAAAAAAGATGTGGATCTAGGGGGCCTCAACATCAAGCAAGGCACAGAACTCTTGGTCCCAATCTTAGCCGTCCATCACGACCCGACATTATGGGGTTCGAATGCATCCGAGTTCAACCCAAGCCGGTTCTCCCAAGGTGTGGCTCGGGCCGCCACCCACCCGACCGCCTTCATGCCATTCGGGCTTGGATCCCGCCAATGCATTGGGCAAAACTTGGCATTGTTGCAAACTAAACTAGCTATGGCCATGATTTTGCAGCGGTTTTCATTTGAACTATCCCCCAATTACAAGCATGCACCAACTGTTTTAATGCTCCTTTACCCACAATTCGGAGCTCCAATCATCTTTCGGACTTTATGAGACCCGACCCGAAAACCCAAATCGTTCAAGTGTGTTTCGCATTTTTAGAACCATACACCACAAAAAAAAAGAAAAAAAAGCCCCATCAATTTAGGCAATAGCATACTCATCTTTCATTTCTTACTTTTTTTTCCTCTTTTTTTTTTTGGGAGGCTTGCTAACCTTTTGCCGTCGTGCTAACTAACCCCAATGTAAAAAATAAAATTTTAAAAAAGCAGAATTTGGAAGGTTTTTCATTAATTAGTATAGAAATGTATACTTTTGTTTTGCAATCATTTTATATCTATTCAGCTGCTCCAATTGACCAATTGTAATATATGGTAAATCATTTTTATATTTATAATCATTTATGATTACTCTTCCCTTAGCAAATACTCTCTTCTTTTTTTTTTTGGGTGCAGAGCAGCTACTCCTTTCTTCATATAAAAATGTCTCACATTGCACTTTATACAAGGCAATATTTTTTTTTCCGGGAGGGAGGTTCCAATGAGTCATATGATGCAACGTAATGTAAGATAGAGTGCACAGTTCGAATTAGACTTGAAATCTTTAGTAATAAGGTTGAGATGTAGATGAACTTAAAAGTAAAATTGGAAAACTGGTCGATTCGGGTTGACACATTTAATAAACAGGTCAATTTCGTGTTAGCCATGCAAATAGTTCAGATCTACTTAAAATTGAAAAGTAACATATTTTCAAGCTAAATGATCAAATCGTGTCGCATCGGGTCGAAATCGGTTCGGTTCGTGTCATATTCGAGTTTCACTCAAAGACTTCAGATCGGATTCGGGTCGGATTATCGTGTCGGGTCAGCCTTTCCCAGCTCTACTTAAAAGCCATTAGCCACCTATTAGGAGAGTATGAAGAGCAAGGTTATAATTTAGTAATACACTCTTTTGTTGTTCATTATGATTGAAATTAGCTTGAAAATTATCATCAACGACTTTTTTGAGTTTTTCAAAAAGTCAACAATTACACATCTTAATTAATAGCAATGGAAGCAATTAGAAAATCAATCAATGTCAAAATCTAAGTTTGAAATAGAGGATGTCAATTCAAAGTGGGAAAATAAACATGATAAAAAGAAGGAAGATCAAGTTAGAACTCAATCACTTTCGATTAACTCTACTTGTTGAAAATTTTCAAGAAATATAATCAAATGTCAACCCTCATTACCAACATCATTGTCATACTGTAATGATACATATGTATGTGATATCTAAAAAAATAATAAATAATAAATAATGCACCAAAAAAAAAAGAAGGTGGGGCAGGAAACAACAAAAGAAAGATTTTAATCGACATAAGCTAGCTGACTTTTTGTGATCTAATTATTTGTGGACGGTTTTGATAAGGAATTAAGAGGCGTATAGGGAGTTTAGTCTCATTTGATGACTTTATGTTTCATAGAGTGAAAATGTGTTTGTTTTTAAGTTTTTGAATCTATTACATATATGCTGTTTTTAGCCTCTTAACTTATTAATAATTGGGAAAAAAAAATTGATGGATGAAAAAAAAAAGGAATTAAGGGGAGCTGATTCTAAAACACTCAAGCTTACCAGAAACAGAGGGGAACATCACAACTGAGGCCAAGTTATCATGCCACATTTTCCAAAATTGAAATAAATAAACAAATTAGGTTTGTTAGGGGAAATTAAAAAGTGAATAATAAATAAATAAATAAACATATCAGCCAAATAATTGTCATTAAATATTGTTTTACAATAATATTGTTATTGCGTAAGAGACATGACCTCAACTTGCAAACTCATTAAAAAACGGATGTGAAATGGAAGAAATTTTAGAGAAAGGAAAGTAGGTTACACATTTTTTTATTGTTGAGATAATGAAGGGGGAATTAAACAGATTATTGTTTGTCATGATGTGTGAAATTATATTATTTAGGGATGAGTTAGTCAAAAGAGCAAATGTCGTCACAAAAATCATTTAAAAATTTTGGGGTAGTGGCATGGGAAAACCACTTGAATAGGTCCCAATGTGAGTCCAAGTCAACATGGGTCCCAACCAGGGGATGGGAACGGTGGCCGTAGGGTGGCTTTGGCCAGGGGCACTGGCCGGAGAGAATGGAGGGGGTGAACAGGAAAGGTAAGCGTGTAGGTCGATGAGAAGAGTTGGTTTAGCACAATAATACGTGAGATATATGTACTTTAGGAGCTTACTTTACTTCGTAAGTCTGAGTCTATGATGCAAAAGAAGTGCTTGCCTAAGTGGTGGCAAGCATCTACTTCCGTCACCCTTAACACCTGGGTTGAATTCTGGGACAACACGAATACACGATGCCCTCTTGTGAGAAAAAATTGTGTAGGTGGGTGAAAGGTCCCGAGCCCTTGCTTTAACTTTGGCATTTCTCCCACCCCTTGACCTGTTGTGATCCACTATGATTATCTTAAGATAGGGATCTAATAGATTGGCCAGATTACCAATTAGGTCTCAATGAAATGCTATGAAAGCACAGTGTGATAGAGTGTAGTGTTTTTCGCTTTTCTCCTGGCCAACTATTTGTTTTCTTTCTTTTTAATAATCTTGGTTAGGAGCTTCGATGCGGGGCAAAAGTTAATACGAAACAATCTAAGGGTTGGACAAATAACGAAAACCAAAGCCACTTATCTAAATTCCTGCAACAACAATTGATCGCATAGATAAAAATGTCAATGAAGACTTTGGAACCAGGAAATTAAAGCTGCCAGCGATGTAGGCCCTAACATATTGCATGAAATGAATTATGGATTTAATATTATTTAGCACAAATTAATATCGATTATTCTCAATTATGAACAATAATGTGAGATCTAGCAAGTACATGAAATCCAAATGAATCACCTGAAAACAAATACACCCGTACTCATCCGTGTATTTTTTTGACGTACTAACCATAGTTTGACAATTACGTCTTTAGGTTATAATTATTTGGTCAACATTTAAATTATTGTCTTAATGATTTCTGTGACATTTTTTATATATTAAAATTTTCTCACTATTTATTATCAGTTTTTCACTGTAGAAATAATTGTCAATTATTTAAACAATTATCGACTATCCATAATCACTAATACGCCAAACTTTGTAGAATACAGATGCATGCCATCATTCGGTAGAATGCATCGAGCATAAGTGATCACAAACTATAATAAACAAATATCCACAAAGCACAACGGGGATCAAGAGTGGTTTAAGCTAGTTATCCAAGAAAAACTTGCACTTTCCTAGCTAGAATACTAGCCAGGGTTTACACAATTGTAAAGATCAAGATACAGTACCCTTGAAAAACAACAACTATGCTATACTTGTCCCCCTTGCTAATTAGTTGTATGTAAAGCACAATAAAGAACTCGATTATCGCGAATACCGATGTACAGAGAAATGCCCCAGGATGCATCTTGGAGGATGGATCTTGTATTAAGATAATCAGCCCTTCGTTACGGTGCATAATCCAATAAACCAGTATAAAGCAGAGAACTGAGCAGTCTCATGCATTCTCCAGAGTGTGAAGTTTCCTATGAAGCTTTTCTGCTTTTCCTGCTTTTGAAGCATTTCAACCACCTTTTTAAGTAGTAATTCAATGAAAAGGACCACCTAGCATTAGCAAGTAGCAAATTTAGTACAATGGTTACTAAACCACTAGCTGAGTGGTTCTTTACACATGCAACTTTGCCAAAAACAAACATTTCACAGTAAGAATCAAATGAACGAAGGTCAATGTAGATTAAGATGACGGATCATCTAGCATTTGTCATAATATGAGTATGTCAAGTAGGGGTGGCAATGGATCTTGGATTCGATCCAGATTCATTAGATCTATCCCATTTGGATGGGTCTAGATCTATTATTTTTAGGTCTAATGAATTTCAAAAAGAATATGGATCTTAAAAGGGTCTAAAGATGGGTTCACTGCTTATATTCATATCCGATATGTTGGACCCATTGGATTCATTATTCTTGTGTCCCAAAAATTCAACGAATAAGTCTGTTAAACTTGTCCTCTCTCTAATTATCTTTGACATATCGTACATTACTAGTCTCCATTTTTAGGGGTGGGCACGTGTAACCAGTGAATAAGTATCCAATCTTGTCCACTCAATCCATATACCCATCAATAGTACTAAAGGACAATAATATAGTTTTATAATAAATAAAATTAAAATAAATTAGTTTTCAATCTATTTCTGAGAGGTCATTTGGGATTTAATAGCAAAATTCAACTTCTACAATTTAGATTGAAACTTGATTGCTAATAACAAATATTAAAATAAGTTT
This sequence comes from Selenicereus undatus, assembly GCA_017589665.1. Classification (NCBI taxonomy): domain Eukaryota; kingdom Viridiplantae; phylum Streptophyta; class Magnoliopsida; order Caryophyllales; family Cactaceae; genus Selenicereus; species Selenicereus undatus. Next base: position 9,877,293 of record JACYFF010031957.1, on the reverse strand, counting down.
GAATATGAATTTTGTGTTCAAAATGTAATAATATATTTAACATTTATCTTCACTGCAATAATTTAGTCAACATATATTTCTACTATAACAATTGTCAGTTATTATTTGCTCTATAGATCTTATGAACTATCATGGAACTTATTTTTGGTATTTCAGTTGGTGGAATATGATTCTGAGCAGACTTGAATGTATGAGGTATTATTATAGTTGTCACTTCTCACTAGTTGGCACACTAAAGTTATTATTATCTTATATCTCATATTTGCAAGTGTCTTTATTGAAAATTGTGTTAATGTGCTCATTGAATTGTTACTATATACCTTACACTCCTAATATGCATTTGTAAATTTATGGATCCATTTGTGATCCATAGACCCAATGGATCTAGGAATAGATCTCAATTTTTAAGATCCAATGGGCCTAGACTAGATCTGGATCAGGACCGAGAAAACTAAAATGGATCTAGATCTAAGTAGATCCAATCCAGATCCGACCCATTGTCACCCCTAATGTCAAGCCACTCAATTGAACTACTTTAGTCTAATTTAGGCTTCCGATGAAATTCAAGACATGTATACCAGAAGAAATGTGGGGTTCGAGCTTTCTGATAAATCCTTTTTCCTTTTCTGGGTTACAACAAGAAGTTTGGTAGTAAACTAGTTAAAGCACTAATCCTAAAGACTCTACCAGCTACACTCCCCATGACCCTAGCGCTTGTTTGAACCAAATCAGGCTTCGGTTTGTGGATCACCCTCACCCATGATGGTAACAAGAAACTTAGTAAACGGGATTCAATCTCCCCAATAACCGTTTTTTTCATACGACTGGTATTGTTAACGTAGGTGAAATTTGAACATAGAACTCTAATATAAACTTTTATAAACCTTATCGACTAAATTAATTGACATTCTTGTCTAAGATGGATTTCATTATTATCTTCATGTTCTATTTCTATAATAACCTTGAAATTGCCTTGCCTGGCAAAGAATTAAGCAAAATCTACCAACTATATGGCTCATGGGGCCACTGGTTTCTTCTTCATTGATTATTCTATTGTCCTGAGAAGCTCTTAGAAGTGATTGCTACTTGATGGTCCCCAAGAGGCATGTGGCCAGGAGATCTGCTCTCTGTCCTACTCGTAGTGATCATGGCACTTTTTTTTTGGCCTTTCTTTTTCCCCATTTATGGAGGAAAGAAAGTATTATAGCTTGGCTTCTACATATACCTATTTTTCTAATAAACCTAGCCGACCTCCTAGCTGCTTACAGCCTATCTTAACTACTTTGCTTACATCGCCCTACCATTCGAGAAGGGGTGGCCATAATGATCTTTAATTAAGCAAGAATCCATGAAATTTCCAGATTTTCTCATATCAGGCTCACCAAAGGAAGCAGCGCAAGGGATGCTTGACATGTTATTTGTCTCCTAGACATGTATCTGTGTTGGACACTTGATGTTGAGTCTGAGTAACATAAATGGTAAAAGACATGACACTGCAACATTAAGGGGGCATTCGATAAGGGTGAAAATCATTTTTCTGGAAAATGATGCTCTCATTTAGAGTGTTTGGTAAAACAATGAGGGTAAATTTGTTTTTAGGAGAAAATTATTTTCCCTAGAATGAAGGAAAATATTTTCACTTTAATTGGAGCATAAGTTGATTTTACTTTTCTTTGGGGCTCACATGGTTTCACATTCTTTATCTCTTCTATGTCTATTTCCTCAATATATGGTTCGAAGATGGCAGTGACATACAGTTCGAAGATTACGGCAGCATATTAAAGATGTCAATACCGATACCGATGCCTGTGAATCTAAACAACCTTGGTTTCATCGAAATTTAAAACGATCTATAATTTATGTGAGGATTAAGAAGATAGAGAAACTTACTAGATTTTTCCTCTTCTTTGTTTCGATCCCTACTTGAAGATGAAAAATTGATAACTGTTGCTAGCATCAAATTATTGGCAGTAGGTAAGATCAAAAAAAATTGACAAATGTATATATTGTCACTACTTTAATTTGAATGACACCACTATTGTAATAAAATTCCCCAAAGAACAATATATAAATTCCCATTTTTCTAAGTATCTTACTTTTTTTTGTTTTTCAACTAATTAACGTGCCTCTTTTTAACTTTTTTGTTCATTTTTGGCCAATCAAACTCAGTTTTCAAAAACTTAATTTTCCCTTTTACCAAACAATTGAAAATATGAGTTGAAAATCATTTTACGTGAAAAATAATTTTTTAGAAAAATGATTTTCAAACAAACCCTAAAATGAAAATATTTTTGTCTATAGGAATCAAATAAACTAGCAAACGCATCATATTATGAAAAGAAGAGTACGGCATGATTTATGAACGGTTGCTACACATAATTTGTCCTAACTCCTCGGACGAGGTATATAACAACATCAACCATATTTATGAACAGCGCCCTCTCAGGAGTTAATCATTCAATCCACCAAAGTTCTCTCAAGGATTAGTTAAGGATGTAACCTGGTGCGCCCCCTTGTCTATTCACATCATTTCAATCGATTCACTAACCTGAAACGAAGCTCCATAAAACCTAAACTGTAAAACCTAACCAAAGCCCTACAGCATGCCAGCTTTCAGCTGGATTTGAAAGCACCTTCCAATTATTTTGACTTGACATTTATTTCAAAATAAAATTGACTAGACACTAACCATAAATTCTCAATCACCGAATTTAGCAAAGCAAATAGGTATCAGAAAAGATATCATCATCCAAATTGAATGATTTTCTTTCCAGCCACATATCACCTCTGTGGAACACAGGTGACATCATTCAGAAGCTCCTTAATTTTTTATTTATTTTTTTTGTGCGAGGTTGTTTATCGGCAACATCAATCCAAAATTCAATAGAATAACACAATAATTTGCTATTGATATGACAAGATCCATGTAATTTTTAGACACTTCATAGTTAACTATATATACACGCGATCCATGACCAATTCACCGTACACTTACATGATTTACAGAAGAAAAAAATTCAGCATGACCCCATCTACTGTCAAGTCTAACCATGATAATGACAACCTCAAAATGCATGCATGAAAGGCTGAAATTTGCCTCCAACTCTTTCCTTACGGTACTCGTGAGGAGCTATAGATTTCACAAACTTCAACAGAATGCAGTGGACATACACATACATTGGGTGGAATGCAACCTGTCATGTGTCTTGAAAGCTGATCAGTAAGACAGAAATGAATCATTTGCTGCCGTGGCCTCTGCAAAACCATAGGGAATTATGTTATCTAAAAAGGGAATTAAAAGGAAAAAGATTTTTAAAAAAAACAAAACAAAATGCATTAAGTAACAATTAAAAGGTGTACATTCTTGTCAGAGGCATCCAGCTAATCAGCTCATGTACCAATTAATCACATCCACAAATCCCTAGATAACCCTAATACTTTAAGCAACACTGTCTCCTTTTGTTACCTAAACCCAAAGCATTTCAATTGGCTTTGTCTGTCCTTAATTTAAGCCCACCTTGTCTTGCTTTTCGAGTTCTCATCCGCTGATTGGCTGCTACCTGTTTTTTAATCTTTATGGCAGCACCAATCTCAGAGAAGCTTATGGCAGCTGCCATTAGATAAGAATGAGTGAATGACCTGGGATCTTTATCAGTAGGCTCTATGTGTAAGGGGCCTTAGTGATTGAAATTATCTGATTTTAACCACATCAGAGTAACAGATAATGTAATGTCATTTTCGCAGTGATTAGCTGTGTACAACTTCAGGAACATCATACTATAAGAAAATTATAAGTGTAATCATTACAGTATAATCTCACAATATGAACAGGAAAAATGTTATGAACATAACTGCACACACAGCAGCACATATGGACATGGGCAACAAATCAAACAGACATTCAACTACCAAACGTACCAAACGATGAATTCAGCTAATTTAGTCAGAGGTCCTTTGGCATTTAGTGTCAAGAAATGAGCAAATGTTTTGTTGCTTTACCAAAGATTATCATGCTATCTAAGAAATAGTTTAACTTTCGCAAGAGAAATTCACGAGAGATCATCCAGTTTCAACTGCACAACGTTTTTACAGCATTATAGATCTGTAAAGCCACACTTCCACAGGCAGATTTGTCCATGGTCTTATACGCTTCTTGACCCCAAGTACCCATTCTCCATAAAGAAATGTCTATTTCATGCAATAAATGTGATTTTTCTGTTGATAAAGTATAACTAGGCATTATCACACGGATCACTGAAGCCATTGGCAACTCATTGTATTTGCCTGTCAGTAAGGAGCTAACATGGCTTGTTCTGAGAACACAGTAACAGATGAAGGGACGGGGGCAAAAACTTCCAAACTTGCATATCTCCAAGGCTAATCAATGCCAAGTAACAGAAGTAATAAAACATCTACCAAACGATCTATGTCAAAACAGCTCTCCTTCTTCAATAGGGACAAGTTCTTCATGTCCAACATAGCAGTTCGTAGACCCTTAGGGGTTCATGAATGGGACCTTCCAAATGATTATGTTGCACAAAAAATTATCTACAAGCAACAGGTTGGATACTACAAGTTCATGCAAGGGCAAAGCAAATCCCCCTATTTTCGTGGTCTGTGTATGTCCCTTCTGCTAACCCATATTCTCATTCTTGAGTATGAGTAATAAGCCTGAGAAACTGTCATTTGAACGAGAAACTCGTAAGTTCAACTTAGGAAAACCTCAGGAGCTTACTATGACCCATTGGCTTCATTTTCCTGATATATATTCAAGAGCAAACTCATTTACACTGTCGGACACCCAAGTTAGAGCATGACTACTTGTATTTAACCAACCAAGATTCTATTGTATGTATCTGGCATTTGAATGTTCTGGTATTTCGATCATTTACTTACATTTAACATAGTTTATAACGATGCATTTGGATGCATTGGCTAGCAAGGACAGATGAAACCTGTCCCCCATAAAAGAGATAGAAGAAGGCCAAAGAAGAAGAACAACTGCTATTCCTAGTATGCATCCTGCTTACTTGCATTGTTCAAAGGATATGGCAAAGGTTTGTTTAGTTCATATCTTATGAATAAAAGGTGCTTTTTCCAACTCCACCCCCCCCCCCCCAAATGCTCGTCATTTTGTTGTTTTGCTGCCTATTTGCCTTTGTATCTTCCTTTGTCTTCTTGGTTTTTTTTTTTCTTTAAGTAAAAAACTTTTTAATTATAGTATGCTTGCTTTTCCCTGCTCTCTTCTGTACTTCTGGCTGTCCACTTACTAATCTTCTTGCATACAGGAACCCAAAGGGTCCAGAACTTAGTCAAAAATTTCTTGCATGGCCTCTTGGTATACACCATCTACCAAAGAATTGACAACGCCAAACCTACAGTGGGCAGTCCTGGCAAAGTTGTACATCAAAGAATTCTACAATGCATAATATCTTAAAAAGGTTCTCAATTCTGTCGAGACATTTTATCCTTCCATGCACCCTAATCATGACACTAGAAGCCTAAATTAAATTTTGAAACTTTATAATCATTTATATGAATGAAATTACAGAAATAAATGTAATTTAGCATCTATCAGTTGCGGATGTAGGAGCTTAGAACTGTGTCAGTGTCTGACATTGGCATCATACAGTTTCCCCAATCTTTAGATAAGCTAAATCTGGAAGTTGCTGGTTGTCTGAGTGTGATTGATAATTAGGATTTGCCTTCATGTAATTAGGGTGAAATGATAAATGTTTTTGGGGGGAGGCGTTATCCCTCTTTTGACTTATAGGGAGCAGGTAAAAATTCACCATCTGAAAAACAACAATTCCCTCACTCAAAGGACCTTGATCCAGCATATACCTTTACTGAAGGACCTTCATCCATTTGATGTTGTGGAAAGTCATGAAATAACCATGATAACTCGAAGACATGTTGCTAACAGTATAATCATCGAGGCATGGTCTAATGAGAGGAATCCACCTTCCATACAAAACAGGTAGGTTTGAAATTTGAATCGGACTAGAGGCATGAGGAATTTCCCTCTTCCTATCCGCCCTTCCTGTCTCCCATATCATCCCCATTAGATGTGCCAATAGGACCATGAGATATAGGGCCCTTACATGGGTCATTTTACCTCCCCCCACCCCCCCCCCCAAGCCCAAAAGATAAAAGAAAACAAATGCCTTCAACTGCAAAGTCAAGGCAAACATAAATTGTGCATCTGCATATGAAAAGGCTCAGATTAAATAGGGAATTTCACCCAATTTGTTCACTAATCCAACCTCGTTTTGCACCTAATCACCATGGACAGCCTTTCATCAAACATTATGCCCTTAAAGGTGGCAATCCATGTAGCAAGTTTAACCAAGCCATCCACTTAACTCATTTTCATAACCACACTAACAGTATGATTCTAAAATAACCTTGAAGACAAGCTATGTACTGGATAAAGGCTGCTCATCAAATCCTTTTGCAATTAAAGGGCACAAATTTGCCTGTCATAACCACACTAACACTGTGATTCTATCTGATCAACCTTGAAGTAAGTGCCATGGGAAAAGGTAGTACTAGGGTGGGTGAAACCCATAGGTAGACCCTCTGCTGCACCCAATCCTCTGCCAACCCCAGAACACTAGAGGCACAGTATCTTCATTATCTAAGGAATCCCACATAGCAATAGCTAGCTCCATTTGATTGCTGCATATGCCAACTACTCTCACCATTATGCTAAAGAATTCCATAATCCTTACCATATGGCATCACTTTCATTGGTGAATAGACTATAGACAACTACGTCAAGGACAACTGGGTTGCTTTCACTACGACCTTTCCGGAACTTATCTAGATCATCTTCCTTATGCAAGCTCAGCACTCAGCACACCTTATAGGAAGTAAAATCTCTTGAAAAAGACAAATAAAATCAACAATATAGAAATAATGACTCATTTAAGGACATAATATGTCTTCATGTAACCATCTTCAAAAACAACAGCGGACAAGGGCCTCTGTATGCATCACCAAGGCAAAAATGTCATCTCCATGCACTCAGTAGGACGCTAGTAAAACGTTAGATACTCCATGGCTCATTTGAAACCACCTGTAACATAATTGTTTCGAGTAGATTACTGCCCTAAATATGGCTCATCAATTGGCCTAGAAATTTTCTTATCCCAGAAGCATTAGGGGCAACTGGCAAGCGCAGAAAAGCTTCATATTCACAGATGTATAAACGAAACAGGTAAAGGGTATCCATCATTCCATCCAGAAAGATTCACCAACCGAAGCCATCGCAAACTAAAACTAATCAATAGCTTATCTAAAAATTATCCAGCTTCTCACAGTCAATTCAGCACATTTTACAAATCTTTAGCTAATCACAAAGCATTAGAAGTCCTTGATGGCATGCAGCAGCTGTTGGGGGCGCGCCCCGGTTTTTAAGGAAAATAGAATACATAATATGTAATGTGAATTATATGATCAAAAGAAATGGATGTATAGTTAGCATCCTGCGAAGGAACTATATACATCTGAAATACAACCTATCCACATAGTCCCCCACATAAAAAGTAGAGTCCCAAAAATTCCCATTATCCCAGAAGTACAGAATCTAGATAAAATTATCATTCATGCGCTGAAGGCTTCCACAGCCTCAAAGAGTAGTTTTTTTTCTTTATTATGCTTCAGAAAATCACATGATGTATTACTATAGCCTTCATCGTTTTCACTTTCCTACCAAGGAAACCTTTCCAAGCCAAGACCTAGTTGCTTATGGATTTTGATGAAGCCGAAGAAATGCCCTAAGAGCAAGCCCCCATGATAAACCTCAAAGTCATAGCTGAGGCCAATGCAACATCCCGCGGCTTGCAGTAATATATATCAGTTTCAGAATAAACAGTGTATTATTCCCCTCAGCAATTCATACAGATTTATTGCCAGCGTTCTTCAGTGGCACAAATCTATCTCCGCAAGGACATGTTCATAGACACAGGTTCCCATTGCAGATAGAATTTCTGAATACGAATCACTAAGCATGATTTACTTTCTCATCACTTTCGTTGACACATAGTGACATAGATCTCTAAGATCATAAGATCATTATATATGCCAGGATACTATAATATATAAACTAACAGGTCATGTTTACAACTGTGCGACTTAAAGTTGAAGATCATTTCATAATTGATTGGCTTTCTTATTCAACAGCATTACAACATCTTTTTTCACATAGAAATGTCAAGACTGAACCAAGTAGTTGTCAATATGAAGGGTTTCATGTCCAAACTCCTAGGCTTTGCCTTAGTTTCTTCAGATATTGAAACTCATGCTCCAGGTAACGAACTTTACATGATCATATCCTAGTTTTGAGCAGAATTTAACACCGATCACATAGTCAGATCAGTGCACATAATTTCTACTGCTAAGCAAAGAAACCAGGCCCATACCTGGATTTCTCCCACCGATGTCGAAGCTGTTCAGAAATTTTGCATTTTGAAATTGAAGGCAACCCTAAAAGAACGGAGCAAGTTGAATTACTTTAATATTAGACATATTGCTTTCCATGACACACAATTCTCTAACATCATGATTTGCAGTTCTACGTTCTACATTTAAAATTAGGAGACTGTATCCAACGAAGTGGCTGTAGTTTAGTGGTTAGAATTCCACGTTGTGGCCGTGGAGACCTGGGCTCGAATCCCAGCAGCCACAAAATTGCCTTTTTTTGTTTTTTCTCGTTTGCGTTTTTGGTGTTCCTGGGGGAGTTTGGATGCCATTATTGAACTTTCCAGCGGCGTTTTTCTTATTTCTAAGTTGCTGCTGAAACCAACCTAAAAAATCAAAATGCAAAGAGCTATGCTTGAAGGCCATAGCTCACAATCACATCCAAACAGCACTTGCATGCGTTACTGTTCTTTTTTGAGGTATGTGGAAGCAAAACTTTGGTGCTGCTTGACTGAGAGATGGGGCCATAGGTTGCGACTTTGTGATTTAGGATCTTGAAAGTATAGAGCGTCCTGTATTGCGTCTATCAACAAATTGAATGCCCGTAAAGCTTAAGGAGATATTTGCATAAGAAATTTGTGTCAAGTTGATCAGTATGAAAAGCGAGTACTACTATAAAATATCAAAGTTTGGGTTGATTATTATGTTGTCTTTTTTGAGCACTTTTTTCATGTTTCTAGTAATAAAATAACAAAAGTAAATATGTAACTTTTTTGTCAAAAATTTCGCATAGACTAAAACCTTGTCTCATCAAACTTGACCATGCATATATTAGGAAACTCCACAAGTTCAGGCATGATTATTGATTATTGCAATCCTTGATTCAGGGGCAGAGCCAGGATTCAAACCAAGAGGGGGCGAGATTAATAACACACATAATATAAACTTTAATAGTTCTAAAAATGAAGTGTATAGCTACTACATTCAAGAAAGTTGTCCTCGACGAGATCTCATGTTTTGAAAGTAAAGCATGATATCGTCGTTCGAGATATTTTTAAAAATATTAATCCCAAAATAAGTAACAACAGTATTATTTAAAAATTCATCTGATATTTTGTTTTTCAATTTGGTCTTGATTAACTTCATCGTAGATAACACTCTTTCAATAGTTGCCGTGGAAACTGGTAAAATCAATGCAAGCTTCAAAAGTTGATGTAGGTGGGGAAAACTCAAATGCTTCTTTGTTTGAACCAACTTCCTGCAAAGCTCAGGAAGTCCCGAAATGTTGGACAACCTCACATCATCAGCTATATTAGCAATGAAAGTATCCAGTTCACAAGCAAGTATCTCAATAGCCAAGTCATCAAAATCATTTGGATACAGCTGAGCCATTCTTAGTATCTTGTTCTTGTCAAAGTTAGAGAATGAGTCACTAGGATTCAAGCAAGTCACCCCAAGAAGCAAATCAGTGGTCGCCTCAGAAAAACGACTATTAAGTTCTTGCATTTGCATATCAAGAATTGTGTAGAACACATCAATGCGATAGTAATGCTCATTTGTGATCTTGGAAACTCTACGGTTGGATTTTCCTCGAATAATATGAAAGTCATCCATGTTAGGAATCTCAATATCATGTTTCACACACAATGAATAAACTTTATCAAGCAAATCATCCCATCCTTGATCCCTGTTATTTGTAGCTGTCTCTTGGCAGTAGTGAGAAGAGATATAGCATTAACAATATCTTGGTCGCTTCTTTGTAAAGCCCGACTCAATGCATTTGTAATACCCAACACCAATTTTATCAAATGTAATAAGAAAGCAAACTCAAACGTTTGTAAGGCATCTGAAGCACCTTGCGCCGAGACTCTATCAGGTGAATGATTTCCATGAGTTGCTATAACATCAAGCACATCAATGATATGAGCAAACATGATAATCATATTTGTAAATGTTTTATAATGAGAGCCCCAACGAGTGTCCCCATGTCTTCCAAGTCCAAGTTCTTGGTTTAAACCCCGTCCAGTTTGTAGTTCACCTAAACGTAATGCTTCTTCAACTGCTTCTGTTTGTTTTTCACGAAACTCATATCTACGTTTATAAGAACCACCAATCACATTCAATGTAACACCAACCCACCCAAGGAACCATTCAATATCATCACGATGATTTGCAACTGCAACAAGAGTTAATTGAAGTTGATGAGCAAAACAATGAATGTAATGTGCCGATGAACAATCTTGCATAATCAAAGCTCTAAGCCCATAGATATGCCCACTCATATTACTAGCCCCATTATACCCTTGTCTTCTTATGCGAGATGGACTCAAGGAATATTAAGATAACACAGAATAAATATTTTCCCTTAGTGACAAATAGGAAGTATCGGTGACATTAACAAGACCAAGTAGAGGCTCCATAACAAATCCCTTTCTATCAACATATCGCAAGACAATAGTCATTTGTTGTTTACAAGATACATTACGGGATTCATCAACTAATATAGCAAAATATCCATCTTCAAGTTCTTCAAGAATCTTTCGTATGGTTTCTTTTGTACAAGAATGAGCAATGTCTTTTTGGCTATCAGGAGAAGTCAATTTATAATTTAATGGAGCCTTTTGAAAAATACTTCCAAAATTTTCATTACTTTAGGCATGCCATTCTAACAAATCCAAAAAATGACCTCTCCTTATTGAAGATTCATTTTCATCATGACCTCGAAAAGGCAATGCTCCACTCAAAAGTTGCCTTGCCACTTCAACTGAAGCATTTAAACGGACTCGATATTCAGATTGAACCTCCTCAGATTGTTTGTCTAAGGCAGATTCTATGGATTGCTTCTGCATCATAAGATCTTCACACATTTTAATTAACACATTGATTATGCACACTATTTACTTCACCAACATGTGCATCAAATGATTTCCTCTTCTTCCAATTTCTAAAGCCTTTACTTATAAATGCATCCCCTCCACCATGACCCAACTTGTCATTCTTGAACAAATAACAACACAAACAAAATGCCGCATCTTCTTTTTATGCTATATTCTAACCAATTAGGATATGCCACAAACCATGATTCATTAAAACGCCGCACATAATTGGACATTTTAGTTTGAGGGAATGCATGATTTCGGGGTTGGTAAGGACCTTTTTGTAAATATGCTCTTCTTACCTCATCACGATCATTCGGATGATAGCTTGAAATCAGTTTTCTATCGCCTGGATCCGATGGAAGAGCATTAATATTGATTGGGATTCTCCTGGAAGAAGATGGATTAGTGCTTGTTGGTTGTTCATTGCTAGACGGTGGTTGAGTACTTTCTTTGATACTTTCTTGGATCAGTGGTGAGTTTTCTGATGTAAATCTTGAACCAACATATCGTCTAGCTATCTTGTTGAAAAACTTCTCCATTTCAAACTGAAAAACACAATCAAGTTCTTACTTAGATTCATGGTTCTTAGTAAATCATAAACATAATTATTTACAAAATAATTTACATAATTATTTACAAAATTAGGTTTTGCCTTTCTTGATTGAGAATTTATGAATTAGAATTGGGGTAATTTATGTTTATCATAAACAAACACAAATTTGCCTAAAGTCAATGAATTTAACACAAATAAACAAACAACAATCAACAAATTACCCCAATTCAAATTTCTAAATTCTCAATCCAGAAAAGCAAAACCTAATTTTTTAATTGATGAGTAAATCTCTAAATTAACCACTTATTCAACACAAATTCAATAAAAATTATTAAATTAAACATAAATAAGGAAGAAATTACAAATAAAATTAGCCCAACTTTAAATCTTCAACCAAGAAGACAATTAGATTAAAATCCTCACTTTTCAATTCATGAATCATGAGTAATTCACTAAATTAATCAATTATTTAACATAAATCTAACTAAAATCAGTAAAATAAACATAATTATTTACAAAATAACAAAATTAAAAACAAAAATTAAGTATTTTTGAGAATTACCTCAAATTGAGAATCTGAGATTTGGGATTTAGGAGGAGAGCTGAGGAGGAGTGGAGTGGAATGGAGGCGAGTCAGGCGGCCGGCGGCCGGTCGGCGGAGTGGCGGACGGCGGCTAACTACAGAGACCAGAGAGTGAGAAAGAGTAAGTGGGCAGGGCAGGGGCTGGCTACTGGGTTGCTGGCAAGAGTCGAGATGAGCGAAAAACCAGAGAGAGTCGAGAGGAATGAATGTCCAAAACTCAAAAAAAAAAAACTCATAAGGGACCGTAGAGGCAGAGCAGAGTAGATTCAAACCTGCGACCAGCCGAAACAAGGGGGGCAACCAACCATCGTGCCAAGCATAACTTTGCAAAATATATCTAAACCAATTAATATATATCTATTTTCTTTATCCACAAAAATATTCCATATTTAATTTTTTTTTTTCCTAAAAAACTGGAGGTCAATTGAACCCCCTTGCCCCAATGTAGCTCCGCCCTTGCCTTGATTGTATACTGTAATCTTGTATATGTTCCATATATGCTTTGCATCATACCTTGTCTTTGGATACTTTCCATATATGTTCTGTACCATATCTTTTCCTATTAATAAAAAGCAGCACTGGGCTTTGGGAGGGCTGTGAGAAACAATTCTCCCCAACTCACAATTCTTCATGGCATTAGAGCTTTGCACTCAAATTTGATAAGACGCTTGATCCTTCTTCAAACCTGCAGCACTCAACATCGTGGCCGAACAAAAGGCTATTTCATTCAAGGTTGATCCAAACGATCCTCAATCACTGTTTTACCTTTCAAGCTCAGATAGTCCTAGAAACATCATTAGCCCAATTAGTCTTGATGGTGAAAATTATGCTAATTTGAGTAGATTGGTGATTAATGCTTTAAAATCAAAAAATAAATTACCTTTTGTCGATGGAAGCCTGACCAAGCCAGAGAGTTCTTCCCCAGAAGTTCATGCCTGGGAGAAGTACAATGCCATGGTTGTCGCGTGGCTGCATCATTGCGAAACTATGGGTTTCACCATTCACCGTTAAATCATTCTTTATTCATTTATCCCAATGCCATGGTTGTCACGTGGCTGCATCATTGCGAAGCTATGGGTTTCACCATTCACCGTTAGATCATTCTTTATTCATTTATCGCAAAGATATGTTTTTCTAGCTCTTCTAATATATGTGGATGATCTCATTTTGACTGGTAACGACCCCTTGTGCTGTCGTAATTTCAAGAGTTATTTGCAGCACTGTTTTAAATTGAAGGATCTGGGAGCACTCAAGTATTTTCTTAGAATCGAGGCAGCTAGGTCCTCGCAAGAGTTATTCTTATCTCAACGAAAGTACACCTTGGATATTCTCTCAGAATGTGGTATGCTTGGGGCAAAGCCAACTTTCTTTCCCATGGAGCAAAATCATCGCCTCTCCAATGACTCTGGCGAACCTATTTCTAATGCTTCTCAGTATCGACGCCTGGTTGGGAGGCTTATCTATTTGACCATCACTCGTCCAGATATTACCTATGCCGTGAATATCTTAAGCCAGTTCATGCAAAATCCTCGCCAAGGACATTGGGATACCGCCATACATGTCCTTTGGTATTTGAAATCCTCCACAGGACAAGGAATTCTTATACCAGCCTGAAATACACTTCACATGTCCGTCTACTGTGACTCGGACTGGGCTAGTTGTTTGATGTCCAGATAGTCTATGACAGGGTATCTTGTCAAGTTAGGTAATGCTCCGGTTTATTGGAAAACTAAGAAACAAGACACTGTCTCTAGATCTTCTGCAGAAGTCGAATATCATGCTATGGCTAATGTCATTAGTGAAGTTGTTTGGATATGCAATCTTCTTCTATTTCTTGTTTAGTCTGTTCCTACGACTCGAATTCATTGTGACAATCAAGCAGTCATTCACATCGCTAATAATCATGTGTTTCATGAGCTAACAAAACACATTGAAGCTGACTATCATTTTGTTCGGGAACGCATCTTATCTGGGGTTGTTACACCTCAGCATACGCCTAGTACAGAGCAATTAGCTGACATTTTCACTAAGGCATTAGGGCAGCGACAGTTTCGTTATCTAATGGGCAACTTGGGCGTTGCGAATCTCCACACACCAACTTGAGGGGGAGTATTAGGAAACTCCACAAGTTCAGACATGATTGATTATTGCAATCCTTGATTGTATTCTGTAATCTTGTATATTTTCCATATATGCTTTGTACCATACCTTGTCTTTGTATACTTTCCATATATGATCTGTGACATATCTTTTCCTATTAAATAAAAAGCAGCACTAGGCTATGGGAGGGTCGTAAGAAACAATTCTCCCCAACTCACAATTCTTCACATACCTAGATGTCATACCTTGGGCTCTAACTTTGTCCCACCCAAAACAAAAAAAATCTGATTACTTTTGTCTTTTCTCTTTAGCCTTAGAGGACGCTTTCACTCATCTTGTCAGGTACACGCCACGGTTGGGGAGGGCCTTCCTAGGCGGAGAAAATGTCCAACACATTCCTTCTTTGCAAAAAGTATAACACTTCTACATTAAGTCCTTATCGACCCTCTCTCACTCCACATAAATGAGTCCTTTTATTCCTCAAAATAAAACACCCTTGAGTTGTTAACTAATTGGGAATGCATATTATTAATTAGGCCACGTTCTTTGGGTTAATTCCAAAATATCAACCCCAACCTGCTTTAACCCACTTCAACCTACTTTAACCCACTTCCACTATTTTAACCTAGTTCAATTTATCACATAAAAAAAAATTCAACCCACTTCAACCTACTTCAATCCACCTCAGTCTACTTCAACCTACCTCAACCTACTTTACCCTTTTACCCACCCCAATTTACCTACGAAAGAACATGCCCTTAACACTGTGTCAATTCTGGGGCATGGCTGCCTCAATAAGGTTTGTATCGTAGATTCAACGATACCATTCTTAGGAAAAGGTTAAGTTATGGTATGGTTTGAATTAGAGTTGGGTAATGTGTCGTGTTGGGTCGGGTTCTTATTCGTGTCGAACTTAAACGAGTTGAAAACCTCCGAACCTAAATTCGACCAATTAATAAACGGGTTGAAGAAGTTCAATACAAACCGCTTAACATTTAAACGGGTTGACCTGAACCTAACCCATTTACATAAACGGGTAAAACGGGTTAGGTTCGGCTTACCAATTTTCCTAGCAAACTGTTTAATTGCAGCACAAATTTCAACCCAAAGATAATTTACCAAACAAATCATACATTTCCGACCCTCTTAAGTTGCGCCTAGCGCCTTGAAATGTTGGGTCATTAACTGGCAAGTCGATAGAATTAGTTAAATATCTGCATATACGTAGGATTAACATAGTCTGTGTTCAAAAGACTAAGTGGGCGGGGGCGAAAGCTAGAGTAGTCGATGGGTACAAATTGTGGTACTCGCGATCAAATAGGGCTAGGAATGGAGTTGGTATTTTGGTTGATAAGGATTTAGTTGACTTAGTTGTTATAGTGGAGTGTAAGAGTGATAGAATTATGGCTATTAAGATGGTGGTGGGATTAGATATCCCAAATGTGGTTAGTGTTTATACACCTCAAATAGGTTTAGCGGAGGATATTAAGAAGCAATTTTGGGAGGATTTGGATTTGGTCATTCAGGATGTACCTCGGAGCGAGAAACTTGTCATAGAAGGAGACTTTAATGGCTGACTGTATAGTGAAATTCCCGGAGCTCGTTCCACCCCAAAATGGTTTATCGCCAATTCCTGAATTTGGGTAAACTTGAATAGCCGCAGTACGATCTAGGGTCTCTGGTTGTAGCAGTCCGTCCAAAACTTCCCACTTCTAGCCCTTATCCTGTTGCCAATACTCCACTACCATTTTTAGTTGATCCGCGTTGGGTATTGGCCTATTTGTTAACTCTATCAAGGGCTTTTCAGTAGCCCATCTATGAAGCCAGAAAAGGGTGTATTGATCATCACCTACGAAAAATATAATGCCCTTTTGCAGAATCACACTGCTCCCGCTGACCCCTTTCTACAGATTGGAGGGGTTTCGGCACTTATTGAACATGTCGACTGCCGTTTTACAGTAACGGTGCTTTAGGACTCTCACCCATAGAGCGTCTAGTTCCTGTAGCATTCTCCAACCTATTTTCGCCATGGATGCCGAGTTGAGCTCTCTCATGGACCGAACCCCTAACCCACCTCTGGCCAGTGAGTTGGTGACTGAGGCCCATGCAACAAGATGGTGCTTCTGTTCCATATTAGTGCCAGCCTATAAGAAACGTCTGATCTTCCGATCGAGCTCGTCACACATTGTCCTTGGAATACGACACGTTTGCATGGTATAAGTTGGGATGGCTGTGAGTGTTGATTTAATCAGTGTGATCCGGCCTGCTAACGAGAGGCATTTAGTCCTCCACCCTATTAGGCGTCTTTCCACTCTATCTACCACTTGTTGAATTAATCCACTACAAAAACGGTGCTCATCTCTGACGGAAAAAGCGACGGCGTGAGAACCCGATGGAGGATGTCAGATTTTTCGACGGAAACACCATTGAATTTCGACGGAAAGTAAAATTTCCGACGGAATTTCCGACGAAAATCGTTTCAGGCGGAAAGTCCGACGGGTATTTCTCCATCGGAATTTCCCAACCCATTTTTCAAAAAAATTTGGATCTTGGTTTAAATTATTCGGTGAGAAAGAGGGAGATGTTCGGGGGTTCATTTCAACCGCAAAGAGAGAGAAAGCGATAGAGAGAGAGCAAGGAAGAGAGAAAAAGAGAGAGATGTTCAAGGTTTCCGGTGGTCGGAAAAAATTATTGTTATCGCTTATAATTTAATGGTAAGTCATTTGTTTTGAGTTCATTTGCTCTTTGAAATTGAAATAGTTAAGTTAATTGGTTTTTTTATGGTGGTTGATTTGTTATGAATGGGTTAAATAGTACCGCCGCCGCCAGTGCCGTTGCCGCCATCCCCAATAGTCCGCTTTGTTTTCCGGGTATTTAAAGGTTAGTGGAATTGTTGTGTTTTGAAATTATATATATTAATTTGGTATGTGTTGTTAAATTTTGTGAAATTTAATTTTGAAGCATATCTGTATAGTTTATTTAATTTATTTTTTTCGTAAAATATGGTTGTGAATTATGTTAGTTTTTTATTTAATTTGTGAAGTATATTTATTTGAATAAGTCGAACAAAATATGTTAAGTATGTACATTTATAATAATTATATAATTATTATAAAATATTGAAGTATGTTAAACATGTATAATGTGTTTTATTTTAGTGAATAATTTAAGTTTGTTAAGTATGTTTATTTTTTGTTTGGTTTGTGTTGTATATTAATTTTTTGTAAGTATGCGAATTGTATGTTTTTTTTGAGGTATGTTTAATCTTTTTTATGATTTGTTTGATATGTTTAGAATTTTTATTTTATTTTTGTAATTATGAGGTATATTAAGTATATATTAATTTAAGTTTGCTAAGTATTTTAATAGTATTTTGTTACTTTTGTTTGGGATTGTTTATTTGGATAAAGTGCGAAATAAATAGTTTAATTTGTGTTTGATGCCTAATTAGGTTTATTTTGACAAATAATATAGTTATGTTAAATTTTTTTTTTAGCATATATGTTTAATTACATTGTTGTATTTTAGATTTTGTGAAAATTTATTTAAGGAATCCAGTAATATAAAATGTCATCTAAATATGAATATATGTTTTTTTTATTTGTGTCATTAGTGAATATATATAAAATTTATACTAAATAATTTAATCTTTAATTTAATTTGTAATGTATGTTGATTTGGATAAATGAAGCAGTTGTAAGTAGGTAAGCATGTATAACATATATTTTGTTTTGGTAAATGGTTTAAGTATGTTAAGTATGTTCATTTTTGTATGATTTGTTGTATATATTAATTTTTGGTAAGTATGTGAAGAATATTCTTTTTTGAGGTATGGTTAATTTTTTTGTATGATTTTTTTGATTTGTTAAGTATTTTTATTTTATTTTTTGGTTAATAGTATTTTGCTTTTTTTTGAGTTTATTTATTTGGATGAAGTGTGAAATAAATTGTGTAATTTGTGTTTGATGCTTAATTAGGTTTATTATGATAAATAAAATAGTTCTATTAAATTTATTTTTTTGTAATACATATATATATGTTTAATTACATTGTTGTATGTGTAATATATATATATATATATATATATATATATATATATATATGTTTAATTATATTGTTGTTAAGTTTTTTTTGTAATATATATAAATTTATTAGTGTCATTAATGAATATAAAATTTATAGTAAATAATTTAATCTTTAATTTAATTTGTAATGTATGTTGATTTTGATAAATGAAATAGTTGTAAGTAGGTAAGCATGTATAATATGTTTTGTTTTGGTAAATGATTTGAGTATGTTAAGCATGTTTATTTTTTGTTAGATTTGTTGTGTATATTAATTTTTGGTAAGTATGTGAAGTATATTCTTTTTTGAGGTATGGTTAAATTGATTTCTAAAAAATATTTATTGAAATTAATTATAGTATATATATAACAATTAAGGCAATCAGATTAGCAACATTATTCATATGTTATAATTGTCGTCTTAGTATATAATAGTTTTATTTTTGACAATTTTCAAGAGGAGCACCACAAGAAATGGGAGGAGTACACACAAGCTGCAATTGTGGATGTCATAAATAATTTTTAATTTAGCGCATTTAATTTTCAGATATGAAAATTCATATTTGGTAACCATAATATGTCTGAAAATTCATATTTGGTAACCATAATATATGTTGTTTGTGTTTTTGTAGTGGTTGTATTGTTTGTGTGTTTGTGGTTGTTGTTTTATATTTAAGTACAACAACAACAACAACAAACTCCCAGTGTGGGTCCCGCTTTCACAGGGTCTGGGGAGATCCAGCTGTAGGCAACCTTACCTCTACTAGTATTCCTACCCATAGAGAGGTTGATTCCATAAGACCCACAAAAACAGTTTAGATAAAAAGTTTATAGGGAAAACGATTGCGAAACCATTTACGGCGTAAGCGAAGGGGGAAGGAGAAAAAAGGGGGGGAAGCAAATAAAGAAGGAGTAGGAGTAGAGACATACCTGAACAAACCAGAGGCGCTTAGTGCCGTCGCATCTCAGAAAAGCACGATCTGCAGACAAGCACACCAAAAACCCTACCCGCCCTACACCATCTAGGCTACTGCCCCCTACGGAGGCGGTCCCCTACAATCCGAAACCTTAATCTTGTCCCTCCACAACCTCCTATCCTGAGCCATGTCCTCCGAAAGACCGACAACTCTCATGTCCTCTCTAACCACTTCTATTAGGCTCTTCTTCGGTCTACTCCTCCCTCTCTTACCCTCGGGAGGGTGAATCATCTCACACCTTCTCACTGGGGCGGCCACACTTCTCCTCTTCACGTGGCCGAACCATCTGAGCCTCGATTCCCTCATCTTCTCCTCTATGGGGGCCACTTCAGCTAAACCCCTGATTATGACATTCCTAATTCTGTCCAATCTCGTAAAACCACGCATCCACCTGACCATTCTCATCTCAGCTACCATCAACCGTTGGACCTGCGTCTTTTTTAGAGGCCAACACTCCGATCCATAGAGAACAGCCGGTCTAACTACCATCCGATAGACTTTGCCTTTCAATCCCATAGACACTCTCTTGTCACACAGTACCCCTGACGCTGACTTCCACTTTTGCCAACCCACTCTAATTCGCTGGCTAATATCCTCGTCAATGTCCCCATTTTGCTGGATGATCGAGCCCAGATACTTAAATTTTACGACCTTCGGTATGACCCTCCCATCAAGTACGACTTCTCCCCCCTCTTCTGTCCTTCCGCTAAAACAACAGTGTAGGTATTCCGTTTTCGATCTGCTCAACCGAAAGCCCCTAGCCTCCAGCGTCTGCCTCCAACTCTCCCACCTGTCGTTCACCCCCTGCCTGGTGACGTCGATAAGAATGATGTCATCTGCAAATACCATGCACCATGGCACCTCGTCCTGGATTCCTCTAGTGAGTTCATCCAAAACTAATGCGAAAAGAAATGGGCTTAAAGCAGAGCCCTGATGCAGGCCCAAACTAACAGCGAAGTCATTGGAGACCCCTCCCGGAGTCCTAACGCTCGTCCGCCCTCCCTCGTACATATCCTTGATTACACGAATGTACTCGGGCGACACCCTTTTTTCTTCCAAACACCTCCACAAAACCTCTCTTGGAACTCTATCATACGCTTTCTCTAGGTCTATGAACACCATATGGAGATCCACCTTTCTGTCCCTGAACAAGCCCATGAGCCTTCTGAGGAGGTAGATCGCCTCAATGGTCGACCTGCCTGACATGAAACCAAATTGGTTCTCTGAAATCTCTACTTCCTCTCGCAGCCTTCTCTCAATCACCCTCTCCCACAGTTTCATAGTGTGGCTGAGCAGCTTGATGTCCCTAAAGTTATTACAATCTTGGATATCCCCTTTGTTTTTGTACAGTGGGATGATTGTGCTGGCCCTCCACTCTCTGGGCATTTTGGCGGTCTTGAAAATAACATTGAAAAGCTCCGTGAGCCACTCTAGACCCTCTTCCCCCATACACTTCCAAACTTCTACTGGTATCTGGTCCGGGCCCACTGACTTCCCATTCGCCATCTTCTTCAAGGCCTCCCTAATCTCCTCCTTAGTTATCCTGTCACCCGCACACTGATCGCTACACTCTCCGTCCGAACTACAGTCGGCCCCCCTTCCCCATTGAGGAGTTTTGCAAAGAAACTTTGCCATCTCTCCTTAATTTCAGCATCCTCCGTCAACACCTTTCCCTCTTCAAAATTAAGTAATATACAAATTCTTTTTTGGAGCCAAATTTTTTTTTTTGGAGGAATTTATTTTTGGAGGGAGTTTTATATTTAAATAATATACAATTTTTTTTTGGAGGGAAGAAGAAATTCTGTCGAAAATCTCCTCATCTCTCCAACATTTTTGCAAACTTAAAACTGACCTACGGAATTTCCGACGGGTTATTCCATCTGAAAAGCCGTCGGAATGTAATCTGCGATGAGCTAATTTCCGACAGGTGTTTGTCCTTCGTAATTTCCGTCGGAGATTGAATTTTCCGTCAGAATTTCCCAATTTTTACTTTGGAGATTCCGTCGCAAATCCCAAGTATTTTTGTAGTAAGGTGGCTTTGGTCACCCTCTTTGACAAAGTGGGTACTCCTAAATAGTTGCTCAAATCCTCCATGACGGGTGTTCCGATCGCCGTGCTGATAGACTCCACCTCTGAAGCATTCAAATTAGTGGATAGGAAGATTCTTGATTTAGCATGATTTACCTTTTGGCCAGAAGCATCACAAAAAGTCTCAAGACATTCTTTAATAACTTGTGCTTGCTCTATTGTAGCTTCAGCGAAAAGGACCAAGTCGTCGGCAAATAGTAAATTTGATATTGGGGGGCCTCCTCGCCCTGCTGAGACCAGTTTCCACCTTCGTCACGCAAACATTTATTCAACCACATGCACAAGCCCCTCCATGCACATTACAAAGAGCTAAGGTGAGAGTGGATCACCTTGCCGTACCCCCCCAGTTGGCCAAAAAGAGTCCGTAGGCAAGCCATTCCACAAAACGCTCACTGAACAAGTCGTGATACAACCATACATCACCTGCACAAGTGTAATTGGGAGCCGCATTTTTTGCAAAGTATCTTTGATGAAGCTCCGGCAAATACGATCGTAGGCCTTCTCAAAGTCCATCTTGATGGACATAAGTCCTAATATAATAAATTTTATCCATGGAGAAAAACAACAGTCATATTTAAGTTTTGATCATCAATATACAATTATTTGCTCATTTTTTACTTAACCGAAATATTACGAGGAAAATATTAATAAGAAATAATAAAGTACAACAAAAAAACAAAAAGAAGAAACAGAAAGGAGGCCACAATTCATTACTATAATATCTTTTACTAAAATAATTAAAAAGAATTATCCTAACATTGCATATTTGTATTATATCATAGGTAGACCTAGCAAAAACTATCCCAACTCGAAAATCCGACCTGAATCCAAAATAAACTGAACTCAAAAGACCCATAAATTTTTTCCAAATTATATCTTTATTTTTTATTTGCCTTAAATTTTTCCCCCTTAACAATAATATTTTTTCATTACAACGAATCGTTCAAAGATATGTTATACAATTATCGCATCCTCTCACAAATTAGATGATGGTACCTGTCATTTTTCAAATTTATTCCTATAAAATAACGTCATATACAACTTATAAATGGAACAATTTTAGAAAATGGGAATGAAGTAGCTATCTAGTCTTAAGAAAATCAATTTAGAATAAGATGTATTAAAAATGTGTAAGCTATACCATTATATTCTTAGTGTAATGAATTAATACATCTTATTGATGAACCTCTATTTTGTCCCATTTTTAGCCCCTATTTGACTCATTTTCCCCCACGTTTTCACGTTCGATCGTGTTAAGGAATGGCCAAATTAGCCTACTTTAGCATACTTTTTACTCATATAGCATCTTTCGATATTTTCAAGGACTTTATCGAAGAAACGGAAAGATGAACGACACTTAGCAGAAAGGAGTGCAAGCGAGGCGATTTCAAGCTGCGAAAAAGCGTTGCACGGAAGTCCCACGGAATCGAACCCACATAGAGCACAGTCGAACCACTCGAACCAGCACAAGCAGTCGGCCAGCCACGTGGCACGGTCTGGCTGTGCCAAGTGGCACACCTATGCCACTTGTGCGGTTTTGGGTGGTTTCTGGCAAAGTTTCGACGCGGTGCCACCAGGCCTCAGGGCACGGCCGTGTCACCCCCGTTCCGCGTCGCGACTTAAATTTTTCCTTCGGGGTTGTTTTGGGGCTGTGGAGTTTTCATTCAGTTTTCTTTTGGAAAGACGATCTTTAGGCGACTTTTAGGTTTTTCAATATAGTCTCTAGAATTTTCACCTTTGTACGGAATTGATTGGTTTGAATATTGAATCTACCTTTCAGCGACGATTAATTCAAGTTTGTTTTCTCAATTCCTTCTCTTCTCTTTATTGTTGTTTTAGGTATTTTTGCGAATTGATGGATGTTTGGTAGATTTGGAATTGTGGTTGTTAATTGCGAAACGATGTGTGGCTAATCTCCCAACTTAGGATGGGATTAAGGTCGATTATGTCTTGTTGAATCAATATCTAGCCCCAATCCCTTACTTTCTAGCATTTACGTTCATGATTTCCATTATGCACACCACTTGTTCGATGAAATGCCTGAGAGGGCAGTCGTCCATTATTAATCGAGTTTAGAGGAGCGTTGAAAGACGGAACCTTTACTTAGCGTGGCTTAGTGGACAATTAGGACTTTGATATGAAAATAACCCAAGTTCTAATTGGGATTAGAGATTGTAGAACTTGTAATCCCATGACTTTTAGTCCTATGAAAATAGATGACTATAATTCTAGGATTAGTCTTCGACCCTTAAGAGAGAGAGGGGATGAGCTTAATTGGCAATCTATTCACTCATGACGTATGTCTAGGATTGTTTGGCGAGGTTAGTAATTGGTTCAGTTAGCATAATTGTGCCGTTAATTCCAACCTAGTTGCTTTAATATTCTGCATCTTTACTTGATTCTTAGTTGTTATCGTTTTCGCAGTCTAGTCACGAACTCACAACTTGATTTCGCCTAGATTGAGTTGGTTGATTAGCTCTGGTAGTTGAAAGCAAGTTCTTCGTGGACACGACCCATACTTGCCGGTTGCTAGCTACAGTTACGCTGTGCACTTGCGGTAATTTTACACAACAAGTTTTTGGTGCCGTTGCCTGGGAACTTGTTCCTTTCGATATCAGAACCGGTCATTATACTCTAGACTAGGCCTTTTTATTTTTCTTTTCGTAACTTTCAGTCATTCCTCATTCCTGCTTGAAGCTGTTTACGCCTTGGTAGTGCTTGCTTTGTATGCGCATGAGGAGTCAGAGGGATCAAGACCTGATCCCCTTCGATCCTGAGATAGAAGCAGTCGCACGCCGACGTAGCCGAGAAGGAGGAAGAAAGAAGCAGTGGTGATGCCCCAGGAAGACAATAGGGTGCTACGGGACTATGCCTTGCCGCAGGCATCTAGCGTCACCTCATCGATTGTTAGCCCGCGCGATTGAGGCTAATAATTTCGAACTCAAGCCAAAGCTCATCAGTTTCGTGGAGCGTGACTAGTTCGACGGATATCCCTCGGACAACCCCAACACGCACCTTCACAAATTCCCTGCGAAGTGCAACACCATCAAACTTAATAGGGTTTCCGCCGATGCTATTTGACTGCGGCTCTTCCCTTTCTCATTGAGGGACAGAGCTAGTGACTAGCTGCAGAACGAGGAGCCCAACTCGTTCACCACCTGGGAGGTTCTCTCCAAGGCCTTCCTCAGCAAATACTTCCCACCAGGAAAAACTGCAAAGTTGAGGATAGAGATTACATCCTTCACCCAACAGAAAGGAGAGCCCCTCTACGAGGCCTGGGAGAGGTTTAAAGACCTTTAGCGGCAGTGCCCCCACCATGGAGTTCCTGACTGGCTCCTAATCTAAACATTCTACGATGGGTTAGAGCGGTCAGTGAAAATCTCAATAGATGCTGCAGCGGGGAGCGCTCTCATGGGCAAGTCAATTGAGGCGGCAAAGGCCTTATTGGAAGATATGGCTTCCAACAATTATCACTGGTCAAGTGAGCGAGCCGCACCGAAGAAAAGCAGCAGTAGATATGAGGTTGATGCTATGACGCTCCTAACCAGCAAGGTGGATGCATTGGCACAGAGATTGGACAGAGTGGATACTCCTAACCCAATTGGAATACGTGCTATTTGTGAGACATGTGGTGTGTAGGGGCATACTTCAGTTGACTGTTATAATGGCTCCTCTAGCATTGAACACCTCAACGCATTCCACAGCTTCAACCCTCCACCACAAAATAACCCCCACTCTACTAGCTATGGTCAGGGTTGGAACAGACACCCAAACCCCTCGTACAAAAACTCCAACCCTCATCCTTAGAGTTCTGTCCAGCCACCTGGTTTCCACAATAGAGCTCCCTACACTCCTCCACCCCCTCTACCTCCTCAACCCATATCACATCTGGAGAGTCTCATGGAGCACTTCATAGCGACTCAAACCAAAACTAACAAAAGTCTTGGTGAATCAATCAATTTCCTGACCTCCAGACTCAATGCTATGGTTGCACATCAGAAGACAATGGACGCTCAGATCGCTCAACAAGTGAGCCACTTGTCTCAACCTCGAGGGCATCTTCCAAGTCAGTCCGAGACTAACCCCCGAGGTCACATCAATGCCATCTCCACGATGGGAGAGGGATTACAGAAGAGCCTGGGGATGGTTCTCCAGGAGGTAGTTCCAGTTCCTGATTCTGTAGGAATAGAGGAGAAGAAGAGAAAAGAGAATCTGAGCTTTGTTGGGAGCCTAGTCCTCCACCTCCTGTCCGCACTTACCAACCCCCAGTGCCTTTCCCTTAGCAACTGGCATGGTTCAAGTTATCTCAGTTTGAACCTAGATTCGCGCGATTCCTAGAGACCCTACTCCGAATCTATGTCAGTAGTCCCTTCTTGAAAGCTCTCAAGGATGCACCTGCCCATTTGAAGTTTTTGAGAGAGCTCATGTCCAAGAAGGGAGAACCTGGGGACGCTTCAGTGGCCCTCATTAGCGTATCCTGGAACTCACTCTTACCGAGGCGGTCCTCATCAAAACTGCAGGATCCTGGCAGTTTCTCTATCCCATGCTGCATAGGGCATATACAGATCGAGAGAGCCCTTTGCGATCTGGGTGCCAGTGTGACCCTCAAGCCGCTCTCTCTCTGCAAGAAACTCCAACTACTGGATCTCACGCCCACCAACATGACTATTCAGCAAGCAGACTGCTCCATTAGGCAGTCTGTAGGCCTTTAAGAGGATGTTCCAGTCCAGGTGGACAAGTTCCTCATCCCCTGTGATTTCGTCATTCTTGACATGAATGAGTAATTTTCGGCCCCACTCATCTTAGGTCGGTCATTCCTTGCGATCGCGGGGGCGATGATTGATGTGTAGACAAGCACCATATCCTTCACTATATGTGGGGAGATGGTGGATTTCAGTTTCCCTCCTTTCGCTCCACATTCAACGCATGTCCTTCTTCCGCCTTCTAAAGAGCCTATCCCTATCCCCCCCTTCGATATTGTTTCTGGGGTCGAGATGTTTGATGGAAATGGTGGACCTCCCATACTGTTTGGAGGTTCTTCTACTTTTTCTGCTGCCGCCCCATTTCGTTTCGCAACCGCTTTTGCTTGTACTGGGGAGGTAGAGGATCCTACTTCACATTTCTACGCCTCCCCTAGGCCACCTCCCGCATCATTACCGTCTACTATTTGGAGGTAAGGGTCAAGCTAAAGACTTTAAACAAGCGCTTCTTGGAAGGCAACCCAAGCATTGATCTGCTTAAAAAAAAGTATGTTTTTCTTTCCCCTAGCCACTGTTGGTTCTCTTTTTCCCTTGGCTTTTTCTATGTCCTTTTCATTGAGGACACTGAAAGTCTCAAGCATGGGGGGTGCGCTTACAGCTTTTTGGTTGAAATTGTGGACTTGGGGTGCGGGATAAATGACATCACTTGCATTCGCATCATATAGACAGAACTTCATATCGTTTCACTAGGTTATTTTTACATTTTTCGTTTGTTACATCATGTAGTGTAGAGCATATAGGTTAGATTTTGCATCCTAGAAAGGAGACACAATCGAGCTGGGTGTCATTAAGATTTTCAAGTACTGCTTCTTGCCCTTCTCTTCGTTTCTCCTTATATCCTTTATCGCTTTCTTGGTTAGATTTATTACTTTTTTAAATAAATGTGTGCGAAAACCCCTCTTATGATGAAAATGAAAAGGGTGATGATTGGTTGATCTGGTTGAGTTGTGTGTTGAAATGTGGCCTGTTATGGTGTGAACTTTTGTAAATTGCGCTCTAACATTACTATCTATATTTCCCTTTCCCTATGTTGTATGTCATATTGTCCTTGAGATTCATGTGACTTGACTTGATTGACCTCGATAAGTGGGACATACCTTGAAGTAAGTTGTTGGATTGTGGTAGACTTACCTGTGAGACTTTGAGCCTGATGACTATTCAATGCATATAGTTTCGCACTTTCCTTCATGTGTGACTAATCTAGGATTGCATATCTAGAACTTGGTCTTGTTCTCTTTGAAATCGCATTTAGCATGTGTATGTATTGATATGACTGAGGCAAATTTTATTCTATTTAGTCACATGAGCCAAAAAGCCACCTATTAATATGTACTACCCTCTTTGCTAGCCCTTTGCGCCTATCCCCTTATCTTTGTTGTTGTCTCCTACACACTACACACTTGGCCTATCGATATTCTCCATATCCTTGTCAATGTCTAGTGGAGCGACACTTCCATAATGAGTTGGGTTTGCTTCGAAGGTTAGTTCACCTTCGGTACGTTGTTAGTGGCTTGTCTGGGGGGATTCATGATTCAAGTTTGTGTTCCCCATGCCATTCACATGCCTTTCTCCTTTCGAAGAAAAGAAATAGAAATGAACGAAAAAGGAGGAAGCAAAGGAAAAAGAAAAGAAAAATGGAGAAAGGAAAAAAAGAGAGAGAGAGAGGAAAAAATAGAAAAGTTGTGAATAAGGTGTTTGGCATGGGAGTGTTACAATGAGATTGCTAAATTCCTCCTTTAAGGTTTTTGTGGGGTTGTTGCTCAAATTTTCAATTGTGATGTGAAGTTGTTGTTCCGACATTAGTTGTGGAAGTGTTTTTTTGCTCCCTAATCTTTTGACTATTGGCTCGACTATTCCCAAACTTATTCCACTTCTCACCCTTTACCTTTGACCCCATTATATCCTTTTACAAGTCCTCATGATTTACACATTGCACTTTGCATTAAGCGATGGAGAATCAAAAACTCTACCAAACTTATGGTAGTTGCTTGATTGGGTAGAGTATTGAGTGCACCGTTGTTACATATTCTAAACACATTGAGGGGAGTGTTCTACTTTGTCCTAAAGTGAGGTTCTACCAGTCCTGCTTACTCACCACTCATCAAGGAATATCATGTCTTATTATGTGTTTCGATACTAGGGCATTTGATACATTACATTTCGGTATGGGGATTCATGGAAGGAAGTGTGCGTGCTATATTTAAATTGTTTCACACTTTGACTTGGCCATCTTTAATGCACAGTTTATCTTGGGTTATTGAGTATTTATACCTTGCCTGAAGAGGGTGTGTTGAGAGGTTCACCCTCCTCCCTGATCTTTCATAGCATAGTCTTGCTTGGGGACAAGCAAGAGATAAATATGGGGACGTGATGAACCTCTATTTTGTCCCATTTTTAGCCCCTATTTGACTCAACTTTTCCCGCGTTTTCACGTTCGATTGTATTAAGGAAGGGTCAAATTAGCCTCCTTTAGCATACTTTTTACTCATATAGCATCTTTCAATATTTTCAGATACTTTATCGAAGAAACAGAATGATGAACGACATTTAGCAGAAAGGAGTGCAAAGGAAGCGATTTAAAGCCGCGAAAAAGCGTTACACGGAAGTCCCACGGAATCGAACCCACGTAGCATGGCCAAGTCACTCGAACTGGTACAAGCAGTCGGCCAGCCAAGTGGCACGACCGTGCCACTTGTGCAGTTTTGGGTGGTTTCTGGCAGAGTTTCGGCACGGTGCCACCGTGACTCGGGGCACGACCCTGTCACCCCTTTCCGCGTCGCGACTTAAATTTTTCCTTCGGGGTTGTTTTGGGGCTGTGGAGTTTTCATTCAGTTTTCGTTTGAAAGGATGCTCTTTAGGCGACTTTTAGGTTTTTCAATATAGTCTCTAGAATTTTCACCTTTGTACGGAATTGATTGCTTTGAAGATTGAATCTACCTTTCAGTGACGATTAATTCAAGTTTGTTTTCTCAATTCCTTCTCTTC
Organism: Selenicereus undatus; assembly: GCA_017589665.1. NCBI lineage: Eukaryota > Viridiplantae > Streptophyta > Magnoliopsida > Caryophyllales > Cactaceae > Selenicereus > Selenicereus undatus. The sequence goes on along the minus strand of JACYFF010031957.1, from coordinate 9,847,880 downwards.
TCTTTATTGTTGTTTTAGGTATTTTTGCAAATTGAATGATGTTTGGTAGATTTGGAATGATGGTTGTTAATTGCGAAACGATGTGTGGCTAATCTCCCAACTTAGGTTGGGATTAAGGTCGCTTATGTCTTGTTGAATCAATGTCCAGCCCCAATCCCTTACTTTCTAGCATTTGCTTTCATGATTTCCACTATGCACACCACTTGTTCGATGAAATGCCTGAGAGGGCAGTCGTCCATTATTAATCGAGTTCAGGGGAGCGTTGAAAGACGGAACCTTTACTTAGCGTGGTTTAGTGGACAATTAGGACTTTGATATGGAAATAACCGAAGTTCTAATTGGGATTAGAGATTCTAGAACTTGTAACCCCATGACTTTTAGTCCCATGAAAATAGGTGACTATAGTTCTAGGATTAGTCTTCGACCCTTGAGAGAGGGAGGAGATGAGCTTAATTGGCAATCTATTCACTCATGACGTATGTCTAGGATTGTTTGGCAGGGTTAGTAATTGGTTCAGTTAGCATAATTGTGCCGTTAATTCCAACCTAGGTGCTTTAATATTCTGCATCTTTACTTGACTCTTAGTTGTTATCGTTTTCGTAGTCTAGTCACGAACTCACAACTTACAACTTGATTTAGCCTAGATTGAGTTAGTTTATTAGCTCTGGTAGTTGAAAGCAAGTTCCTCGTGGACACGACCCGTACTTGCCCGTTGCTAGCTATAGCTACGTCGTGCACTTGCGGTAATTTTACACAACGCTTATCGCTTATTAAATAATATTACTCTGTAATAATATAAAATTTTGATGTTATAATTAATAGATAATTGTAATATCTTCTGTGTCTATATATTCTTTCATTTGATTTCCTTCTAATTCGTCTCGAACTTGATGTCAGTGTTGATCAATGGACCAGCTTGTGTTCGACTGTTCGTGTTATGATCGACCCACTAATAAAGCATATCTAATTAGGTCATGGTAAAATAATTACAAAAATATCGAATTATTAAATGCGTTATTAAGTGGTTGAACTGCTCCCACTCATTAACGTGCTTTAGAAGGGGACCTATGAATGACACAACCCATTATTAATATTTTATTATATGAGCCAACTCATCCAAACATGACTCACTGTCCACCCGTACATGACGTTCACATATCATGTTGAAAAGTTTGAGTATTTTTGATGTCCTTTTAAGAAATTACAATTGCAATGCTTGTTCATTAAATACAGACAATTGTAAGTATTAAATATGCCAGGATTTTGATTTTGACAAAAAAATTCATTAAAAAGGTGCTCCAAACTCGTTGAGTTAACCTTACACCCGTAAAATTAAAATATATCCGCCCTGTATTCTACTCAAACCTAAAATACACCTGACTCATATTTTGCCTGAACACGAATACACTCATCCATATTTAATCCGTCCATAAGAACTAGTAGATCTAATCATAGGACTGGATTATTACACATGACTATTCCGACATACTTTGGTTGTACGTAGAACAAAAGAAAGTTAAAATAATATTCCAAATTTTATCTAATAGTTCTAAATAAATTACATTAGTAGCATGATTATTGAATTAAATGACTTTTATATTACTATCATCACATATTCAAATAGAAAAATTAAGATAATATAATTGTTACAAAAATTTTATAGTGAGCTATTTTTAACATAATTAGTAGTAGTTTTCATTAATAATCGCTACATTGGCTCCTAAACAAAGGCTAAAAAGTTAAGGACAAACAACAAAAAAGTACCTCGTGCATCACACGAGTTGTCAAAACTACTTTTGATTAATTAAAACATATTTGATCTAAGTCGAAAGTGAACAAACCTGGTGGAACATGTACCCATTTGCCATGCTCTAAGAGCATCTGCAGTCGGATGAAGTGTGAGCCATGGCCCCAACTACGATCCTCTTTCCTTTGCCCATTTATCTACAGCAATGTTTCATTAGCAATAGATTCCGAGTCAGCTCGTCGAAGAGATGCAGAACACATTTCTTAGTTTCCATTTTTGAAATTATTTTTTTTTAAATATGTTTTTTGGTTCAAAATAAAAAAATTGTGTGTTGTGAAGTGGATCCATCTACCGGTTTGTAAGTCTTGGCTCATTCATTGATTTGGTGGACAAAGGAAGGTAGTGTTCATGATCTGCTCTGGTTTGGGTTTCGTGGCACTGTGGTAATGTCTTATAAAATACATAGTTGGAGGCATTACAATATGCTCAGAGATCTTCTTAGAATTCGGTATACCGTTCCTCTTTCATTTTCTGTGGTCAGAGTATGAATCGTTTGGACTCTATGTTAGATTGGGGTATAGATAATCCTCTTCAAGCTACACTTCTTTGTACTCATCTCATAGACCATGAGTTTGACGAAATTGCTCAGGTTGTGTTTCACCTAGATGGACTTGATGAAATTCTGCATAAAGTGAAATTTCTGGAGGAAGAAAGGAAGAGATGTGCTCAAAAACACTGAATTTGCTAATGCCTCAGCCTATTATCTATATGTCATTAAGTTGTTATGCTTTAGTTGCATTACCTCATGTGTAGATGAGGTTCTCTTTAAACATTTGGAGATTTCTCTAATTCTTGACCTCGCTGCTCCAAAAATCAAACAAGTGGAGCTTTCGTCAACCATAACATTATGTTATTTGGTTCTTGAATTTGATCTTCGTAATGCGAAAGCTCTATTTGCCCAATAACTTTGAGATTACGAAGGAGCTTGAATAGGTTGAGAACGGAGACTATCACCTCGAGGGTTGCAACAAGAAATTGGAGGATTCAGAGCGTAACGATAGGTGTGTAGTGGATTTGGCTTGTGTAGGGTCACAGGCAGAATGCAAAGCGTGGAACATTTTGAACATAAGCAATCAACTAAAAACCTTGAGGTCGAGATGAAAATTATAGGATCTTTTGGAGCAAAGTCGAGTACGACATCTTTCCCCTCGGAAACTAATAGTGTGGCTCTTAATTTAGCTACAAAGCCTATAGTCAGAATAGCAAGTAGAGGAGCGAGCTTGGATATAGTTCTAAAATGGACTTGGACGGGGAGAGTTTGTCTTATAGTTCATCATTAAGTTCTACAACCATTGTGGAGGGCAGAAAGAATTTTGATCATATCGTATCTTCGACATAACCATCAATGGATGTTGATAGCGCTCTAGACATTACTATTCACTTATCAGGGGAAAATAACAAAGTGTGCCTACAACGATCTCTTCGATTGCCTTACCTTACAAATCACGCATGAGAGCACAATTGGATACCATCATAGTCAATCAATGACCTACATGGTTGTTTGGGCTCAACAAAGCATTATTAATAATCTATAGGAACAAGCTTTATCGAGGGTTGATCAAATTGCAGAGCCGGCAATGGAAGTGGAAGACTCGCAAAGCACTGTCATCGTGGCTAATTCAATTGATTAAGAAATAAACTCCACATGCCGAGAAGATGTTGCGACAAATCCCTTTCACTTTTTCGCCCAAGCCCAACGTCATCATGGAGGAAGGAAACTAACTAGAGGGAAGAATCATTAGTCATGACACTCCAAGTGACTCGTGAAAAGGGTGGATGTAACATCTTCGGCCAGTACAAGGCATGGCTTGGAAATATTTAATCCTATCTCAATTGAATGACACCAAGAAGATTGCAATCAAGGCAAGAGACTCAAGCGATGGGTACAAAATGGATGCAACTAAATTCATCAAAGAGATAATGGTTATCACGGTCAAATTCGAAAGACAAAGTTTGAAATAAAGGATTTGCCAGTTGTGGAGTGGATCATCAAAAACGGGTTGTTGCACATGTTGAAAATAATGGGTTTTGTAGACTTTATGGCTTTAGTGTCCATAGGCTTCTCACAACCACCCTAAGGGCATCCCCAGCGCACTACACGCGTGACACTTGTTGGGCCTGCGTGTAACACGTGACGACTCCAGCGCATGCCACGCGTGGCACGGAACCTGGGGTGGAACTCCAGTGAGTTCTGCCCTGCGGGTAATTTTTTTGGGTTTTTTGTGCCTTAAAAACGTTGCGTTTTGGGCGTGAGCAATGAAGGAGGCGTTGCGTTTTGTGGAGAAATTGGGAAAAAGCAAAAATTCAATGCTGTGAACGTTGGGGAAGCTGGGAACTTGTGCACAGTGAAGCAAATATCTGTTGGGCCAAACGGATACCTGGGTTCGAATTTTTTTTTTTTTGAATAATTTTGATTTGTGTATAAATATTGGAGGTAGGGTTGTGTATAAAATATGAAACTTTATATTACTCTCAATCTGAAATTTTGTCAATTTGGCTAGTACTTTGAAATATTTGGAACCTACTTGGGAGTGAAGAAGCCAAAATTTGTGGTAAGTGATAAATAATTTTTTGTAGTTATGTATGTTTTTTTTAATTAAGTAATTATTTTGGAGTTGTATTTTTCAACTAATAATTGTTCTCTATTTACTTGTTGTTGGAGATATTTGGGAAGTGTTTTGAAAGTGAAGAATCAAGATAAAAGTCAAGTGAAGTGAAGAAATTTGTAAGTAATTTATTTTGCACATATTTATTCTTTATTTCATGTGTAAATTTTTTATATATGTTTAATTGTAAAATGCTTATAATATTGAAAATCAAAAAATTTAATTAGTTTAATTTATTTGTTAAGTTAGTAAATTGTAATTAATATTGGTATGTTTAAATTAATATGATAACATGTTAAACCACATTATTAGTTTAGAGAAGCTTATATGTGTAAATTTTAATTGTTAGATTAGGTTTATATTGTTGGATGTTTTGTTTAAGATTGAAAAGAATTTTCATGAATGTGTTAGTTGGTGAAAATTAAATTTTGAAATTTTAATTAGTTTAATTTATTAATTAGGTTAGTAAATTGTAATTAATATTCATATGTTTAAATGTACATGATAACATGTTAAATCACATTATTAGTTTAGAGAAGCTTACATGTGTAAATTTTAATTGTTAGATTAGGTTTTTGTTCTTGGATGTTTT
>JACYFF010031957.1:9798770-9842865 GCA_017589665.1 Selenicereus undatus | reverse complement strand
TGTGTAAATTTTAATTGTTAGATTAGGTTTTTGTTCTTGGATGTTTTATTTAGTATTTAGTTAGAATGCAAAAAAGTGCAATTGGAACAATTTATATAATTAGAATAGTTATGTTTAAATGTGTAGTTTTAACTAATTTAAATTTTTATTTAACTTAGGTATGTTTATGTTTAATTAATGATTATGTTAGTCCCCTTGATGTATTATACAAGTGGTATGTTCATTTAGTTAAAATAATTGAAATGTTGAAATGTGTAGTTTTAACTAATTTAATTGTTTACTTAAAATGCGCAATTAGTTGTTAATATTTTGTAATAGTTGGTTTATTAGAATTACATGAAATTGCATGCAGTAGTTTACATTGAAATTAAATACCAAACCACGATGTATGTGAACTTTCAAATGGACCCGAATGACACAGAATCATTCATGCATTTACTTACCGGGGACGAGTCACAAAGTGAACGTGGAAATAGTTCAAACCTTCCCCCACGCCCCCCAAATTGGCAACATTACCCACCACCATATAACCCCTCACCTTATTCCCAACAATATCCGGCACAATATCCTACAAGTTGGGAACATTACCGTCCACCACAGAACACCCCTTCACAAAGTTATAGCTATGGATCAATGCCCCTTCCATGTTACCCGCCTCAACCTCTTCGTACAACCATAGCAGCACCTCAACCTTCTCGTACGACTTCACCACCACTTCGTCCTCCGCCTAGTAATTACCCCAACAACAAGGAAGGTGGTGTGCAGCCCACTGAGTGGACACTAGAGGAGGATCGCCGCTTAGTGAAGTCATGGATTAATGTGAGAACGAATCCAATCGTTGGGGCAGATCAAAAACTATCTGGATTTTGGACAAAGGTGGCAAACACATTCAACCAGCATGCTCCCGATGGAGTTTCAAAGAGAACGGGAAAAGTGTGCAACGCCAGATGGAATCGAGCTGCTCCATTAGTATCGAAATGGTGCGCTTGTGTGGCTCAGGCATACCGAGCGAATCCAAGTGGTACAAATGAGGATGACATAATGCGAAATGCTCAAGATCTTTATGTTACTATGGTCGGCAAAGCATTTGATCTCATGCATTGGTGGGTGTTGCTGAAGGATCGGCCTAAATGGGAGACCTTCTGCGATCAATCTGGAGAAGCATCTTCGAAACGGCTCCGAGTAAATGAGGTGGGCCCGTACTCCGAGAGTGACTCCCTTAGCACCCCTACCACCCCTACTACCCTTGCAAGTCCTTCCAGTGAGAATACACCAACTGAGGTCGTTGGAGGGCTTATCCGCCCTATCGGAACAAAAGTTGCCAAGAGAAAGGCGAAGGAGCTAGGTACAGACCCCGTATTGGATATCGTCACTACAGAAATGTCGGCGATATGGACAACTAACGAGAAGAATAGCACCATGTTTGAGCAATATGTCCTGGCCCAAAAGAAGAAGGCTGAAGCAGCTATGAAAGTTGTTGAGCTAAGAGATCGACATCTATCCTTGGAAGAAAGGAAGCAGCGCCTGAAGGAGATGAAGTACAAGGACAAGATTTTGAAAATGAACATAGTGGAGATGTGTCCTGAAGATCAAGCACGCTATGGCCCCATTCAGGAAGAAATTAGGAGTCGCTATTGTCAAAACTCGTCCTCGTCTGATATTGACCTTAATTTAGATTGATCGCTAATTAGTAATTTTAAGTTCTATTGTGTTTTCATGGAACAGTTGTTGTGGTTGAAACATTTCCCTTTGTTTAATGGCATATTTAATTCCATTTGTCTCCAAATTCATTCTGAGTTGTTTCCAATTTGATGTTTTGCGTAGAAATTCGTAATTACTTGTTTCTAAGTTATTATTTTTTTTATTTGTCAGAAATTAAAATTTCGTCTCATATAATGTATATTTGAATTACATTTATGATTATAATTTAAATGCACAGGTATTGAACGATGAGTGGTTCATCATCCTCCTCTAGTACGTCATCCTCAACAGATGGTTTGAGCTTCATCCTAGAAGAATCTAGCGATGATTCTCCAATATTGGAAACTATGGTTATGAATGAGAATGACCCGAAAATGTTGGAGTTGGCCCTAAAGTTGAGACAAATTAGACAAGAAAGTAGGGCATCATCATCATCACGAAGACCCAGAAAGAAGAAAAAATTTGTAAAGAGAGATCGGCAAGAAGCACACGATTGCCTCTACAAAGACTATTTTGCCGAAGACTCCATCTACAATGAGACCCACTTTCAGCGTAGATTTCGTATGCGACGGCACTTGTTCTTACGCATAGTTGGCGCTTTAGAGAGTCATTTTGAGTACTTCCAATTGAGGTACGATGGCCTCGGTAGGCGTGGGTTGTCACCACTCACGAAGTGCACAGCAGCCATGCGAATGTTGGCTTATGGTATATCGACAGATTGTGTCGATGAATACCTAAACATTGGTGAAAGCACAGCTATGAAGTGCATGAAAAATTTTGCTGCTGGTGTAATTCAAGTGTTCGGGGAAGAGTACTTACGAAAGCCAACACAAGCTGATGTCGATAATTTGTTACAAGTGGCAGAAGCCCGCGACTTTCCGGGTATGTTAGGCAGTATCGATTGCATGCACTGGGAATGGAAGAATTGTCCCTCAGGTTGGAAAGGAATGTTTGCAAAAGGGGTATACAAAGTTCCCACATTGATTCTTGAAGTTGTTGCTTCCTACGACCTTTGGATATGACACGCTTTCTTTGGATGTCCGGGAACCCTCAATGATTTAAACATCCTCCACCGATCCAATGTTTTCCAAGAGGTGTACGAGGGTCGGGCTCCAAAATGTGAATATATCGTCAACGGTCGCAACTACAACATGGGGTACTATCTATCCGACGGTATTTATCCGAGGTGTGCCACCTTCGTGAAGACCATCCCCCTTCCTCAAGGAGCCAAGGCGAAGTTATTCGCTGAACGTCAAGAATCTGTTATGAAGGATCTAGAGAGAGCATTTGGGGTTCTACAAGCTCGCTTTGCCATCATCCGCGGCTCTGCACGAAACATGGATAAGGCTGAATTAGGTATGGTAATGAAGGCATGCATTATACTCCACAACATGATCGTCGAGGACGAGCGTAATTCATATGACCTTAGTTTTGATTATGATGATGTGGAGGACAACACCCCGCAACTTAATGTCCAACGGAACCATCATCCGTGCTATGCAGCCTATCTTCGTAGAGTAGTACAAGTTCATAACCCAAACCTACATGCACGTCTTCAATCCGACTTGGTCGAAGAAATATGGAATCAACACACGGCGCGAAGAACTTCGCAAACGTAGTTGTTTCCTATTATCTGTGTGATATTTGGGGATGTAATTGTCTTTAATTAAAAACTTGAACGTTCGTGATGAATTTTTTTTGCACATTTCCATTATTCATATTGTAATATATTTTTAATTGCAATCCTTCTTTGTGTTAGTTTTAAATTGAATTGTACTTTCAAACTTGTTTTTTTTTTCACTTGTTGGACAACTAAGACAAAAGGGGAGGGGGGAATTCATATCAATTTATACATTTTTATGTCAACAAAATAAATATTCATAACTCTAAAAAAAAAATTCACACATGTTACAAAAGTTAAAACCCAAACACAACATACAAAATAAGAAGTCATAAATTAAGTTCAAATTGTGGGATCCATGTAATTAATTGTCCTGAAATGAGTTCCATTGGTTGAAAAAATGTATGGAATGCAAGTGGAACTAGACCAGAGTTCCAAAAAATGGAACTTGGAACCCAAGTTCCATTTTTTGAAACTCTGGTCTGCCACATCAGCAAAAATTTCATATTTTTAGAACTTGCATTCCATTACTTCTCCAACCCATGAAACTCCAATTTGAATAACCCAATAAAAAAATTTATCATGGACCCACTTCATAACACACAACCTATTTTTTTAATCATATAAAAATTATTTATAACCTCAAAAAAAAAGAAAAAACAAAAAAAAACAAAAAACAACGAAGGAATGGCACGCGGGGAGACTCGGCCGACCGTGGAGGACTGCGTGGAGGAGCACGCGTGGCAGTGGCTGGAGGGGGGTGGGTGTCCCGCCTGGGGGGGGGGGGAGGAGCTCGCGGGTAATGGCTGGGGATGCCCTAAGGGATGGTTTATTGTAATGCAGTCATTAGAACTCTTTTTACTGCTTTCTATGTATTACATGCTTGCATTACCATGCAGATTAAAAAAAAAAAAAACTAGTGATCAAAATTATGAATTTTGCATTGGGATGCTGTGGGTTGGTTGGAGCTCCGTTCAGCGTTCAGCCTATTGCAGCAAAATTCAAAAAGAAGGGGTAAAGAAGCCTCCAACGTATCCAACATTTCAAATAATCATCGTGGCACTTCCGAAACCAATCAAACGTCCTCGCTACAGGCAGCAATAGTTTTCATTAAGGCGCCAAAACTACCCCCCCTCACTCTGCGTCCTCAAATGCGTCTATTCCTTTCTCTCTCCTCAAGGCCCCTCCTACCCAGATCCCCAAACCCGGTTGTTCAAATGGGTTCGTCGTCTTTGATGTGGTTCAGAAAGGGGCTTCGACTCCACGACAACCCGGCACTCGAGCATGCCGCTAAGGGATCCGATTTCGTGTACCCGGTTTTCGTGATCGACCCGCATTACATGGATCCCGACCCGGCTGCTTTCTCACCCGGGTCGGCACGGGCTGGGGTGAATCGGATCCAGTTCCTGCTTGAGAGCTTGTCGGACCTTGACTCAAATCTTCGGAAGTTGGGTTCCAGATTGTTGGTTCTGAAGGGTGAGCCGGGGGAGGTCTTAGTTCGGTGCTTGGAGCAGGTCTCTCTCTCACACATACACTTAGAAAAACTTTGTAACTTCGTAATTGTGTATTTGTGTAATACTGTGCTCATTGGTTATGAATTATATATCTGAGAAACTGGTTACAATAAAATGGCATCGTGACAACATGATTGTGAACATAAACTTGTTATTTTTGTGTTGGTTGACTAAAGGAAAAAGGAAAATTGCTGCCTATTGAGCAAAGCTGTGTGATTGTGAGCTCCTTTGGTTATGAGGACTATCCCATCAAGCAAAACTGTGTGATTGTGTGCTCCTTTGATTGTGAAGACCTTCTTTCAGAATTCGGAATTTAGTACAATGGCATCATGGCAACATGGTTGCTGACATGAACTGGGTAGTTTTTTTCCCCAGGTGAATATATTGTACATATCAAGTTAATGAGTTACTCCACCCATTATCAATTGTTTTGTTTTTTGGATAGTATTATAGGAATATTCATTGCGTTAGTCATGAACTTCTATATGTGCTCAGTTAATGAAAAATTTGACAGGATAGGTTTTAATTCAAATTGGTTCTCTTGTTGGTTATGGCATGGTTTTATGTGCTTGCAGACTGTGATATGTGTGGCAAAACGATGTTGATTGGACAATTTTGAACTCCTATTACTATTGCAAATGTATATGTTTGTTGTTATTTTGTCTTGCATTTTCATTTCCCCTATTGGTGATTTGCAGTGGGATATTAAGAAGCTTTGCTTTGAGTATGACACTGACCCATATTATCAAGCATTAGATGCGAGAGTCCAGGTAGTACTTTCTCTGCTTTCAAGTTCCTGGCATGTATTTAGCTTGAGTAGCTGCATAATGAGCATGTTTTTTGCTCTTTGTTTCAATCCAATATTTCCTTCACTGTTTTATAATCATGTTTACTGCTGACATTGAAAAGGAGCATTTGCATTATTTTACATTCTTCATAGGATCATGTTCTAACTGCTTTTTTTCTTTTTTCTGGCTATCCTTAGAAATATGTATCTTCAATGGGAATTGAGGTTTACTCGCCTGTGAGTCATACCCTTTTTGATCCCAGAGCTATCATAGAAAAGGTAAATCGGACGCTGAACTGACTGAGGCAAATTTCTGGCATTGATTTTGGGGTTGTTGCTAGAATGAATGACATTTTGCTTTAGTTTTCTGATAGAAGATAGAATGATGATTTTGCCAAGTAAAACATGCTTAACCAAGCTGAAGTTTGCTTTCTAATTCTTCTATTATTTCTTCATTGATTCATATTACAATAGAACAGAATGGGGGCAAGCCACCTCTTACCTACCAATCATTTGTAAAGCTTGCTGGTCAACCCTCCTGGGCATCTTCTCCAGTTTCAACTGGATTATCTTCAATACCTCCTCTTGGGGATGTTGGAGCAGTGCACATCTCCAATGTTCCAACAATTGAAGAACTTGGCTATGAAAATATCGGACAGGTTTGAGCTTTAGATTATTGAAAACTCTACCATTTTTTGATTGAGCAAGTCTCGTCCTTATTTATTTTTGTTTTTACGTATCCATTATCAATGAAGATAGTTTTGCAGCATGAGTTTTCTCCCTTTAAAGGGGGTGAATCTGAAGCACTAAAGAGGTTGGAACGGTCCTGTGATGATAAGGTATTTCTGATGCTTACGTTGTGGGGGATTTGGCATGCAAGAATGGGCTCAATATAATTCTATTCTTATGCTTGTCCAATTACAATGAAAGGGGAATATTTGATTGTGTTCTTGTGATGTGAGTTTTCAGGTTTTCTTTTTCACTTGTTTTTTTTGCCCAAGTTATCCCACTTCGTGAATTGGTTCATAACAGAATAGATGGTACTCTCTTCTGAAAATACTGTTTATAAGTAAACTCTGAGGTTCTGTCCACCATTCAAATGAAACAACTTCTACTTCTCTTTTAACAGTCTCCCCTAGCGGGCTTGGTAAACAATTGTTTACAAATACAAGCATGCACTGGAAATTAAATAAACAGACATAGGACTACTTCCTATGTGGTCTTGTAAGGTACTCGACATGGAACTATCCTTCACACAGCAAACCTTCTCTACCATGAGCATTGAGTAACTGAGTAAAGATCCTGTTGTGTAAGTATAGCTGGGCAGCCCATTATGCTTTTACATTTGTGCACTTCGCTGATAGATTTGCCTAGTATCTGGTTGTTTTGCTGCCCATTAAGATTACCAGTTTTCTTATTCATGCAAGAAAGGAAACAAAATGAAAATGGAGAAGACTGGAAAACTTGCTTGTTGCTTATAGTTCATAACATTATTTCACTGTTTCAGGGGTGGGTAGCTAAGTTTGAGAAACCAAAAGGGGACCCATCTTCTTTTGAGAAGCCTGCAACAACTGTTCTGTCACCTTATCTGAAAGTAAGTGATATGCCGACAATAGCATCATCGTTAGTGTGTTTATTTGTGCTTACTGATTATGCAACTTCAAAAGAAGTCTGCTCAGACCCTTTCATTGTATTTGAATGTTCAAATTTACATTGTTTTGTGCTTGCGCAGTTTGGTTGTCTATCTGTCAGGTATTTTTACCAATGCCTTCAGGAAATTTATAGAAGTGTCAAGCATCATACATCTCCACCTGTTTCTCTTCTTGGACAGGTCAGTCGCACAAGCATGTAACTAAAATCATCTATACTTGTGTCCAATGGATCTGAAATTCTGTTCATGATATGTAGCTGCTGTGGCGAGACTTCTTCTACACTGCAGCTTTTGGGACTCCTAATTTTGACAAGATGAAGGGTAACAGAATATGCAAGCAGGTATATTACAACATACAAGCATCTCATTATCTACTTAGTTCACTGATTGATTCTCTTCGGCTTTTCTTCTCTGGGTACTTTTGCTCTTTTTGGTTTCAAGATTTGTTCACCGCATGACTTTCAGCTTGGAGAGATGTTGGCATTTCTTGCAGTTACTTTCATTGTAATGAATGATCTTATCAAAGTCTGTTCATCGGCTAAGTTGCTTGTGATAAAGTTGACCCTGGAACATGATGTAGATCCCTTGGGATGACAACAGTGAGCTGCTTGCTGCTTGGAGAGATGGAAGAACTGGGTATCCTTGGATTGATGCCATCATGGTCCAGGCAGGTATCCTCTTGTCATGAAAGAAGTACTCATGTTATTTCACACTGGTGATCCTACCCACTCTGAAGAGCTGAAAATAATGTTTCTAGTAATGCGAATCTGTAAGTTTCTGAATCTTATGAATCTAATCACATGTCCTGCAGCTTCATAAATGGGGCTGGATGCACCATCTTGCTCGGCATTGTGTTGCCTGTTTCCTTACTCGTGGTGATCTGGTAGGGCTCCACATCTTGATGCTCTTTCTTCTTTATTTTCTGTCTCCATTGATGTGCATGCTTTCTTATCTTAACTCTCTAGTCAATTCTTTCTACCTGTAGTTTATTCACTGGGAGAAGGGACGCGATGTTTTTGAGAGGCTATTGATCGATTCAGATTGGGCAATTAACAACGGAAATTGGCTCTGGCTTTCATGTTCATCTTTTTTCTACGACGTATGAATCTTCTTCTTTACTGTGATGATTTTCGAACATGGGTTTTATCTACTGTCATTAGAAACAAACTTCATTTGCTGCTTAAGTGGAAATAATATATTGACTATAATTTTTGGTCATAGGCGTCATCCTACAATAATTTATGTTTATGTAAGCTGGGCCCACCCAGTGGGTCTGGAGGATAAGGATGGGGTTGGAGCCAAGGGAGGAGCTAAGACACAAGTCCCAGCCCATTGCCCCACCCCCAACACTTTCCCATAGGGAAAGGCTGATGTCCGGATTTGAATGTTGGCAGTTTTGGAAGCAGCTAGTTGCTAAATTTTAGTCTACTGGGTATGTTGTAGGCTATGGAGATGAAGCATCTATCCAAATTTATGTAACCCTTACCCTCCCCCCCCCCCCCCCTGGGGAAAAAGCTACCTGTTTAATTAGAATATCATCTAATCATGTGTTTTTGGCCAGGCAGTACAATCGAATCTACTCGCCAATCTCATTTGGGAAAAAGCATGACCCTAATGGCAATTTTATCAGGCACTTTCTCCCTGTACTGAAAGGTATATCATACTGCTTCTATGGATACTGTGCTTTTTCCATTTAGAGATGCCATTATTAACCTGTAATGCATGCTGTTCATTTCAATGATCAGATATGCCAAAGGAATATATTTATGAACCATGGACTGCTCCAAAGAGCATTCAAATGAAAGCTAAATGCATCATTGGCAAAGACTATCCCAGTCCTGGTAAGTTGGTTAGAGTCCTACAGTCGACAAGATTCAATGTCACTCAAATTCTTCATTTCAACAACATAACGATGTCTGATCCTTGAATAATTGGTCACAATGTCACAGTTGGACAGTTCATGTAAGTTCAAAGCAAAGAAAACTCAATCGCAATAGACTGTTTTGGCCCGTTGGACCCACATCGGTATCTGATATTGTCCCTGATTATTTCTCTTCAAGATTACTCAGCGACATGCAGATTTTTATGAGTGGTTTGAGTTGTACATCAGTCAACTTAGCATTTCTCTGAAAGTTGAGCATTTTTGGATTATGTTTCTCATAATCCATTAACATGGCAAATTTTGGTTTTTTTTTTTGGGGGGGGGGGGGGGTGTTCACATTGATATCGGGGCCTTGTCCTTGAAGCATTATATGTCATTGCTCATGATTCGTTGTTTTTCTTGTCAGTGGTTGCCCATGACTCTGCTAGCAAAGAATGCAAGAAGAAGCTGGCTGAAGCGTATGCACTGAATCGGAAGCTAAATGGCGCTGTTAATGAAGATGACCTAAGAAACCTAAGACGGAAATTGGAGGAAGATCAAAACCAAGAGGGCACTAAGAGAAGCCAAAAGCAAAAACTGATTCGTTGATCATGAAATGCTCGCTGTCTGTAGTTCAGTAGTTGTACTTTGTCCTAGTGTAGCTGAGACTAGATTGTTCAACCCCAAGGTGGTAATCTTGGCAAGAGATGTCCAACTCTTAATGAATGTAGAAGTCTTTTAGTATCTGTAGTTGTATTTGATGTAATATCAGAGCCGAAGATGCTGAGTTCTGAAGCAGAAGAATTTCTGATGTAACATGTTGAGACATATATTGCAACTTGGTGAAACCAATGACTAGAAGATGTAGTTTATTGATAATGTAAGATGTCAAATGTTGTAATTTGTCTTGTGAAACTGAGGGTTTGAACATTTAGTTGGATTCTGAATGTATTAGTAACGTAGTTTCTTATTTTATGATCATACTATCGTTTTGCATATGTTTGATGCTCAATATATATGGGGTGTTTTTTGAAATATTAATTATGGTGCATTTACAAAGTAGAAGGAAAACCAATACATTATTGAATAAATTGGAATCAAAATACAACGGGGAAATAATAAACAAGATATTACAAATTCATGAATTTTTATGTTCTAGAGAATATTAATGGAACCCTATGCTGCTATCCACAAGAGAACTAATTGGCATCAATGTTTTATAATCCTCAACTTAACAATAATACACTATATAATGTACCTCTTTTATAAGTGGCAACATTCATTTCCCATAAAAAGAACTAAAAATGTGAAGGTTTGGAATTGTACCTCCTCGTTTGTGTTGTTATCTTGTCCCATAAGGCCATATTCTCTTCAACTTTTTATTTTTATAAGAATAAGTTCAGTTTAATTCAATAAAAATAAATTTAGTTCTATTCAATTCAGTAAAAATAAATTTATAATTCAATAAAAATAAATCTAATATAGTTTAGTTCAGTTCATCAAATGCGTTCGACCTAATATGTTGAAAAGAAACAAGGCCTAAGTTTTGAAGAATATCTTATTTGAAAACCAATATTGAAATTGAATACAAAAGTAAGCCATTATCAATTATAATCCCAAATCTATTAAAAAAAAATTATAATTGCATTATCTATCATATAATAAATAACTGAGCGTGATATTAATTTTAGAATTTTTTTTTCTTTAATATATTATGTTTTGAGATTGGAAAATATTGAACTTGGAAAGAGTACTCACAAAAAAAAACGCACACTAGAAATTATATAGGAGTGGTAGTATCACCACACTTGATGTGTTTCAATTCCATTCGATCTGAAAAAGCGGGTGAAAATAGAAATATATGCATTATGGACGATGGTTTGACGAATTAGGTTGGATTCGAATGATGCTCCATCGATTCGTCAAATCAATCTATCACCCATTTCATCATCCACTTGTTTATTATCTATTTGAAATTAGTTCACTTTTTATTTTCATCGTTTAAATGTTACCTATTTTTTGGAAGATTATATTGTTAATTTTATAATCTTTTGTGAAAATAAATATGATAAATATGATATTTATTCACTTTTTATAACTAAAATATCTTTTTTAAACTTTTCAAAAGACAAAACTTATTTTTCTTTATAACTTTACTAACATATTACATAAAAATTTTTGTCACTCTGTTTACAATTTGATCCATCCGTTTTCACTCATAGATGATGAATGGATGGATTGATTGAATTTTCATCGATAATGGTTGAATTGAATGGAGTTCATGAAAACAAGCAATGGAACGGATACTTGAAAAAGTTAGTGGCACGTGCGAGTCAACACGCGATTCAACTGCGGAGCCACTCTCTCTCCTCCCGCCCCCGCGGCCCCCCCCCCCCCCCCCTCTCTTGCCCTCATTTCTCCCCTTCCCCAAATCCCTTCACTCAACATCTTCCAGAGAGAGAATCGAAACTCAGTGACTGATTCTATAGAGGGAATCCTGACCTTCTAGATCAGATCACAAACCCTAATTTCTTCAGGGAGTGACCTGAATCCCAGAACACAAACATCCCAATCTCAATCCCAATCATGTGGAGAAGGCTCGTTTCTTCGCACCTAAAAACCCTAGCCACCTCCTCCTCTTCTTCCTCCATTCGATCCATTCTCAAACCGTCCTTCATTGTTTCTCGTCCTACGACGTCGTTTCAGCCGTCTTCTTCCATCCTTTCTCGCAATTTCTCCACCGAATCTGGTACTTTATCCCTCCATTGTTGTGAGCATTTTTTGGGTTTTCGTTATAGTTAGATTTCTGATTGTCTTTTTGTTTTGATTGTGGGGTGAATGTATTTCGATCTGAATTTTGTCTTATTTTGTTTTGTTTGGCAGATGTGTCTAAGCCGAAGAAGAGTGTCGAAGATGTAATGCCCATTGCCACCGGTCATGAGCGTGAGGAGCTTGAAGCTGAGCTTGAGGTATATTTTTTCCCCTCTTTCTTAAAGGATTCTTTGTAAATCATTACTGATTAATGATGGGATTATTTCAGTTTTGTTTTTGTCAAAGAAAAAAAAAGTCAGTATCCACAATGCACATATTCAGAGAGGGATGATATGGTTGGTCGTTTTATTTATGTTGTTTAGGGAAGAGACATTTTGGAGATAAACTACCCCGTGGGTCCTTTTGGTACCAAGGTAAAGTCTCCTCCTCTTCTTTTATCTGGCATTTTTGGATTCATTTTATACTTGCTTTGTTTCTAAATAACTGGGGCAATTTTGTTATCGTCTGCATTACATGGCTTTTGGTTAGCTGATTGGATTTGGTATTCAGCACGCTTTTTGGGAGTCTAGAAGGGGCCAAGGGAGGATGGGCAGGAGGGGGGAAAGCCTCATTTTTTAGGAAGCATATTGCTTTCAATGCTTTGTGTGGGAAGGGAGGAGACAAATAATTTGTAGTTGATCAGATTGCTTGAATGTGCTCTTGAAGCTTTCTTTGTGTTGAAGGTGTAGTTGGACGTGGTTGCCGCTCCTGTTACATTCATCTAAACACAACTAGGTGTCGCACATAAGAAAAAGAGAAATTATTTTTATAGGAGTGCTTTTAGAACTTTAGTGGCAATTTGCTTGGTTTAAGATGCTATATGCAATTCCTGTTTCTATCTATTATATTAAAGATGTAGAGTAGAATGTATTTCACACATGAGATTCTTTTATTATTTGTAGCTTTCGTAGTGAATGGGTCCTTGGCTTGAGCTTACTGCAACACTCTATCCAGTTGGGTTTTTTCCCTTCTTTTTTTTGGGGGGGAGGGGGCATTATCAGAGGTTGAGTTGTAATTATGGCCGCTTTGTGATGAATGAGTTCATTTCTCTTATGTTGGGAAAGTATGGTATAAGGGAGATGGTGCCAAAAGCTGTGGGCGGATAGCACTGACATGGAGTAATGCGACCTCTTAAATCTGGAAGTGTAAAGTTCTAACAGACAATTAATTAAAACATAAAAGGAGGCCGATGGTGCTACAGTGGGCCCCTCAGATGTTAAATTCTGGCATTTATGGTGCAAACCATTGGAACTCTTGGTTTGAAAAAATTTCTAAGTTAGGTGGAGATTAATCTCCTTGGGAAAGTACGAAGTTATAAGTCATGTGAACCTAGATGGTATGGCTTTGTAAACATGGGTGCACATTGAAAAGACCAAATTTAGTAAGGATGGACCTTTAAACTTGGGTCATTTCTTGCCTTCATGAGCCTGGTGGCTGTCACATTTCATTTTGGTTTGCCGATCAGGTGACAAATTTGTGTGAACTATGAATATTTGATCTATTTTACTGGGTTTGTCTTTGTAAAAGCCAGCTAGGCAGATCTAAATGTCAGCAATGTCTTGGAAAGCTCAGAGGGTTTCTTGACGATTTGTGAAAAATGGTTGCTTTTTTAAAAATGTTGAAAGTGAAAAGTCCATCAAATAAAAAAAATGAATCAAAAGAGGAAAAGATATGCAGGCATCATGAGGAAGGTTTTTAAGGCGAAAGTGGATGTCAGACTGATTGGGGGAGGGGCCTGAGGAGGAGGAACGAGAATCAAACTGCATAAGCTTGACTGACAGAGGGAAAAGTGTGACAACAGCTAGACTGAGGGATTTTCATGGCAGGTTTGCTTGTGTGAATCCCTAATCTCTCTTAAGTCCTATCCATGGAAGTAACAAGGCCTGATTTGAAGTCATGTCTTAGTTGAACCTTGGATTCTCTTTCCCTTTATAATTGGCATCTTTTTGAACCTCCTATTTGAGGCATTAAGACTTTTTTCTTAATATGTGGAGGCCATTGAGGTCTTATGCCATGCATCTTATCCTCAGTCAATCCCACATCTATCTTTGAATACAAGTTCCATGACTTCTAGACTTTCATATGGAGTGTGATGTTGGAGATCTTAGCTAAAGATGGAATGAAGGTAATTGGTTTTTTATTTTCTTTTTTTGGGTGCTATGAATGAAGGTAATTGTGATGTTACAGTTAGATAAACAAATCGAAATTGTGCTGTTCTCATGAGAAGTCATAGGGTGGTATTTGCTAGATTTTAACGGCATGGATAAGGACCAAGGGGAAACTTAGGGGGTTATTGAATGGTGTGGATTTTGGGAATCATTTCAAACATACAGTTGTAACCCCTTTCCTAATATTTTTGGCCACTGAAGTCACCATGCTCCACTTCATTAAAATTATTTTTGAACAATCTGATTGGTACTCTAAATATCATCCTTGGATGCTTGGATTTACCATCACCTTCATCCACTAGTTTTGAAGCATTAGGAGGGGAGTGATTTTTACAAGAATAGAAGAGCAAAGTCTTGGTAGGGAAGGAGTCAGTGATGGGGAAGGTGTGAGAATTTGTTTACTTTTCCTTTTTCTTTTTTTTTGGGGGGGGGGGGGGTCAAAAAGGGGTTTTTTTTGGGGAATGGATAAGGTTCTCTTTCTCTCTGTCTCTCTCTCTCTCTCTCTCTCTCTCACACACACACACACACACACACTCTGAGTAAAGCAAGATGTGGAGTTAGTGGACTAGAACACATCAGCAGGATGTCCATTTCTTGCCTTAGAACTAGAGAGATCAAAACGTGTTACCAGGATCTTGTTGCATACCCTTGGGGGTTTCTATACAACATGTTACTTGGATTTTTCATTTTACCTTCATGTACCCATGTGAGAGAATTGACACCCACAACTCTTGGAAACTTCAAATTAGACCAATCATCCTCAAAATATCTTGAAAATAGGCTATTCTGGTGCTTGGATGGCAATTCGTGATAGACACTTTTATTTGAGTCAACATTGTAAATTAGTAATAGATGGGATTTCAGAAATGTTTGCAGGGTTAAGGCTGCTTATATCTGGATCTCCTTAGACCCCGCAGAAGCAAGACCACACTAGAGTTGTTGTATAATAATACATGGGATTTATGTCACAATTACAAAATTTTAACACACGTATGATATGGCTTTGGAGTTTGGACTAAAAATTTGGTTCCATATCCATTCTTCAACATTGAACTACGGCCATCTTAGAACTAGATGGATTGAAACATGAACTCAGCTTATCAAATTCAATGTGAACGAATAATACGATCAATTGAGATTTGAGTACTGGATCTGCTCAAATTGCATTGTAATTGACTTCAGGTTTGAGCACAAGGGTGTTGTTCACGTTGTACAATGTGCTCGACTTTGCTTGGAAATCTGTAAAGCTTCCTTGAAATTTTTTGATGAGACAAAAGTTACCTAGAGCTTTCAAATTTTGTAAAGGTGCTTGTTCTTATCAAACAAATTTGTACAGGTGCTTGTAGTCCAAGGTTGAATAAAATATAATCAATAGTACCTACGTTAGTTGATTGGTAAATGGACAAAAATTTATCCAAATAGAGGAATTCCATGCCTTATGATGGAAGAGAGAAATTCAATTGGTCTGGTGTGTTGAGGCTTACTGAGAAGTATTATACTTATATCTCGTTATTGACAGTATTATTTAAAATCAGATTGATACCCGATGTTCTGCCTAAGCTAAGTGTGCCAGGTCAGTTTTTACAAGTTCTTCATAATGTTATTGAGCAATTTTAATTGACTGTCATTTATTTATTTGTCTTCCATTCCATGTTCACCGAGGGCTTCTCGACTGTTTTCATTAAACACAGCTGCTGCCATCTGTTTGGAAGAACTTGGGAATTGTCTGCGCATATCTCTTATTCATAAGCTGCTTTGTGGAGTATGTGATCTTTAATTGAGTTCCTTTCTTGTTTCATGTGCTTGCAGGACAATCCTGCTATTGTGAAGTCCTACTACGACAAGAGGATTGTCGGGTGTCCTGGAGGTGAAGGAGGTCGGTATTGAATTTAACATAAGTCTCTATAGATCTTGCCCCTCCTGCTCCCCCTCCTGCTGGTGAATTGAACTGTTTTGCTATCACTACCATGTGTTAAATCTTGTTTCTACTTTTCATATCTCTGTTATTGGCAGAGGATGAACACGATGTTGTCTGGTTTTGGCTGAAGAAGGACAAACCGTACGAGTGTCCAGTGTGCGGACAGCACTTCAAGGCAAGTGTCAAAAGCTGTTTGGTGATGATAAACGTTTCTTTTCTGATGATTATCTGATTACAATTGTCATCTTCAGAATCTCTGCACTTCAGTTAACGTTTTTTTTTTCTACTGATGAAATATAGTTCATATCGAGCATGAACTGACATATAAACAATGTTCCTAACACTGTAAGATGAAATTCAATTGCTATGTTTTCTGAAGTAGGATTGTGATAACATTGATTATTTGATAATCCTGGTTGAGAAAGCTTAGTTGATGTCAGATGCAGATTTGACATTTTCTTATTCTTCACAATGCATATGGTTTAAACTTGCTTGAGTGAAAATATTGGAGACACCTCTATAAAGACGAGGTAGCTAGACTGGCAGAAAAAATAGTTATAAGTCTTTTCTTTGTATGTGTTCATTTCATATGTTACAAGATATGTCCACTGCTTTTGAAGAGAGAAAAAGTGTGGAATGTATGATATACTTGAAACTTGAAAGGCCAAAAAAGTGGGATTTTAATGCCGTGGAAATTTCATTCTGAATTCTATTCTCCTTGTGAGCATTTTTTTTTATAAAGGAATTCTCCTTATGAACATTGAGCTGCCAAGATTGTGTTAAACTCTTGCTTGTAATCAAGAAATAGAGATAGCGAAAACGATGTTGTGACGGGCTTGTGCTGCTCCAATCAAATTTAGATTACATTCAGCTTGTCATTGTTCTTCCTAGTAGCTGCTATACTAATTCAAAATCTCTCATCTATTTTGTATAAACATGTTTGCAGTTGGAAGTTGTTGGACCAGGTGGTGATCCCGAGGCAGGACATGGTGATGACGACCACCACTAGTTGTAGTTTCCGAATGTATTGCCGAAATAAGACCTGGCAAGACAATGAGAAAGTCCTGTGAAACTTGTGCTGCTGCTTCTTTCAAATTGAAAAAAGCTTTGTTCTGTCTTTTTGATGGGTCTTGGATGGATCCCTTCTGTTCACGTTTTAGTTCTATTTTTGGAGGAAATATGAGGATGGAGTGGTTTTCTCTACGATTGAGCTGGAAATTGGGAGTATGAGATTTCAGTTCATTCACATTTCTACATTCTAGAATACATGAGCGAATAAACAATGCGTTGTCTCCTTTTTTATTCACACTTGAGAATGGCTGCATCTTCCTATAATCTGACATCTACGTCCTTTACACTGTATGTATTAACTGTTCAGGAAATTATTTGCCTGAGCTACGACTGTTCAAACCAAAATCACCGTATTGATAATGACAATGCTTTCAATGTATAAAATCAGTAGTTTTGTCGGGGGGTGGGGGGGTTGAAGCATAAGAAAGTGATGAAGTCAAGTTTCTGGCATCAGCCTCAGAAACATAAAAAGCTTACTTTTGGTGAAATCTTTGCGTTGGAAAGTTACTTTGTGTGAGATGTTTAGCCATGAAATTGGGAGATGTAGGTAAAAAGTAGTTGATTTGATTATGTGAAAGCTTATTTACACCTAAAAAGGTTTGGGATCGTACTTGCAATAGCCAACGATGAAATCAACACCTCCAATTCAGATTCTAATTCTGATGCCTTCCTATGACTTCCCAACTGGAGGCCAAATTTCACGAGCTATAGCCATAACATTTAGCATTGCACGGGCTTCGCATTGTCTTTTTACTTCTCAGGGGCATTTCTATTGACATTCTTTCAGCATGCACAACAACAATAATAATTTTCAGTATAAATCTCCCTTACGCAGAGTCTGGAGAGATCAAAATGTAGGCTGTATTACCTCTTTAGACTTCACTGTCCTGAGAAAAGTCGATTCCAAGAGACACATTCTTTCAGCATATGCACATTCGAAATACTTCACGTAAAATATAAAAAGTCTTGCCCATGCTTTTGATGCTGATTCTTCTATTCCCTACTCTTTAAGTTTCGAAGGGCCATAAAATGGAATATGAAAAATTGATTTTAAACCTACATTTGAGTTTACTAATTTTTTTTTTTTTGAAAAGAAAAATTAGGCTAGGTTCATGTATAGCATCTGAGGATACTCTTGACGACATGTTCCTCTTTCGATTAGTTTGATCTACTCAAAGTTAACAAATTTACGGCAAGACGCTTTGAACTAGTTGAGATGCTTACGTCTTTTGTGCTGCTCATTTTGTTATTTATTGATCAAGCTAGCAACCGAATGCCAAGTTGATAAAAAATGGCTCCTGCGCAACACCAATGCGCAAATGATGTTGCGAAGCCAGAAAAGAAACAAGCAGAAGCAGAGAATGCTGCCCCCTACGCAAATTATTCTCGGGCTTTTAGAGTGATTGTCCCCATTCAATTTTCGACAAGGGACCCAGTGTTTGTTTCAACATTATAAATATCGTACCGGTTATCGTGTAATTTTTTTCACTGGAATGAGATATATCGGATTTATGTATTATTGTACAAGGCTCGTATCATTTTGAGTTTCAAAACTAAAAAATTATAGTACAAAAAAAATTGAAATTATAGTGTGCTAGGCGGTATTTGACTGAAAATACCGGCACTGTCCGGCATTTGGCAGTACAGAATAGCATTGGCTGGTATTTGACTAATACAAACCCTGGCAATATTTGTAACACTGGTTTGTTTGATGTATATATCTATTTTTCCATTAAGAATATATTGTATTGTTTCTCTTTATGTTGCCATTTTGTTTTTGTTCTTTTAAAAGACTTGCTTAGAGCATTCCTAGTGGTGAACTACTTTTTTTGCTCATCAATCGGGGCTTACTTTTGTTACATCAACTTGTGAATCAACCCTTTGGCTCGCAATTCTCTCTCTTTTCAATACAAGACTCATCATTTTGGCTCACGACATAAAATAATACTTATGGACCCACTCTACAACACACAACCTTCTTTTTAAAATCCAAAACAAAGAAAAATCAATTAAAACTTTAAAAAATCAAGGGAAAAATACATATGAACTTATTCAGATTCGTAAGCCTAACTTGTGAGCCGTTCAACAACTCGCTCACCGAAAAAGGCACGAGCAGCACGGTGCAGCTCCTAAGATGAAGGAGCCGACCGCTACAAGTGCTCTTAGAAGATGCGCAAATGACAAAGTTTAAGTGGCATTGGCTTTGGGCATCACTGTTTTAGAACCTCATCAAGATTTGACTTTTAGCAGAAAGAAGAACGAGTTTTATTCTTTCCTTTGATGGTATGTTTTTACCAAAGCTCCTCTATAATTGACTTTTAGCTTAATGAAAGCAGAATGCTCCAGTCGTTCATTTTATTATGGGTCGTTATTACAGATCAATTGCATCACAAACTAGAATAATTTTTGTCTTCTCAATTTAAACAGACCGTCTTATCAAGCACAAAAACTAAAAAATAAATTAAATAGGTTGTCTTATAAGAGACTACTTCTTCTGAAAACGATATGGCAACAGTACGTGAAAGAGGCAAGGTGTACAAAAATAGGGCCGATAGAAGATTGATAGAACTTATGGAACAAAATACACTCTTACATGGCAATTGCACAGAGATAGATCATTGTATATATTAAATATATATTATTACCTATAATATTAAAATGCTCCGAGGGCCCTAGTTAAGGCCATATGTCTTATCTAGGGATAACAACAGATTGAATTCGGATCAGATGTTGGAACATTTGAATCCGAATCTAATTAAATTTTGAATTCAACAATTTGATCTGAATATGATCTGAGTCGGATCGGATCGAAGTCAGATTTAATATGATCTGAATTTATTTCTTTTCGCACAACAATTTTGTTTTGTGTTTTTTTTTTAATTGAAACTTATTGTGTATACCTACCAATACAATAACGTGCGTCTTCCTATCATGTCAACCAAATATTTAGACATTTATACTGAGTTAGGGTAGACTGACAATCAGGCAAATGACGCCAATACGCAGTGATGGGGAGTCGAGCAACTCTCAGTTGGTCAATGGCAAAGTCAGACTGAGTGAGAAAGGGAGGGAGAAAGAGAGAGAGAGAAGGGGGGCGGAGTGAGAGGCTAAACGACTAATGGGAGTTGATGTTAGAATTTACAATTAAGTTTGGAAGGTAGATTTTAGATTTGTAAAATAAAAATTTAAAATCAAAAATTGGGGGTTGAACTTGAAGGATAGACATTTGATCTGTAAAGTTTTAAATTAAAATTCTAATTATTGAATAAAATAGTCGGATCGGATTGGAATATCGAATCAGATATTATCTTCCCTCTAAATCCGATCCGAATCGAACTTAGACTCGAATTATTTTTACCGGACTCAAACTCAAATATTTTTTTTTTCTCAAATTCAAATCGAAATATTTTCCCTCGGATCAGATGGAATGTACCACAAATTTGGATGTTATTGTCCTCCCTAATCTTATCATCCAATTAACAAAAACAAAGAAGCAAAATGACATATATAAAAATATATTCTTTAGTAGCTGCCAAAATTTAAAATATATAAAATTAAAAAACTGGAAAGTGTAGCATGTTGGCGCATTTGATATTCCTTCTACATTATTCATGAGCTTTTTTAGCCTTTTTCACTTCTATTTTTAAAGCTCCGACATTAATACACATACTGCTTTTTAGATTCTACCAACATTAATAAGGGTACACTTCTTCTACTCCTTTACAAAACTTCTCAACATTTTTGAAAGAAAAGGAAAAAATATTTTTTTTCATGATGAGAAAATAGTTGTACAACAAAAGACAGGCTAGACACTTATGTTCCCAGGATATCTCATGGGTAATAAGGGGACTTTCTAGTTAATATTTATGTTGGACTAGCGAGATGCATGAGTTTATTTGTGTGTGATTCATAGCTTATAGAATGTATTAGCCATCTTCTTAAGTTGTGTGTAGTGGTTGTATCTTGTCTTATTTGTAAGGATCTTGCGCATCTAAATAATTGGGGGAAAAAAAAATCCAAAATATGAATCTCACATAGAGATGACCCAATACACTATTATACAGAGATGACCCAGTAAACTATTAACATTAACTCCATGCCATCTGAGGTAAATAATTGAGTATATATCAACGTTACTCTGTTTTTGAGTTTATCAATTTTACTTGGTATATACATATATTAAAATAGATATATATATATATATATATATATATATATATATATATTCCATAACATTATCATCTTTTTTTTTTCTAGTTAATTTTAAGCAAAAAGTTATAGTGGTTGTCAATGTATGACAATCATCACAATTACAACAATCTTGAGCGTTCACTTGTCTTTGATTGATCTTAACCGTTGATTTTATTTTCGTCATGAAATAGTTAAAAATGTATTATAAAAATCACAAAATATATCCAAATATTGATAAAAAAAATTATATGACATTATTTGGTTGCTCCTCAATGACATTAAAAGTACAAACTTAATTTTTAAAAAGAAAAAATATTTTTGCGAGTTGTTTTCCGACGACAACCAATAACCACCGACTCCTAATCTCTCTCTTCCTCTGGTTTCCGGCAACTCCAAATCGCCTTCTTCCTCTGGCTTTTAGTGACGGAGTTGTTCAATGTTTGGGGCGAGAAGAAGCTTGCTGACGGTGCTCGATCGTTTTAATATTTAGATATATTTAATGATTTTTATAATACGTTTTTCACTATTTAATAATAAAAATAAAATCAACGGTTAAGATCGATCAAAGACAAATAAATATTCAAAATTGTTTTAATTGTGGTGGTTATTATATGATGATAACCATAATAATTGTATCCTAATTTTAAAGGGACTTTCTATCCTGAAAACCAGTTAAAAGTAGAAGCACATAAATATCAAGCCGTGATTCCAAATGGACGATTTGCGAAGGAGGATTGAGGGAGGGGAAAACAAGCTTAGAAAGAAACAAATAAGCCTTGAAAATTGATGGCCAAAATTTATTCAAATTATTAGGAAGCTATACATTGGTTTTTTTTTATTTTTTATTTTTCCAGCCTGTCATATTCTGTCACGTTCTGTACTTCTGATACGCGTGAGCGCTTTTTCTTTTTTTTTAAAAAAAGAATTCGTGAGTTAAATTAGCTATAATGCAAAAAGTTTGGTCCGTAATTGAATGCAAAAAATTGACGTACCAAAATTGACACTTGTAATGCAATGAACGTCAGGGAATGAAAATTGAAAAAGAGTGATTGCGTGTTTTTTTCTCAAAAAATGTTTCAAAAAGGGCTTCAGATCGGAGGGGTGCAGTCTTTTCGCATTCTACAAATAAAATACTTTTTCCTTTGTTCACATTTGCTTGATCAGTGCTTTTTTTTCTTTTTGGTGATTAGACAATTGAGGTGACTTAATTCATGGCTTACAACACGCCATCAAGTGACAATTGAAATGACCATTGATCTGTACCTAATAGGTAATAGTGGATTGAAGAATATGAGCAGTTTTTGGGATCAACGTACGTAATTGGTTCTATTTAAAGATTCTAATTCTGAAACGTTAGGAAAAGTTATGTGAATTGTTATCACCGTTGATTTTATGAAAATCAAAAATCGCTTTTAAATTATTGGAAAAGTTATGGCGAAATCAATAGCAGAAGATGATGAAGAACACTAGACAGTTGTACACCATAGTACAATATTCTTCCTCTCCTTTAGCCATTGATTTTGCCATAACTTTTCCAACACTCGGCAAATAAAACTTTATGAGGCAAAGGATTGAGCCAATGGACAAATGTTTACTTGATCTGGCAAACAAAAGAAAAAAGGGAGGGGGGAGGGGGAGTGTTTTCTCATTAGGAAAGATTTTGGACTTCTAGTAGCAGTCCAATAAGGAATGGATTTTCAACCATTCAATTAACTTATATCTTTAAGTTAGGTGCTAAAAAATGACGTTTATGCTTCAATTTTAGAAGACTACTCACAATTCACAACAACGTATAAGAAGAGGATACTTATGTAATGTTTGGTTAGATGTAATCAGTTTGTAATGCAATTAAGTTTGTTCTTGTGTCCTATTATCTTATTTGGTTGTATGAGAGTATTGCAATATAAAAACTATCTAATAATTGTGATTACTACAAACTAAGTATTCATAATTGCATTAAAAAATTAATTGCATTATATTGTCATTACATTGCATCCAACCAAACATCATACTAAGGTCTATTTAATTTCAGTATTTTGGAGGAGCGGTTAGTAGGTTGGAGTATATTGAAATAGGTTGGAGTAGATATAAGTAGGTTGGAGTAAATGTGAACAGATTTGAAGTAGTTTTGTGAGGAGATTAGAGCAGATTGCAATAGGTGGGGCATATTGGAACATGTTAGAGCATATTGAAGCATGTGTGAGTTTAACATGCTAAAAACGAACAGACCCCTAATTAATCACATTCAAATAAATTAAGATTTTCACATTATTACATTTCTGTAGAATTATTTGACGCACTTTTGGTTAATCTTTGCGTGTTAACTAAAGAAAAATTACAAATGATATTTCGTCACACATCCTATGGCCAAATTCAGTCCAATCTAGTTCAATTATCGATCAACATGAATGTAAATAACGATCTAAACGTTCAAGCCTCATACTCAGGCACAGAATTGATATGCACCTTTTATTAAGCCCATCCATTAAAGAACTTATAAGAAATTGTGGCATGCATAAACCAAAACATAACATAGTGAGATTATAATTGAAATGCATTCTTATTTTCCTTCATCATATTTCTAGGGAATTGAAATTCATGGTGTTCTAATTGGTTATTACGACTTGCCTATTTTCTATCTTGTCCTGTTATTTGGATATATAGTACGTCCATCACCCTCATGTTTTTCTATTCTGTTAGCTGACAATTTAGGTAGAATTTTAAGAGAAGGATTGTCTAAGTTTTCTTTTGTATCTACCCATTTTTCAAAAAAAAAAAAAGAAATATTCTTATTGTGAATTTTGAATAAATGAATTTATGTTTGTTATAATATGAACTTTTGCGTGTTATGAGGGGGAAAAAAGAACTTATCTGACTAATCAAGTTCATTTTTTTAACATAAATAAATATACAACTATTGTAGGCTCCTATCTATGAGACTTATTGCTGGGCTGATACGACGGAGCAAATTATTACATACATCTGAGAGCATGTACTCTCGTTACCATATATATATATATATATATATATATATATTTCAAAGTGTATTTGTCATATTAATACTTATTAAGATATATTTAGACGTTTATGTGAATTCCTGTAATATATACTCTCAGGTTTATAATATAGGCTTTGACACAACGGGAGGAGGTTGGAGGGGGAAGTAGGACAAACCTAGTCTAAATTCCACACTAGACAAGTAAGCCTCTTTTAATTTATACATGTGAAGGCTCAGGCCTCAGAGCCTGACCTCAAGGATAAAATGTGTACTTGGTACCATTAAGTTACTGGTCACTTGAGATGTGACTGAGTTCATGGATATATGAACATTAATAAATATGATAGGAACTCAACAAGTTCTTAACCTAGTGACTAGGACCGAAATCCTAAACACATTAGGCTTCAGATTTGAATTCCCTCCTCTTATTATATTAAAATTATATTAAATTATTCTTTGTAATTTATTACGGGGAAAAAAAACACACACACAAGGGACGGGGAAGGTGACCATGACAGTTCTTTTTCAATCATTTTAATTTAATATTATAATTTACTAAACAATATTTGAACACTAATGTTAATAATGTATTCTCAGGCCAAGAGGTGCCCTCCACTCTAGTATGTAATTGTGTTAAATAATTTGATGAATTATTATCTCTTCTTTAAACGTAGCTATAATATTTTTTGGTTTATATGAATCATAAAAAATAATATAATACAATTATAATACAGTGAATGAGTAAGGAGTCGAATTTTGAGACCTAATATACCTAGAGTCTGAGTCTTAACTATGAAGCTGAGACATCAATAACGCTTTAAACCTATAATATAGACAAGAATAAAGTTAAACGCATAATTCAACTAGGCTCTTTTTTTAAATAGATTAAATGGATATAAACACAATACAAAGTACGAAGATTGTTATCTGTCAATATTGCAAGACATTGGCACATGATTTCATCAAAAAGATGTAAGATTCTTATCATGCATTATTCAATTATTTTTTTTTAATCCTTACAAGAGAGATAGAGAGAGCGATGATGGTTAGGCCTTGACATACCTTCCTATACCCTCTCTAATTAATGTTAAGTAAGATTGATCAGTTATATTTTTCTACAGAGTTATATTTTTCTCTCTATTGTTGGTTAATCTTGACCGATAATGTATTTGGGCGCACTTTTGTGGAAGAGGCGCCTAACATCTTTTCGTTTATCATTTACCATTGTAAAAAAAAAAAAGTAAGATTGAGTTAAACCGCTAAAGGTATTATCATCATTTTATTTTATTTTTTTTGATAAGAATGGTTAAAGGTAGTTAGTTAACCATGCCTGCCTTTTTTGCTTCGATCCCAAAAAGAAAGCCTTTTTATCTGTATCTTTGTTTAAGTCGGGTTACCAGCTAAGTAACAGTGGTCCTTACTTTAAATTGTAGGAAAAAGGCCACTTTTTGGCTTATATTTCTAATTATTTTATTTTATTTTATTTTATTTTGCTTTTGGGTATCCATGGAAGCTCAAAAGTCCTTTGCATGTCCTATCCATGAAAGGGCTACAGCTACTACACCTTTTCATTAAAGTACTTAGAAAAATGTACTTCCATGCAAATATTCAATATTTTTTTTGGACATTTGTTTAAAATTGGAATCACTTGAACTAAGGCATAACATTATTTTAAAAGGGAGAAATTTTGAACATTTTTTATAAATCAATAAAATTTTGAATAGGGGAATGCTTATTTTTCATAGGAAGATTCTACTACCCACCTATTTATTTGTTATTAATCATGAACTCTTTACCCTTATTCTCTGACTTTAAATAGAGCTAAGACTATTTATACGAGCAAATTTCCAACAATTTTCTTTTTCGGGTAAATTAAAGGTATTACAAAATAAATATCGAAATAATCAGAAAGAATTTTTAAGATCGTACTTCTAATTAGTGCCAGCATAATCCTAGTCAATATTAACAGTTAAGACTTAAAAATGATTGAAAATCACATATATTTTATTTTTACCAATTAAAATATAGTAATAATCTCCAC
Organism: Selenicereus undatus; assembly: GCA_017589665.1. NCBI lineage: Eukaryota > Viridiplantae > Streptophyta > Magnoliopsida > Caryophyllales > Cactaceae > Selenicereus > Selenicereus undatus. Next base: position 9,816,532 of record JACYFF010031957.1, on the reverse strand, counting down.
CAATTTGAGTGCCAACAGCATATGTTGTCTTCTAGAATTCAAAACCCTTAAACAAGGGATACTTTGCAGTTGCATGCATGATGCATATATTCTGAAAATAGATATTCTTCACTAAGGATGATGGGGGTAAGAAGTTGACAATCACAAAAAGTCTAACTTAAAATTTCTTCTCCTTCCACCAAACAAAAGAATGTAATCATAATGTTTGACTCTATTAATATATATAATAAAGGTCATTAAACTGGATTCTAATTAGTGATGCCATGCACTGACCAATTGAAATTATTACATACTATTTTTTTCATGAAAAATCAAAAGTCAACGAGCTCATATAAATTAAAAGTTAGCTTTTTAGTGGAGTCCAAAATGCCATTGCTAGATTTGGTTAAAATCCGACTGCCTAATTTTTTGTTGATATAAAATAATCATGAGTGTTTGACAAGCTTTTTCAAAAATATTTTAATTAACATTTAACTTTTTAGATCTTAATTACTTAATTATCTAATTATATCAAATAATTAATTTAGATATATGTTTGATAAATTAGTTATTTGAATTAGCTTTTTAACCTAAAGGTTAATTTACAAAAGGTCCATACCATTAGCATTTTGAAGAAGATTTTTTAACATCTTCAAACAATCTAGTTTTACCTAATACTTTTTCTTTATACATGAATGTCCAATGCAAACAATTAATAAAAGGGTTATTGGATGCGAATGATATGAACTTTGGGGGTATTAAATGAAAATAATCCGAACTTTAAAGATAACTTTTAGTACTCCGAACTTTACAGGTATTTATTTTCAGTAGTCTATAGTCATTTTAAATTGTATTCTTTAGGGAATTATAAAAGATATTGCCCCTAAAGGCCTAAAGTAATACAAAGATTATAAAATTCAAGTTGTATGGATTCATTTTCAAGTTTAAACTGTCTAAAAAATACAATCTCAAATGACCTTTGGACTACTAAAAATAAATACCTTCAAAGTTCGAAGTATTGAGAGTTTGAAGTTCAGATTATTCTCGTCCAATATTCTAAAGTTGAGATTATTCGCTTACAATAACCCTTAATAAAATTAACTAATAAGTAACAGTCAGTACATTGGATAATAAGTAATTACTGACGGTCAATTGTCAAAAAGATTCAGAGTAATATTAAATATTAATAATAAATTAAATGGGGATTAATTAAGTTACAACTGCAAGTTGTGCGAGACGACAAAGAGAATAACTTTCAGGGTGGGCGGTTCTTCAAGGCTGCCTCTCATTGGCTGCCGCAAGTGATGGTGCATAAAAGAGTTATTGCCAATACAAACATGAAGGGTTACTCAAATAATTTATTTGGAGGAGATGGACAATGTAGGAATGAGGTACTTGGACAATATTAATGTATATTGCTAATTAAAAATAAATTTTTTTAAAAATGTATTATTTAATGTATTATTTCTATTAATTTTAGAAGAAGCTAGGAGAAGATTTTTAAAATTAATAGTGGTAAAAAAAAATGACTTTATTTTGCTACTTTCATAAAAGGAAAGAGGAGTTTGAGGAAGAAAATGGACAAACAGACTTGATGATCTTTTCAAGGGTTCATTAAGCTCATGTGGCGATTAATTTTAGCTTATTAGAGTGGCAGATTAGTAATCACCTATTGTTTATTTTGTTGTTTAGTGTTTAGAACTCTTCGTCCTTTTATTAGTAGCTATAATTTTGCCTTTTAGGCTTTTAGTGATTTTTTTGTTTGATACCTAGTGGTATTTTTATGGGATTTTTTCAACTAATAATCGAAAAAAAAGAGGGACATTTTTGGGACCGAGGGAGTATATACAAGTTATTGCTCATCCATCTTAAAATGATGGTCCTTCAAAAAAAAAGTGGACTTTTCTTTGGGTCTTTTGATCTCTATTTTGTCAAATTCGAGTTATTATTGGCCCATCAAATAATAAAACTCTTTTTTCAAAAATTTTCAACTTGAGTATGAGATCTGGCTTAAAATGAACCAAGGGCAAATTAAACCCTATATTGGTGGACTCTTTCTTTTTTTTTTCAGAAAGGAATTATTATTATTTTGGGACGAAAAGAATGATATTATTATTGAATTTTATAATTGAGTTTCCATTCCTATTATAATGTTTGTGCATCCGTTTGAAGAAATGAAGAAACAGTAAAGGCCACACTTATGTCACATTTAGTTGGGTGCAATGTAATATAAATATGTAATATGTCAATACGAACAGTGATTTAATTTCTTCCAGTCGTTACATTACACTGTATTGTATATTATCGCTTACTAAATGTATTAATTATTGATTATCCTCAAGATAGGTTCGCAGAACAGAAGGGTTTCTTGGAGCGAAAGTAATAATAATTTATTCTCTAAGTAATGCATCTTCATGATTTTGGAAGAAAAAGATGCTTAATACTTGGTTCATTAGCTCCACAGAAATTGAGGTTCCAATATACACTAATAAAACATGCATGTAACTGCAATTAAACCTAAATTTCTAATATTACTATAAACACTTATCTATTTGACAATTAAAAAGAGAAAAAAGTCCATTAAAAAAAGGGGAAAGAAATCTTACCATAGGATTAATAGGTTTAAAAAATAATTAATAACAATCAATTATGTAAATCTCAATAAAATGAAATATAGAAAAATTAAACATACACAATCTTATTCTTAAATAATCCTTGTGAACAAGCATAAGAAATAGTCTTGCTTCCTCTAATTCTAAATTTGTTGTTTAAGTGTTAGCACTAACAAATAATAGTTAGTGCTGACCCAAAAAAAAATGTCAAAAAAAAGGATCATAATATATATATATATATATAGTTCAAATGAGTCACGAATATATTACCATATGAAAAGCTTATCTTCAATGCCACAGAAAGTGCACATGGTCTCTCACGTGCATGTACAAGAAAATCTTGAATTTGTCCCTTGTCACCCAAAGAACAATTTGGAGCAATTTTTATCAGGTAAAATAGAAGAAGAAGAAAACAATTCGGAGGGATGAAGTACAACAACCCACTTGTTTGTTTATTCCTTTTCCTCTTGCTGTTTTCTGAGGTAGTGCTTAGTTGGAAGGAAAATAGTTTTTCCAAAAAATCATTGTCTGTGGAAAATGTTTTTTCAAAGAAAATTGATTTTCATGTTGCATTTTCCGTTGTTTGGCACAAAATAAATCATTTTTCATGAAAAAGAGGAAACCGTCAACTGAACTGTTTAAGTGGCAAAAAATATTGATCGAATGGTCGTAGTTGATATAAATATTGATCAAATGAAGGAATTCTGATGTTTAATTCCTGATTTAAATTTTTCTTAAAATTGATAGTTGTGATTAATCTTATTTGTCTCCTTCCTAAAGGATTCAAAATTTTATATAAAATTTTGAATAATATTTGTAAATAAATAACAGTCTTTCAGAATATTAGTGTTTTAAAATGTAATTACTCTTAAGACTGTATCATGTAGGACAAGCTGTTATTGACATTTTATTCAACTTGATGAGGATAGAAGAAGCTAGCTAAGTTAGTCAACAATTAGTTAGCAAGAATCTAGGGAAGTCAGTTATAACAGCTTGGCTATTATTACATGTATATATATGGTTGTAATAAGAATAGAATAGTAACTTGTACTCTCTTTCTTACATCAAGAATATATTCAGCTCTCTTTCTTCTTCTCTCTCTCTCTCTCTCTCTCTCTCTCTCTCTTTTTCTAGCCTCATCCATGGCTCCCTTCGCACAATAACATGGTATCGGAGCTTACGGTTTACTGGTATATTCAATTTTGCTGATTGTTCAGAATTATACAAAGAGGTCTCTACTTTGTTCATTCATCTGTAATCACGATTCTGCAAAATCTGTAAGGCATTTATGAAATTTGAAGCTTATTTTAGTATATACCTGGTAATTACCTTTCTGAGTATCTTGATACAAGTCTTTCATATTCTTTGAAATTCGATTATTAGTTCATTACTTCTTGATTGTTCTGTTGAAATTCTTGATCAATTTGTGAGATTGAATATGGCTGCGGTTAATGAGAATGAAGAAACTGACACAAATGCGATGTATGTTGGAAACTGACACATACAGCCTTTTGATAATCCCAACAATATCTTGGTTAGTGATTTGTTAAATGGGGATAATTACAGTCACCAGAAAAAGGCAATGGAAATTGCGTTGGCGGCCAAAAGCAAGTGGGGATTTGTTTTAGGACAGTGCGCAAAGCCTACTGTTGAAAATCTAATAGCACATTGGGAGAGATGTGACAAAATGGTTTTGTCCTAGATTATGAATGCCGTTGTAAAGGATATAGGACATAGCATATTATTTTCTACCAATGCGAGGGATGTTTGGGTTCAACTGGAGCAACGTTTTGGTGAGGCTGATGGCACTAAAGTCTTTCAAATACAAAGAGATTTATGTGTTATTTCTCAAGGACATTTATTAGTCACTGAATATCTTATACAAATTAAGAAACTTTGGGATGCTTACAATAGTATTATTACACTACCCTATTGTGTCACAAGTGGAGATCGTTGTGTGAGTTTAATAGCTGCTAAAAAGATGATACATGACCAACAAGTAATGCAATTCTTAGTTGGATTACATGAAGATTACAAAAATGTTAGAGGAAACATACTGATGATCAAACCCTTACCTAATCTTGATCAAGTCTATCAGATTGTGTTACAAGAAGAGAAGCAAAGGTCCTTGTTTGCCTCAGTCTCTATTAGTGGCAACTCTGCTGCATTTCACAGCTGTACATCTGGGGATCTTTACAAGTCTGGTCAGTTTCAGCAAAGGGTTTATAATCAAGGATCATCAAGATTTTCTTCTATTCCTAACCCTGGGATTCAGCAGTCATCCAATTCTAGAAATTATAAAGTTGGGGAGAAGAATTTTAAAGATAAGAATTTTCAGGAAAGAAGGTCTTATTTCTGTGATCACTGCAAGATACCAGGACATTCTATACAAAGATGTTTCAAACTTCATGGTTACTCTCCTGGACACAAACTGTATAAAGGAAGAAGAGTTGCAGCAGTTGCACAGACAGAGATTGCAGCAGATGTTTCCTCTACTCATTCACCTGCACTTACCACAGAGTAGTATAACCAGCTTATGCAACTGTTACAACAACACACCACTGACATGGACAAGTCCAATGAAATTAAACAGGTAGTGTAGCTGGCTTCTTTGCAGGTAAGCCCTTCTGTTTTCTTACTAAATTCACTAATAATATTATTTCCGTTGTGGATAGTGGAGCTAGTGATCGTGTGGCCTATGATCTTTCTTTATTACATAATGTCAAGAAACTGAATGTGCCATGGTTTATTACCATGCCAAATGGTAAAAGGGCAACTATTACACATTCAGGTTCCATGGTTTTGGGAGATAAATTAGAAGTCCATAATGTCCTCTACATACCTACTTTTCAATGCAATTTACTTTCTGTTAGTAAATTAGTTAACCAATTTTCAGCAAATGTAATTTTTACTCCACATTCCTGTGTGCTTCAGGCCCCCACCATACAGAAGGAACTGCTCCTTGGTAAAGAACATAAAGGTCTTTTTTTTACTGGAAAAGGATGCCGCAGTTCAGCAAGCTACCTTGGAATTACTTAATCTAGGCAATAAGAAGTTTTCTATTGCTTTTTTATCAAGTTCTGAGTTGTGACATCAAAGATTAGGTCATTTACCTTTTGATCAACCTAAAAATGTAGCTTTACCTTCTTATACCAACCCTAGTCATGGTGTTTGTCAAGTTTGTCCTGTGGCCAAGCTGCATAGACAACCTTTTCATTTGAGCATTACCAAAGCTGAACATTGTTTTGACATTCTACATATTGATATTTGGGGACCTTATTCATATAAGTCTTATAATGGTGTTGTTTACTTCTTATCAATTGTGGATGATAAGTCTAGAGCAACTTGGGTACACTTAATGGCTGTAAAGGCTCTGCATTCCCATTGATTAAAGCATTTGTTACTTATATTGAAAATCAACATGCAGTTCATGTTAAAATCATTAGAACAGACAATGGCTTAGAATTCAAAGACTCTGCAGCATTAGAATTTTATAAAACTAAAGGCATTGTTCACCAAACTACATGTGTAGATACTCCTCAACCAAATGGCATTGTTGAGAGGAAGCATCAGCACCTATTACAGGTTGTAAGAGCTTTATTAGTTCAGTCTAATGTTCCCAATAAATTCTGGGAAGATGCTCTCTTAACTGCAGTCTATCTAATTAATAGAATGCCTTCTCCCATTCTTCACAATCAAACGCCTTTTGAGGAATTATACAAAGCCGAACCTACTTATCTACACCTGAGATCATTTGGATGTTTATGCTATGCTGCCACTTTAAAAAGAAATAGGGATAAGTTACAACCTAGAGCAAATCCATGCATTTTTATAGGTTATCTCTTCAATCAAAAGGCTTATGAACTCTTTGATCTCAAAGCCAAGAAGGTCATAGTATCCAGAGATGTGATATTCCATGAGACAATTTTTCCTTTTCATTCTTTGCCTCACTCTTCAGACATTCCTCTACCTGCCATTTCAGAATACATTCCTAACACATTGAATTTATCACTCAATATCCCTGATCCTTTTAGTACTGAAACTGTCATACATCCACAAAACAATTCCAACCCTTACCCAAGCAATTGCAATATCTCTGAGTTTACTTCCTCACCTGTTCCCAATCAATCTGTCCCTAACCTTTCCCCTCATAATCTCACACAAATAAATTCTCATTCCTCTCAGCCTCTTAGAAGATCAACAAGGACACATAAACAACCTACACATTTGCATGATTTTTTTGTGGTATGATTCAGACTAACACTCTCCCTGCATAATTCCATGCTTTTCATGCTCAATTGTCACAGTACTCTGAACCCAAGAATTATGAGGAAGCAACCAAACAACCTGAATGGATTACAGCTATGGACAAAGAGATTGAAGCTTTAAACAACAATAATACTTGGGATTTAGTGGATCTTCCTCCTAGAAAGAAGGCCATAAGCAGCAAGTGGGTCTACAAGGTAAAGCTTAAGTCAGATGGATCATTGGAGAGATTCAAAGCTAGATTGGTCATTAGAGGATTTACTCAACAATATGGGATTGATTATCAAGAGGTATTTTCTCTCGTTTTGAAGATGACAACTATCAGGAGTATTATTGCCTTGGCAGCATCCAGAAACTGGCCTCTTTACCAGCTAGATGTCAACAATGCCTTTTTACATAGGGAATTAAATGAAGAAGTCTACATGGAGATTCCAAAAGGCATACCTAACCCATCCAACAAAGTCTGCAGATTAAGAAAGTCACTGTATGGCCTCAAGCAAGCTAGTAGACAGTGGTTCTCTAAGCTCACCCAAACTCTTCTTACTCTGGGTTATCAACAGTCCAAGTATGATTATTCCCTATTCATCAACAAATCCTCTACTAATATCACCATAGTTGCAGTCTATGTTGATGATATCATGGTTACAGGCTCCAATTTTTCAGAAGTTATCCATCTCAAACAGCATCTAAATGATTTATTTGGCATCAAAGACCTATGCCAACTTCATTATTTTCTTGGCTTAGAAGTGATCAACATTGCCGAAGGCATCATTTTGTCCTAAAGGAAATTCAGTAATCAATTACTGAAGGAATGTGGGCCTTTACCTATCACTGCAGCATCAACTCCACTACCCCTAAACTGCAAACTCAACCCTGATGATGGTGAACTACTACCTGACCCTTTTCTATATATAACCCTTGTTGGAAAGCTAAATTTCCTCACTCATACTAGACCAGATTTGAGTTACATAGCCCAAACTCTCAGCCAATTCATGCAACAGCCTAGAACTTCCCACCTCAAAGCCTTACAACACACTTTCAGATACATTCAAGGCACTATTGGTACTAGTATACTTCTTAAAGGAGTAGACAAATTAACACTGCAAGCATATTCAGATTCAGACTAGGCAGCCTGCCCCTAGACCAGAAGGTCTGTCACTGGTTATCTAATCCTCTTTGGCAATTCTCCAATTAGCTGGAAAAGCAAGAAGCAAGGCACTATCTCTAAGTCGTCCTCAAAAGCATAGTACAGGGCCATGTCTCAAGCAACCTCAGAAGTAACCTAGATAGTAAGACTATTGGAAGAACTTGGAGCATCATACCTTAAACCTGTCACTTTGTATTGTGATAATATGTCTGCCATCCACATAGGAAAAAATCATGTCTTTCATAAGAGGACAAAACATATCGAAATAGATTGTCACTTCACCAGAGACAAGGTATTAGAAGGATTATTGTAATTATCATACATGCCAACCAATGAGCAACTTGCTGACATCCTCACCAAAATCCTACCTTCCCCTCAGCAAAACCTTATCCTGAGCAAGCTTGGAATGGTTTCTCACCCTTCCAGCTTGAGGGGAGGTGATGAGGATAGAAGAAGCTAGCAAAGTTAGTCAGCAATTAGTTAGCAAGAATCTAGGGAAGTTAGTTATAACAACTTGGCTATTATTACATGTATATATATGGTTGTAATAAGAATAGAATAGTAACTTGTACTCTCATTCTTACATCAAGAATATATTTAGCTCTCTTGCTTCTTCTCTCTCTCTCTGTCTATCTCTATCTCTCTTTCTAGCCTCATCTATGGCTCCCTTCGCACAATAACACAACTCAAATTTTTGTCTCTTCTTTTCGGCACGTAATAATTTCTTCATTAATAGAGTATTAGACATATTAGTCTTTATTAATAGTGTATTAGGTCCTTTTGGGAACTTTTTTGCCCCCAACAAAAGTATGTTGATGATTTGCTTCATAAGTTTTACTTAGATACGTGCAAACCTTTTAGAACCCCTTCTGGTATCAGAACCACTTTATCTCTTTCTTATCATGAATTTCCTGTAGATCCTATTGAGTACAGGAGTATGGTAAGTGCTTTACAGTATCTTATTATGATCCGGCCTAACATTACATCTGCAATCCAAGTAATCTTCCAATTTATGCATGCTACCCGCACTGTTCACCTTCACGTTGTGAAACGTATTTTCAGGTATTTGTCCTGGCACACTGAATCATGGTCTTCAACCTCAACCTTCTGCAACATCGACCATTGTCTTTGCTTATTCAAATGTCGACTTGGCTGGTTGCAAGGATACCTGTGGCTCTACTACATGCTATGCTGAATATTTTGGGCCAATCTCATCTCTTGGATCCAAAAAACAACCCATATCTCCAAGTCTTCTACCAAAGCAGAGTATTGCGCTATTGGCTATACTGTCGCTGAAACTATTTGGATTCGCAAGTTGTTGTTAGATATAGGTGTTATTGTGAGTGTTGTAGTTGGCTTATATTGTGACAATGTCAGTGCTATGTATATGACTGTTAATCCAATTCAGCATTATTGCAATAAGCACATTGCAGTCGTCTACCGCTTTGATCGAAAGAGGGTTATTTCAGATGATGTAGTCGTATGTTATATCCATATGACTATACCAAATTACATATTGTTGACATCTTCATCAAATGCTTGTCTTTTCAGCAATTTTTATTTTTAAAGTCCAAATTATATGTGTGCCCCTCAATCAAAGTGAGGGAACATAATAAATTAATAATATAGTGGAAATATTATGTATTTTTACATTGTACAACTCTTGTAATGAGGGCTCATAAGTGTTCCGCATGCATATGAAAAGTGGGGAGGAAATACACTTCTAATTTCGTGTCAGAACAATGCTTCATAACTCTCTGCTGCTTCAACTGGTGATTTCCGTCTCGTAGTTTCAAGATCAAATGTCCGCAAATCACTTCGCAGCCGATGGAAGAGGCGTATTGTTTTTTAGATCCTTGATTTGGGTGGCCATGTCGCTATTGATTTCGTTCAGCAGGCAAGTTGCAAGTATTACAAATCTAGTCCGCCCAATTCCCAATTGCATCCGGCCGGCTAGCGCTGGTGAAACTCAAGTTCGGATCAAATTCAGATTGAGGAAATCAAATAAAAAACTGATGATCGATATGAGGTGTTTTTGGGTCAGACAAGTTTAAATTCGTGTTTGGGCAATAGAAGTGAGAAAAATGTTATGGTCAAACTTAAAATTTAGACAAAAAATTCATAAACATACCCAATTTTTTCCGAATTGGATAAATTCAGGTATTCAGATTTGATAAATTTTTGTCACCATTACATCCAGCGTAGATGTCTCATGACTTAGAGAGACTCAAGCCATAGTCATTATGTTATGACTTTATAACACTTTGAATACATGTTAGCTTAATTTACATGAGATTCAAACTACTCTATTTGAGAAATCTTTAGAGGAAATGGGTGCCTTAGAATGATTAATAGAAGAGTCCCACAACTAGAGGAGAAAGGAAAATATATTTGATCAATAACTTTTAAATAAGCTTTAATAACTAAGATTTAAAAAAAATTTAACATCATTCCGAGATTAACCGTAGAGTTTTCTATCTTATTTATTTTAGATAAAAGTAGGAATTTGGATAAATACTGTTATGACATGGAATGGTGTTATTATCCTTACTGTGTTATTGCAAACTAGAACCTATGCTTTGTCCTTAACATTAGTTCGTTTTTAGTGTTTTGGAGGAGCGATTAGCATGTTGGAACATATTGAAGTAGGGTGGAGCAATTTGAAGCAGATTTGACTATCGGTTAGCAACTTGGAGTAGGCTTTGAGCAGGTTGGAAGTAGGTTGGAGCGTTTTGGAGCATTTTTGTAGTGATTCTTCGAACGTTATGATTATCGATGATTATTATGTGGAATATTTTCAATTTTTGGAACAGTAGTTCATAACAAATTTACGAAAATAATGTGACCAAAAAGTTGAATGCCATTGTAATACGTTTGTGAATGTTATGACACCCACATAATCATGACCCGCATCCCTCACCTCATCACTATTTCCGACACCTTCTTCTAATTGAGGATTATCAATTGTCATGTTCTCAATTTTCGTGTTCAAGGAGTGATGTCCATGATCCATTCCTGGGGAAAAATACAGATGTGATAGTTGATGGTGTATTATAGTGTATTAGATACATACATACACACACACAGACACACACATACACACACACACATACATACATTCATATATATATATATATATATATCAAATAATAAGTTAACTTATGAAATATTAGTGGTATATATGTATTTTAAAATTTAGGCATTAAAAATTGTATATAACTTTACTACAAAATAAAGTCACAGTTCGGCGAAGTTTGAGCATGACTTAGTTAAATTCGGCTTCGTCAAAGGCCGGCTTGTGTGTGCGCTCAGCGTTGGTTATCGAGCAAGACTGCGAAGCCAAGTGAGGCATCCACTAGCTCGAATAGACTCCTACCTTTTATATTTTGTTCAAGCAGCTTGGATCAAGTTGGCATGGGCTAGAGTAAGTTCAAGCGAATTTGATTAGCAGTTAGCGGATTTTAACAGATTTGAGTAGGTAAGTACAAAATATTGTAAATGAACCGGCCCTTAATGGCCATCAATCAAGCCTCAAAGACAAGAAAAATAATGAAAAACACAAAAATAAAATTTCTAATTAGTCATAAGTAATAATAATGAAAGCTAAGGAAGATGCTTTTTCATCTGCCTTTCTCCAGAACTCAAACCTAGAGCTGCTCTTTCTTGTTTTCAGTGAAACAAAAATGGAAAACAACACATATTCTCTTTCACCTCTGTTTGCCTGCTCCGGTTTCTTTAGTTTTTTTTTTTTTTTTAATGTCCACTGCCCAGCATAACTGCATAAGCATAGATTCTCAATTCTCAATTCTCACCCAGCTTCCCAAATCAAAAGGAAAACTAGAGAGAGAGAGAGAGAGAGAGAGAGAAACCAGAGCGCTCTCTTACCTAGCTGCTATGAATATGGTTTTTTTTTTCTTCTCTATAATGTGATTTTGATTCTCTCTTTTCATAAAAGATTTCCAGCTTTTGTCGTTGTCTTTCTGCTCCTTTTCATGGATGCCGCTCTTTTTTGGCTTCTTTCTAGGCACAGGCACAGGCACAAATTAAAGTGCAGCTGGCCAAGCCCCCCCTTTTGGTTGTAATGCATATTCATATTTCCTTCTTCAATTCCCCTAATACCCCACTTCATTTGGGTATAAATAGGGTTGCCCATGTGGGGTTTTTGTTCATTGCAATTCATTTAGCCTCTTACACATTTTGCAAATTGGTGGATTCTGTGGTGTGCTCTGTTTCAAGGACAAGATGAGTTATACAAATTACCCAACTGGGTCTGGTTAGTTTTTAAATCTCTACATTCTAATGCAACTAGTAGTGCAGTGCTCACCATGCGTTTGATGAATTGCCTCAATGACTGGGGCTTTCATCTGGGTGTTATTGCATGGTTTCTTGTATGGGTTTTGGTGTTGGATGTAATGGTTTTGTGTTTTGAAGGTTGTTTCTGTGAAGAAATGAACTGATTGATATGAGTTTAACAGGTGCAAGAAATGCTAGAAGAAGCTTTGAGTTTGGGAGGACACATGTGATTAGGCCTAAAGGAAGACACCTAGCCACTATTGTTTGGTTACATGGTCTTGGTGACAATGGTGCAAGGTTATCATTCTTCCTTCTTTTTTTCTATAATGATCATGTCTTACTATGAATGAGACTGGAATTGCAATGAATTTGCTTATATGTCATTTTTCTATCTCCTGTTCAAAGTGTTGTGCTTGTCAGGTCAGCATATAGTTCTTGCTAGTGTCCTTTTCCATTCGTACTTCCAGCCTGCATGGGTCAATAGAAGAAGATTATGGTTGTTCGTATGGATTGCAGACTCAAATCTTGGCATAAAGTTTTATGCTCATCTGTGCATTTGGGTTATATACCCAAAGATTGTGCTTGTCCAGCCAGAATAGCATGGATGTTTGATATTTTGTATTCCCTTGTCCTTTCCGGAACCTTGATCACTTTGGAATTTGATCTGGTATATTCTATTTCTTGAGGTTAGGACCACCTTAGCATTGATTCTTTGCAAAATTAAGTGACAATTGAAAACGGTTGCTCTAAATTACTACAAATCATATGTTAATATTGAAAATATACGTGTGTCTAAGTCAAGCTTGGTAATTGCAGTCCGAGTAGCTTAGTTTGAAGAGTAAATTTTGATTTAGATCAGTTGCTGTTTCCTTTTCTGTTCTTAGCAACACCCCTTCCCCCTCGACAGGTGGCAGACCATTTCTCTTGTGGCTCAGGAACTTCTGTATATGTCAATTTCCAGTAGCAAGAGAAATGAAACTTTTCACTTTCTTTGAATAATTTCTTCTCATGTCGTTATTTGGTTGATCTTGCAGTGCATCTCAGCTTTTGGAACCTCTTCCTCTACCAAACGTAAGCATGCTCATTCTTCTTGTCAGATCTTATTGCTTATATTTGTCTCACTTTGTCTTGTGAATTGCTGCTACTGACTTCAAATTTTGGGGCTATAAGGCTCTCCTTATGATGTTACTTCTTATGGTGCAGGTTAAATGGATTTGTCCAACCGCTCCAACAAGGCCTGTGGCATTGCTTGGTGGATTTACGTGCACAGCTTGTAAGCATCATTTTCCCTCCGAAGAAATTTTCAGTTTAAAATTTTATATTCTTTGTTTAACCAAAATCAGCTCAAGAATTTTGATTAGGTGCTAGTTTTCTGAAGTGAATTATTATATACTTAAAACTTTGGCTTGTTTTGCAAGGAGAATAATCTGAATTCCTGTTCTGTATGATAGGGTTTGATGTAGCTGAGATTTCAGAGGACAGTCCAGATGATCTCGAGGGACTGGATGCCTCAGCAGCACATATTGCAAATCTGTTGTCAACGGAACCTGCTGACGGTAATTCTTCCCTGGCATATGATAACTATACATATAGTTTCTCCATAACCTTTTCCTAGAAAGATGAAATCCAAACTATCAACTTGGAAGCTTTCATATTCTTTTATTTATTTATTTGATCGAATTTTCATTTTCTTTTATGAATTGACAGAGCATGTTAGCTTTTCCCTGTTGCTATACATCCAAAAAAGGTAGTCTCACAAGTTCTTTTCTTTCCCCCTTTTTTTCCCCCTCAAACAGTTAAACTTGGCATAGGAGGATTCAATATGGGTGCTGCTACTGCCGTCTACTCGGCTACTTGTTTTGCTCTTAGTAAATATGCTAATGGAAATCTCTACCCAATCAATTTGAGGGCTGTTGTTGGTCTTAGTGGGTGGCTTCCAGGAACAAGGTATAACTTAATCCAATAGCAATACTATGAGCACCCATATGATTTTGTGTCCTTATTTTAGAGAACATATCTATTGGATTGCAACGTCTGTGGCTGCTGATGCAGGAGCCTTAAGAACAAGATAGAAGGTTCACATGAAGCTACAAGACGAGCTGCATCTCTGCCCATTTTGCTGTGTCATGGGAGATGTAAGTATGCCTTTAAACACTCTCTCTTTACCCCCCTTAATTCCCAAACAGAAGCCCTGTGCTATAATGTATTGGGTTTGGTTACTTGTGTTAATCAACTCTTTAGCATTCTTTTCATTTGACAAATCAATCAGATCTCTGCCTGCTTCTTTCTGATTGTTCTAACTATCGCATATTCTATTATCATGACATACTTTGCTGGACAATTCAGAATCAGTTAGCATTGAATTTGGCTATTTCAAAATTCTAGGCATCCACCCTTCATTTGAGAATTTTCTCTAAATATGTCATCACGTTCATCTGGAAATATCTTCTTGTTCTGATAATAGTGGTGGTATTATGTCAACCAAGCTATCCATCTACCGCCTTCTTTGAGTCCCCTGTCATCTCTTTTCACTTGCCTTCCGTGGACTGTTTTCTGACAAGACTAAAATGACACATGGAAACCTGGTTTCTACGAATGATCTCTTAGCTTCTCTCTGAGTACGTTGATGAACTAATGTGATCTTTGTGGTCTTGCAGCTGATGATGTAGTTGCATATAAATACGGAGAGAAATCTGCCCAAGCCTTAGCTTCAGCTGGATTCCGGAATATCATGTTCAAATGCTATGATGGGTATGTGTAATTTGCTCTTCTTGCTTATCCAATGACCCCCTTCCCCTGGGTTTTCTGTTTTAAGGGACTATGTCTACTCAGATACTTCATTTTACTATGAGTGCCTGTGCCCAGCACTTTACACTCTTAAATGGATGGGTTCTTGATTCTTCAATTCATTTTGGACTAAGAACACACAAAATAATACTCGACACTTTTACATGACTAGGTCTAAGTTCAAGTGACATTATTGTTAGGGAAGGGGATTCCATAACCCCCCCCCCCCAAAAAAGGGACAAAACCTCCCCCAATGGAAGGGGTAAAAACAGAAACACAGAGCAGTGATTTGGTTCAAAATGCAGGCTTGGACATTACACAGTGCCCAGAGAGATGGATGAAGTATGCAGTTTTTTGGCCTCTAGGTTGGGGCTTGAATGCTTCCGCTGAAGACTCCGCTAGCAGTCTCAACGAACTTTTCTGACTCTAAGAAACAAGAAAAGGATGGAGTGGCTGATTGACGACTATAGTATGAAACATACAGTATAGTTTGAGTTTAGGCATACATTACATTTTTGTTTTCTTGCTTGTCCTCAATAACTTTATCTATCCATCTTCGCTTTTTACTTTTTCTCTTCTTTCATTTTGATGCGGGGGGCGGGGGGGGGGGGAGAGGGGGGTGGTTTCTAATTTGTTCTTTTGATTGGTTTCTTAGTATCTAGGCATATAAGGTTGGTTGTAGTACTCTATGGGCTATGGCTATGAGATTTTATGTACTTTGAATTTAGTGTACCACGACTTCTTATGAGCTTTGCATCTCCACCTATATATGTATAATGCTCGAATTTTAAGAGTCTGATTTATGATAGTTTTTGATACTCTTACGTACTCTAAAATTTTAATCCAGCTTTTGGCATGAGATTTTGCCCGGTTGGCCAAGCTAAATGGTCATTTTTCTTGATGTTTTTGAAACTACTTATGAATTGGACTACTGTACTTCGTAATACATCTAGTTTGGCATCAAATCTAGAAGTACGGCATCTTTTCTGAGCTGGTTCCTCTTTTTCTAAGTATCGTGCAAATTTCTTGTAAATGTTGATGTGACTTCTAGAGAAGAGGTTGATATGACATCTCAAGAGCTCTAGGAGCACTTGCAGCTAGGAAGAAAATGGAACGCTGGCTCTACTTGTGCCACTTGTCCAAATATCATGAGAGAAACAGAAAATTGGCACGCATGGTGGACCTCTGGCTAGTTTCACCATGCGGGCTAACTTTTTTGTTTTTTAATATATTTTTTTTTGGGTAGTATATAATTTTTATATGATTAAAAAATGGGTTGTGTTATGAGGTGGATCCATAATAAATATTTTCATTAAAGGATTTAAATTGGAGTTCCATAGGTTGAAGAAGTAATGAAATGCAAGTTTCAAAAAATTGAAACTTATACTAATGTGACAAACTTGTATTCCAAAAAATGAAACTATGTTTAAGAATGCTCTAACACTCGTCTAGATGACTAGATCCCCTCCTCTCTCCCCTCAGCCCTTCCATGGAAGTATCTTCATAAGCGAGGTTTTCTGAGGCAACTTGTCTTACAGAACAAAAGTGTGAATACAAATATTGAAATACATGCAAACGAGATGTTTGTATGCAATAACATGAACTATAAATAATAACCCTTGTGCTTTACCTAGTATAGGGTCTAAAAACATAATATGGTAAGTCTTGGAATGAAAATTTTAATTCTAAAATAGTAAAAATTACAAGAAAAAAATATTGTAATAAAAAGTTGCAAATTCTCTAATTCTCCTTATAATTTTTCTTGAGATCATTCTATTTGAAAAAGGAATTTTTCATTACCTAAACTTCATTATGTTTTAATTCAACTGGTACAATTTTTAAAAATTCTTACTAGAAGATCGAGTTTAAATTTTTCACACCCCTGGCTATTTTATATTTTCTATTCCTACAAATAAAACAACTCAACTTTGACTGTTAATTATAACTATAGAACCACTTTACAAAATGCTTTCGACACTATATTATAGTTTTATTCACTAAGGAGATTCAAGATAAGGCACCATGTTGCATATTATTTGCAGATGGTATTGTTTTTATAAATAGACTAGGGATCAACAATAAGTTAGAGTGATGCAGATAAACCTTGGAGTCTAGAGGTTTTAAATTAAGTAGATCAAAAGTTAAATATGATGTGGTTTTAGTGGAGGGGAAGAGGATGGTGTAGCAGTCACGATTGATGGGGTGGCTATACCAAGGATTGAGAAGTTTATTTGGGGTCGATCATTCAAGAGAAATGGGATATTGACAAAGAAATTAACCATCGTATCAAAATGGAATGGCAACAATGGAAGTATGCTTTAGGAGTGTTGTGTGATAAAAAGATTCCTAAACGATTAAAAGATAGAGTTTATCATACGGTTGTTAGACCAACATTGTTGTACACATATGAGTGTTGGCCAATAAAAACGGTCAAGTTCAAAGGATGATGGTAGAGGAAATGAGGATAATTCAATGGATATGTGGACATACGAGATTGGTTAGGATTAGGAATTAGGTGATTAGAAACATGGTAAAATTGGCGACTATAGAAGATAAGATGCGAGAAGTTAGGCTTAAAAGGCTTGGTCATGTGAAGAGGAGTGTGATGCACCAGTGAGAAGATGCGAGAGGATTAACCTTTCAGGATATACAAGAGGTAGAGTGTTAGATCTTAGAGT
>JACYFF010031957.1:9770450-9783770 GCA_017589665.1 Selenicereus undatus | reverse complement strand
TATATACATATATATATATATATGCATCGCAGGTTGAAACGACGATGTGGCCTCAAAATGGACCTCGATATGCTCCCAAATAATTCACTCAAGAGATAATAAATATTTGAATGCCCTCTGAATAAAAATTAGCCTAATTATCAAAGGTTAATTAAATAAATATAATAATAATAATAATAATAATAATAATAATAATAATAATAATAATAATAAATGAACAAATATAATAATAATAATAATAATAATAATAATAATAATAATATAAGCTATTTATATAAAAAGAGTGTGAGGCATTACTCAAAAATGAAAAATATTTCACCCAAATTTTACACCTAAAAGATATACAATTTCATTTATCAATTTTAGCCCAAAACATTAATCCAATTATCTATAATATGTATTAAAAGATCGTTAGTCGTGTGATGGAGAAAAACGAAAACAAATAAGATAGAACCAAATAACTTGAAAATAATTGTTATACTAATAATAAATGTAATAAAACTTCTTAATCTTGCACTGATCGAGAAAAATCACATATTTGGAGCAGAATTGAGGCCACCTCTGTCACTTCAAGCTGCCAGTAAATGATTTTCAATAAAGCGGATAAAGATTTTCAAAGATCAGGTACGTACACTACCTGTGCTCTTCAAAAACTCAAATGTTTATCAAACAACGCAAAAATTAATGTGATATTCATATAATGAATCATTTTATGCAACGTTTTGTTACCAAGCAAGTGGCCCCATCGATTATAAATTATCAGGGTTTACGCCCTTCAATTTACCCGCGCGGCTGGAACTCAGGCTTTTCGATCGGCCTGGGAGGTGTGCACCTATCTCAAGACCGCTGCAGACGTCAACATGGGTTCACTTTCAGATAATAACCGACAAATCAACTTTAACTGCACATTCTCTCTCTCTCCTGTTTGTAAAACAAAATATTTTGAAATGTGAGCGCCCAACTAATTAAACTCAAAGCTTATTTTACTGTATAGGGATATACGTGCTGAGCTTCGACTCATACTTTGAATGTTTTTATGTTTTCTGTTTTAGGCAAGGGATCAGTGAACAATCCTCCCCCTGGCAAACCAAAGGGTAGTAAAAAATGAAAGAGCGTTGCAAGTCCTTTTGCTGAGGATTCGCTAGCCAAACACTCACAATGATTTATAGGCTAGCACTCGAAGAACCTTATGGTTGTGTATTCTTTTGGACTTTGCAGTTACTAGTATTTTGGAATCATATGTTGAGTTATCAGGTGCATCACAACTTGTATAAATGGGTGAACGTATGTTATTTCAGTTATGTGGTGAGTCAGGTGATTAAATGAGTAATACAATAAAAAAGGACAACCCGGTGCACAAGCATCCCACGTTCATGCAGGGTTCAGGGAAGGGCCCCACCCAAATGGGTGTATTGTAGGCAGTTTAATCTGACTTTATCAGTGGCTGATTCCAAGACTCGAACCCGTGACCTTTTAGTCACACAGAGAAAACCTTACTGTTGCTCCAAGGCTCCCTTTCATTAAATGAGTAATACAGTAATACAGGTAAAATTCAGTTAACCTTGTTCTATTATGGAACGACAGTAATGTCTTCAATCAACAGACTTCTGCTGCCAATCAATAGTAAATGAGTAATTAAGTTAGAATAATAAGGCATTAGGGATTTGGGGCATTACAGTTGTGGTATCAGAGTCAGGTTAACAAATCACTGTGAGCATAAGACGCTCTAGAGCTAAGATGTGTGGTTTTTAGATAACAATATAGGTAAATTAAGTTTTGCTTAGGGGAAATTTATGCGTAAATGTGGCTTATTCTCTCTTTTGTTATTTTATGTTTAGATGGCTCTTTTAAGAGCACCTGTGGACCTGTACATCATTCACATGGCACCTCAGACTTCAGTAGCGGCCCACATTTCTACCCTGCATGCGACCATGGTGGCCCACATGTAGGATCTATTTTCTGAATTTTATGACGTGATGACCCGCACTCGCAGATTGTTGTGGTCTTTGCCCCTTGTTGGCCCATGGCATGAGTTCAGGCTACAATATCATGACTTCATGGTTACAGGAGATCTAGGGCTGGATGGGGAGCGATTCCAAATCTTAGGGGCCTAGTTCGTGGTCACTACAGAGTTATCGCTTCGAGAGGAGCTAGAGTTGATGGGCATTTCCCATGATCTTCTTCCATTCATTTACCTTGCCCTTGATATACACCCACCTAATGTCCCACCCCCACCTCCACCAGCTCAGGGACCACAACCGTTGCAGCCTCCCGTGCAGCCGCCACCTGCTTCTCCGCAGGCTGGCTCAAGAGATGAGGCCTCTGATGAGGTTCATGTGATTAAGGAGGTGTCGAGCTCTCCAGAGCTCATAGAGGTGAGTTTTGATGAGGGAGAGATGGAGCCTGACGAGGATGAGGAAGAGCCGGACAAGGAGGTGGGAAAGTATGAGCCCCTAGATGAGGATCTAGAGGACCACGAGAGTGATCCTCATGCTAAGGATTCAGAGATGGAGGATGCTGACAGTGACTCAAGAGAGGAGGATGATGATTCCTCCGACCCTGATTACGATCCCTCTCGGGATCGTTAGGCGTGACCCTACTCTTGTTTATGAGTTAGGCCTATTTTCGGTTATTTTGCCTTATACAGCTGGTATATCGTGATATTCTTTTACTCATTGCATGTATATAGGTAGGCTAACCTAACCAGCTGTGATGAGGTGATCCGCTTTTTCTTTTTGGGTTCGGGCAGATTTGACTTCGTAGATAACTTCAGTTAGTGGGTATGGTGGATGATTATGTTAGGAGCTTCAGTTAGAATGCGGGGAAGGTTATCGTGAAATATTATAATTTCTTTTGTATGAACTTTCCATATGTATATATGTACACATGTATGTGCAATAAAGGTAATGTTTGAGTTAAATTGAGTCTTGATTCTGAATTATTATTGCTTTATGAAAATGTTATGTAAATTGAGATAATAAGCTTCACTTATGTTATTTAGTATTACAGTATGTCAGAGTGTGTGAACAACAATCAAAATAGCAAGGAAGATGAATCTCAGGGTTCTGGTAATTGAGTGAATGAGGACCCCCAACAAGACCCTAGTGGAGATCCAACGGTGGCCTTGGAAATGTCTAGTAGTGTGGAGGATCCGAATTATTGGAAAAATTTGGTAATTGAGCTAATGAAGAGGATTCCTCCTGCACCCTCTGAGACTCTGTACCTCCAGAAAATCCTCAAAAGTCTGATAAACTAGCCAATAGGGTAGCTCGATGCAACTTTAAGATTTATGATGGAAACCTTGATCCTGTAGAACTGGAGGACTGAATTAGGGGGACGGAAAAGATATTTACAGTGATTGAAGTACCTAAAGAGAAAAGGATAAACATAGGGACTTTTTACTTAGCTGGTGAAGCAGATATCCGGTGGAGTACTATGAAAGATAAGTTACAAGGACCTGAGCTTACTTGGGCTAAGTTTCTTCAAGAACTTAGGGCTAAGTTCTATCCAATCACAGTCCAACGACAGAAGGAGAAAGAGTTCATGGATTTAAAGATGAGTGGTAATATAACGGTGCTGCAATATGCCCGTAAGTTTACGAAGTTATCAAGGTTCGCTCTAGATTTTATAGCGACCAAAAAGCTGAAAATGAGAAGGTTTAAAGAAGGTTTAGCCTTCTATATTCAAAATCAATTGGCAGGCCAGCCAATCCAAACTTACTAAGAGCTGTACGAAAGAGCTGCTAAGGTGGAGTGAGTGAAGGGTGAATTAAGGGCTTTGAATCCAAGAAATTAGAAGAGGAAGTGGAATGATCACGGTACATCAAGCGAGAATGTTGCACAGAAGAAACCTGCAACTGGCCTTGATAAGAGTCATTCGACAACATCAAAGGAGCCTTGTGCTAAGTGTAGGTGGAGAAACCTTACCACAGCTGAGTGTCGTGTAGGTACCAACAAGTGCATGTGGTGCGGAAGCCCCGACCATTCAATTGCTACCTACCCTAGAAGACAGAAGGTTGTGGAAAAGGGAGTTGCAAGGCCTATACCACCCCTACACCATGGAAACTTGCCTTCAAAACCCCCAACGGTAGGACAAGCTTACATAATGAGTAAAAAAGAAGCTACAGTCTCTTATACGGTTGTCACTGGAATTCTCTCTTTAAATTCAAAACCATTTCGTGTTTTGTTTGATTCGGGTGCGACCCATTCATTTATATCCACTCGAGCTGCATTGCAATTGAATTTGAAACAAAATAAAGAGTGGGCGAACTATAGTATTAGTTTGCCAAATGGGCAGGTGATTAAATGCCCTGCTCCTTATAAGCATGTTCCTATTGTAATTGCTAGGCATGAGTTCCCTGGGGACCTGATCTAGTTTGATATGTCAGAATTCGATATAATCTTGAGAATGGATTGGTTTACTGCTTATGGGGCAAACATAAATTGTAAGGACCTTAAAGTCACTTTAAAGAACCCAGTTGGTCGAGAAGTATGTTTCTATGGGGAAAGACTTAGGAATGAGTGTTCCGTAATTTCAATCATGAGGCAAGTAAACTGCTAAGATAGGGGTGCATAGGATATTTGTGTTATGCTACTAAGGTTAAAGAGGAGGAGATGACAATAGAAAATATTCCTGTAGTTTGTGAATTTTCTCATGTTTTTCCTGAAGAGTTGTTGGGTCTACCTCCTTAGAGGGAGCTTGATTTTGAGATTGAGTTAATTCCTAGTACGCAGCCTATTTTTAAAGCCCCATATAGGATGACCCCAACCGAACTCAAGGAGTTGAAAACCCAGTTGGACGAGTTATTACAAAAAGGATTTATCAAGCCAAGTGTTTCACCCTGGGGAGCCCCATTGTTGTTTGTGAAGAAAAAGGATGGAACCTTAAGGTTGTCCATAGATTATCAAGAGTTAAATAAAATAACCATTAAGAATAAGTACCTTTTGCCTCAAATGGATGATCTCTTTGATCAGTTGCAAGGAGTTGGGGTGTTTTTAAAGATTGATTTGAGGTCTAGCTATCACCACCTTAGAATTAAGCCAGAAGATATTCCCGAAATAGCCTTCAGGACTAGATATGGCCACTATGAGTTTACTGTGTTGCCTTTTGGGATAACAAATGCTCCTGTTGCATTCATAGATCTCATGAATAGAGCTTACAGACCTCATTTGGACAAATTTGTTGTGGTTTTTATAGATGACATTCTGATACGATCGCAAGCGCACGGTGGTGTTGTAGCAATTAAGGTCAATTCCACAGAGACTAGGTTGATCTATTGGGCTATATCCCCTCAAGATAGGCTAAGCGAATCCAAATTCAAATGGTTTTGAATTAACAAGTTCTAATACACCAATTCTAAATCAATTAAGGCAAAATGTCTAGGAATTCATATAGTTGTGAAAGATGATTGGATCAAAATGATAAACGTGTGCCTTTCTCCAATTAGTTAATTTCGAGGAATTGCAATCTATACAGAAATTCAGTCTATTCTTTCGAAATTAACTAAATTTGTCTAAACTAAGCAAATGTCGCTCTTTCAAGCTAATTTAACTTAATCCAAGCTTAATATTTTTTATTACTTAATTCGAGTCATCCCAACTTAACAATCTCTTTTGAGACAATACAACAATAGGTTCTAACAAGGAATCGAACAACCAAATGTCGTCTTTTGAATGTTCACTCGATTGCTTCAAGTGTGCAAGTAAATTTTGGCCAAAAATCAACCCAAACATATCAAGCATTTGATAGAACAAAATCAAACCAATCATAAAAATAAGCACAATTCTATAAATTAAAAAACATGATCCAACTACACATTCATAAACTACTAAATCCCTAGACAAAATAAAACTACTCAAACATGATTAAATAAACATCTAAAACGATAAATCTAAAGAGAAGAGAAGAAAAAAGAAGAGAAAAGAGAAAAGAGATGCTCAGCCAAGATCGTGCTTGAACTGTCGTGCAAACTCGGGGTGGAATCCTTGCAAATCTTCCCTTCAACTCTATCTCTCTTTTTCTCTTTAATCTAAAATCCTAATCTACTTGAAAAGAGGAAAATAATGGAATGGGATGGATGGGATGATTGCATTCTGCTGTAGAACTGGGCTATTTATAGGAGAGCTCGATTGATCTCAGCCATATGATGAGGGAAAATGAAGATGCCAGCTGTGACAGGCCTGCCACGGACCGTGGCATCCATCACGAGCTACCGTGGTCTGGGCTGGTTCATCGTTCTTCTGTTCTTTTTCTCTCCCATGGGCATGGCAACTCAAGGGTATCCGTGAAGAGTCAAAAATACACTCATTTATGGGTCAAATCTGGGGTCAAATGGTCTAGAATCCCACAAAACACAGAAAAGAACCATGCCTGAGCGTAAAATGGGAAAAGAAGTATAAATTATAACATAAAGCATATAATTTTTTCCAAAAATGCAGCAAAATGACTCCAAAATGATGTACACTTTAAGCACTTATTAAACTCCCCCATGCTTAAACCGTTGCTTGTCCTCAAGTAAACACTAGAGAAAACCAACCAGTGAAGATGCATTGGAACAACCTCTTTAAACTAGGCAAACCACAGCATGTCATAAGCAAGAATGACAATCAACGGCAATCCCAAATAGTGCGCAAAACATTCCAAAATTAGGAGGAAAAGAAGGTTTTTGAAAAAGTATAAGACCACAAGCTCAATATCAAACTTGATCACCCCCAAAGAACCACAAAGCATGTCATGCAAGCACATGAGATTGAGTACAGCCAAATGGACTGGTAGAACCTCACTTTTGGGAAATGTGGAACACTTTCGCTCATGTGTTTGAAATATATAACAGGTTCACTCAAGACTCATTCCAAAGATGCAATCTACCATAGGCTTGACAAGACTCTCAAATTCTCCACCGCTAAAATGCAATGTGCACAAGAAGAGCAAAAGGACTTTATTCGAGTTGTAATGTGGGCTATAAGGGTTAAGGGAAATGAGTGGACAAATGAATTTGGGCAATGTGGAGCTACTTAGCCAAGTGACTAAGGAGCAACCAACCACCAAAAAACCTTGAAGTTCACTAACACTCCAAACCTCAAAATACAATGAACATAGCCAACTCAATTAAGTAGGAAATGAGTTGACAAAGAAAAAAATGCAAGCTTTTTATGTATCTAATGGCAATCACTTATTCATTCTTTTTTTTCTCTTTCCGTTCACCTTTTTTTTTTGTTGTTGTGGTTGTTTTTCACAACACGACTATATCTTCCTTTTTTTCTCTTTTTTTGCTTCCTTTTTTTGGGAAATGAAACAAAAATTGTAATTATTGAAAGGTATAGAATCTCTAACTATCAATTCACAATCGAATGAATATATGCATACACAGCCCAAACAAGAAGGAACCAAAGCAAATGTTCAACATCATCAATCCCTCAACAAACCAACATACCAAAACCACCTTAAACTCAATTATCCCAAAAACCACCTACTACAAAGATAAAGTGATGCTCCATAAACTTGGCTTAAAGGTTGAGAACATGTGTTTGGCTAAGGGCTAATATGAAGGGATCACAACAAAGAAAGATATAAGCTCAAAGGAGCTAGCAAAGGGAAATAAACATGTAACACAAGGGTAGACTATTTGGCTATGTGGCTAAAAATGGTTAAAGAAAAAAATGTCTCTATCATGTTATCAAATACGCACATGCTAATGTGGTTTTGAACAAGAGTCTAGGCAAATTCTAGAGATACAACATGGAAGAATCACCCACATGAAAGAAATATAAGACTAAATATAATGAATTAGTCCAAATAACGCTCAAAATCTCACGGGACATCTACCAAAGTCACAATTAGCTCATAAAATGACTCCATGTACAAACATCAGTGCTAAGAACTCCAAGGGATAAAATAGTTCTCAACTAAGACAATGGTCAAAATAAGAAATATTCACAAAACCTTCAAAAGTTTAGCACCAAAAGGGATTATACATCAAAAGACACTAAAGCTCATTAAAGCTATCTTGCCTAAATAAATGCATCATTGGAGGTTATCTCAAACCAATCCACACCATCCATACATGCAATCCTATATACAAACCTAAAAATCAACTAAATGCAAAACATACATAGGAACAAAAAGGAACCTAAAACTATATGCTCTAGCATGTATGCAAACTAATAACCAAAATAGAAAAACATAGAACTATCCTTCCCCCATGTTTAGATGTAGCATTATTATTCAAAGGAAAGAAAACTTAGAGAATGAAAACAAAAGAAAACAATCTCACCAGGCTAGGTGCAGAGTGCACCTAAGCTATGTGACCTTGTAATAACCGGGGCACATGAAGCATCAGTCACTCCTTCATGTTGTCAAGACTCTGCCCTTAAATGACTCCGTCAACGTACACAGGAACATAGGAATCTCCTGGGACCAAATTCAGAAAATATAAGGTAAGAGACAATAACCAAAATCACACCAAAGATAACTAATATCCTCTTAACCTTATCAATAGTCTTAGAAAAATCATAGGAAGGATTAAAGAATGTAGTCCACGTGATTTTCCTAGGCAAGTCCTCTAGGCTTATGCAATATGGGTCAATGGAGACATTATACCCACTAAAGTAACCTAGGGAAAAAAAATTATCAACGTTTGCACCAAGCATATTAAACATTTTGTCCTCATAGCCCAAATCAATATTAGCATTAAAAATCATAGAATTATCAACTGGCACATCTAAAGAATACTCGGGGGAAACAGAGGGTTGTGAACACATCGGGGGAACATGGGAATGTTCAAGCAGATTGGGGAAAGCATAATTAAAACAAAGGCTAGGAGATTCCTCAAGCACACACTCACAACGACACCCCTCGAAAGAAGTACTAACTAGATCATGCACCTCATTAAAAATATCGTTCGACTCCAAACATGCATCAACAATATCAAACCGAGCATCAAACCCAAAAGGCTCACCCACCTCGAGCCCCGTACACTGAGCTAAAGGGAATGATGAATCATGTAAGGATAGGACAACATCAGTACTGTCCCAGGGTGATACAAAGTCAGACTGATCATAGCATGCATAATAAGGACACAAATTAATATCATGGCCAGAAGAGCTACACAAATTACACTAAAAAGAAGCATAATAGGATCTAGTATAGAACGCGCAATGATCAGAAAACAAATATTTAGAAATAATAATAGCCTTCTCAAATTCAAATGAATCCCAAGCAATCCACTCAAGCAAATAACATGCCTTGTCAACATTTTTATCATGAAAACCCCAATACTCTAAAAGAGTTCGAGTTTTACTATTCACACCCTCATCAACAATGTCCAATATTTCCTATTTACCCAGACAATAACCATATTGAGCACGAAAAGCACTTAATCGCTTAAAATACTTCCAAAATAATTCATGCTTGAATTGGGGAAAATGAAAAATTCATTGTTGTATTTTCCAATTTTTTATAAAATTTTCAAATTTTTTTTATCGATTTTTTCCCAAAGAAAAGTAAAATGCTTAGTCAAACCTAATGGGAAAAGCCCAATATTCAATGCTAGTCCCTGACAATGGCACCAAAACCTTGATACGGCCGCAAGCGCACGGTTGCGTTGTAGCAATCAAGGTCGATCTCACAGAGACTAGGTTGATCTATTGGGCTATATCCCCTCAAGATATGCTAAGCGAATCCAAATTCAAATGGTTTTGAATTAACAATTTCTAATACAGTACTTCTAAATCAATTAAGGAAAAATGTCTAGGAATTCATATAGTTATGAAAGGTGATTAGATCAAAATGATAAACATGTGCCTTTCTTTAATTGGTTAATTTCGAAAAATTGCAATCTATATAGAAATTCAATCTATTCTTTCGAAATCAACTAAATTTGCCTAAACTAATCAAATGTCGCTCTTTTAAACTAATTTAACTTAATCCAAATTTAATATTTTGATTACTTAATTCGAATCCTCCCAACTTGACAATCTCTCTTTCAAGACGATGCAACGATAGGTTCTAACAAGCAGTCCAACAACCAAATGTCGTCTTTCGATTGTTCACTCGATTGTTTCAAGTGTGCAAGTAAATTTTTACCAAAAATCAACCCACAACATATCAAGCACTTGATAGAATAAAATCAAATCAATCATGAAAATAAGCACAATTCTAGAAATTAAAAAACATGATCCAACTACACATTCATAAACTACTAAATCCCTAGACAAAATAAAACTACTCAAACATGATTAAATAAACATCTAAAACGATAAATATAACGAGAAGAGAAGAGAAGAGAAAAGAGAAGCTCAGTCAAGGTCGCGCTTGAATTGTCGTGCAAACTCGGGGAGAATCCTTACAAATCTTCCTTTCAACTCTATCTCTCTTTCTCTCTTTAATCTAAAATCCTAATCTACTTGAAAAGAGGAAAAGAATGGAATGGGATGAATGGAATGATTGCATTCTGCTGCAG
Source organism: Selenicereus undatus (assembly GCA_017589665.1). NCBI lineage: Eukaryota > Viridiplantae > Streptophyta > Magnoliopsida > Caryophyllales > Cactaceae > Selenicereus > Selenicereus undatus. The sequence goes on along the minus strand of JACYFF010031957.1, from coordinate 9,773,311 downwards.
AACCGGGCTACTTATATGAGAGCTCGATTGATCTCAGCCACACGATGAGGGAAAACAAAGAGGCCAGCTATTACAGGCCTGCCACGAACTAACCGTGGTCTGGGCTGGTTCGTCATTTTTCTGTTCTTCCTATCTTCCTCAAGCATGACAACTCAGGGGTATCCATGCAGAGTCAAAAATACACTCATTTATGGGTCAAATCTGGGGTCAAATGCTCCAGAATCCTGCAAAACACAGAAAAGAGCCACAACCGAGTGTAAAATGGGAAAAGGAGTATAAATTATAACATAAAGCATATAATTTTTCCTAAAAATGCAGCAAAATGACCCTAAAATGATGTACACTTTTAGCACTTATCACATTCTGATATACTCCAAGGACAAGGAGGAGCATACAAATCATTTGAGAACCGTGTTACAAACATTGAGAGAACATCAGTTATATGCTCAATTGAAAAAGTGTGAGTTCTTGTTAACCGAAGTGATATTTTTGGGGATGTAGTTACTAAGGAGGGAATCAAAGTTGATCCTCATAAGATAAAGGCGGTTATTGAAGGGCCTAGACTCACCAATGTGACAGAAGTAAGAAATTTTATAGGTTTAGCAGGATATTATAGAAGATTCGTGAAAGATTTGTCGAAGATTACATCTCCATTGACCAACCAGTTGAAGAAAACTACTAAATTTGGGTGGTTAGACAAGTGCGAAGAGGCATTTCAAGAACTAAAGAGACGCTTAACAACAGCGCCTATCCTTACCTTGCCTTGAAGAAGGAAAAGAGTACACTATTTACAGTGATGCTTCTAAAAATGGGTTAGGTTGTGTGCTCATGCAGGGTGACAAGGTAATAGCCTACGCCTTTAGGCAACTCAAGCCTTATGAGAAGAACTACCCCACTTATGATCTGGAGTTAGCTGCGGTAGTTTTTGCTTTAAAAATCTAGCAACACTACTTGTACGGAGTGTCGTGCAAGATTTACACTGACCACTAAAGCCTAAAGTATATCTTTACTCAGAAAGATATCAACTTAAGACAACGACGATGTTTGGAGTCGCTAAAGGATTATGACTTGAAAATTCAATATCGTCTCGGAAAGGCGAACCTAGTAGTAGATGCGCTCAGTAGGAAAACCCAACACAGTTTAAATGCAATGATACATACCCAACCTGAAATTTTAAGGGATATCGAAACTATGGGTATCAAACTTTTGCTACTGGGATACACAGATGGGTTATTAACAGCACTAGAGGTGTAACGTTCCATAATAGAAGAAATTAAGACAAGTCAAAAGGATGATGCAAAGCTAGAGAAGCTTAGATGTATTGTTGCGCAGGAGAAATTGCCTGGTTTTGCTATACATGAAGATGGAACTTTGAAGTTTCAAAATAGATTGTGCATGCCAAATAAAGAGGAATTGAAGAGAAGGATTTTAGAAGAAGCCCATAATACTCGATACTCAGTGCACCCTGGAGGAACAAAAATGTATAAGGATTTGAGGTAGTTCTTCTGGTGGGATAACATGAAGAGGAAGATTGCAGAGTATGTAGATAAGTGTTTGACGTGTCAAAAGGTAAATGCTGAATATCAGCGCCTTGTAGGCAAACTGAGGCCTTTAGAGATTCCTACCTGGAAGTGGGATTCAATTTCAATAGATTTTATTATGTGATTGGGCCTCTCGACTTCAAAGAATAATGCTATCTAGGTTATTGTAGACAAACTCACCAAATCTGCGCATTTTGTGCCAATTCAAGATACTTGGGGTGCAGAGAGACTAGCACAACTGTATGTCAATGAAATCGTTCGACTGCACGTCATACCAAATGATATAGTGTCATATCGAGATCAAAAGTTTCAAGCTCGGTTCTGGCAAGCTATGCAAAATGGTTTTGGCACCAAGTTGAATTTTAGTAGTTCATACCACTTTGAGACTGATGGACAAACTGAAAGGGTAAATCAAATTCTGGAGGATATGCTTAGGGCATGTGTGCTTGACTTCCAGGGGAAGTGGGAAGATTATTTACCGTTGGTGGAATTCTCTTATAATAATAGCGATCAATCCACCATTAAGATGACCCCCTTCGAAGCACTGTATGGGAGAAAGTGCAGAACTCCATTGTGTTGGAATGAGCTTGATGGAGCATTAACCTTAGGGTCTGAGTTGATTTAAGGGACCACGGAAATGATAAGGAAGATTCAAGAGCATATCAAAGCAGCCCAAAGCAGACAGAAAAGATATGCGAACAAAAGGAAAAGGCCATTAGAGTTTCAAGTGGGAGATAAAGTCTTTGTAAAGGTGTCCCCAATTAAAGGAGTGAGAAGATTCAACCTCAGGGGCAAACTGAGACCTAGATAGATCGGCCCTTATGAAATAATCGAGAGATTAAACCCTATAGCTTACAAGTTGGATTTACCTACAGAACTTGTGCATGCACACAACGTTTTTCACATTTCACAGCTCAGAAAATATGTCCCAAATCCAAATCATACCATTATAGCAGAGCCAATAGAAGTTGCTGAGAACCTAATGTACGAGGAGCTTCCCATACAAATATTAGACTACAGAGTGAAGCAATTTCGAAATAAAAGCATTCCTCTGGTTACGTTCCTATGGGCCAACCACAACTCATATGAGGCTACATGGGAAACCGAGGAGGACATGAGAAGCAAGTACCCATATCTATTCAAGGTACAGACAACGTTTCTTTCAAACTACAAGTTTCGAGGACGAAACTTATTTTAAGGGGGGAAGGCTGTAATGGACCGAACCTACGATTTATGCTAATTACCTTAAATTATCCTAATCACAAATTAATCAAGTTGGGCGCTGCATCTCAATTTAGCATTTTATATACACGCATATAT
>JACYFF010031957.1:9756306-9770050 GCA_017589665.1 Selenicereus undatus | reverse complement strand
AAAAATGAAGATATTTCACCCAAATTTTACACCTAAAGGATATAAAATTTCATTTATCAATTTTAGCCCAAAATATTAATCCAATTATTCATAATATGTATTAAAAGATCGTTAGTCGTGTGAAGGAGAGAAACGAAAACAAATAAGATAGACCCAAATAAGTTAAAAAAAATTGTTATACTAATAATAAATGCCATAAAACTTCTTAATATTGCATTGATCGAGAAAAAATTACATATTTGGAGCATAACTGAGGCCACCTCTGTCGTTTCAAGCTGCCAGCAAACGATTTTTAATAAAGCAGAGAGAGATTTTCAAAGACCACGTACGTACATTGCATGTGCTCTTCGAAAACTCACATGTTTATCAAACTACGCAAAAATCAATGTGATATTCATATAATGAATCATTTTATGCAATGTTTTGTCACCTAAGTAAGTGGCCCTATCAATTATCAATTATCAGGGCTTATGACCTTCAATTTACTCACGCGACTGCAACTCAAGTTTTCCGATTGGCCTGGGAGGTGTGCACCTATCTCAAGATCGTTGCAGACGTCAACAGAGATCCACTTTCAGATAATAACCAACAAATCAACTTTAATTGCACATTCTCTTTCTTTTTCTCTCCTATTTGCAAAACAAAATATTTTGAAATGCGGGTGCCCAACTAATTAAACTAAAAGCTTATTTTACTGCATAGGGATGTACGTGCATACTTCGAATGTTTTTATATTTTCTGTTTTGGGTAAGGGATCAGTGAACAGTCCTTCCCTTGGCAAACCGAAGGGTAGCAAGAAATGAAAGAGCATTGCAAGTCCTTTTGTTGAGGATTCGCTAGCCAAACGCTCATAGTGATTTATAGGCTATCACCCAAAGAACCTAATAGTTAGGTATTCTTTTGGACATTGCAGTTACTAGTATTTTGTAATCATACGTTGAGCTATCAGGTGCATCAAAACTTGTATAAATGGGTGAATGTATGTTATTTCAGTTATGTGGTGATTCAGGTGATTAAATGAGTGATACGGTAATACAGGCAAAATTTAGTTAGCCTTATTCCATCATAGAACGGCGGTAACGCCGCCAACCAACAGACTTCCACTGCCAATCAATAGTGAATAAGTAATTAAGTCAGAATAATAAGGTATAAGGGATTGGGGACGTTACAAAACAGAATATGAAATTTTTAGGGATAACGGAGGACATGACTCAGGATATGAGACTATGGAGGGCTATGGTTAAGGTTGCAGACCATATATAAATAGCTTTCGACTTTTAGATGGTAGGTATTGTTGTTGTGTTGTAGGAGCCTTTATGTTAATTTTATCTTATGTCTGACACTTTTGTGTATGAACGCAGTACTCTTGTCTTTACAGGGTTATAATCATTCCACTTCAGGTGGTTTGATGTATGGTACTCAACTCCACTATGCTACGTTTTGTATGTTTTTGGATGTGTAAGTACTGTCTCTACACTTTGCTTTTTGTCTATCAAAAATTTTCTTTGTTCCTAAAAGTTTTTATATATGGACCTCTTGGAATTGACGTCTTCATAAGCAGAGATGTCTACACAGGTAAAGCTCTCTACATCCAAATCTTTCCAAATCCCACAAAAGTGAGACCTACAATAAGAGGAGTTGTTGTTTTACTATATTATAGTTATTACTTGACTCACCCAACCAATACCTCATTCTCTTCAAAAAAATTTTAAAGGAATAAATTTTTTATTTAGTTCAATAAAATAAACTTAATTTAATAAAAATAAATTCAGTAAAAATAAATTTAGAATTCAACGTAAATCTTTATACCTTAAGTGTAAAAATCCCACCAAAGGCAAGTCACTGTAGCAGTGAACAGTAACATGGGTACTGTAGCAATCTATAGTGTTGGGCTGGACTCTATGTTCAGGTTAGGCCCAAGTCTGATTTGTTGCTTGTGGCAGTGTTTTTATATGAGTTGGCTGCATGATTTTCTTTGCACTTTGCTTTTTATTTTGACGGTTCTCTGACTCTTGTTGGCTGCATTTCTCGGCCGCTGAAGTCATCTTCAAGGTTTTTCTTCTTTGTTCTTCCTCTTCTGTCAATGCATGTTTGTTGTTCTTGCTTTTTTCATGGTTCTGTGAATGCGTGTTGGTTTTTTTTGAGGCGGGATCAGCTTTTTTGATTTGTTGCTTGTGGCAGTGTTTTTATATGATTTGCATGCATGATTTTCTTTGCATTTTGCTCTTCATTTTCATGGTTCTTTGATTCTTGTTGGCTGCATTTCTCGGCGTCTCAAGTGATCTTCAAGGTTTTTGTTCTTTGTTCTTCCTCTTCTTTTAATGCATGTTGTTCTTGCTTTTTTCATGGTTCTGTGAATGCATGTTGGTTTTTTCTGAGGTGGGATCAATTTTTTTTTGGTACATTCTTATTCTTCTTTAGATGGATGTTAGTTATTCCTCTTCTTTTTGTGAATGCATGTCAGTTTTTTTTATTCTTATTGTGGTTGCATTTTGCTTTGTTCTTACTTCATGCATGTTAGTTTATTTTGAGGTAGGATAAGTTTTTGATGGTTCTCTGATTCTTCTTGCTTCAATGCATAATAGTTCTTTTAAGGCGTTGGATCAGTGTTTGTTGTTCTTGCTTTTTTCATGGTTTTGCGAATGCATGTTGGTTTTTCCTTAGGCGGGATTAGTTTTTTTGGTACATTCTTATTCTTTTTTAGATGGATGTTAGTTATTCCTAGTTTTGCATGTATGCTTCAATGGATATTAGTTTTTTGGGGGGTTGGATCAGTGTGTATTTTTTTAGGTACATTCTTCTTCTTCTTCAAGGGCATGTTGGTTGTTCCTAGTTTTGCATGCTTTTTTGGTATTGGTAGTACAAAGGATTTTACTTGGATTGCTAAAGTAATGTTGTTGAACAAGGATTTTGATCTTTTAAGCTTACAGATTTGTGGTGCTTTCTTTTTTCTCCATTGAACAGTAGATTCTCAACTTTGCTTTTTGATGGTTATGTGATTCTTCTTACTTCAATGCATATTAGTTTTTTTTGGGGGGGGGGCATTAGTGGGCAAATTATTAGGTACACCCGAGAGTACATGCTCTCACATTTGATTTATATATATTTTTCTGGGTGTATTTATCATATATTTTGTTTTTTAAATAATTTATTTACTGATATGTTTTCTGAGAGTATATACTCTCAGGTGTATAGTATAGGCTTTGGCATTAGTGTGTATTTGTAGAGTCTTCTTCTTGTTTGAATGCTGTAACACCCGGGATTTCATCCCCTCCGTTAAGCCGCTTTATATCGTTATAATATACCATTAAAGATTCCGAATACGACTAGAATGTCGAACCTTGGGAATGATCCTACAATTTATTGAATCAAACCTTAATATAATCAAACAGCGATTAAACGAGCCGAAGGTTATATTAAAGGTTACGGACTAAGATTTGAAGGTGGAGCATTGAATTTAGAGCACAACAGGCGGATGTTTTTATTAGCGGACAAAAAAAAAGAAAGAAAAAGGAAAAAAAAAATTAAGGGGCCGAAGCCCCCTTTTCTTGGAGGAGGAAGGATCAGGAGAGCGAAGGGGGGGTTCCTCGACCCCTGCCCCGACGACCCACAGCGCAGAGAGAGAGAGAGAGAGAGAGAAGGCGGGGCTGTGGTGGCTATCGCCAACCGGTCAACGTCGCCTGGTCGTCCCACGCCACAACCGGCCATCGTCTGAGTGAGCACAGAGAGAGAGAGAGAAGGGTCGCGAAGAGGGAGAAGAGGGCGGGCTTTCAGCCCGGCGACCACACACACACACCGGGAGAGGGCGATGGAGCCACCGGCGGGGTCGCCAACAACCGACTGACGTGTGCTGACCATCCCCCGCCCTGGTCGACGCCCAAACCGGGGCCAGAAAGAGAGGAAGGCAGACGCGAGAAGGGGGGAAAGAGGTTTAGCGGGGGAAGCTGCCGTGGGTCTCGACGGCTCCTCCACGGCCGCCGCCGCCGGCGGTTCGGCAGAAGGGTGGTGACCAACAGAGAAGGAGCAAAGGGGCGAACCGAGCCCACATCGAGCCACCCAAATCGAACCCTAAAACGGGGTCCCTTAGCTTGGATTCGAGGTGGGTTTCCTCTTATTCCTATTTATGGTTAAATTGTTAATTTCGATAAAGCTTATTGATTATTGATTATAGTTCGTTCAGGTTGAATTCGAATCAATTACCTCTTATTCCTAGTGAGTTGTTGGGAACTCAACACAGGTTGCTGACTTTGGATGTAGAGTTCAAGTATCCTAAGAGGCCCAAGAGGAAAGCAGAAGAACCCAGAATTAAGTGGTGGACTTTCACAAAGGAGAACGCAGGGTTAATAGCTGAGAGACTAGCTGAGGAGAGAGTTTGGAGGAGGGCAGAAGACGCCGACTCGATGTGGGATGCTGTGGCGGATTGCATCCGTAGGTCGGCTAAGGAAACTTTAGGCCTTTCCAGGGGAGGCGGCAGCAGGATGGAGGGCGCCTGGTGGTGGAACAAAGGGGTAAAGGAGAAAGTCAAGGCAAAAAAAGAGGCTTACGCGGAGTTCATGAGCAGCAGTTCAGAAGAAGAGCGGGCTCATAAGATGATTGGATACAAGGCGGCCAAGAAGGTAGCCAGAAGGGCGGTGGCAGTACCAAAGAGCCAGGCGTTCGATAGACTGTACCATAGATTGGGGACGAAAGAAGGGGAGAAGGAGGTTTTTAAACTGGCTAAGGCGAGGGAAAGAAAGACTAGGGATTTGGGAGTGGTAAAGTGTATCAAGGACGAAGAGGGTAAGGTGTTGACTGAGGATGCTGAAATTAAGGAGAGATGGCAAAGGTTCTTTGCTAAACTCCTCAACGGAGAAGGGGGGAGACGACTGTAGTAGGGGTGGAGGGTGTAGCGATCAGCGTGCGGGCGATTTGATAACAAAGGAGGAGATTCGGGAGGCCTTGAAGAAGATGGCGCATGGGAAGGCAGTGGGCCCGGACCAGATACCAGTGGAAGTGTGGAAGTTTATGGGGGACGTGGGTCTAGGATGGCTCACGGAGCTTTTCAATGTTATTTTCAGAACCGCCAAGATGCCCAGAGAGTGGAGGGCCAGCACAGTCATCCCACTGTACAAAAACAAAGGGGATATCCAAGATTGTAATAACTATAGGGGCATCAAGCTGCTTAGCCACACTATGAAGTTGTGGGAGAGAGTGATTGAGAGAAGGCTGCGAGAGGAAGTAGAGATTTCAGAGAACCAATTTGGTTTCATGCCAGGCAGGTCGACTACTGAGGCGATCTACCTCCTCAGAGGGCTCATGGGCCTGTTCAAGGACAGAAATGTGGATCTCCATATGGTGTTCATTGACCTGGAGAAAGCGTATGATAGAGTTCCAAGGGAGGTATTGTGGAGGTGTTTGGAAGATAAAATGGTGTCGCCTGAGTACATTCGTGTAATCAAGGATATGTACGAGGGAGGACGGACGAATGTTAGGACACCGGGAGGGGTCTCCAAGGACTTTGCTGTTAGTTTGGGGCTACATCAGGGTTCCGCCTTAAGCCCGTTTCTTTTCACATTAGTTTTGGATGAGCTCACTAGAGGTATCCAGGACGAGGTGCCTTGGTGCATGTTATTTGCAGATGACATCGTCCTTATCGATGTGACTAGGCAGGGGGTGAATGACCGGTTGGAGAGTTGGAGGCATACACTGGAGGCTAGGGGCTTCCGGTTGAGTAGATCAAAAACGGAATACCTTCACTGTTGTTTCAGTGGAAGGATAGAAGAGGGCGGAGAAATCCTACTGGATGGGAGGGCAATACCGAAGGTCGCCAATTTCAAGTATCTAGGCTCGATCATCCAGCAGAATGGGGATATTGACGAGGATATTAGCCAGCGGATTAGAGTGGGCTGGCAAAAGTGGAAGTCAGCGTCAGGGGTGCTGTGCGACAAGAGAGTGCCAATGGGTTTGAAAGGCAAAGTCTATCGGATGGCAGTTAGACCCGCGGTTCTCTATGGATCGGAGTGTTGGCCTCTAAAAAAGGCGCAGGTACAGAGGTTGATGGTAGCTGAGATGAGGATGATCAGGTGGATGTATGGTTTTACGAGATTGGACAGGATTACGAATGGGGTTCTTAGGGGCCTAGCTGGAGTGGCCCCCATAGAGGAGAAAATGAGGGAATCGAGGCTCAGATGGTTCGGCCACGTGAAGAGGAGAAGTGTGGCCGCCCCGGTGCGGCGATGCGAGACTATCAGCCCACCAGGTGGTAAGAGAGGGAGAGGTAGGCCGAAGAAGAACCTAAAAGAGGTGGTTAGAGAGGACCTGAGAGTTGTCGGTCTCACGGAGGACATGGCTCAGGATAGGAGGGTGTGGCGGGACAGGATTAAGGTCCCTGATTGTAGGGGACCGGCTCCGTAGGGGGCAGTAGCCTAAGCGGTGTGGGGTGGGGTGGGTTTTGGTTTGCTTGTTTGCAGGTCAAGCTTTTCCGGATGGTCATGACACCAAGCGCCCACGATTTGTCCAGGTATGTCTCCACCCCCTTTCTCTTACTTCTCTTACTTCTCTTACCTCGGTAAATGGTTTTGCAATCGTTTCCCATCCAAACCTTTTTCTCAAAACTGTTTTTGTGGGTCTTATGGAATCAACCTCTTTATGGGTAGGAATACCGGTAGAGGTAAGGTTGCCTACAGCTGGATCTCCCCAGACCCCGCGAAAGCGGGACCCACTTTGGGAGTTTGTTGTTGTTGTTGTTGTTGTTGTTGTATCAGTGATTTGAGGAAATGGTAGCGTAAATTGTACAAATCTATATATATAGTTTATCGATTATATGTTGTTTGTCGATTATGTGAAGTTATCGAATTTATATACAGTTTATCGATTATATAGTTCATTGATATCAAATTTATTGATGAAATTTATATCAAATTTATGTATCAAGCACAAACTGGACAACTTAACGGCTTGAGCAACTGTGTATCGCACTGTGAAATACACTTAGCAAAATTACCTCATATAATGTATCACACTGTGAAATACACTTAGCAATCATGTAATCGATGGAATTAATTCACCCAGAAACATGTAATTATGTGACAAATTTATGTAGCAAAATGAATCGAATATATTGAGCATCATATATATATCAAATAGTAGGCGTGTATATATCACATAATCGATGTTATTGAGTATGTCCATGGATTACGAAGGTTCATTATGTGATTAGTATGTATGTACATGCATCAATAGTTCCCTGACTATACACATTATTAGTAAAGGTGTTACTGTATTAGTAATCACATACAGTAAAGATGTGATATATGCATATATGTACATGCATATATATGTGATGCCATACAGTAGTCCCAATTTAGGCGACATATATACACATTATTAGTAATTAGTTCATTGATTATATGAGGGCTTCGATTTTAACATATATGTATGTACATATATGTATGTACACATTATATGTGATTACTAGTTCATACATATATGTACATGCATATATATGTGTAAATAGTTTACTAATGCATCAATAAACTAATTACTGTATGTACATGCATCAAGAAATTTATTGATTATATGATGGCTTCGGTTTTATAACGTTTAACGATTATATATATATATACGTTATCGATCATCGGTTTTATAACGGTTAACGAATACATATATATACGTTATCGATCAAGTTCATCGAATATATATAATGTTCATCGATTATACATACTTACTGTTTCCATAAAGTTTATTGATTATGTCACGCTCATTGATTATGCATGTTTATCGATTATAAAATTTATCGAGTATACGATGTTTATTGTTTGTATAATGTTTATCGATTTTATGAAATTCTTGACTATACATAGTTATTGATTATATTAAGTCTATTGCCTTCATATGTTTATCGATTGTATGCGGCGTATCGATTATATAGTTTATCAATTACATAGTTCATCGATTTTCTAAAAAAAATCGACTATATAGTTCAACAATTATAATCTATGACGTTTATCAATTTATTGGTAATCCATGGATTATATGAAGTGTATGGAGTATATTTATATCGTATGTTGACTATATGAAGTTGTCAATCGTATATAGTTTATCGATTATAGTCAAGGTTCATAAATGCTTATTTACATGATTGCTAAGTGTTCCTAATTGTTTTATCGGTCGCCTACTTCCATCAACAAGTCATTGGTAACGAAATAACCTTAGACCATCGGATTGATCAACCGAGTGAATCAGGTGACTAGTAAATAGGTCGAATGCTAAGGGATCTTTAAAGGTTGTTCGCATTTTTAGCCTAACCAACCCAGTACCTCCCTAGAAGTTTACATGTAACTTCAACTTATATGTTTCAAAGCTCATTATTTGGCAGAGAATTCAAAGCTCAGTATTTCATTTCTCTGCTAGAAGGCAGAGACAAAGCTCAGTATTTCATGCTCAGTATTTCATTTCTCTGCTAGAAGGCAGAGACAAAGCTCAGTATTTCATTTCTATGCTAGAAGGCAGAGATAAAGCTCAGTATTTCATTTCTCTACCAGTAGGCAGGGGATTCAAAGCTCAGTATTTCATTTCTTTGCTAGAAGGCAGAGACAAAGCTTGATATTTCATTTCTCTGCTAAAAGGCAGAGACAAAGCACAATATTTCATTTCTCTGCCAGTAGATAGAGGATTCAAAGCTCAGTATTTCATTTTTCTGCCAGTAGGCAAGGAATTCAAAGCTCCGTATTTCATTTCTCTGCCAATAAGGAGAGGATTCAAAGTTCAATGTTTCATAATTTTGCCAGTAGGTATAAGTTGAAGTTACATGTTTCATAGCTCTATTAATATGCAGTAGAGTCAAGAGAAACATGATCAAAGAAGACTCCCAGTTCCTATGATGGCTTACGAAACGTTATACTTTTAATAAACAAGCATGTGAGGTTCAAAGGTCAATTTGCTACATTAATAGTAAATAGTTTACCAATCACATAACGTAGTTATATGCCTCATTTTATGGTTATCGTTCTATGTTTTCTCATAGAAATCTATTCTTGCATATGACCAGCCACTGTGTGGTATAGTAAGGATTGTATCGTATGGAACATGATGGTTGTTTTAGTGGCATTGCCAACTTCATATAGCTTACTACCTGACGACATCTTTAACGACATCTTAACGAATGTGTACGATTTACATTATATGAACTAACACTAGCTTTGCTAATGTATTAAGCATCACGTATAAGGTTTTAGCAATGGAAGAGCCTTTTGTACAGAGATTTTAGCGAGAGTGTTCGTGGGTTCAACCCCATTGTGTTATTAAGTTTATGAGTTCATATGAGTGACTTATGGAAAGTTCATCGGGTATAGCTACTCTTAAATTTAAGCTGTTGGTGCAAATGTTAATTTCTTTTGCATTGTGAGGGGGAAACATATTGTACGATAGGTGAGCCTTTCAAAAGTCGAGAAATTATGAACGACGGTCGTAAGTTATTATTGTATTGAAAATAATGTTTTAGGGGATGGGGTTATCCACTGTATGATTTCGCTCATTCCATTTGTTATTGTTGCCCTCCAGGTTTCTGAAGTAAGCCGAAAGGGAGTCATTGCCACCCTAGAAGTAAAGTGAAGTGCTTGTACGTGAGTTGCAAAGTGTATTATAATGTAATGATTGTAAATTAAGTTCTTATGTGCTTGGTTTGCATATCATTTAGAGTCGCTCTGAATGGCCGTACGAGCCACCATCTAAGTTGTCAGGGTTGTACCTTTCATCGTTCATTTGTTTAAACACTGAACTGCATTGATTGTGGTGCTCCGGGTGGGTAGCCCGTAGAGCTGTGAACTCCGGCGGGTGGTCGTTGAGTTAGTTTTGCTGTTATTTTCAGTGCAGGGAGTTAATTGTAAGGCTTTAAGCTTAGAAAAATGGTCAATTTTTAGGGAAAACTCTGTCTATTTTGTCCCAAGATTTAAGGAAAATGGTAACACTCCTAGCTTTAGGGTTGGGGCCGTTACAAATGCATGTTAGTTTTTGCTTTGTTCTCCCTTCAATGTATGTTATCTGTGCTAGCAAGAATGTTGCTCTGGGTGGTAGTGTACAACAGATAGAAGAGTTGGTCAAATATATTTGTTGGAGTCCTCATGTGTGAAATGTTCCTGTAAATTTAATGCATGCCATTTTAGTATTGTTCTCCTAAAGCAATGTTGCACTGATTTTAGAAATTGGAGTTTTGAATGTATGGGGGTTGTGTTCTACAGTGTAGAGTTACGGCTCCGTGTAAGAAATACTTTAGAGATTTGACAGAAAAGTCACGACACTTTACTGTCAAAGTGAAGATCATAGAAAAAACTCGCCCACAGGTATCTTCGAGCAAGATAATGTACCAGAGAATTCGGATGGAGGATGAAAAGGTTTGTTGCAACTGTTCTCCAAAAAATCTTTTCTGCTATTATGTTAGCATTTATAAGTCTAGGTTGATTCATTATGAATATTTTATGATACTGAAAATTCTATTATGTGGTTGCTGTCGGTTGTTATTTGGTCGAGTGGTCAAATGGGGATGACCATATATGGTGATGACATTGCTTCATATGCTGAAGCTACAAAATGTAGGAAAGAGTACGAGATCTCATGTGCAATTGTGAAGCCTTTGAAGAGACAGTTTCCATTAAGACCAGAAAAATATGAAATGGAATTTACTCATCAAGCAATCATCCGACCACTTTTTACTGAGACAAATATGGATGATGTTCCTGACTATTGTGCCATATTTCAGATAAATCATGCAGCTTGGTCTACAGAAAGATATGGTAAGCTTTTAGTGTTTTAGCATTTATACTTATATATATAAATAATTACTATGATTATTGCACGCATTATTGTATATGAGCTATCGTTACTATAGTTTATAACTGGGCTAATTAAGTAATAATTTATGCTTTTTCTTTCTAAATATGACAATTTTAAGTGAAATTGTTTATGAATTTAATTTAATCTTGGGTTTCGTAACATCAAAATTGAAGATGTGCTCAGTGTTGCCTTATTCGTTGAGCCATTATGGACAATTTATGCTCAATATGATAAGAGAGAAGGTGCTCGTGAAGTTCCTGTCAGAGAAATTGTCATGGTTGATGAAAGGTATGAGATCTAAGTTTAAATTCAAAAGTAGTGATCTTGTATGTAAAGATATTTGTTTATAAATTAGTATGAGTTGCGTGTTTTCTTTTTATTGTTTTTGTTAACGAATGTGGAAATTTTTTGCAGCTATAAAGGGAAAGAGATTTTGTTTGTATCAGTCTGGAATCATTTGGCAACCTATAATTGTGAAGAGTTGGTTGGTTTCATTTCCTGTCATTAGCCTTACAGCACTTAAGATTTCTCCCCATGCGAGTATGCTTTAGTTGATCTTCAACATATTGATTCGATCTTGATATTTTATTTGTATGAAAAAGAAAATATAGTATTGTTTATACTAGTTACAAGTGTGATAGGTAACTTAGTAGTGTTTTGTGTAGGTTTCTCACTATCAACAACTATGTCACATTAATGAATTTTTATCCTGAAGGAAAGAAGGCTGAGCAATTACTTAAATAGTATTAAGTTTAGTTTTCTCGTGATAGTATTTTGTTTAGCTTATATTTGTCTTCTGTAAATGTAGGTAGTCTCTTCTGCGACATGTGTAGGTCTTATGAAAATGCTTCTCACCTGAAATCTTTGAGGGAAGCTATTGAAGGAGCCAAAAAGTTAGTGAAGAAAGCTGTGTTGCGATCCATTAGTGATTTCAAAGCTATGAAGGTTAGTTAACCTTAGTATCCTGCTAGATATCGAATTTAATGTTTGTGCACGAAAATGTAGCCCTTTCATTCTCACATTATTTCTAACAATGTAGGTTTGCTATTACAAAAGCTTCAAATTTCAAATTATAGCTTTCTTTTACCTGTTAACTTATGTGATATTGATGTCAAGTGTGGTTGTGTCTTTGTGATGAGAAATATATGACTTTCAAGGGTGACAATACTACGAATGGACAATGCATTTGGATTTGTGGCTGCATTGGAAACTTAGACAAAAAAATGATTCGGTTATATCTGGGCTGTGATGCCTGTGGAACTAAGACGTATGAAGATATAGCAACCAAGTACAAATGTTCCAAGTCATCTTATGCCTCCAGGAGAAGCACATCAGTAACTAGGTTTGTGGATTATATTTACTTCTTAAGTAAATTAACCTTATCAATGAAATGTTCACTACAATAGTGTTAAACATGAACAGAATGATATTTCAATTTGACTTGGTTGATATAACTGGATCATGGAATGTCACGCTTTTCTTCGATGATGCAAGTAAAGTCCTTGGCATTGAAGCTGACGAACTATACAGGATGGAATATGAGGTAACTTCTAGATTTGGTTATCAGATATAATTTACAGCAGAATATGTTCTTTTTAGAATTCACAGATAACTCTTGTTAACTATTGCTTTTTGATTAAGGATTGTGAAAAATTTTATGCTCAAGCTGCTCAAGTACTTGTAAAAAAACCAATCCATATCAAGTTTACACCTGAAGCAACATTTGCTACAAGTAGGATCTTAAAATGGGTAATGAAAGAGGTCTCTCTAGATGAACTAGCTAAGTGAAGAAATGAAGGTATGTATGATAGTGTGCATGAGTTTCTAATGCCAAAAAAAATTAGGATCAACTGAGAGTACAAGTGAAACTGTAAAGGAGAACTTTTGGCATTCTTGACTGAGATACTTTTTGGTTGGTTATGTGATTGGATATGGTGACTATGTCAGACATACATAGTTTCACAGTGAAGGTTGAAATGGGAAGGTGCAGAGTTTTGGCTGTGCAGATGGTTTCGATTTTTTTGGTCAACATGAATGGTGGTCACTAATGTTTTTTTGGTTATTTTGTAAACATTGATGGTGCTGGTTGATCCTTGTTAGGAAAGAGTACATAGTTGGATTCCTTTTTGGTTATTACTAAGTATATAATGGTAGCTATTCCTAGTTGTAATTACATGTCTGACACAAAAAACAGCAAATCATATCAGTAAATGCTTTTGTTGCATAAATATAGAGGTTTTACAGTTATCTTCCTATGGAGATGCTTTTTAATTGGGTTTTTAAATGGTCAAATTTTAATCCTTTTCTTTTAGAAATAATAAGTTTCCAAAATTACCAGAGCTAATTGGAATCTATGTAGAGTTGTGTATGGTAATATTTTCTCATTGAACTTATAGGCTAAACATGACATCAAATGAACTAATTTTTTCTACAATAAGTAAGACAGTAAATCAACATAAAACTAAAAATGCATTAAATTTGAAGGACACATTGGACCTTAAATGCAATAAATTTCCGCATCAAAAGCAAAATATCAAGCAAAAACATCTAACAAATAACAAAAAACAAAGTAAGACACAAAAATATTGAATAGCATAAGTACCTGGAGGCAAATATACCAGAAGAAGAGAATGTTTTTGAGCAAAATCTAGCCATTAGAAAAACTAGCTTAAGAAATGAATATAATTGACCAATCAAGAAAGATGCAGACAAGATAAATGACTTATGATGCATGTTAACATATATGAGAAAGTGGAGAGCATGTGCTAATTCAAGTGTGTGGTAATTTCAAGATGAAATATTCTTATAGACAAAGGGGACTGTAATAATTATATTCACCAAAAAAGTCAGCAATCTCATGCAACTTAGCATACCATGCAATGTCAGATCCTCTCATTCTATTGCTTTATTTATCTTGGTGATTTATTACCTTCTC
>JACYFF010031957.1:9743881-9755146 GCA_017589665.1 Selenicereus undatus | reverse complement strand
TTTTTAATTTATTTTCCATCCCCCTCAAAACCCATCAACAATTTTTGCGCCCCACCCGAAAGGGGCAGGCGTGTCACCGTCGTGGAAGTTCCAGAAGGAACATCCACAAGGCTATTTAAACATCTTAATTAACTTATTGATAGCCGATAGCAGCGAAAGCTCTAATCGAAATTCAACTGAGGTTGGGTAGGGTTATTCTAAAGCATGCATTACCATAACATTCTTACATATATCCGAACCAACATACATTCAGAACTACTAACATAAGCCATAGCATATACATACAATGAGCTCTACAGTTTCAAATAAGTTCTTCAAAAGTTTTTCACAACTGATCCAGCTTTCTTAATGTCTTTACGAACCCTTTTCGCTTCCAAAACCTGAAAAATGGTGAGATCATGAGCTTCTCGAGCCCAGTGAATAACCCTTACTTTCCCCATTGTTACACTTTGCACATTAACCGATTAACACATAATTACACAGTACAGGTAACTCATGACATATGGACAGAACGTATCATATGACATGTACAAGGTGACATAAGAACATTCATATGCTTCAAGAACCAAAATAAATTCATACCTTCCATATCTAATAGGTTCACAAATGTCACAAATACACACAACATATTTATAGGAAATAGAACGGACAATTAGGACATAGAACGGGCAACTAGAGTAGCTTAGTCGTACTTGTCCCATACTAGGTACGATTCAAGGTCTCTCATTTTCACTTAAATCCCTAAACAAACTCTGCTGTTAGTTTATTCACTAAACAAACCATGATTGTCCCATACCAATCATGTCCTTTAGGCTCATAGTCCTCACTAGAGTCCAAAAGAAAGCAAAATCTGCTAAGCAACCTAACGGCCCGCCTATAAGCATAATTGGCATATACATCAAATCAGCTTTATGACAAAAGTTCACATAAACACATAATATGTAGCTTAAAATCAATCACAAGTTCATAGATGTTTTGAATGAACCTTGAAATCCAAATCCAAAGCCCAATTTAAACCCAAGAGGATTTCCACATCATGACTAAAGTTCAGATTCAATCCAAAATCAATTTCACAACACATCATATATTCTTAACTGAATGCAAAACTTTTAGTTTAAGGGAATTCAACTCATGACTCACGCAAAGAACCATCACAACATAGGGGTGACAAACACATCCTGGTGGTCCAGCTACGGCTCAAACATATGGTAACAACCAATGGTGAACCAGCCGTAACTCATACATATGGTCTCAACCAAGCACCCAACGCTCTGAAGGACGCGAACTGCCCACAACACAAACCATGGAATCGCATTCGTATCCTAGTAAGTTTAGGCCGAAACCCTCCTCACTGGGACCCACATGGCTCACACACATACACAAGGTCGACATTCATATCCTAGGGGATTGGTTATAGTCCTTCCCACTAGGCGACCTGAACATAATGACAGTCACTACTATAGCCATAGCTTTAGAACATTCTGTAATAGCCTCAGTCAAGACACGAATTTCTTTTCCCAAAAACATAACTTAATGAAATCATATAATCACATTTTTATTTTCAAAGAAATTCAATTCCACAATTTGTACAAAAACATAATCAAAACAAGGCATAATTCCACCCAAAACACTTTCACAAGTTTGCCATACTTCATCACACAATCAGAATTCTTAAGAAGCTCAACAATGGCCTTTTCATATCTAAAGTACAGATTAAACGCACAAATAATCCATAATTACACTAAATAAGGTACTTTAGCTCAACAATTCATAACTCACAGCATACAAATTCAATCTTCACCAAAATTTGCAGGAAATTGAAAAATAACATATAGATTCTAAAATATTAATTTCATGATTTTTGTCTAGGCCAATCATTCCCAGAAATTCAAACAGTCAGCCAAAATAATGAAAAATCTGTGAATTAAACTCAAAATTTCATAACTTTTACCATACACCACCAAAATTCACAAACATTTACCAGCAATCACCCCATATCATAATAAATCTACAGTAATATTATGATAATTTTTCTCCAAACAAATCCTTCAAACTAATTAAAACAGTAACCGAAACCATGCATCCAAAGCAGGGCAGTCCCAATCAAAAATTCATAACTTCTAAAATATACATCCAAAATTCATGAAAATTTACAGGAATTTTTCAGTCATACTCATAAGTTTAAAGTAAAAATTTCATAAGTTTTGGCCAACCCAATAGCTCACAGTAATGCCAAACACCATCAGAATTTACACACTAAAAACAGGGCAGCTTCAATAAAATTTCATAACTTATAAACTACACATATAAAATTCATGAAAATTTACCAGAAGTTGCCTAATATCCTGGGTAACCTACAGTAAAAATTTCAGAATTTTTCAGGAAACAAATAATTCCCAGGAAATCAGAGAGTACACGAGCTCTGCACAAATCCGAAAATTCCATCTAGTTTTCTTCCATTTTGTTCTTTGAATAAAATCAATCAACCCAAGAATTCTAATAGAACATGTATGTGGATGAATTCAGAACATAAACATCAATTCATAACATCCAACTATTCAAAAAATCATAATCAATCATACAACTTATAGAGGTGAGTTTCTAGGGGGTGAAATTATGGTTCTAATCTATCAAACCCTAGAACCTCAGATTCAATGCTTCAATTCTAAATTGATATATCAAATTTGAACACAAATCAACAAATTAATCTTACCCTAATCACTTTTAGTTGGGAAAAACAAGAGTTACTCACCTTAAATTTGCATCCAAAATCAAAACCCCAAACTTCTTCTTCTTCTTTCCTCTTCTCTTCTTCTTCTTCTTCTTCTTCTTCTTCTTTTCTTCTTCTCCTTCTTTCCTCTCTGCCTCTCTCTATCGTGTGTGTGTGTGTGTTGTGTTGAATAAGAAAACCAAAACAAAATAAAACCCCCTCCCCTTTTTGGATAAACCCACGTGCTCCCATCGCTTTTCTTTTTCTTTTTCCTTTTTTTTTTGCCACCTCCTTCAATCCCTTTTTGACTCACTTTTTTTTTCCCCAAACACTACTAAGTGATACATAATAAAAAACTACTCCCCAAAATATAATAATCATAATAACATCAAACACACACATGTGTCTAAAATAAAATGCGCACAACATACAAATAATTTACATATTGCACGTAATTCAAAATAAATAACAAAAATTTCAGGGCATTACATTTTAGGTTGCATGTATTATCAAAATAGAAAACTCTTTTCTTCATATCAGCAAACTACAGCTTTTAGTCTCAACTGAATATGTTAACCTTAGTATAATAGTTTAATTCCGATAGTTAATTGTCCATGCAAAAATTTCATGTACCTTAGCATACCATGCAATACTAGATCTTCTCATTCTATTGGTCTATCCCGGTGATTTATTATCTTGTTTGTTATATATATAGGTGTCTAGGCATATTATTTCTTTCAAATTGAAACTCATCTAACTTTGGGAAGAGTCTATCCTGGTTCAGCAAGGTACAAGCAGAAAGGTTAGTGCCTATATCTTTGTGTGTTTTTCTTCTTATTTTTTCTTCTCAGTCTTTGTCTATCTCATGGTTACATACACATAGATTCTTTGTGTGTATGTGTTTTTGTGAATTTCACCTTACATGAGTGATCATAATAGAAAACTCTTTTCTTGACATCATAGATTAGCAGTTGAAATTTCATAACAATCTATCCTTCTTTATGGAAAAAATGGGTTTTCCTCTAAATACCATGCATCTATCATACAGGATTTTGCACTTTAGATTGCTTGTTCTGTTTGCTACATGAAACACTACCTTATTTTGCTGCAAGGTACTCAGATTATGTATAAAATAGTTGATCAGAAAACTGTATCGTTCATTGCAGGAATTGAAAATTAAAATTTTAACAAAGTCAGTATTTAAATGTATGCTTTCTTCTGTTAGGTATATAATAGGTTAGACATAAACTACAGGTTTTAGTTTCAATTGAATATGTTACGTAAGTATATTAGATTAATTCTAGTACTTAATTGTCCATGCATGCACTTTCTAAGCATCACCTGATAAAAAAATTGAACATCATTTTTTTCGACAGAATGGATCCACCAAAAATGACATTTCAAATTTCATACAAGTCTTCTAGCAAAGATTGTTGCCCTTCTTAATATGTTGCCACCAATTTATGTGCAGAGTGGTCGATTTGAAGGGTTAGCTCTGTATTTCTAAAAAATGAACATAGCTTGACATATGTGGTACACCAAGGAGTTGCTAAGAACACTGCCATAGAAGTTGAAGAAAATGCTGCTCTACAAGCAGTTACCTATTTGGTAAAGAGATATGATATCACTATTTATGATGTCAATTGGGAACTAACAATTGCTCACAAGAAATCTGGCCAGCTATACAAGCAGCAAGCTCAAAAGTTGAAATCCATCCTTGCACCTTCCAGACACTTGGCAGCTACAACAAGTAATTCAAGTTTAATCTTAGCAGCTACAGTTATGATGAACTTCATGGAATTTCTTGAAGAAATTGCTAATAAGCTACCTATCAAATTGCACTCTTATGAGAATCTAACTTTAGATAATCAAGACTATCAGTCATGCCTCATGTTAGAATGTCTTGCATATGTTGATCAAGAACATCACATATTGAGTGATATCTGCAAGGCCCCAGCAGATGCAATGCAAAATGCTGCAAGGAAAACTCTGAGCTACTTACAAGCATCATATCAGTTCACCGTATACGATGTTAACTATGAAGCAATGCAAACAGCATGAGCTCAATGTTGCAAGAGGCGTAAAAAATGTGAACTGCTACGTAGTAAGATTGCTGAGCAAGATAAGGGAAAAGTCGTTGTCAACTACTCAGGATGAAGGCTAACAGTGCAAGCTGAAGAATATTGCAACAACATTGTCAAAAGTATGTTTGTTTAAATCTTCTTGCATATGAATATCTAACTTCATAATTGTATTTGGTATATGTTTCATTTAGCTTATATATAGAATTATGAAATGTGTCTATTAAGATACTTTTCCTTTAATACTGCTTATACAGCAAATAAACAAACAGATGCTAGGTTAATATCATGAAAATATTTTATAAGTTTAATTTAATACAGAATTGTGTTCTTCAAAATATAAATATATAATTAGAGGGTACTCTTTATTTAGAAATTCATAGGAATACCTATACAAGATGGCATCTACTAAAAGGAAGACAAACAAAATTGACGACATAGTATCTGGAACACCAATATTTGAACATGATGATGCAAAGGGAGCTATTCGAATTGATTCAATTCCTATTCGAAGTAGACAACGATGTTACCAAACAACAAGTGATGTTGACCTATTGACGAAACCAATTTCAAGTATACCAAGTCATGGAAGAAGCAAAAGATAGAAAAATACAAAAGACAAACACATCCTTGTGAAGGATGCTGAAAACTCAACAACTATATTAACACAGCACCAACATATCCGTTTAAAGAGGTATACCATTTTGACTGCTAAGGAAGCAACTACAAATCTTGAAAATACATTACAAAACGTTCGCAAAAGGCAACGATGCTTTCGTATGATGTCTTCTATGTCGGAACCAACTGGTGAAAGTTTAGAGCAGAACGTGTCTACATCATATGCAACATCAGAAAACCCACAAAAGAGGTCAAAACAAAGATCTAAGAAAGAAGCAGATTCACCGACACAAGCAACACGTCAAGAACAACTACGTAAGTAGCACTTTCAATATTTATAAATTATCAAATGAAGCATGCAAATTTATTTTTGTACAAAGGTTCAAATAGATAATTACTAACAATTATTATAATGGATGGACAAAGCCATTTGCAAGCAAAAGAAGGCGTACACAAAAAACAAGTATGATTTGAGATACGACTTTTGCTCAGTTTCTATAGCTTTTTCCATGTTTTCTATCTGTATGCTATCCTCAAATTAAAAGTGCGCAAAACTAACACATATATATTGCAGAAATAGGTGATGCTTTGCAAGAAAACTGTGTTCCTGATTTCCCTTTGAGGTTACCACAATGCACAATCTGCCAATATTGTCAAGTAAAACTCTTTAAGCATGAGACAAATTATTTTTGTTGTCAAGAAAGGGAAAATCAGGCTTGCTATGAACTCTATGGCTAAAGAGTTAGAACGACTTCTCACTTCAAAAGGTGAAGATGTTGTGCACTTTAGACAGTTTGCTAGAATGTACAACAATCTATTTGCATTTAGCTCCATTGGAGGCAATCATGAGGGCAAATCAGTCAAAGGAATATATGTGTTTAAGCTTCAAGGTCAATTGTACCATTATGTACCTAACCTTATACCTTCAGATACACAGTCCCCAAAATATCTACAACTATACTTCTATGACCTATGTCATGAAGTTGAAAACAGATCTGGTGTATATGAGCTAAGAGCTGATGCAATTAGTCAATTGATCTATATTCTCCGACAAAATCCTTATGGCAAATTTTTCAGGTCACTTAGAGACTATGTAATTCATGATACAACAACTATCACGATTAACCAAAATTCTATTCTAGATCAAAGAACTTATAATAAACCTTCTTCAAAAGAGGTAGCTGGAATTTGGGTCGATACACCTCAAACTGATGCAATCCATGGTCCACATATACTTGTACATGGAAAGTCAAATAAGTCACACCAAATAAAGCATTACTATGGTTGCTATGAATACCTAATTATATTTCCTTTTGGAGACTGTGGTTGGAATCCAGGGTTAGAAAAGTTGTCTAAGAATGTAAAAAAGTTTTGTCATAGATGAATTTCTACTGGTTCAAATGCTTGTCAGCAAATAGAGGAAAGCATTCTCACGGCAGATCATACAAGTAATACAATAACCACTATCAGAATCCTAAGTGATATATCATTACTAATTTATTAGTCTTTTATCATAGAAATAATATAATCTTCATCGAAATTGTCTTTTAAGTATTGCTATTCATTTATTAGTCTTTGAAGCATTCCATCACTTAAAATATACAAATTTAATTATCCATAACTTTCACCACATAACCATATATATAACCATCAAGTATTCTCTTAACCTGTTAGTTTGTGACAAGCAAGAGCTGAAGAAAAATTGATATTCATGTTGATACAGCTGATAATAATTACATAAGTTTCAATATTGTCATTCTCTAACATAGGATGCTATCCTCCAAATTTTTAGCCAATGAATTCATTTGTAGTATTTATTCAATAGTACCACATAATTGTATACTAATAATATTATTCAATGGCATACGATACATCATAATTCTATTAACTTACAGTTCATGATTATATAAGTTTCAATATTCTCATTTTTTGATATATATATATATATATATATATATATATATATATATATATATTATACTATCCTTGAAATTTTTAACCAATCAATTTGTTTCAAGTATTCACTGAATATCACCACATAATTGTATACTCATAATATTAAGCACTGTCATATACTACATCATAATTCTATTAACTTTACTTTCGACGTGCAATGTTTAATGTAGATGCAACAGGCAACACAAAACGGATATCCTGCATAGAGTATTATGCTTACAAGCTCCAGATTAGGCTTACAGATATAAGCTACATACTCAAGATGAGAAGATTATTCCAACAGTACATAGTAGATATGTATGTCAAAGTTGAAAACACAAGACTTGACTTCTACATAAAGAAACAAAAAGAGATCAGAGTTGTACCAAGGAATTCTTAACAGTTTAGAATATGGAGAAACAGCAGGTCAAGATATTGGTCATCAAGTCATACTCCCCCCTTCATTTGTTGGAGGTCCAAGAGATATGAACCGTAGATTTTTAAATGCTATATCTCTTGTACAAAAAATATGGCAAACCAAATTTGTTTATAACTATTACTTGCAATCCCAAATGACCAGAAATCCAAGATGAGCTTCAATAATATGAGAAAGCTGAAAACATACCAGATCTTATTGCAAGAGTATTCCACTCCAAATTAAAGGAATTATCGGACCAAATAATGAACAGATACATTTTTAGGAAAGTTGCAGCAAAGATACAAGTTGTTGAGTTTCAAAAAAGAGGGTTACCACATGCACATATCTTAATTATCCTTGATAAACAATACAAAATCAAAAAACTACAGGAGTTTGACAAGTATGTGAGTGCTGAGATACCTACTATAGACCATATGTACTTGCGGAATTTAGTTCTTAACCATATGATGCATGGTCCATGTGGTCCAAACTTCTTAACTTGTGGTTGTATGGAACAAAAAGGTCAACAAAAGATATGTGGATTACTAGATTCAACTATCCAAAAGCATTTACAGAATATACGACAACTAATGTTGAATCATACCCACTTTATGGAAGAAGAAATACAGGAGAAGAAATACACATGAGAGGTGCTGGGCTTAATAACCGTTGGGTTATCCTATATAATCCATTCCTCCTTGCAATGTTTGATAGTCATGTCAACGTTGAAATATGCTCAACAATAAAAGCAGTGAAATACAAATATGTCTACAAAGGTCATGACAAAGTTTCTTTTAGGCTATCTTCAACAAGTGAAGAAACAAGACATGATGAAATTGCAAGATATCAATCAGCTCGTTGGATTTCTCCACCTGAAGCTGCATGGAGAATATTTGGTTTTGATCTTTATACCATGTATCTTCCTGTAGTACCTATGCCTATACATACACCTAGCATGCAAACAGTTCAATTCTCTGGCAAAGAAAGGCTTGAAAGAACTATGAAAGATGAACAACGAACAAAGACTATGTTGCTTGTATTTTTTGAAAAAAATTTAGAGTTGGGACCAAATCACAAATACTTATATCGAGAATTTCCTGAGCATTTCATTTGGGATGGAAAAGAAAAATAATGGAAATGAAGAACAAAAGAGAAAACAATAGGAAGAATTGCTTATGCAACACCATTAGAAGGTGAAAGATTCTACCTTCGACTACTACTAGCTAACATTCGATGCCCTACATCATTCACAAACTTACTCACAGTAAATGGCAAATTATGTAGTTCATTTCAAGAAGCAGCTACAGAACATGGATTTCTTGAATCAAACAACATTGTTGAAATCTGTATAGAAGAAGGCATTGGAGTCCAAATCCCATCTGCATTACGTCACTTATTCGCTACACTACCAATCTTTTCTGAGTCTCCAAATCCAAAGGATGTATGGACAAAGTATTGTAGACACTTATTAGAAGACTTCCAACATATCATAGAGAACAACAATGAAGCTTGGATCTTACACCAAACAATCATAGTAGTGCAAAAATGCTTGGAAGGCATGGGAAAGTCACTAGTAGATTTCAATTTATCAAAATTATTAATAGAAGCTAACTGTGTCATTGATTGGACAAAAGATGTAAGAGATGCACTTGCTGCACCAATTCTAGAAAGCCTGCTTTCTGCTCGAAAAAAGTTAAACTTTGGGCAAAAATTGGCTTACAAAGAAATTATGCACCACATCAAGCATAAAAAACCAGGTGCATTTTTTATAGATGGCCCTGGTGGAACTGGGAAGACATTCTTAAATTGTGCATTATAGGTAAGAGTAAGGCAATTAGGCTAAATTGTTTTACCAACAGCAAGTTATGGCATAGTTGCTGCAAACATTCCAACTGGTAGAAGTGCCCATTCTCACTTTAAACTACCACTTGACCATGAAAACAGTATCAATTGTAACATTGGAAAACAAACCAGCCTTGTAGCGTTATTAAAAGAATTCTCACTGATTGATTATTTGGGATGAAGTCTCAATGGCTCATAGACACAACATTGAAGCACTTGACATCCTACTGAAAGATCTATGCAACTCAAACAAACTTTTGGGGGCAAAATTGTTGTATTTGGAGGTGACTTCAGACAAGTACTATCGCTATTTCCTCACAAAACACAAGCAGAAGCTGTTGACGCAAGTTTAGTAACCTCCTCACTTTGGTCTCAACTAAAAAAAGCCAGCCTCACATAAAACATGAGAGCCAAAGAAGACCCCTCATTTTCACAGTTTCTTCTTAACCTTGGAAATGGCAACTTACAAATAGAAAGTATTGCACAGATAAAACTACCACCACACATAATGTCATCCATAAAGACAGTCAATGCAGAATTCTCTGAGTTAATACCTAATATCTTACCAGAATTGCAACAGGAATACATAGACCCTAACATCTTTTAAAAAAGAGCTATATTGGCTCCAAGAAATGAAGAAGTAGATACAATCAATGAGTTCATAATAGCTAAATTCTCAGGAAACACTACTACATACAATAGCTTCGACAGCATTGATGGGGAAGATGCAACAAATTACCCACAAGAATTCTTGAATACATTATGTCCACTTGGCATCAGTCCCCATGCAGGCATGCACTCATATTAAAGCCTAATAGCCCGGCTATTTTGTTGCGCAATTTAGATCCCAGAGGTGGACTTTGTAATGGAACTAGACTTATCTGTAGAGAGTCCTTCCCCAATATTATCTAGTGCACCATTGCAACAGGACGCCACAAAGGAGAAACCGTTTTACTACCAAGAATATCTATGCGACCATCATCCTCTTCAAACTTTCCAGTCCAGTTTGAACGCAAAAAATTCTCAGTTAAATTGTCTTTTATGATGACCATAAATAAATCTCAGGGTCAAATCTTAGACCAAGCTGGCATTCACCTAAAAAAGCCATGCTTCTCACATGGACAATTGTATGTGGCATTGTTAAGAGCAAGAAAATTAGAAAACTTAAGCATATTCTGCTATGAGAATACAGTTACACCAAACAAACAAGCATCCTTACAAAATGTAATTGCTTTTGAAGTTCTCTTTCGTGCAAATATTCAGCAACTGTAAGTTTGCCTCATAATATTCCCTCAATGCTATAGTTCTTAATACTACTAATTTTCTTATTTTCACTTATCTGCTATATTACTATATATTCTAATAAATCTGAATATCTTCTTCTCCATTATTCAACAGGTCCTAACATACAGATCATTCATCTTGGCTACTTCCACATTGCACGAAGATTTCCCAGCTACAACTAATAGCATTATTCTCATAAAACTGATTGTACCTTATTTTACAGTAGTAGTAGTAGCATTATTCTCATAAAGCTGATTGTACCTTATTTTACAGTAGTAGTAGTAGTAGTAGTAGTAGTAGTAGTAGTAGTAGTAGTAGTAGTAGTAGTAGTAATAATAATAATAATAATAATAATAATAATAATAATAATAATAATA
>JACYFF010031957.1:9725068-9743871 GCA_017589665.1 Selenicereus undatus | reverse complement strand
AATAATAATAATAATAATAATAATAATAATAATAATAATAATAATAAACACTTCAAATGCCAACATATCATTGTCATTTTAATGCTAGTTAATATATCACGGTCAACATTCAACCCATTCTACATTAGTGGTTTTATACTGCTAACACTAGAAGTTTTTAATTTTGCACAATTCCATGTTATTGTAGTAATCCTAGATTTCTCTACTACCATTTTATATCACCTTAGCTATTCTCAATTCAACTTTCCCTAAATACACTCAACAACAAATCAAATCAAATTGCAATGACAAACAAAGAAAATACACAAATCCAAACAAACTTGACAAGAGAATTCACAAAAAATAGAACCATATTAAGTTTGATTTTGTCGGGAAACCGTGCACAACGCGCGCAGTCTCACGACTAGTAAACTTAAGTCCAATTCGATTCAACTTAAGTTAGTTTGGACGAACACCGTAAAAATAAATTGAGCAAACAGAGGTTGAAAAAAAGGACCTCACTCGCTTTTCGCTCTCTCATTTCTCGCTCTTTCAGTTTTTCGTAACTCCAAATTTTGCTAGTAATTCTATTCTAATATAATACACACTCTTTTATATAAGCGTGTATATAGCTAAATACATGAATACGTGAATTTTTAAATTTCTCATTCTCTCTCTCTGTCTCCCAAAAACCCTTGCAACAGGGTTTATGCGAAGCCGCTACGCTCTCTGTCGCCTTCCCTCTCCCCCCCCCCCCCCTCCCTGCGGCCCAAAAACCCTCCAAGTTCCCGGCTGTTTGTATACCCGTTGATTGAAACCCATCGATTTTGTTTAGTAATTTCTCTACCCAGAATTTCTCTTCTAAAGAGAACCCATTTCCTACATAATCTAAAGCTCCAAATTCTAACCCTAAATTCCTGATTATAACCTTTTGCCCTGCTTGATTGCAGACGATAGTAGAATGGGTACCCACGATGTTGTGCTCGATAAATCAGCTGAGAAGAAGCGGGACAAAAAATCAAAGAAGAAGAAAACGGCATCTGAGCCTGATACCCCATCTATAGGAAATACAGCTCAAGGTATCATATTAGAGATTTATGCATTGCCCCTCTTTTTTTTTGGGTTTTCCCCTTGCTTTTCTGGGTAATTGCATATTTGTTTCCGATTGTTGGGTACATGAGTGCCAATGAATATCATTTTATGGTTGTTTTGATAAAAACTTCGATGACATTGATTAGAAGGTCTATGCATTTTGTTTTGTTCTACTTCGAAAGAGTTGGAAACTTGTAGTGGGTTTTGCTCTTACTGCTGCATTGGTTTATAATTCTGGCAATTTTTCAGAGACGGCTAATTCTAAGGTTGAACTGGCAGTTTTGCTTCTGGACTTGGGTTTTTTTGCTTCTTTTTTTTGGGGGGGGGGGGAGGGAGGAAGGGTGGCGAGTGTAGAGCTGTATTCGAGTAAAGGTGTAGTCGAGCTCAGTTGAACCGAGCTTGCCAAGCTGAAAGCTGGGCTTATGAGCTTGCATTTGAGCTTGAGCTCAGCTCTTGGTAAAATCGAGCTCAAGCTCAGCTAGTATAAAACTCGGCCCGTCGATCCTAGGCTTTACTCATCACTCAAGCCTAATATTAGCTATTCCAAGGCTTTACCACATTGATTTTGACTTATTTGAGGTTCAGATATAAGCTTGCCTTTTAGGATTTGTATCTGGACCTCGCTTCTTAAAATTTAAATGTATAATGTTGCTTTCAAATAATTGCAAAAGGATTGGTGAATGTATCTAATTTGTGTAGCATAGGACAATTGTGATTGTCCCATTAGTGGTAGTTAATGGGTTGCTAGCATCACTAGTCAATTGGTAATGAGATTAGGACCGTAAGCTTGCATAAGTTGTGTAATTTCTCTAATTCGGCCTTTACATGAGCATAACGAAAGTCTAAAATGTAAAAAGGTGAGGGAGGAGAAAGGAGAGAAAAGTTAGAGAAGGATTTTTTGTGATAGTACAACTGTAAACGATAGCTCCTAATCAAAGCAATGTGCTCTACATAGAAAGTCTAATTATTCAAACATTAATATTTGTTTCTTAAGAAGGTTTGTAGAAACTCGCTATGCTCGTTGATTCAGCGAGCTTATCAGCCAGATTCATAAGGCCCAAGCTTGGCTTGGATAATCAGTTGTGCTCAACTTAGGCTTGCCAAGAGCCAGGCTTGTCAAGCGAAAATGCGAGCCCTCGTGAGTTTTCTTGGCTCACCTAGACCAGGGTGAGCGGAATATTTGACTATCTATTGTGATAGAAAAAGTGAAGGGGGGGGGGGGCGGGAGGGGCTGGAAGAGGAGGTTGATCAAGGGGAGGGAAGTGGAGGGTTGGCAAACAAAAGGAAGGGGGTGTATTCTTCACCTTGTTTGGATATTAAGTGTAGGGGAGGGAGGTCAATTAATATTTTTATGTGTGACTTCAAAGGGAAGGGTAAGGGAATGGAATATAACACCATCATAACGGTTCAAATATAGATCAAGTTTTGGAGAAAACACATATTATGGGAAAAGTTTAGATGGAAGGTCAATGGGGTAAATAAACTTAGCTGAAGAAATATGATCTAGGTGAAACATTTGATTTGTGCTACAAATGTAGGCCTACTGTTGCCAATTATTGAACAGATAAAAGAATATACTGCTTCTGTACGTGAGAGAATGATAGCAAATAGGAAATGGAGGAAGAAGAAAAATAAGCATGAAAATATTTTTTTTAAAAAATTTCATCTTACCGTCCCCTCAATTCACCCTCAATTTTGGGTGAATTAAAAATGATGAATGGGGGGTTAATAGGGTGGAAGGCTCCCCCTCTACCTCTTTCAACTTTTCCCCAGGCAAGGGGAAGAGAGGCTAATGTACCTCCCTTTGCCTCCCCTCTCCCCTTACCCCAATCCAATCATAGGATAAAGAAAGGAGCTTGTGTATAAAAAGAAAAGAAGATCATGCATGATTTTATGATTTTTTTAATATGTGGTTTGAAAGGTTCTCCAATTGTTATAGAGAGGCCAATGTAGCTACAAAATGGCTTTTTCAGCCACAGTAACTTTTATATGTCTGATAGCTTCGCTACTTTTTTTGAGGTGTTAGAGCTACATGATCCTGGCGTGCTTGGTTAAGCTATGTTGCTGCATGCATTGAGCGGCTGTTTTATTGATTATACTTCCTAAGCTATGTCCACCCAATCACAAACATTTTTTTTTAGAAGAAAAAAAAATGAACAGAAAGAACACTATATCTATCTTGTTCTTCTGGAGCACCCAAGTGCTACTTCTATGTTGCCTGGACTCTCCCACACCCATGTTGAAACGAGAGTCTGATACAGCTGTCATGTCGAACTTGGCAAGTTTTTGAGATTTTGTACATTTTTTGTCTAAACTGAAGGATTGAGTGTCCATACGCCTGTCCGAGTGTTAAGTGCTCGACGTGCTTACTTTGGGAAAAATTTTGTACGTTTTTGGTAAACTGCAGTGCTGCACCCCCACTCCTGCTCTCGCCACCTGGGTACATACTGTGTTGCCAACAAGTATACTTCTGTTGCTTAGCGCTTTGATTTTAGTTTGGTGATCTGTCCTTACGACTTCCATGATAAATCTTCAACAGGGCCTTGTCAATTTCTTCCACAATTTCTTTTCTAATGAAATTTGATTATGTTACCTTCCCTTTGTGGTTGTAGAAGATTTTGCAGATGGTCACCAACATACAGCCTTAGACGCATCTGCTAAAAAGAAACAGAAGACAAAATCAAAGAAAAAGGACAGGGAAACTGAACTTGATGCTCCAGTTCAAGAGAATATGGATGATGGTATCAGTTTAAACCTTTAAGGTTCTTATGCACCCCCCCCCCCCTCTGGGTTGATTGAATTAAACTGAGTGAGGTTTTCCATCTGCTTCGACCTTGCAGAATGCTTTCTGCTGTCTTCAAAGGTGCCCTCTTCCCCGGTGGGAGGTGGTAATTACCATGAAAAGGGGGGGGGGGGGGGGGGGGGGGGATTGTGCCTGCTATATCCCCTTTTTTTCAGTTCATAAGGAGTCTTAGGGTAATTTTGCTATTTTTAAAATAAATTTTCTCTCTGTTCGTGGTAGTTTTGCTATTCTTTCAATAAATTTACCCTCTGTTTGATGGTCGTTAGGATTAGCATTTCTTCTTATTTTTGGTGGGAGTCATCTTTTTCATTGCCTGTGATGCAAATCCTATTAGTTTCTGGAGAGTACCTTATGTGTGGGATATAATCAAGTCACCTATTATAGTGGATGAATGTCTGTTTTACCTTCTTTAAGTTTATCCTCGCCTAAGGAGCAGACTGAGGATAAAGTCCATATGGTTTCGATATGGTATTTTTCCTTCAAGAACAATCTATTGTGTCATATATATTCTTACTCCATAGAACTATACTGTAGGTCTTGATTCAAGAAAAGTCATCGATGCATAAGACTTTTCATTGTAAGATTCATGCTATTTGTTTGAAGTAAATCATGGAATGGTTAACATTACCTTTTGGGTAGGGTATTTATTTTGATACTTTGGATCTGTTCTTGTTGAAGAGTTAGAATGGTAAGTGCTATAAGACAATTTATTAACACAGAATGCTTTTATCTGTGAAAAGGGGGAAAAAACGAAAAAGGAAGAAAATCCCTCCGGAATTTGTGTCTTGAGTCTTAACCCTTAAGGAGACCTCATTTTCCGCCAGTCTAATTATCTAAGGCTTGAACTTTGATGGACAATACATTTGATTGTAATCTCTCTTTTTTATTGCAGAAGATTGTGAGAATAGTGTGGCCTTAGAAGCATCAGCTGAAAAGAAGCGAAAGAAAAAACCAAAGAAAAAAAGAAAGGAACCTGAACCTGATGCTTCAGTTACAGAGGATATAGCTTATGGTATTGGTTCAGAAGTTTTTGCAATCATTTTACTTTTTTCTTGCTTATTCAGTGTTTATTTTCTTTTGAGGGAATTAAAGTTCGCCAATATCTAGAATCTAAAAGTATTTGTTTGTATGTTTGAAAGATTCACTGCAGTACCATGAGAGAATAGAATTTGATGGTTGTGATGATGGGCTAGTTGATGAGAGTGATAAGGTTGGTCATGCTTGGTGTTTATGCCTTCTTTGAAAGACAGGAAATTTGAAACATTTTGGTCCCTTTTTTTGTGATTTTTCCTTAGGATATCATTTAGAATGGTGTGCACACCGAAAAATATGAGACTCATCTCTTGTTCAAAGTATTTCTATGCTGTTATATTTTCCTCAACTTCGGATCAAATCAAGAAGCTTATTGTGCTGATGTATCTGTTCAGTTCGTATGTTCAAACTTGTAACGATTTGGTTTGGTTTGTTGAGTTTGATTTAAAGTGTCTTATATTAAATCCAGATTTGGAAACAGTCTCTTTGTAAGTTGTAACCGAATTATGGGGGCAAGGCTGCATAAGTCACAGTGTCGGCTTAGCTGGCTGTATAATACTCAGTTTTTAAATTTGTGACATTTATTTCCTTCTATTTTAGCTTAGTTATTGATGATGAAAAAGCTAGTTGTAAAATGAAATATACTTGCTGATGTGAAAATTGAACATTTTTAATATTTTGTGTAACTTTAGAAATTTTGCTCTATGGTATGATGTTCTTTGCCTCTTTGGTTGCCTGGACTCAAATTTGAATGCTTGAAGTATAGCAAGCAAAGATTAATGCTTTCCAGAAGCTTTGCAACTTGCAAGTTGAATGCCTCTAAAAGCCTTAACCCAGATTTTGAACTGAAATTCGAATTCAAAGGGTAGTAGCTGTTATTCTCCTCCTACTCCCTTTTCGAGCTGTTCTTGTTGGGAGTCCAGGGGTTCTAAAGTGATGATTGGCAATTTTATTTTATTTTTTTGGACGTTATGTGAACTACTACACTGCTTACTGATTTGCTTCCATGTTTTAAACTGAGAGAAATTTTGGTTGATCCTTCATTGTCATTAATAAATATGAAGTCTAGTTTTGCGAATAATTAGGTTTCTTCTCTAGTCTTGGTGTTTCTACTGCAGCTGGTGGCTGATTGATGATAGGTGCCTTTCATACAGGTAAAGAAGAAGATGCATATGGGACTCAAATTGATGATAATGAGCCTACCATGGCTGATAAACTTGCAAGTTTAGATCTTGGAAAGAATGATGACATTGAAATCCAGGAAAGACAAGAGCCACTTGCTGCACAGCCTCCCAGTGCAGACTCGGTTCATGTTTTGTTAAAACAAGCATTGCATGCTGACGACCGTGCGCTTTTGCTAGATTGCCTGTACAATCAAGATGACAAGGTTGTTTCCCCTCATTCAGATTCAAAGGAAGGTGGAAAGACTTACTTGTTTACCCTGAAATGATTTCTTTTCACCGCAGGTCATTGCAAATTCAGTTTCATTGTTAAATCCAGCTGACATTTTCAAGCTCTTGGACTCTCTCATGTCTATCATCCAGTCTAGGTAGGCAAGGCATACTGTTATGTAGAAGTTCTTTTGTCATGAAACATCCTGGTTCCTATGGATAGTTTTGGTTATTAACTGTTCTCTCTTGGTCTTGAGTGAAAATTCTGTTTTGAACTCAGATCTTTGTACAGAACATGGGTTACGCATGTGTTTGTTATTTTTCAAAAACAAATTTATTTGATTGAACATACTGAGGTCTTAATCACTAGTGGTTCCTCTTTGAGTTATATTTGGGATTGCTGCTTGTAAACGTTGAGCCCTCCCCAAAAAAAACCCAAAGAAAATAAAACTTACAATGTTCTGGATGCTTATGTGTTGCGTCATTCTGATCCAGGGGTGCTGTTTTGGTGTGTGCCCTTCCATGGCTGAGGAGCTTACTTCTTCAGCATTCTAGCAGAATCATGTCCCATGAGTCTTCTCTAGTAGCACTTAACTCATTATATCAGGTACGGATCTTGTTGTATATTGTCAAAGAACCTGATTTGAACCATTCATAAATATGCATGTTATCTCTTTATGGATTACGTACCATGATGTAGCTTCTGTCCATTAAGTACTAGCAGCCAGTGTGCATATTCATCGGAGAATATGAAAACCCTTGCTTTCTATTTACGTATTTACTGCCAACCGGAAACTTGTGTTATTTTGTATTTAATTTGATTGGGTTTTGCGCCTTTCCAGCTTATCGAATCAAGAGTTGCAACCTTGAATCCCACCATTCAATTGGCCAGTAGTCTGGACATCTTGTTTGCCAGGGTAAGTTAATCATTCAAAGATAATCCATAAATCTCCCATCTGAGCTTGTCGTCTTTTTTATACACACGTTGATCTCCCTTAATGTATTCGCAAATAGGTTGATGACGATGGACTTGATGAGTATGAGTCGGCACCCCCAGTTATCTACGAGGACAACGATGACAGCGATCAAGAAGAATCCGGAGAAGATGATGCAATGGAGACTGATGAAGAGACTAAAGAACCAGAAGAGTTCAGTGGCCTCAGTGATATTGATGGCAGTGAAGGCTTCAGCGACTGACATAAAAGAATTTAAAGAATTTTTTAAATATTCTTTTTCCTTTTTTGGGGCTTCTTCTTGGAGAAACTTTTTTGCTGTAACTTGTGTATCAATCTGAAGAAAGTTTAATGCACCTTTCATACGTCACTCCAACACTGTTGCCATTATTTTATTGTCCGCATTTGGGGCCTGTTCTTTTCGTTGGTAAATTGGGGTTGTTAGAAGGGTGAAGTTGGTTGAGGTGGGTTGGGTTTGGTTGAAATTGGTATTTTTTATTGAAGTGGGTTGAAGTAGTTTGAAAAAGGTTGAAGGTGGTAGATTTTTTGAAATTGGTTAAAATAGTGATAATAAAATTTTGAAGGAGGTGGGTTGAAGTAGGTTAAAATAGATTAAAGTTGGTTGAAGTTGATTTTTTTATTGAAGTGGGTTGAAGTTGAGAAATTGAAAAGATCAATGAAAACAACAGGCCCTTAATTGATATGATTGGTGTAGGGATGGCTTCTGTAACTGGGAACAGGAGGTTAGCAAGTCTAGTGGCCTTTCATTGACAAAACAATGCAATGTAATGCCCTGTTCTACGAGGGAGGGAGCGAGCATCCAGTATATTTTAAATCAATGCATGGTTGATGGCAACTATGAAAGTGTTTTGCTTTACATCTAGGGAACTTAGCTCGGCAATTTTTTATGTGCTGTTAGGAGTACATGGTCTCATTATCTATAAATATATATATTTTCTACACATATATTTGATATGTATTAATTTTTTAATATATATATTTGCTGTTGTGACTCTTGAGAGAATGTGCTCGCAAGAGTATAATATACATATTGACTTTGCTTGGTTGGTAATAATATTATTTGGCACTCCACAACCCATGTTCTAGTCTTAGGTGTAACATGATTTAGTCTTGGATATGTATTTTCAATGTAGATTTTCTCAATTTATAAAAGTCAAATTTAAAGAGATGTATATTTTTCTCATAAGTTATGCCTATAATAATTCATGAGCTCAACCCACCACTTGACTTTCTTCCCTAAATACGATCAATAACAACTGGAATATAAAATTATAAAAAGAAAAAGGCCCTTCCTTTTCTGAAATTAACTGATTGATTTGCCTCTAAAGTCAGTCCCCTGCTCCTCTTGTGGTACTTGGATAACATTTTTATGATCACATGCCAAAGAGATTTTGATCCAATCAAAAAGACTATAACTGGATATATTAGCATCAGATTCGATTCACTTCTACTATATTATAATTATATTGTACTATTCGTTGTAACTGAATTTAAGTAAAAACAAAAAACAAAGTTATTATCCCCACCAACAATTATCTTATTATATCCAACTCATACTCGAACTCTATTTCTGAATATCGTCACTTCTACCACAACAACCATTTCTCCGACTCCGGACAGTAAAAATATCTGCCACTTGAGTCACCAAAAATGCAATCTCCAAGGACTGTAATCATCTTGTCTTATGCCTACTAATTGGTTGATGAAAATGGACGTCAATCCTCGTGCTGTGAATTTTCTCTTAAATCTTACTACGTGCTCAACTTTTTCTTCTACTGTGATTGCTAAGTTTGGACCTTTTGTGCTGGAAGAGTCTTAGATTCTCTGCAAAAAAAATGATTAAATTATTCCAGTTTTATAGTTTAGTCTTTTCTATTTTGTTATAGTGATAGGTGCTAGATTTTTTTTTCTTACAAGAAATTACAAATAAGAAAAGTATTTTGCGTACTGGCAATAATAATTAGTTTTCCAACCCAATAAAATATAGAATTTTTCACTATTAAATTTCAATGATAAATGCAATCCTTTATTAATTACATATGATTCAAAACTCATTAAAGAAGTTTCAAATATTATACACTAAGTTTAATTAATACACCACTAAAGAAAGTTAAAAATTTAATATATGAACCATTAAAAATGTGTGTGTGTGTGTTTTTGGTGCTAACATTACATAAACTTTTAATCAAAAACTTCATTTTTCTCCAATGACTTTTGTAACTTGTAGGTTGGGCTCACCTCATAGCTCTTACGTCATCACTTCTTCATGTGCCGTTCGACTTTTCAATGGGTGGAAGTTCATATCACCAATAATATAGGCTATAAAAGTACACCTTTAAAATTTTATCCAATCAAATCCTCCTACTTTATTTGACTTGGAAAATCTCAAGTCTAAATTTTTGATGTAGTGTGCTTTGAGTGTGGATTTAATATGTGGTCGAATCGCGACTAACAGTCTCATTGGAAAAGTTTTGGAGTTTGGCGAATCTCATTTTCATATTGCCATGGCTACGATATGAAATGCGATTGCCGTATTAGAACAATTTTATCGTACCGCTATCGACACCGAAATTGTGATTGAAACCATATTTTAAATCCTTAATTGTCAAGTAGAGCCAAGCTAAACTTGGAAAACAATTCATGAGCCAAACCTCAAATTGTTAGATATGAGTTCAGATCAGCTCATTTTCACCCTATTTGGCTAGGTAATTTCAAATAAAGAAATATACATAATGACAGATGCTGAAATGATCCCTAGTAACAAACTTCCATCAAATTACTACTTTTTTTTTTGATAACTGAAATCACTACTTTATGCCTCAAACATCTTGCACTTCTTTGACGTCATCTATCACTCAAACTTGCACATATTTCAAATTTGTTCTTGCAGACTCCACACTTATTGGGGCACCAATTTCCTGGCCAGTGACGACCTTCTGCAGTATTAATGTCGAAGTTTTCTTTTACGCCAGACACAAGTTTTCTTTTATCTCAAAAATGATGATCTTGTTCACCTCTCTGAAATACCCATTTGCTAATTTCCTCCAAAACCCCATCTTTCTGAAGGGATCCTCTGTTTTTCTCCACTTGGTTCTGTTTTTTGGTCTTGTTCTTATATGCGTTTACACAAAGCTTCGAGGAGGGCTCGATGAAAATCCCAAAAACAGAACTCTTAGGTACTATAAACCTGTTTTCTTCTCTTCTATGCTCCTTTCTTTTTATAATCTAGTATTATGTTTGTTAGACTACTTTTATTGGTATAAAAGTGGTTGGACTGATGAAAAACTAGGGACCCTTTTGGATTTAGCAATCCGGGCACTTGCTTGGTTGCTTGTTTCTGTTTGTTTGCATACCGAACTTCGCCACTCAAGTTATGTCAAGTTTCCTCTTTTGTTGAGAGTTTGGTGGGGTTTTTACCTATTTGTATCGTGCTATTGCCTTGTGGTTGACATAATTCAATGGAGAGAAGGCCTATATCTACCAATTCAAGATTTAGTGTCAGACACTGTATATGTTGTATCTGGGGTTTTCTTTTGTTTTGCCGGGGCTTTTGGGAAGGTTGTCAAAGAGGATGCTGATCTGCAAGAGCCTCTTTTGGATGGCAATGGTAGTGTTGACTCCACCAATGTCCAAAAGAGTGAAACAGTTAGTCCTTATTTAAAAGCTGGTCTTCTCAGTAAGTTAAATTTCTCCTGGGTGGGCTCATTGATTTCCAAGGGTTATAAGAAAACCTTGGATCTTGAGGATGTTCCTCCTCTTTCAGGGAAAGACGATGTTAACGAGTCATATGAGATTTTTAGATGCTCTTTGGAGTCTTCTAAGAGTGGTAGTGGTCGGAAAGTCACGGCTATGGTGCTTGTCAAAGCTTTGCTATCCATAATTTGGGGAGATGTCCTATTGACTGGTTTCTATTGCCTCGTATATACATTGGCGTCGTATGTTGGCCCCTCCCTCATTGACACATTTGTCCAATATCTTAACGGCAAGAGGGAATTCAAGAACGAAGGATATGTTTTAGTTTCTACATTTTTCGTTGCAAAGCTTGTGGAATGCTATGGTCAGAGGCATTGGTTTGCCAAGGTTCAAGTGGTTGGCGTCAGGATGAAAGCTGTTCTTATGGAGAGCATCTATAATAAGGCTCTGACTGTCTCGTGCCAATCAAAGCAAGGTCATACAAGTGGGGAGATGATCAATCTCATGTCAGTTGATGCAGAAAGGGTCGGACATTTTAGCTGGTTCTTGCATGATCCATGGATGGTTATCGTGCAAGTTGTTCTAGCACTAGTGGTCTTGTATAGAAGTCTGGGCCTTGCATCTGTAGCCACCCTAATTGCAACCATTCTCATAATGCTGGTAAACTATCCTTTGTCAATCCTGCTTGAGAAATACCAAGAAAACCTAATGGAATCCAAGGATAAGAGAATGAAGGCTACATCTGAGATATTGAAAAACATGAGAATTCTCAAGCTTCAAGCATGGGAGATGAAATTCTTGTCTAAGATTTGTGAGCTAAGAGATAACGAGAATGGATGGTTAAAGAAGTATCTCTATAATTTAGCTATCACAACATTTGTTTTCTGGAGTGCCCCAACATTTATTTCTGTCATTACATTCTGCACATGTATGATTATGGGCACCCCTCTTGAATCCGGGAAGATTTTGGCCGCACTTGCAACATTCCGGATCCTTCAGGAACCGATTTACTCTCTGCCAGACACAATCTCTGTGATCATTCAAACAAAAGTCTCCCTTGAAAGAATTGCTTCATTCCTTTGCCTTGAAGACTTGGACCCTCATTCTACAGAGAAACTTCCCACTTCTATGTCTGAACTGGCAGTTGAGATCATTGAAGGAAACTTTTCCTGGGATCCATCAGCTACAAGCCCAACATTGAAGGATATCAATCTTAGAGTTAACCATGGCTTGAGAGTAGCAGTATGTGGTATAGTTGGCTCAGGCAAGTCAACCTTACTCTCTTGTATATTGGGAGAAGTACCAAAGATATCCGGAACTTTAAGGCTGAGTGGATCTAAGGCCTATGTTCCCCAATCCCCTTGGATTCAAAGTGGAAAGATTGTTGATAATATTCTATTTGGACGAGAAATGGATAATGAAAAATACAACAGGGTCCTAGAAGCATGTTCTTTGAAGAAAGATTTGGAGATCTTGCCCTTCGGAGACCGGACAATTATCGGTGAGAGGGGGATCAATTTGAGTGGTGGCCAGAAGCAAAGAGTACAAATTGCCCGTGCTTTATATCAAGATGCTGACATATATCTGTTTGATGATCCTTTTAGTGCTGTAGATGCTCACACTGGAAGTCATCTCTTTAAGGTGCTAATTATTTCTTACGTAGAGCCCAATGTTTTTGGTTTGTTTTTAACCTAGTCTTCTTAGTGCTTGACATTGATTATGATACATGGAACACACCAAGTAGAGTTCTCACCTAGTTCTTCTGTCACAGGAATGTCTGCTCGGCCTTTTAGAATGCAAAACCGTGATATATGTCACACACCAAGTAGAGTTCTTACATGCTGCTGATCTAATCTTGGTGAGCTTATCTAATTCTGGAATTTTATTTTTCGTCTACTCTGTGCCTTTTATTTCTAATAATATTTATTAGGAATCTGAAAGGGTGGGTGTAATAGAAACCACATTACGCAGAGACTTGTTACATATGGGCGAAAGCACTATCAAAACTTAAATGTATTTGTATCTAATGTAAGTGCTGATTACTGTCTGACATGCATTGTCTTAAAGGTCATGAAAGATGGGAGGATTTTGCAAGCAGGGAAGTATGATGATATTCTCGCTTCAGGAACAGACTTCAAGGCACTTGTGGGAGCCCATGAAGAAGCCTTATCTGCATTTGATTCAATTGAGGTTGGAGCAATGAATCCTATTCATAACGAAGAACTTGGGGTTACAAAAGCTTCAGAGGAAAGCAATGGTGGTCAGAGTGACAAAATTGATGAGACAGCTGTACCTAAGGGACAACTTGTGCAAGAAGAAGAAAGGGAAAAGGGAAAAGTTGGGTTTTCACTCTACTGGAAATACCTCACAACAGCATACAGAGGAGCTCTTGTGCCTGTCATTTTGATGTGTCAGATTCTCTTTCAAGTTCTTCAAATTTTGAGCAATTATTGGATGGCTTGGGCAACTCCTGTATCACCTGATGATAGACCTGCTGTGAATGGAACTACCTTAATTATTGTCTATGTTGCTTTGGCTCTTGGAAGTGCCTTCTGTCTCTTGGCTAGGTCCACCCTTGTTGTGACGGCTGCATACAAGACCGCCACTTCTCTTTTCAGTAAAATGCATCAATGCATATTTCGTGCCCCAATGTCCTTCTTTGATGCCACACCAAGTGGTCGAATCTTAAACCGGGTTTGTGGTTTCCCTTGTTTCATACAGATTGCCCTCACTTCTCCTTACTTTGAAAGCTGGTTTAGGATGAGGAATAATGAGCTAGTATAGTGTGAGGCTCATTGTTGTTTGAGACAAGAATCGGACAATCATATTCGAATTTAGCCTTTAGCTAGTATATTTCTATGGTTATTTGCTAATAATATAGTAATGGATATCTCAGGCCTCTACAGACCAGAGCGCTGTTGATGTGAACATCCCATATCTACTTGCTCAATTTGCATTCACTACCATCCAACTTCTGGGGATTATCGTGGTCATGTCACAAGTAGCATGGCAGGTTTTCGTGATTTTTATCCCTATTACTGCAATCTCTCTGTGGTATCAGGTAACTCTTTGAACTTTGTACAAGCTATATATCATACGTGCCCTGCTTCCGATCTTGTGTTTGGCATTATTACGCTTATGACCTTTTCATGGTTTTACATCTTGTTTTTTGTTATTTTGGTGTAGCAATATTACTTACCATCTGCACGAGAGCTTTCTCGATTGATTGGAGTAACTAAAGCCCCAGTAATACAACATTTCGCAGAGACAATATCAGGAGCAGTGACTATCAGGAGCTTCGATCAAGAATCTAGATTTTGCGAAACAAGCTTGAAGCTAATAAACTCTTATTCTCAACCAGCTTTTTATACTGCTGCAACAATGCAATGGCTTGGCTTGCGTTTGGACTTGTTATCTTCGATTGCATTTGTCTGTCTTTTGATTTTCTTGGTTTCTATTCCGGTCGGGTTAATTGATCCTGGTATGTAGGACCTTCCTTTTCTTTTTTCAATCAATATACTCTCCTGAATTTAGAACAACATTATGACTGATCATCTTTCTTCCTGTTAAGGCATTTCTGGATTGGCTGTGACCTATGGACTTAATCTTAACATGCTTCAAGGTTGGATGATAACACATTTGTGCAACATGGAAAAAAGAATGATATCAGTTGAAAGAATTCTTCAATATACTTGTATTCCGAGTGAGCCTCCGCTAGTGATTGAAGGAAATAGGCCAGATCAATTATGGCCATCTTGTGGAGATGTTAAAATTCAACAACTTCAGGTAAAAGTTACGTTTTCATTTAGTATTTTCCTATTATTGCTAATGAACTTGCACTATCAAAAAGATGGGTTTTTTTTTTAATGCCTCAAGGTTCGCTACGCTCTACATATGCCACTTGTATTGCGAGGGATCACGTGCATTTTTCAAGGAGGGAAGAAGACAGGCATTGTGGGGAGAACAGGAAGTGGTAAATCAACCCTTATTCAAGCACTTTTCCGCATAGTCGAACCTGCAAGTGGGCAAATCACTATAGATGGCATCACTATTTCCTCAATCGGACTACATGATCTTCGTTCTAGATTGAGCATAATACCACAAGATCCAACCATGTTTGAGGGGTCTATCCGAAGCAACCTAGACCCACTAGAGGAGTACTCGGATGAGCAAATTTGGGATGTGAGTTATCTATCTTTTGTTGAAACACTTAATATTGGATCTCCTTTTTGGCAAAGTTTCTATATTTTTCCTCTTGTGTTTAGGTCCTTGATAAGTGTCAACTTGGTGATGAGGTTAGAAAGAAAGAAGCAAAACTTGAATCCCCAGGTTTGTCAGTTTGTTTTTCTCCTAGCTTCAAGTTGTGAATATGGCCCCTCTTTTGGAAAAATTGGTGTTTAATAATCTAAAGTATTACATATAACTACCAATATATGAGAAATAGTTCTTTGTTGAATATTTGAGAAATATGTTCCCCCTCCCATCCCCCTCCCCCCGGAGAAATTGGTGAAACATGGTATTTATTTACAGTTGATATTGGTATTTTAGTTACTGAAAATGGAGAGAACTGGAGCATGGGCCAGAGGCAACTAGTTTGTCTTGGCCGAGTTCTTCTTAAGAGAAGCAAAGTGTTGGTCCTTGATGAGGCAACTGCATCAGTTGACACAGCAACAGACATCCTAATTCAGCAAACCTTGAGGGAGCACTTCTCGAATTCAACTGTCATCATCATAGCACATAGGATCACATCTGTAATTGATAGCGACATGGTCGTTCTCCTAAGTGATGGGCTTGTGGAGGAATGCGATTCTCCTTTAAGATTGCTGGCAAATAAATCGTCATTGTTTGCAAAGCTTGTTGCAGAGTATACAACAAGATCAAAATCTACAATGATAAGTTAAGTTGATAATTG
The DNA here is from genome assembly GCA_017589665.1 of Selenicereus undatus. Lineage (NCBI taxonomy): Eukaryota > Viridiplantae > Streptophyta > Magnoliopsida > Caryophyllales > Cactaceae > Selenicereus > Selenicereus undatus. The sequence continues at coordinate 9,727,995 of JACYFF010031957.1, read as the reverse complement.
TGCACGAGTTAAGTTGATAAATTGTAAACCTGAGGATACCATGCATAAAAGTTATACTGCAATGGCATTATGGAGATCTAAGGTTTGTGTTAAATATTAGCGTAAATTATGCTTAGAAAGTAAAGTAATAGAGATATGTGTGAGCATATGGTTGCAATATTTTAGTAAAATATGTTACATAGAATTTCTTGCACTTAGTATCATTGGATGCTCTTCTAGTAATGTATGCCTGTATCCTCTTGATATGTATGAATATGAATGTGAAGGACTTGGATTTTTAGATCCTTACAATTACAATCGTAGATAGGATTAACAAGGTTGCTGTTAATGACCAAGCCAAGTGATTTTGATAATATTAGAAGAACCATGACAGCTGCATGTAAAATTAGGCAAGCCTCCAAGAAGTTGAAAATTATCATCTGATTTTGAAATGGTTGATAGTCCAATCCAAGTGGAGTCAGATATAAACTGAAAATTGAAAAGTAGCACGGCAATGAAGAAAGTTTCTAAGATGAGAGTGGTGGCAATGTATAAAAACGAAAGGTCATAAGGAGAAGAAGATTTATAATAGATCCAAGACAAATTCAACAACTTCATATAGCCAAATTCAATTGGTCAAGTAAGCTTTAGAAATTGGCAAGTTGGTGGGGGGTTGCAGTTGTTGACAAAGCAGATGCAGCTGTTAAAGAGAAATACTAGGAGTTTTAAGAAATCTAGGAAAGCTCTAGCAAAGGTGGAAGACAATTAAACCAGAAATGCGACAGGCTGGATAGTTTAGGGTTACTCGAGTCGTCAAGGGACATGTGGATGGAAGGGTGGCAACAATGACTGCAGAGACTTTCATGTTCAAGAGGATGCAGCTACAATTAATCTAATGACAGACAAGTAGTCTAACAATTGAGAGCTTCATAGATCGTGGGGGTAACAAGCTTTGCATGATTCACACTCTTATGCTAGTCACCATGATGTCAGTAGTTATAGTTTGATTTGAGGTTGTTGGGTCGTTGTTAGTTGTACAATGAACATTAGCCTTTGGCTACTAATAATGATTGGGGGAAGAAAAATATTGTGTTGGTTCTTCAAGTACGTGTGTGTAAAGTGGTGGTCTTGATGAATATAACTGGTTTTCATATTTTTATATACCATAGAGTTCAGTTCTTGGCCCGAGTTCAATTGTGTTATCTATGTTGCATGCTCCATGATTGGACCTTCTGAAATTGTTCCATCCAGGTGTCCTACCAAAGCAAAGCTTGATATTTTTTTTATTTTTTATTTAAGAAAGGTAAGACACACACTTTAGGATGCCCTTCTCTTAAGGGCTCGTCCTAAGTTATAGCCAAGCTTGATATATAAACTAGGAAGCCTAATTTTTTGGCGAGAATAAATGAAAACAAGGCAATGTCATCAAGCAATGCTTAGCATCCACTGATTTATGGTATGAAGATGCAAAATGTGTTGTAGACTTCTATCTTGTCTACAGATTGTTTACATTAGTCCTAAACAAACATCAAATATTTCTTTTATCTACATCGAAAAACCTAGCAGAATGGCTTGTGATACGGGATTGTTTATCTTGTTGCTCCCCCTTCCCCATGATTTGGCTAATACTTTGTTTGAGAATTGTTTGGGCGTAGCTTGGCCTAGTGTGGTCAAGAACGCATTTTAATATAAATTCCTGGGTGAGATTGTCTTATGTAAGAGTTATTGTGAGACGAACTTCTTTATGTGTGACTTTTTGAGGTTTTGTGATGACTAATAATATGTTTTACAGTGACTTTTTAATTCAATAATGATTAATAATTCATCTAATAGTAGCTTTTACTACAGTTTCCCCCTAAATGAACTATTAGTCGCACTAATTATTATTGAAAGTCACCATAAAAACATTCGTCTCCTAATATGATTTATGTGAGATAGTCTCATACACGACTTACTATTTAATACAAATTAATTCAAAATTATCTTTGGTTAATCTTAAATACAAAAACCCAGCTGCCGGATTTATATACCTTTGGCGATGGAGTCAAGCTCTTCCCGTGCGCTTCTGCTGTATATTTTTAAGAACAAAGTCAAAATGATAACCATCAGAGGCATTTCATCCGTGGATATTCCTACCAAATCTCTCGTTAAAACTTACAACTTCTCGAATTCTGCCAAAAATTTGGCTTATGGACATACTAGAGAATTAAAGGGGCAAGGTCACCACCAATTCAACGGCTTACTACACAAACCCCTCCCAAAAGATTTCATTGTTCTCAGTTGAGACTTCACATTTTGTTTGCCTTACAACATCTACATCATCCATTAATCTTATGCATAGGGATGGTAATATATTTTGAACTCGATGCAAATTCGATTTCATCCGAGGAAAAATTATCCGATTCGAATTTGATAAAAAACCATCCGAATCGAATCCGATGAAAATAATCCAAATCCGACTCCGATCTAATCGGATTTGGAGGAGGGTTCATCCGATCTGATTAACGTCCGATCTGATACTATTTTTAATAATTTTACCTTTTTAAGATTAAAAATATCCTAATATCATATCCCTAAATAAAAATTCACATAAGGTCTACACTCTATATACAATAAACTCTTCTTTGTCAACTAATTTCCTCTTCCCTCCTGATCTTCTTCTTGATTACTCCTCTTTATCAATCAAAGTTGTACTTTCTCCCATTTCTTTTCAATCGTTGTTACTACTGCCTATCGCTTTTCTTCTAAAATGAAGTTGTATTTTCTTTTTCTAACACTTTTTTATTGTAACATATTGAAATGTTTGATATGAAAAGTTATTTAATATTAAAGAGGTATTTAACATTGCATTTATGAGTGACCAAAAACAAGGTCGGAAATAAAAAATTATACAAATATTGAATAAAAATGTATAATCGAATGATATCCGATTATATCCGGATTTAATC
>JACYFF010031957.1:9658543-9680050 GCA_017589665.1 Selenicereus undatus | reverse complement strand
TAATAATAATAATAATAATAATAATAATAATAATAATAATAATAATAGCGTTTTACCTGTTGTGCCAGTGATATGAGCTATTAGATGGCATTCGCGATCAAATTGTTATTTATAGTGGCATAAGTGACAAATGTAAAACTACAGAAAGTGATATAAGAGCATTAGCAGCGCAGAGGGAGGAAAGGAACGCAGGCCCACAAATGCCACTTGTCACAAAAATGAGAGGAGAGAGAGAAGAGTTGCACGCGGGGAAGAACGTCTGTGCATGTCTCCCCGCGTTGCAACTATTTGATTATTTTAATTTATTTTTTTTTGAGTAAGTACATAATTTTTAAATGATTAAAAAAATAGATTGTGTATTATAAGGTAGGTCCATGATAAATATTTTTATTAGATTATTAAAATTGGAGTTCCATAGGTTGGAGAAGTGATGAAATGCATGTTTCAAAATTGTGAAACTTTTGCTGACGTGACAAGTTAGAGTTCTAAAAACTAAAACTCTCGCTGGGAATGCTCTAGAGCACTCCCAGCTGATGGAACGAGGGTTAGGGAGTGGGTCCCGCATGTCACACACGTGGCGGGTGGAGACTGGCAGCATGGGAAACGAAGCATGGACACGCGTGGCAGACTGCACAGGCGTTCTCTCCCGCGTGCTAATTTTTTTTTGTCGTTTTCTTGGTCAAAATGCGGCGTATTGATGGGGCATTATACAACAAGTGACGCATTTTGAGCAAAATATATATATATATATATATATATATATATATATATATATATATATATATAAAGGAAAAGCGAGAGGATGGTTGCCTGGGCTTGAGAAAATGGGCCGAAATGGCTATTGGACATGGGGATGGCTATCCAACGGCTATTTTGGCCATTTTTATTTTTATTTTTATTGTTGAATTTTGTGTTGTATAAATTCATGCAAAAATTGTTGGAAAATTATCTACATTTCACTCTCACTCTCAAATCTGATTTCCCTATTGGTGTTGTAATTTTGTGTTTTATGAGATTTGGAAGAAATTGAAGTTGCGAGAGGCACAAATTTGGGTAAGTAATAATACTTGTTATGTAATTGGTTTTAGTTTTGTATAAATAATTTTAGTTTGATATTTTAACTAATATATTTTGTTTTGTGACATTTTTTAGACATATTTTGGAGCTTCCCATAAAGTTGAAGACTAAAGTGAAGTGAAGGAAATCGTAAGTAATTCAAACTTTTTGTTATTGTTATCTTGAAATTGTTAGAACTTTTTTTGAATGGGCAGAATGTGAAATGTGAGTATGTTAGAAATTTATGAAATTGGAACTTAAGATATTTGAATTTAAATGATAGCAATTAATAATTTTTGTTACTTTCTAAAAGTTGTTAGATATGAAGTGTGTGAGTTTTTTTTTGAAAAAATTGGTTAATATGTAAGAGTATTTGTTGTGATTAATTTGTAATTGATAAGATTGATGTGATTGTAAAATATGTTAGGATATGAAGTATTTGAATATTTAGTTAAAGCTGGAACGATTAGAAATGAGCAAAAGTAAGCATGTTTGGAAATTACAATTGAAATGTTTAGAAATTAGAATTTAAATATTTGTTACTTAGAATTTGATCGCTTGATGGAAAAAAATAGTTTTGTTTGTTCTTTTTAAAAGTATGTTACAAATCAAGTGTGTGCTTATTTTTATTAAAAAAAATTTGGTTGGTAAGAAATATGTAAGAATATGTTAGAATATGAAGTAGTTCAATATTTACTTAAAGTTGGTATGTTTAGAAATTAGAATTTAAATATGTGTTAGTTAGAATTTAATTGCTTGATTACAAAATTTAATATTTTTTGTTCTTCTGTACAATATGATAGAAAATAAGTGTGTAAATGGTGTTTTTTTTTAAAAAAAAAATTGGTAGGGTAAGAAATATGTAAGACTAGTTTTCGTGATGAATTTGTGATTGGTAAGATTGATATCATTGTAAAATATGTAAGATTATGAAGTATTTGAATATTCACTTAGAATTTAAATATTTGTTAGTTCCAATTTATTAATTGCTTGATTTTAGAAATTACTTTTGTTGTTGTTTACAATATGTTAGAAATTGAATGTGTGAATGTTTTTTTTTTCAAAGAAACAAAAATTGGTAGGGTAAGAAATATGTAAGAATATTTGGTGTGATTAATTTGTAATTGATAAGATTGATGTAATTCTAAAATATGTTAGGATATGAAGTATGCGAATATTTACTTGAAGTTGGAACGATTAGAAATGAGTAAAAGTAAGCATGTTTGGAAATTACAATTGAAATGTTTACAAATTAAAATTTAAATATTTGTTACTTAGAATTTAATTGCTTGATTACAAAAAATAATATTGTTTGTTCTTTTTAAAAACATGTTAGAAAACAAGTGTGTGCTTTTAAAAAATAAATAAATAAATAGGTTGGGTGAGAAATATGTAAGAATATTGGTGTGATTACTTTGTAATTGGTAAGATTGATGTCATTGTAAATTATGTTAGAGTATGAACTATTTGAATATTTAGTTAAAGTTGGCATTATTAGATATGTGTAAAAGTAAGCATGTTTAGAAATTAGAGTTGGAGTGTTTAGAAATTAGAATTTAAGTATTTGTTAGTTGGAATTTGAAGTGCTTGATTACAAAAATTAATATTGTTTGTTATTTTTTAAAATATGTTAGAAATTATGTGTGTGATTAGAAATATGTAAAAGTAAGCATGTTTAGAAATTAGAATTGAAATGCTTACAAATTAGAATTTAAATATTTTTTGTTCTTTTGTAAAATATGTGAGAAATTAAGTGTGTGAATGTTTTTTTTTTTTAAATTGGTAGGTGTTCACTTTAAAAAGGATCATAATCACCGACAATCTTTCATGAACTTACTTACCGGCGATAATTCACAACAGGATCCCGCCAACAACATGAACATTGTCCTGCACCCTCCTAATTGGCAATACCAGTCACAATACCCTTAACAATACTGACATCTGCAATATCCTCAACCACCACCAAACTTTCCTCTTCAAGGCCAGAATGTCCCCCTAATTCCAAATTTCAACTACGGTTCAATACCCCGTCCTTATCAGCTACCCCCACCTAATAATATTACCTCATCAACACCCCAACCTCCACCCAACCCCACCCACAATAAGAGTGTCGGTGTGACTTCCAAGTGAACATTGGAAGAAGATCGTCGCTTAGTCACATCATGGATCAATGTCGGTACCAACCCCCTTATTGGGACTGACCAAAAGAAAATGGGGTTCTGGACAAAGATTGCAAGCGCCTACAATCAACACGCTCCCGATGGAGCTACGAAGCGATCAGTGAAAGTTTGCAACGCCCGTTGGAACTGAGCAGCTTCATTTGTGTGCAAGTGGACCGCTTGTGTAGGCCAAGCTTATCGGGCGAACCCAAGTGGGGCGAATGAGGACGATATTATGCAGAAAGCCCAAAATCTATACATTGATAAGGTGGGCAAACCGTTCGACTAGATGCATTGGTGGGTGCTACTAAAGGACCAACCGAAAGGGGAGGTCAACTGCGATCAATCTGCAGATGTTGCCACTAAACGTTTGATGATCAATGAGGTGGGCGGGTACACTGAGAGTGAGACATCTGGCATATCCAGCACCCCCTGCACAACAACAACTCCTTCTAGTGAAGATATACCAACAGAGGAAGTTGGTGGGCTGATCCGTCCAATAAGAAGAAAAGCCGCCAAAAGAAAGGCGAAAGAGAAAGCGTATGACTCGGTGCTTGATGTTGTCACCAAGGAGCTATCCACATTGGGGACAACAAATATGAAGAACAGCACCATGTGGGAAAGATATGTCATCGCCCAAGAGAAGAAGGCGGAGGCCGCTAAGGTGAAGGCAGAAGCAGTTAAGAAAGTTGTTGAACTAAGAGACTCTCATCAGCGCTTCCAATGGATGAAGTATAAAGACAATATATTGAGAATGAACATTGCTAAGATGTGCCGGGAGGATCAAGCGCGATATGGTCCACTTCAGGAAGAAATTAGGAGCCGATACCGCCAAACATCGTCCTCATCTAATGCTAGCCCTTCTTTATATTGACACCCATGTCTTAGGAATAATATGTTGTTTACCTTGTGCTTGTGTTGTTCTTTTTTTTTTGAAAGTGTTTGTTGTAATTGAACCGCTTTATGTCGTGGAATGAAATGTTTAATTTTATTTGAAGGCGTTCAACTTTAATTTCACATCATAATGTTAGATTTAATATGTTGGATTTTAGCTATGATGTTTAATTTAATTTGAATGAGTTCAATTTTAATATGTTCAATTTTAACTATGATGCTCTCTTAGTTTGCTTTATTAATTTGTAAATTTTCCTGAAACATTTGTAAACTTCTATCACAGGTACTACAAAATGAGTCACCCATCTTCTTCGTCTTCCAGAGAATCAACAGATTGTCTCAGCTTCATAGTAGAGTCATCCTTTTTTAGTGACGACTCACCGATACTTGAAACCGTACTCAACAATCAATCTCAGGTGAAGTCATTTGAGCTAGCTTTGAAACTTAGACAAGAGGGAAGACCTTCATCATCCAAACGACCAAGAAAGAAGAAAGGATTCATTCAGAGGGATCGAGAAGACGCACACGATCGCCTCCGCAGAAACTACTTTGCAGATGACTCAATCTACAACGAAACCCACTTTCGGCGTAGATTTCGGATGCGAAAACACTTGTTCCTCCGCATTGTGGATGCCCTCTATAGTCGATTTGAGTACTTCCAATTTTGGTACGATGGTGTTGGTAGGCGTGGGTTGTCGCTGCTTACCAAGTGCACCGCAGCGATGCGCATGCTCGCCTATGGGATATCGGCAAATTGTGTCGATGAGTACTTGAAGATTGGAGAAAGCACGGCTACGGAGTGCATGAAAAACTTTGCTGCCGGTGTCATTCAAGTGTTTGGAGACGAGTATTTGAGAAAACCAACACAAGCTGATGTTGATCGACTATTGCAAGTTGCCGAGGCCCGTGATTTCCACGGCATGTTAGGGAGTATAAATTGTATGCATTGGGTGTAGAAGAACTGTCCATCGGCTTGGAAAGGAATGTTCGCAAAAGGGATTTACAAAGTCCCCACCTTGATTCTTGAAGTCGTTGCTTCATATGACCTGTGGATATAGCACGCCTTCTTCGGGTGCCCGAGTAGCCTCAACGACTTAAATCTTCTTCACCGATCATATGTTTTTCCAAGAGGTGTATGAGGGTCGGGCTCCAAAATGTGAGTATATCGTGAACGGTCGCGAGTACAATATTGGATACTTTTTGTCCGACAGTATTTATCCAAAATGGGTAACATTCGTGCAGATTATCTTTCTTCCCCAAGGACCTAAGGCAAGATTATTCGCCGAACGTCAGGACTCTGTTAGGAAGGATGCGGAAAGAGTGCTTGGGGTTCTACAAGTCCACTTCGCTATCATTCGCGGTCCTGCTCGAAACATGGACAAAGCTGAGTTGGGTATGATAATGAAAACATGTGTTATACTCCATAACATGATTGTCGATGATGAACGAGATTCGTTTGACCTTGCTTTCGACTAAGATGATGTGGAGGACAACACCCCGCAACCAAATGTCCAACAAGACCATCATCTGTGCTATGCTACCTACCTCTGTAGAGTAGCAGAAATGCATGACCCAATACTACATGCACGTCTCCAATCAGACCTTGTTGAGGAAATATGGAATCGACATAGCGGCGCCAAAGCTCACAACCATAGGCGTCAAGGGTTATTCGTCATTCACTTGTGTTGTATTTTTTAAAAAATGTTCAACCTTCGTTATCTAAATTAGTGTTTTAAATATCGAACACTCGAGTTGTAATTTTCTTCAATGTCAATCCTCGTATTTGCGCTTGTATCAATTCAATTCTACATTATACTCCATATGCTTTCTATTCGTTCAACCAATAGAAATTAAGTCATCAATTTTTTGAGACTTTAAAATAAATTAATACAATTTTCGGAAAAATAATTACATATTCTTTCGTTCGGAAAAGATAAATTATTTTTAACTTATACAAAATTCAATACGCAAAAACAAATTTGACAACATAAAACAAATAAAATATATTTAATGGTGGGCTTCATCAACAAATATTAAACCATTTGTGCTGAAATGAGTTCCACTAATTAATAGAATAAAGAAAAGTAAATTTTAAAACTGTAAAACTTCTGTTAATGTGATACATCATAATTTTAGAAGGCTGAAAATGCGCTAAAATATTATAGTACAATGGCATTTGAATCCAGCAACTCTTTCCATTGAAGTCATTAATTCTGACTTATGAGGACGTAATGTCCGCATACAAAACCTGCCAAGCTTTTGTCACGCAAATTTCTTGGTGCAATTTCTTGGCGACTACCTTCGGTCAAAACCGCACCTCGGCAAAATCCTTGATCACCACGTCATTAGATACTGATTGATTCATATCGTTCGTCTCTGTGGTCCTCTTCTCCTCTTTCTCTCCTAGCCCCGACACTATAAATTGCCATTGCTTTTCCCACTTGTCAGTAACCCTGGAAGTCAAAAACCCCTCTCTACGAAACTCCCTCATTCATAGCCTCCCTCCATAATTTATCTCTCTGATTCTCCTTCTGCAAAATTGTCCACAATGGAAATGAACCTGGGTATTTCAGAAATCCCACTTTTTTTCTCCTCTCTAAAAGTCCCAGTTCCTAATTTTCTCCAAAACCCCATCGGTGTTCATGGGCCCTCTTTATTCATACACGTGGCGTTGGGTTTTGGTGTCATTCTTTCATGGGTGTGCAAAAAGCTCTCAAAATCTCTCACAGGGCAGCACAGAGACAGAGCCTTTAGGTATTATAAACCTGTTTTCTTCTCTTCCGTGGCTCTTTCTTTATATAATCTGGTATTCTGTTGCTTATGGTACTTTCATTGGTACAAAAATGGTTGGACAGATGAAAAGTTACTGATCATTCTAGATATAGCTATCCGGGCAGTTGCTTGGTTGCTTATTTCTGTCTATTTGCATACCCAATTTCTCCATTCAAGTTATCTGAAATTTCCTCTTCTATTGAGAATTTGGTGGGGTTTCCATTTAGCTGTTTCATGCTACTGCCTTGTGATTGACATAATTCAATGGAGGGAAGACCAATACTTACCAATTCAAGTCTTAGTGTCAGATATTGTATATGTGATATCTGGGGTTTTCTTTTGCTGTGCTGGGGTTTTTGGGAAGGTTATCAAAGAGGATGCCGATCTCCAAGAACCCCTTTTAAATGGTAATGGTAGCTCAAGCAGGGCTCCAGAGAGTGAAACAGTTAGTCCCTATTTGAATGCAAACTTCCTCAGCAAATCAACTTTCTCCTGGGTGGGTGCATTAATCTCCAAGGGTTACAAGAAAACCTTGGATCTGGAGGATGTTCCTCCTCTTTCAGGGAAAGACAACGTTAACGAATCATACAAGATTTTTAAGAGTGCTTTGGAGTCTTCTAAGGATGGTCACAGTAGGAATGTCACGGCTATGAAGCTTGTGAGAGCTTTGCTCTTCACAACATGGACGGATATCCTATTGACTGCCATATGTTGCCTCCTATATACATTGGCGTCGTATGTTGGTCCCTACCTCATAGACACCTTCGTCCAATATCTTAATGGCAAGAGGGAATTCAATAATGAAGGCTTCGTTCTAGTTTCTGCATTTTTTCTGGCAAAGATTGTGGAATGCTTTTCTCAGAGGCATTGGTTCTTTAAGCTTCAAGTAGTTGGCATCAGGGCAAAAGCTGTGCTCATTGAGAGCATCTATAATAAAGCCCTAACCCTCTCGTGCCAATCAAAACAAGGTCAGACAAGTGGGGAGATGATCAACTTCATGTCTGTTGATGCACAGAGGGTAGGAGATTTCACTTGGTACATGCATGATCCGTGGATGGTCATCTTGCAAGTTGCTCTAGCATTATCAATCTTGTATAAATGTTTGGGGCTTGCATCTATTGCCGCTTTAATTGCAACCATTCTCATAATGCTGGCAAATTTTCCTGTGTCAACTTTGCTTGAGAAGTACCAAGAAAAGCTAATGAAATCAAAGGACCAGAGGATGAAGGCCACATCTGAGATATTGAAGAACATGAGAATTCTGAAGCTTCAAGCATGGGAGATGAAATTCTTGTCTAAAATTGTTGAGCTGAGGAATAGTGAGAATGGATGGTTGAAGAAATATCTCTATACTTCGGCTATCACAACATTTGTTTTTTGGGGTGCCCCAACATTTGTTTCTGTCGTTACATTTGGTGCATGCATGATTGCAGGTATCCCTCTTGAATCTGGGAAGATTTTAGCTGCACTAGCAACATTCCGAATCCTTCAGGAGCCCATTTACAATCTTCCAGACACGATCTCCATGATTATTCAAACAAAAGTTTCCCTTGATAGAATTGCTTCATTTCTTTGCCTTGATGACCTGGAGCCCAATATTGTAGAGAAACTTCCTAGAGGCATGTCTGAGGTGGCAGTTGAGATCATTGAAGGAAACTTTGCCTGGGATCCTTCTGCTCCAAGCCCAACATTGAAGGATGTTAATCTTAGAGTTAAGCATGGCATGAGGGTGGCAGTGTGTGGTACAGTCGGTTCTGGCAAGTCAACATTACTCTCTTGCGTATTGGGAGAAGTACCAAAGCTCTCTGGAACTCTGAGGTTGGGTGGATCCAAGGCTTATGTTCCGCAATCCCCTTGGATACAGAGTGGCAAGATTGTAGATAACATTTTATTTGGCCGGGAAATGGATTGTGAAAAATACCAGAGGGTCCTCGAAGCATGTTCTTTAAAGAAGGATCTTGAGACCCTGTCCTTTGGAGACCAGACAATTATTGGTGAGAGGGGGATCAATTTGAGTGGTGGCCAGAAGCAAAGGATACAAATTGCACGGGCTTTGTACCAGGATGCCGACATTTATTTGTTTGATGATCCTTTTAGTGCTGTTGATGCTCACACTGGAAGTCATCTCTTTAAGGTGCTTAATTATTTATTTCCTGTACCCTAGTAGTTTTTGAGTTTGTTCTTAACCTTGTTCTATTCAGTGGTTGAGATTGATTGTGGTTTTTGGTCATTTATGATTCTTTCTCTTCCACGGTTCCTCTGTCACAGGAATGTTTGCTTGGGCTTTTGCATTCCAAAACTGTGATATATGTCACCCACCAAGTCGAGTTCTTACCTGCTGCTGATTTAATCTTGGTGAGCTTATATGATTTCTTAATTCAATGTTCCCTATGCTCCATGTCTTTTATATCTGATCAACTTTATTCGGATGCTGGAAAGGGTGGATGCAATGAATGCATTCTAGGTAAAGTGGTACAAAGGTGGGAAAGGGAGAGGGGGGGGGGGGGTTGGAACTACTGAACAATTTCATGTCTTTGTGCTTAATTTATGTCCTGATTAATGTGCAAATTCATCATCTTAAAGGTCATGAAAGATGGGAGGATTATCCAAGCTGGGAAGTACAATGATATTCTTAGTTCAGGGACAGACTTCAAGGAACTTGTGGGAGCACATGAAGAAGCCTTATCTGCATTTGATTCATTTGAAGGTGGAGTGGCAAAGCCTACCAGTGACGAGGAGCATACTGTTACAAAAACTTCAGAGGAGCAGAGTAATGGTGGTCAGAGCGACAAAATTGATGATACGGCAGTACCTAAGGGACAACTTGTGCAGGAAGAAGAAAGGGAGAAGGGTAAAGTTGGGCTAGCAGTCTACTGGAAATATATCACAACAGCATACGGGGGAGCTCTTGTGCCTTTCATTTTAATATGTCAAATTCTCTTTCAAGTTCTTCAAATTTTAAGCAACTATTGGATGGCTTGGGCTACTCCTGTTTCTGCTGATGTTAAGCCTGCAGTGGATGGAAGTACCTTAATCATTGTATACGTTGCTTTGGCCCTTGGAAGTGCCTTTTGTGTCCTTGCGAGGTCCACCCTTGTTATGACCGCTGCATACAAGACCGCGACTTTACTTTTCAGTAAAATGCATTACTGCATATTCCGCGCTCCAATGTCCTTCTTTGATGCCACGCCAAGTGGTCGAATCTTGAACCGCGTATGTGAACTCCCTCTTTTGCTTGTTCTAGTAATTTAAGTGCATGATTTGCTTGCTGCCTTCCCTGTTCCGTACCAGTGGTCTCATTTCCTCTTTCTGTGAAAATGGTGGAGTAGGCAGATGTGGAATAATTGAATAACTATAGTGTGCTGAGTTTACAGCTTTTTTGGCACTTGACTCAGAGTGCCAGACAATCATATTTAGAATTTTGCCTTTAGGCTGTACATATCATGGTCATAATTTGCCCTCTTCTCATCAGCTTAGATTCTGCAATATCCATGTCTCCAATATACTCAGATTACAGATTCATTTGCTAAGTCTTAAATAATTTAAATTCAGCCCGAATCATCTAGATTTCATTCTTGGCTATTGAATTTTACATATTTGAAAATAAATGACTTGGGTGATCTAGATGAAGAGAATCACTTAGTGACGTGAAATTTGCTAATTATGTAATTCATATTTCAGGCCTCCACAGACCAAAGTGCTGTTGACATGAATATTCCGTTTCAAGTTGCTTCATTTGCAGTGGTAACCATCCAACTTTTGGGAGTTATTGTGGTCATGTCACAAGCAGCATGGCAGGTTTTCGTGATTTTTATCCCTGTGACTGCAATATCCCTTTGGTGCCAGGTAAACTTCTTGAACTTTGGACAATTCATATCTTGCATGCCCTGTTTGTGATCTGGCTTTAGGTGATGTGCTTACAATCTTTCATTTATTTATCATGATTTTACATACTGTTTTTCATTTTTTTGTATGTAGCAATATTATTTACCCTCAGCCAGAGAGCTTTCTCGATTGGTTGGGGTAACTAAAGCTCCGGTAATACAACATTTTGCGGAGACAATATCGGGATCAATGACTATCCGGAGCTTTGATCAAGAATCAAGATTTTGTGAAACAAGTGTGAAGTTGATAAATGAGTACTCACAGCCAGGGTTTTATAGTGCCGCTACAATGGAATGGCTTAGTTTTCGTTTGGATTTGTTGTCTTCGATTACATTTGCCTGTTCTTTGATCTTCTTGATCTCTGTTCCAACTGGGTTAATTGATCCTGGTATGTGGGATTCAACTTTATCCTTTTTTTTTCTTTATATCCTCTTGAATTTGGAACAAACATTCTGACAAACCGTTTTCCTTTTTGTCAAGGCATTGCTGGGTTAGCTGTGACATATGGACTTAATCTCAACATGCTACAAAGTTGGATGATATGGAATCTATGCAATATGGAGAACAAAATGATATCTGTTGAACGAATACTCCAGTATACCTGTATTCCAAGTGAGCCTCCACTAGTGATAGAAGAAGATAGGCCAGACCGATATTGGCCATCTTATGGGCAAGTTAATATCGAAGACCTTCAGGTGTGTTTTTATTGTAATTTACAGTGTGTTTGGTAGGAGAGGAGATCTAGGGAAATAATTTCTTAGTTTCCTACATTTGGTAAACCAAAAAAATCGTGATATTCCTGACAATCAGCCTTTTAAGAACTATGGATTTTGATCTTTCCTTTCCATGTTGAAAATATAGGGGTAGATAATTTCATTTTCCAAAAGTTGGGTACTTTATGACACAAGTTCATTTTCTTGAATATTTTCCTTATGGTTTTGCTTTCCCATGCCAAAGTCCTAAAATGAGGAAGAGTTGTTTAGAAATGAAGTTGTTTTGTATTCACACTGATGGTATTTGCAGGTTCGCTATGCTCCGCATATGCCACTTGTATTGCGAGGTATAACATGTACCTTCCCAGGAGGAAAGAAGACAGGAATTGTGGGTAGGACAGGAAGTGGTAAATCGACCCTCATACAAGCACTATTTCGTATAGTTGAACCTGCAACTGGGCAGATAAACATTGATGGCATCAGCATTTCCTCAATTGGATTGCATGACCTACGGTCTAAATTAAGCATAATTCCACAAGATCCGACCATGTTTGAGGGGACCGTTCGAAGTAACTTGGATCCACTGGAAGAGTATACTGATGAGCAGATTTGGGAGGTAGGCTTACCTATGTTTTATTCACATGCTGAATTTTGCATGTATCTTTGGTTTTCTGTGTTTGCCTATTTGTAATGTTGTTTGTGATTTTCGTTTAGGCCCTTGATAAGTGCCGACTTGGTGATGAAGTTAGGAAGAAAGACGGGAAGCTTGATTCAATAGGTTTGTCCTTTGCCCCTACCTTGATTTATTGAGACAATGGTCGTTTTCTTTCTTGGTTTTCCTGATGGTGTTTGATCATCTGAATTGTAGACATATCTCTTAAAGTGTCCTGCTGTCTGAAATTTCTTAGTTTTTTACACCGAGGTCTGCTAAAATTCAACAAACAGACTAATCAACATTTGCTTTAACTCTTGTTCATCCTTCAAACCATTCTACCATTCTCAAATCAACATTAAATTCAACGCCTTCGACCTTAAAAGTACTAAACCAGTGCTATAGCCAAAACCAAAACTGATTTTTTGTATTTGGATATTAGTTACTGAGAACGGAGAAAACTGGAGCATGGGTCAGAGACAGCTTGTTTGCCTAGGTCGAGTTCTTCTTAAGAGGAGCAAAGTGTTGGTCCTTGATGAGGCAACTGCATCTGTCGACACTGCAACAGACAACCTAATTCAGCAAACCCTGAGGGAACACTTCTCGGATTCCACTGTCATTATCATTGCACACCGTATCACATCTGTTATTGACAGTGACATGGTCCTTCTCCTAAGCCACGGGCTTGTACAGGAATGTGACTCTCCTTTGAAGTTGCTAGAGAATAAGTCATCATCATTTGCCAAGCTCGTTGCAGAATATACTACAAGATCTAAATCCAAGGTGGAGAGTGCAAGTCAACTGTAAACCTGAAGAGATAATGATGACGAAGAAATTGTCCTGGAATGGTGTTATCTTGATTGAAGCATCTGACTTTCCCATTTTGGGGGGTTTCGAGATGTAGGAAAATTGGGGTTGGTCATTGCTACTACTCAGAAGGCCGAGGAGTAAAAAAGGATGAACTAAAACGTGGTATTAGTTTGGGGCTGGACTTCACAATGATGATTACAGGAAACAATTTTAGTTAGCAACAACGATGTCGGTTGTACTGGCTTTGTCATGTGCAAAATACTCTCTCGACCAATAAAATAAGCAGTTTTGAGATTTTCTTAAGTTTTTGCACATTTCTTGCCGAGCAGGAAATATACCAGCTGATGTGGTAAAAATAGAGGTTTGTCATCCATGAGTAGGAATACATGAATGTAGTAAATCTAATCAACAGAACCGATTCTGAAAACATACTTTTCGATTGGGACAGGAAATCATGAAGAGCTTTACTATCACACCTCATTTCTCTCTACTGACAAGAACGGCATTAAGCCACTCGTTATGTCACTAAGCCATGCAAGGGCCAAAACACAAACACAACAAACAAAAGAGAAGAAACCCAACATAGAACACCCACTGAGTAGTATCCAGTAACCCCAACAGACTAAGATCTAGGGGTGGTGGTAGTAGTGGTAGAGGTAGTCTTGGTTGGGTCATCCTCCTCAGTCTCAGCCATCCCAAAAGTATGCTTGACAGCATCAGCAGCACCTTGGGCCATGCTCTTCACTTGCTCCCCTGTCCTCTGCAGTATCCCTCCAGTCTTGTCTTTCCCGGCCTCAGCCGTGTCTTTGGCGGACTCCATCATCTCCGTCGCCTTCTCCTTGGTGGCCTCAGCCGCCCCCGCAGCCTTCTCCTTGGCGGTGTGAGCGTACCCTCCGCTCTGGTCCTTGGCTGACTGGGCCATATCGGATGTCTTCTCCTTGGCCTGTTGGGCCTTTTCGGAGGTCTTGTCTTTGGCTGCTTGAGCAGCCTCCATTGTCTTGTCCTTGGCCTCTTGGGCCTTGTCCTTCATCGTGTCCATTGCGTCCTTCCCTTGGCCCATCATCTGGCTCGTCTTCTCCTGTGAATCCAAGCCCAACTGTTAGTGGAGATCACGCAGATTAATGGAGATACAATAAAACTTATGGGATTTACCTCAGCACGGCCAGTGGTTTCACCAGCCCTATAGCTCTGCTTGTGAGATGCCATCTCTCTCTCTCTCTCTCTCTCTCCTGTCAAAAAGACAAAGAAAACACCAAGAGATCAACTAGACCACTACTGAACCTTTCTGACGAAGGAAACTCGATTCTCTCTGCAAAACAATTGCTAATGGGGAAGAAATGATTTGGATTGAGCTGCTAAGGTTGCCATGCATGGTGGTACTTATAAAGTTCAGCTAATGTACCATTGAACGACACGTGTTCTGCATGTTGACACGTAGAGTGGACGTGCCATGCAATTGTTTGCTGTGATCCGCTGAGGTTACTGAAACCTGGACGGTTTCTGATCACTATTTATTTTATTCCTAACAATTTTAATAAGAAAAAATAAAAAAATAATAATGTTGCTGGATCTGCAAGAACGACGTTGCTATGAGGACGGAGAGTTAGGAAGACATTCGTGGAAGTGCTAGCGGTTCTCTCTCTCTCTCTCTCTCGCTGTTGAGTTGGTGACAATGCTTTTCAAGATTTGTTTTACCTGTACTTTTAGTACACTAATTAATCGAAAAAACTTTAGGTCGAATATACTGGTAACAGCATTTACGGTGTGAGTTCTAATTTTTGGAATTTTTTATTCTACCGCATCAATAAAAATTTCTATTTTTGGAATTTGTATTCCTTTATTTGTCTAACTCATAAAACTCCAATTTGAATTATAGAATAAATACTTAATATGGACTCATTCCAAAATATACAATTTTTTATAAAAGACCTACATAATATTTTTTTAAGGCAAAAAAAAAGTAGAAAAACAAAAAAAGAAAAGAAAAAACACGCTTGATAAAACTGCCTAACGTTCCACCCGCATGTCATTCATTTCGTGCGTTCATACGCTGCAACAACAAGATTGGAACACAAGCCTGATACGTTGGAACGCAAGGAACCTGCTGAAATTGTTAGCTCTAACAGCATTCCCAACCCACGTTCCATATCTTGAAACTCTACTCTATCATATCGGCAAAAGTTCTAATTTTTTGGAATTCGTATCCCTTCATTTCCCCAACACATAAAACTCTAATTTGAATCACTCAATAAAATATTTGTAATGGATCTACCTCATAACACACAATTTTTTTTAATAACCTAAATAATATTTTTAAGAAGAAAAAAGGGGAAAACAAAAAAAAAACTCAAAGACAAGACGGGGTAGTGCATTCCCACCTGCAAGGCATTTTCAAGCACAAACAATGGAATCAAGACATGCGCATGTGACAGTGGGCTCCAAACAATGGAACGAGTTTCACCTGGCTGCTAATGCTCTAAGTATCACAAGCTCACTTGGTGTTATATCATATCATAATATTTAATTTTAAAAGTTATCTTTTAACCATTTGTTTCTTTACATGCGCAAGTGTTGTTTTGGATTGATAATGATCTAAGACATGTTTGCTACCACAGTAACAAATTTGGTTTGGAAAGAGAGTACTAAAAAACAAAGCCAAATGGCTGATACATCAAGATCGAATATTGTATAAGTTGGGTAAATATCATGGCTTTTGTGCGCAACCAAAGCACTAAAAAAAAAAAAAATGTTCGGGCTTTAGTTCATTTTTCAAAATTGAACATGTTCTTTTAATTATTTTCTTTTTAAGGTAGTGATTATAGGGACTTTAAGTTATCTAAGATAAAATTTTGTATCATCATTTAGTTTATACTAATATATGAATATTGATGCATATTCTATCAATTATTTTAAATACACTTACAAAATAATCACAGACTTTACATTAATATGATGTAACGCAATTAATTGAAAACTATATGTAATTATGAAAATGGGATGTTTTATAGATAAAAATTAAAATAGACAAATCACAATAAGGTGGTATAGTCTTCGTCCTTGTAAATATGATTTGTAATAGGTTATTCACCAAATTAGCAATAGTTACATTTAATCATCAATAGTTAAACTTAACAAGGGAGGATCTTCAATTTGGCAAGAACGAGCGTAAATCCCAGAATTTTTTTACAAATTATGAGATATATATAATTTGTTACTCATTTATGATACCTCAATTTTGACCAAGTGACTAGGGCCAAATCTTGTCCGTCCCCTCTTTTCTTTGCAAGTTCTACTATTGAAGCTTGGATGGTAATTAGTTACACCAGTAATAGGCACAGTAACATTCACATAGAGTTGACTTAGTAAATGAAAGACAGGTTATATGCAATCTGATCTTGCAGCTGAGGAAGCTCAAAGACAATAAGTGATTTTATAGTGTCTGCCTTCAATAACATATATCCTAATGCAATCCAATCTTAGCTAGCACCCTTGTCAATTTTCTGCCTAGGGATATTACTTACTCACCTATTAGGGTAAGAATCCTAGTGACTTAATTAATAATTCTTAAACCATCTTCAATGCAAGATGTAGTTTTTAGGATCCAGCTATTCTCCCATTCGTACAAAGCAACATTTCAGCAAGCCATACTGTATCTCTCTCTCACAATGTAAGATTCGATCTAAGATGTTTTTTCAATTTTAATTTAGGTAGGGTTTAGTTGGGCGGAAAATAGTTTTCTAATTTTCATTGTTTGGCACAATAAATGATAAAAAATTATTTTCCAAGGAAAACGATTTCCCCCCCCCCAATGGGGGAAAATGATTTCCTTTTTGAGAAGATAGGAAGTTGATTTTCTTCCTTCAACTCTTTGATGATATGACCAGTTGAAATTTAGGTCCAAGATTCGATGTCAACAGTTTAGATCGAAACTTGATTATCCGATGGGAAATATTAAAATAAACTCATATCTAAATTTTCAGTTCAAATTTCTTTCACTATTTATCTCCACCACGATAATTTAATCAACTTTTTTTGAAACTAAAATAATTCAGTCGACTCTCCACTAAAATAATTTCAATAATTTGGATCGAAACTTGATAATCAGATAGAAAATATTAAAATATGCTTAAATTCATATTTTGAACTTGATATTCTCTCAGTTGGTCAACATTTTTTTCCACAATGACAATTTAATAGATATTTTTCGCCCCTTAAACAATCAATATTTTTCACCACTTTAACAACTTCAATAGTTCGGATCGAAACTTGATCATCGGATAGAAAATATTAAAATAGGCTCAAATCTATATTTTGAGCACGACATTCAATTCCTTCATTTGGTCAACATTTTCCTCCGCCACAACAATTAATTGATATTTTTCGCTACTTAAACAATGCAGTTGATATTTTTCGTTACTAAAATAATTTCAACGATTTACATCGAAACTTGATTATCCGAGATGAAGTATTAAAAAAAAAAACTCAACTGTGAAAAAATTCCTTCATTTGGTCAACATTTATCTCAACTACGATCATTTAGTCAATATTTTTCACCATTTAAATTGTTCAGTTGATGTTTCCTCTTTTCCATGAAAAATGATTTACCTTGTACCAAAGAACAAAAAATGTTACATGAAAATCAATTTTCCTTGAAAAAACATTTTTCACAAAAATTGATTTTCCAGGAAAATCCTTTTTCTTCTAACCAAACACTACCTTAATGCTTTCAGTAGAACCTGCTGAACCACTATGACTGTTGGCTAATTAACAAGCTCTTAAGGTTTGTTCATTTCAACGGTTGTAAGGAACATTTATTAGCTTAGAGCAGGTGGGAGCGGTTCTGATCGATTGAGAACGGTTGTGATTAGCAGGTAGCAGTTGAGAGTAGTTATAAGCAGTTTTAAGCAGTTATAAGAATAGTTGTGAGCAGTTGGGACATAGTTGAATAGTATATGTAAAATAACGTGAGTAGTTGCAAGCGGTTAGAAGTGGGTAAGAACAGTTGCAATCAATTGAAAGCTTTAGAAGCGATTGAGATTAACAATAAATAGTTGAAAATAATTGAAAGCAGTTGCAATCGAGTAAATGCTGAAACGAACATGTGAACAGTAGAATCACTGTCATGTGTACTATGGCTCCCCTTCACCTGCTCCAACACCTCCTTATTGAGCCCAGGTGAACATAGAGCATTTAGAGCATGGGAGCCCATGTGTACTTTTAGCATTAAGTCCATTGATATCAACATAAATCAGCCTCCTGATGCCTAGAAAATTCAGCGGTCCAAACATAGGGCTTAAATTCATCGATCCAAGAAATATACAACCATGCAAATAGCAAAAGATCAACCAATCACATCCAAGACACCCATGAAAAACATAAAAATGTCCAAATTCCCCCACCCTATCAAAATTCAAGTCCAAAAATAAAAAATCCTCATTGATGATTTCACCCTTGGCTTTCTATCTCCTGCCCAAATCAAAATGAGATTTGAAAGCTCTTAAATTCATATCCTTTTAAGACCTTGTCTCCGGACCCAAATCCTTTTGTAGGTCTAGCGAATTTGGGTTGAATCCAAGACCCACCTCCATCCGTAATGACAAGTTTCGAACGTCCTGACTCATCCTTCGCATTTTTCACAATAGTCACTTGTCTATTATTATTCTCCACATGATTTATTTTTTTTTTGATTGTTAATAGCCAAACCATATAGCAAGGTACAATGATCAAGGGAACAAGCCTAATAAAAGAAAGAAAAGAAGTGGGCACCCCGCACCCGGCAATATATGAATGAACCAGCAATTGTCCAACTAATAAAGTAAAAGTAAAAACTACGACATCCTCCACATAATTAAACGCGAATTTAATAAATGTTAACTAAACTGAAAGCCGGTTTAGTACCAAAATTGTAATATAAGTAATTTTTAGTGGCAATTTTTAATTTTTTTATTAATCAACTATTAATACAGAAAAAACAATGCAAATAAAAATGATGATAAATAAACAAGTGCGTAAATAATCAGAAACCTCTCTATCTCCAATCCAATAATAACGTGTTTGATTGAATAGTCAAAGTAGATCCTTCTTTATTGGCCAAGACTTAATAAGAGACAATAAATTACAGAAATTTATGCAACAAACTTCCATGAAAATAGGTGCATGCATCATATTTTTGAACTTTCTTCATTATAAATATAATGTAGTAAAATGCATACTTGGATATACATTTGTTCATTAAAAAACACACACAAAAAAAAAAAAAGGAATTCAGGAAGCATCAAGGAATTAGAACATAAATGGCAACTCAACAGGGACATCTGACTCAACAAGCAGGGGAGGCTACAGGCCAGGCTCAGGTATAAATCTTGAATAATTACATATAATGTTTTCTAACCTAAACATCTAAAAGAAATATTCATGTAAATTAAATTACTCAAATTCTTAACTCTTGGGAAGAATTACTCAAATTAATTTGTTATTCAATGATTAATACAGGAAAAGAGTGAAGGAGTGATGGCACAAGTTAACAATGTGGCATCTGGGACTACTCAACAAGCCTCTAACCTTATTCAACAGGTAAGTTTTTATGTCAAGTTAATTAGATATGGATTACATGATAAAGGATTTGCAAGTTTGACAAAGCCAACTTACATTGCTATTAGCACATCTACTTCGAGCTGACAACATAGTTTTAATTTTTAGACACGGTATTAATTATAGAACTAAATTTTCACTGGATTATGGACTTATATTGACCGGTGTAAAAACAAGACAGTAAGTTATGCTGGTTCTTACCTGTGCAATATGGTATTTAAAACTATTACTAATAAAGTCACAACGTACAACAAGAAGATAAGTCAAAAGGGCATTACCCTGTTAGCACCTTCCTCACTTGTGCAACGCCACGCCTTAGGTTTGAAACCTGGGGATTTCCATTTCTCATGTTTGAAAAGTGGGGTAGTGAACCCAACTTTTAGGGCTTGTTGGCCTAATGGGTTTGTTGAAGTATGAAAATGTGTGTTATTTCGCATTGATAAAATGAAAAAATAACAAAGTGAGTATTGTCCCACATTGATAAGATAAAAGATTGGAATATGTACATAAGCTTGTGAGTTACTTTTCCTATCATTTGATTTTGGGGTGGAAGTTGAAACCTCAATTGAGTTTATATAGATGACTTTTTGTTTAAGACCCAATTTATGTAAAAAATTTAACGAAGTTTATTTGAGATAAGGGGCCCAGTAGATGACCCAACTTACCAATGTGTATTTCTATGTTCGTGTGTGTGCAAATACATATACATGTACATGTGTGTGTATATATATATACACACGCACACAAAAAAAAAGAAAAGGTAAGGGCATGAAGAAAAATCATTCAAAAAACATGGATTCGCTTGTCTTGAGCCTTATTCCACTTAAATTCATATATTTATCTTCACTATCACCTCCTTTAATCCTAATTAAAACATAGAATAATTATTATTGTTTTTTGAAGCATGTAATAATTAGGTTTGTAAAGGAAAATCACATTATGTTTAATTAATAATCGGTTGTGTGTGATAATGTGCAGACAGGGGAGCAAGTGAAGAATATGGCACAAGGAGCAGCTGATGCTATAAAGAGCACCTTGGGGATGAACACCAACAACAATCCACACAATTCCTCAAACAATAACCCTTCTAACACCACCACTAGCCGTTAAAAGGGGTTTTGAAAGATCAATAATCATTAATTTTGCACAACCAATATATTTTTAGTAAAGTGACAACTTAGCCCCTACAAAGAGACAGAACTACAAGAATGTGGGGAAGTCTAATATTCTTACATATTAATTTTCTTTTTTTTCCCTTATGCATTTAAGGATTTCTTAGAGTTAAGACTACCAATATATGACTCATGGTGGGAATCACTCTTAGTGTTTGAGTTGTATTCATTCTCCATTTTTTATAATAAATACTTGAATGAGATTTTTTTTTTAAAATCGTATTATTGTTGAACCTCATTTCTTCGTATTTGAGAATAAATTATTTTTATAACAAAAATAGAAAACGGTCAATAGCATTAACAGGATATCTACCTTGAAAATTTCTCTTGGTTATTAGCAGTTGATATTTCTAAGCCCCATAAATAACATAATAAAGTTTTTTCTTTCAATCTAATTTTGAGATAAATAAAACTATAATGTCTACTGGTTCAGTTTGAATTCTTAGATATATGCTGTAGGAATTAACAAAAAACTTCGAGTATATTAGCCTTTTTAGGCTTAATTCCTTCCTCTGTTTGACGTGTTGTATAGACTTTTGCACCTACGGTGCTATAATTAGTGGTTAAGTGATGGAGCCCTGCGTTGTCCATCATCAAAAGCTTTTTTTTGGGGGGGAGGGGGGAACCGGCAGCGTGTCACAAAGTGTCAACGAGCTAAGTGGAACAAAAGATTTGAACAATCAGCTAGTCCCTCTTTCCCAAGTGCCAACAATCAATGCCGTCTAAAAATTACAAAATTTACCAATCCCTTAAGAAGATATAGTGTTCAGTAAAAATAACTTTTTAAGAAAAAAGAGTTATTT
>JACYFF010031957.1:9567485-9608984 GCA_017589665.1 Selenicereus undatus | reverse complement strand
AATAATAATAATAATAATAATAATAATAATAATAATAATAATAATAATAATTTCTTAAACCATAATCATCGAGACCTACTATTGACTTTCCTGAAATTTTACAATAACAAGAACCCAAATTGCAAAGCAAGGGCCCAAAGGATATATATATATTTTTTCCACCAAAATGATTAAATGGGATAAATAAATATAAGAAAATCTTTAACATGAAATAATTAAATAAATAAACATGATTTATGGTAGGGCTATTACATCAACCATCAAATAGAAAAGCAATATAAATTTCCTGAAGCTAACGAGTATAAATTTACAGATGATGACTCAAATTATTTAGAGGGTGTTTTGCCAAACTTTTACAAAAACATTTCTACTTATTAAAAGCATTTTTTCTAAAAATTGTTTCTACACAAATTCATTAGTGTTTGGCCAAGCTTTTGTAACGGAAGTATTTTTTAGAAATTTAAACTGTTTGGTCTTACTTTTGTGAAAAGTGTTTGCATTTCATGATGTATAACCTCTCTTCCTTTTCTTTTTTTCCATTATGTGGCCTATCTATGTGCGGAAGCAACTGGCGAAAATTATTATTGACAAATTCTTCGACTCCTTGTTGGTTGATGCCATTGTAACACATTTAAATTCTAATTTCTTACTTCAATTTACAAAAAACTGCTATCTCATAAGCGCCCCACCGGAAAAAAAAATTGTTGGTCTTACTTTTGTGAAAACTGCTATCTCATAAGCGCCCCCTTTTCTTTTTAAATTTTAATCCTCCCTTTTTTTCCCCACACAACCACACGTAAAACCCCTATCTCTCTCCCAACCCTAGCCTCTCTCTTTCTCTCTCTCTTGGTCGCTGCCCCCTAAGCGCCTGTCCTGCCAGGCTACGCTGGCCGCCACCGCCACTGCCAGCCACGCTTGCCGCCATCCCCTCTCCCTCTTGGTGGTAAGTGGGGTGTACCCCCATGTACCCCATGCATGAACACCTCAAACTTTTGAAGTTCCTTCAAAATTTCATGTTTTTTTTTGTGGGATTTTGAGTATGGAACATTGAATTTGTTTTTATGTTTGTTTTTCTTTTTTATAATTAAAGCACAAAGAATACGACACTCAAATCGTTTCTCTCCCGAATTTACATCAAGGTGAATAGTTCATGGCGTTTCGTGTTTAAGTTATGAAATTGTAACGCCCCCAACCCGAGGAGGGTCACACCGCCAGGACTCCCTGGAAGGAAATCCCTAAGGCTCTTAAAGAACGAGGGTTTGGATTAGCATTTAGATAGTCATTCTGGAACAAAACTACAAGAGCTTCCTCTGTTTTAGCAACATCTTAGGGTCTTAGCTCAGCTAAGGGTACCTGTAAGCCGGAAATAGGGTATAAGTGGTAGTAAAATAATCCCTCGAGCCACTCAGCTGGGATTACTCACAACCAAACAACTAACACAAGGGTTAAAGTAATATAGATACAGGTACAGAGCCGACTACATGCTTTCACATACAAAAATGAACTTAAATATTTACAACGTGGTAGGTATCGAACACTTGCAAGGCTGGCAAAAGACTTTTGATGGATTGACATCAAAATAACTTCAAAATACCTCTTATACCTGCTCAAATCGAACCTGAAAAAAGGGAATAAGTAAACGGATGAGCAACCACACGCTCAGTGAGAATTCCCCTACCCCTTAAAACCAAAATCATTAGTAGGCGTTAATACCAATAATAGTCACATATCACATATTTGTATACTACTATCATATTAGGCAATCATAGTCCCCAAGAAAAGATTACCACTCATATACTTCATGCTAGCTCCTCAACTCATTCCTAGGTCCTTAATGACCAACCTTCCTTTCCAACAAACATTCAGGCACGTAATCAAGTAGCACAAGAACGAATATGATGCTTTCAAACACACTTTTGAAAACATAGTGACTCTCGTTACATTCCAAGAACAGTTTATAAATCATGTAACTTCTTTAAAGCTTATAATTCTTTCTAAGAGCTCCTAAAACATCCAAATTGGTGAGAAAGGCTATGCAAGAAACATTCTTTCATAAGATATGACCCTTTAAAAGCTTAAATGTTCGATTCATTACTAGGATGTAACCAAACTTCGTTTGAAATGTCATTTAAACTACACTCAGAACACGTTCATAAAATATGTTTAGGCTACGTACATTTGAAAGCTTTCTTTATTTTCTTAAAAACACTTTATTTGGCCTCTTGAAGCTAGTATTCTTTAAAACAACTTATTTCGTAATGGTCCTCGAATGACCTTTAGAAATCTTTCTTTTACGAGCTGCATAAAGTGGCCAAAATGCCAAAACTTCTATTTATTAGGAACTTGCATATAACATAAAAACATCTTATTGTCCTGGCTAAGGGAGGTCAACACTGCCTTTAAGTGAGATCGTCACTCATAACTCACCTTATCCCCAGGGTATACGTACTTAACTTTTGGCCAAAACGCATCTTAGTAGATCAACTCTGACCTAGATATTGTCATCTGTTGGGCAACAACTCACACCAGGATAATCATATCCTGAGTCCAGTCCTCCCTCAAGGTTTTCTTACGCGTCACACATTAGGGAACAACTCACACCAAGATAATCATATCTTGAGTCCAGCTCCTGGGATCAGCTCACGCCATCTTTGCGTCCAGCTCCCAACATTACCTTTGGGGAAACACAGCTCAGGCCATCTTTGTGTCCAGTTCCCACCCTCAAGGTCTGGCCACTTGCCTAACACTTTCTTAACCTTTAAAATCGCATTTCTTTTCTATTTTTCAGTTGATTACTTTGCTGAAATCTTATTTTTAAACTAAACGACCATAACCTTTCGAAATGTTTATAGCTCATTCGTTTTTGGCTTAAAAACTTCTTATAAACAGAATAAGTTTGCTAACTCAAAAATCGACTTTGTTTTTAACTCAAAAGCTTCTCATAAACGTAATAAGTTTGCTAACACGTAAATCAATTTCGTAAATAACTTAAAAGCTTCTTATAAATGTAATAAGTGTGCTAACACGCAAATCAACTTCGTTTTTAACTTAAAAGCTTATTATAAACGCAATAAATTTATTAACACGTAAATTGACTTCCTTTAAAACTTAAAGCTTCTCAAAAACGTAATAAGCTTGTTAATACGTAAACTGACTTCGTTTTAAACTTAAAAGCTTCTTATAAACGGAATAAGCTTGTTAACACATAAACCGACTTCGTTTTAAACTTAAAAGCTTCTCATAAATGCAATAGGTTAGTTAACACGTAAAACGACTTCGTTTTAAACTTAAAAGCTTCTTCTAAATGCAATACGTTTTCTAATTCGTGAAACGAAACCCATTTGGAACTTAAAGTACTTAGTTAGCGTTTAACTCAAGCTAGGTTCATAATAAAATCCACAGTTGTCATTTTATAACTCGTTTCAATCCCTTTTTACCATCAATGAGGGTGTATAAATAAACTGAATGCTTAAAACATTCCCAAACTTGTACTATTTCAATCTTAAAGCACTTGGCTCGTTTATAAGGCAAACAAGGTTCCTTCGTAAACGTTTAACGTAAACGCTTTTTAAAAATCGTAATGATTTTACTAGCTCGTAACTCGGAACTCAATCGAAACTCAAGTAGGCAGCTAGCACTTAATTCAAGCTAAATTTCATAATTAACACTTTAAGACGCCCTTTTTCAGATCGTTTAAATCCTTATTAAACATAAGGAGAAGTTATATACAAACCATTGCCTTAAAACATTTTCGAACTTATTTTTAGTTCACTTTTAAACTTCCTAAACCTATCGACTATTCAGTTGAGTCACTTCCTAAGTAGTTCGACGATCTAGGATTATTTTGGACTACAATCATTTTCGTAATTGACAGGCAATTGGAAAGTACTTAAAAGCATTTGAAATCGTGAAAACATGCGTTTAACAATCCTTCTTAAACATGTCTAAATTTCAAGAATTAACCACTTAATGTCACGTAGCACATTGAGGGGAAAAGGGGTTCACAGCTAGCATATTCATACACTTCATAGCACAATTCGGAAAAATTTACTCAATAAGCCACACATGGCCTCACAATCCGTACGATTGCGGTAATCACAACCCAGGCTCCCTCCTCAAACAACACTGCCCACAAGAACCTCAAATTCCTTAATAGTTTCACCTCGAGCCATCCAACTACCAACTCGATTTAATATTGCCATAAACCAACCAATAATTCACAAAACCATCATATGAAAGCATAACATTCTCATCAATAGCCCTATATAGAAATTAAGCGGAGCTGTACTGATTTAGCGATAACTTCTAAACAGAAATCAACTCGCTTTACTAATGCCTTAATTCGCCCAATTAGTATTTTTAAACTTTGAAACATGATTAAGGACTAATAAACCGACGAAGCGACGACACTAAGGCGATGATCTGATTATTAATAATTCAGCAAACTTTCAAACTGTCTAGCCATTAATAATCCAGCAGCAGTTTCAACATGCAATTAACCGACAATTAACACCATGTTCGCAATTTCCTCAATTTCGATTCTAAGTTCACCCAAACTGATTCCTAACCTCAAGTCAACATGCGCTAACTAATTTAGTTAAAAATCATTGAAATCAATAGTAATTGAGGAGTAAGAAGATCCCCACCTCGATTCCGAGCTAGGTGTTCGTTCGAAGGGATTGTTGGCTCGACTTTGGGTACTCGAACAGCTCCAAACTCCAACCTTGCCCTTTGGTCACACGAGCAACATCCAATTCATGCGCAAACCTCACCAATTCGAACCCTAAATAGACCCAAATTTCATTTACCAATTTGAGGTCGAATTGGGTGTTTGAAATTGCGAAATTTTACTCCAATTTATAGAGGATTGAAATAACTAGGAGCTAAATTGCATGGCCATACCTGGGCATGTGTTCGTGCCCCCAATTTGACGCCCAAACCACCATAGACGTGGTGGGTTCTACCCGATTTCTCACCCAAAATTCACACCAGATGAAGGCTAGCTTGTGGGGAGGTCGAATGGGTAGGTGTTGCGGTCGTGAGTGGCGAGAAATCAGCTCGAAATTGAGCTCTTGTGGTGCATCCGTGGTGGAGATGAGAGGAGGAAGAAGAAGAGCAGAGACGAGAGATGGGGATGTCAGGAAATGGGGGTTGCGGGTTAGAGGAGGAAGAAAAAGGAGGGCCTAACATTTTGACAATAATGCCCCTCGCTTCTCTCTTCTTCTTTTTTTTTGGTCCCAAGCTGTTTCAATAGTTAGAACCGCTAGTCTACTTTCGTATCTTGAACTTTAAACCCAAATCGATAACACGACCTTTCATCGAATACTCATTCCCAAATACAGCTAGATTCAATTTAATAAATATCAAACTATATCTAAGGTTGACAACCTAATCGTATTCGGGTTCCTAATCGATTTAATACTCGTTAATAACCGTTAATAGCGGTTATTAAAAATCATCGAAGGATTTTCAAACCAATAATAACAATAATAATTTTAATAGCGACAATAGTATTCTTTTAATAAAATTATCGCTCACATAGGCACATTAATAATAATTTAACTCGTATCATTAATAAAATATGATTTTTATAACGTAAAAAGGCATTATGAAACAGCTTAACGAAAAATAAAGTACGCGGGTATTACAAAAATTTAAAGGTTTCTTGACTTGGATAACTCGGGAGAAGGGTGTAAGTGGTCAGGAATCGTGGGTAGGGGGTCATGGGACCTAGCAATATTTTTATTAATGTTAAAAGATTGGATTTGGAGGCCGAAATTGGTAGATTGATTCCACTGGTTAGGGGGCAGAAAGTGATGCATCTTTGAAAAATTATACCTGTTCATCTACTAGTCTAAAAATCATCAAATTTAGAGGGTAGATAGTCCAAGGCATCCTATGCGCTACGCCTTTCGAATCAATGGATTTTGATGTGTATCGAAAGAGTTATGGTCTGTTTATGAGAGACTGTCCGGGGTGGATAGTCAAGGATAGTTTGCATGTTTTAGGGTTTTTGGCCTAGATATTGAGAGAATTAGCAAAAACACAAAATAGACAAGTGGTAGCGGACAAGCTCCTCGTTCTGTAATGGGTAATAATTTGAGTTTTGGATGTCCTATGTGAAAGTTTATGGGCTAGAAATTTGGGATAGGGAATCTGGGCTGGGTCTGCTAAGCTGGAAAGGGGGCTGCACCTACAGCCAATTTGAAAATTCACCCAGGGTGGGTCGGTGAGCCAAAAATCGTCAAATTTTTAAGGTAGATGCCTAGGGATGTGTCACATAACCTCGTTTTGGAATCGGGCTGATTGGGGTAGAGTGGCCCAAGTTATAACCAGTTTACCATGGACTATGTAGAGCAAGACAGTCAGTGATACTGCTAAAATAAGTGAGAAAACGACCTAGTTGGGATAGAACTAGGCAAAACCCTGAACATGACAAGGGTAGAGGACGGCTTAAAGTTTCTGGTTTGGGTTAGAAAATTTAAATTAGACATCAGGACTAGAAGTTATGGCCTCTGGAAGGGGGCCTAGATTCTAGCTGAATCTAGACCCTAGTTTGGGCTTGAATTGGGGGCCCTAAAAGCATGGGTAAAATTTTATAAAATTGTTGGAAGTAGGGAAAAGGTCAGGGGTGTAATTTATTTGCATTTAGACTGAGTGTGGGCTATGTGTTGGCTCAGGTGCGGAGTAGTAAGTTCAAGATAGTAACCAAGCCCGTAACTTGTACGGTATCCAGGTAACAATCATGCCCTAACCCTTGCCCGCGTTGTTTGAAATCGTGTGTATCGAACATGGTAAGAATGGTCCTGTTTACTGATTTAAAGGAACGATAGCATGAGTTAACTGAATGTGACTGCGTAGGAGAATCTATATGACGTGGCATGCTATGAAATTAAGACCTTGTCATGTTTTGTTGGAAATTCATGATTTACTGTTGTGGTGTTGTCATTAGGGGGAAGTGGCTGAGACTGAATGAACTTTTTATGCTAAATCGATCTCAAATGAGGAGAAATGAAATCAATAACTGGAAAGGCTGTGTTGGGTGAGATTTGATCTGACTGTGTTGATTGAAGGCCATTAGCCTTCCCCGGGGAAATTAGTGCATGCATGTGAGGGGCCACGTGCTCTACTGGGACATGGGCCAGGTTAATGGTAACCATCTCTGTTGGTGGTAGGCCAGGAAAGGGGTAAGCGATAACCACCTGAGTAATGGTAGGCTAGGAACGAGTTAAGCGATTGCGTTGAAGTGAAGCGCAGGCCATGAGATCCAGCGGGGTCGCTCACCTAAAATTTGACTGTTGTGTTTTGGATCAT
This sequence comes from Selenicereus undatus, assembly GCA_017589665.1. Taxonomy (NCBI): domain Eukaryota; kingdom Viridiplantae; phylum Streptophyta; class Magnoliopsida; order Caryophyllales; family Cactaceae; genus Selenicereus; species Selenicereus undatus. The sequence continues at coordinate 9,601,670 of JACYFF010031957.1, read as the reverse complement.
AAATTATGAATTTACATCTCTGAGAGCTGGTAACCATGGAAGGCTATGTTAATGAGAAGTGTGTCTTGGGAGTCTGTTGTTTTCCCTACCCCTTAAAATATTTTCAAAATGAATTTGTGTGCGTGTTTGACTGTTACGGGTGATTGTTTACTGAATTTATCTCACTTTTATAAATGTTTTATTTTCAGGTGATTTAGTTGTGCATGGAACTGGGGAACTGAAAGTAGAGTGAGGCCCAAACGCGTGAGTCAATGAAGATGGAAGTTTAGTTGTTAAGACAAAGTTTACTATGAATATTAGTTTTGATTTCGTGGATGTGACTAGTATTTGAATAATGTGGAGATTGAAGTATTATTAAGGATTATTGTATTAATTGTTATTTTTATATCCAGCGTGGTATTTCCAAGAAGAAAATATGGAGGTAACACCCTAATTAGGTTTCGCTGCCACGTAGGATAAAGATTTGTAAATAAGAAATAAAATTAGAACTTCGGGGTGTTACAAAGTGGTATCAGAACTCAGGTTGACTGACCTGAAGGCTCGCCTAAAAGACTGTGAAAAGCTAAAAACTAAAACTGGCAGACTTAAGGACTGTTCGGAAAGTGAGTGTGGTACAGGGCAGGGGCTACATCTATTTGCATATATTACTAAATGAATGCATGATTATGGGTTGGATGCATATCTTATGTATACTTACCTAGTATAGGGATGGAGGGTACTCAACACTGTGGTTGCGTAGGAGGTCCTTAACTGCATGAGCAGTTAGCTAAGAAGTCGGGTCAGGGTATGTGGGACCACATACGACTTGTAATTTGGGTGTTAGCTAGATATTTGGAGGACGTACCCCACAACTGTTTGAGGATTGAGGACAACCGAGTGATATTTTTGTTCTGAACCTTGAGGGGAGACCCTATAGGGATGGCAATTAGGCGGGGAATCCCCGTCCCCGTCGGGGCCCCGCCCCGAAGTGGGGAAAAATCCCCGTCCCCCACAGGGATGGCCATGGGGATGGGGACGGGGAGAAAAATCAATCCCCGCGCGGGGACGGGGACAGGGACGGGGCCATACATCGGCCCCATCCCCGTCCCCGTTTCCCCGTTTGGGGATTTATCCACGAGTATGCCCCCGTCCCCGATAATTCGGTTGGTGAAAAATCCCCATCCCCGTCCCCATGTCCAATTAAAATTACAAAAATAACCTCAACTTAAAATCTTTTTAAAAAAATTTGTGGGTTATCTATGTAATTTTAACAGCAAAAACCCTAGATATATAAACTAATTTATGGGTTATTCCACCATTTCAATATCAGTGAGTCTGACATCTCACATCTCCTAATCCACTTTTCCCCTCATTTCAAGTTTTCAACCTTACAGTTTCCTCAAGCTTTCCTCTTCCTGCTTCACAGCTTCAGTGCTTCCTCAGCCCTCATCCCATCAAGGCGTCAATCCTCCATTCCTCCTCAGTTCCTCACTCGAATCCCTCGATTCTTTGAACCACCTCGGTCCTAACCGCAGACCACCACCGCACCATAGCACCACCATCTGTTCGCCAGTTCGCCGGTCAACCTCTCGCCCAGATTGCTGTCGCCGGTCAACCTCTCGCCCAGACTACTGTCGCCGGTCAGCCCCTCGCCCAGTCTGCTGTCGCCGGTCAGCCCCTGTCGACGGTGAGATCTGTTTATTTTTCTGGTTTTACTAAGATCTGTTTGCTGCATATATTTCTGGTTTTGCTAACCTTGAAAGGCATATAATTCATACAAAAATCTTGTGCATTAATATGCTGCTTTTGTGGCTTGCTTTCTTTGATGCTGCACCAACTAATCGCATATTGTTGTGTTCGAAAGCTCCTTAATTAGGAAGATAATGGAGGAATTTATCCTGAGATAAAGGCTCATTATTCATTTACCGTGACAAGAAATGTCAGACTTTATGCTGAACCAATGACCTTGGTGCTGTGTGAAAGACTATAATGAAAGATTTCCAGGCTTTTCAACTTCATTTTCACAGCCTAGCGAAGGAATTGCCTCAGAATCTGAGTTCTTTTTTGAACATAAAGGAAGACATGTTAGTGTAAAGTGAAATTTCGATTAATTTCACCAACGAGCTTGACAAAAAGCTGTTCAATTTGAGTTTATTTGATTTTTGAACCTCTGTTATAGTAGAATTGAGGTGATTTAACCCATAAAAAAGTAGAGCTCCTCTGACAAATGTTTGCTGCACATTGATCTTAATAGCATCATCGGGTCTTTATAAAGATGATTGTGGATTAGCAATTACCACTGCTGTCGCACATTGAATCTGAAGTTGCTTCTATTGCTTATTATATTTGCTTGACATATATGCACGCGCTAATTAAATGACCCCTATTTTCCATGCTATGTCATAGTTCAGTTTTGTTTGCTTTTTTGGTGCATCTTGTAACTCTTGTTCTTGTGATATCTTTGCCTGGCTGATGGTGTGTTTGTTCGATCACAGTTTGGTGAAATTAGGTTTCTGACATTTATGAATGAGCATCTTGTGAGTGCTAATTGCTAAAAGTTGCATTGTTTACAGATTAATGGCTAGTGGCCCCAACCCATCTGGTCCCCCTAACCCATCGCCTTGTTCTAGAAATAAAGACATACAAACTGAAAATCCAACTCCAAATGCCAACACTAATGTCACCGACACCGAAACTAATGTTGATTCTTGTGGAACTCCAAATGCGATGGAGGATGATGGAACAACATTACATTTGGGAAAGAAAAGGAAATTTGTCTCGGAAGTTTGGGCACATTATTGTCTTGAGGTTAGGGATGGTAAAGAGAAAGCTATTTGTAAATATTGTAAGAAAGCACTTGGAGGTGAATCTAGAAATGGAACTATGCATTTGAGAGATCATCAAGACATTTGCCCTATAGGAAAGCATAGGGATATTGCTCAAGATTTTTCCCAAAAGAAATTGAAGGTAGAGACTTCCGGAGAAAAAAAGGGGAAAGTTCTTCTTGTGAATAATGTTTGGGATGAAGAAGAGGTGAGGAAGGAGCTTTCTAGCATGGTTATAATGCATGAATACCCTCTAAATACTGTAGAACATGTTGGATTTAGAAGGTATTCAAAGGCTCTTAACTCCTCTTTTAAGATGATATCAAGGAACACTCTCAAGAGTGATATTCTTAAAGTACTTGAATATGAAAAATCCAAAACAATGAGGTTGTTGGGAAGTGTTAGCAGTAAGGTGGCTATCACTACGGATATGTGGACTTCTCAAAATCAAAAGCGGGGTTTTATAGCCATTACCGCTCATTGGGTTGATAACACATGGATCTTGCAAAGTCAGATTTTGAGGTATTGCTTGTTTCTTTAATTATTGTTTTATGTATTATTTATCTTATGCTTGATTTTTTTTTTAAGTAATGAAACTCATTTCATTTTCATTTTTTTTACTAGGTTTTCATATGTTCCATGTCCTCATACCGTAGAGGCTATTGCTGAAGAGCTATTGAAGTGTTTTTCAGAATGGAACCTTAATAGGAAATTATCCTCTATCACAGTTGATAATTGTTCTTCTAATGATGCTTTAATTGGGATCCTTAAAGACAGGTTGGATATAAGGGCACTTCCTTTGAAGGGTAAGTTTTTCCATATGCGTTGTTGTGCACATATACTTAACTTAATTGTTAAGGATGGATTAGGAATCATTGAGGGTTCAATTGAAAAGATTCGTGACAGTGTAGCATATTGGAGAGCAACACCTAAAAGAGAGGAAACTTTCAAACAAGCTTGTGATAGCTTAAGCGTGGTGTATTCCAAAAAGTTGAAACTTGATTGTAGGACAAGATGGAATTCAACTTACTTGATGCTTCAAACGGCTTTATTGTATAGAGAAGTTTTTCCAAAGTTGGCAAAAAGGGAAAGTAACTATAAATGTTTGCCTAGCGATGAAGAGTGGGATAAAGCTAGAGATATTTATGACAAGTTGGAGACTTTCTTTGATGTGACTAAAGTGTTCTCGGGCACTAAGTACCCCACTGCAAATGTCTATTTTTCGAAAGTGTTTGATATTCGGCTTGCTTTGGATGATTGGCTTTTTGATTCAGATTTGATGATCAAAACCATGGCACAAAAGATGCTTGACAAATGGGAGAAATATTATGATATAATTAATGGCATTATGGGAGTTGCTTGTGTCTTGGATCCTAGATATAAGTTGAATATGTTAGAGTGTTGTTATACTACAATTTATGATTTTGATGTTTCGGACAAGGTGGATTCGATTAAGGATACTTGTTATGCTTTATTTCATGAATATCAACAAAAATTTAAGCAAGCAAGTGAAGATCATGGTCCAATTCCTATTGTTTCTGGTGATTCCACACGTGCATCTAATCTCACTTCTGAAGGTAGTGGATGTAGTAAAAAGAGGAGTATGGAATATATATATCAAAAAAAGATCAGGAGGGATCCTCCTGCACCACAAAAATTTGAGTTGGATTTGTATTTAGAAGTGGATGTGATCCCACCTTCGGACAACTTTGATGTATTGGCTTATTGGAAGGGATGTGAGTCGAGGTGCCCTATATTATCTAGGATTGCTAGAGACATCTATGCCATACCCGTTTCCACAGTTGCATCTGAGTCTGCATTTAGTACTGGTAGGAGGTTTTTAAGTCCGCATCATAATCGCTTACATCCGATGACATTAAAAGCTTTGATGTGTGCTAGAGATTGGCTTTGGTCTTCAATGGAGTCAGAAGGTATACTTTTCTTCTTTTTTTATATTCTTAGCATATTAATATTCATTTTCCATCATTTATGATCATTTGTTCATTGTTTATTTATATTTTTTTTGTTAGATGGGGAAGAAGTTGCATCTTATCATCGTACTTCTTTTGATGATGATGCCGATGTTGAGAATGATGATGATCCGGTTGCCTAGAATGCTTAGGTAAATTATCGAGTGTTAAACCTCTTTTTTTAAATGGGGTTTATTTGCTTCTAGAATTAATTATGTTGAGATCTTCTCCAAAAAAAAAATAATGAAGAAAAATAAAAGTATATGTTGTTGATCCCTGAAAATTTTGTTGTAATGGTTCTTCCTTGTAACGACAAGGTGCTTGCTTCAAGATTGGACTGCTGTTGCCATTGGAATGCTACTAATACTATCTTCTTCTTCTATATTAAGACATTATTTCACTTTGGTTTTGTAAATTGTAATTCATTTTGGACTTGATTAAGAGTTTTATTGAACTTGTTGCCTTGGTGGTTGTAGACTTGTAATATTTGTGTTGGAATCTTAATTTGTAGTTTGGATATTGGACTTTTGATGGATTTTTGAATGTGGTGTTATATTTAAATTGGATTGGGCTTTAAAATTTGCATATTGAACTATGTACTATAATTGGTTGCAAAGTCAGTGGGTATTCCCCGTTGGGGATTGGGGCCCCGACAGGGACGGGGATGGGGATGGGGAAAGGTTTTTCCCCCGCATCGGGGAATGGGGCGAGGACAGGGATGGGGTTGCCCAGCGGGGATGGGGACGGGGGATACACCCCCCGTCCCCGATCCGCCCCGTTGCCATCCCTAGACCCTGTGTGGCGCTACCGAGTTGACGAGCTGCACGCCCGAGCTCATGATCATCGCCATGGGGGAAGTGTTATTGGTATGACTGGGAGCCCATGGGGATGAGTGTAGTTGACCTAATAAACTACTTGAGACTGGATGGACCCTACGACCTAGAGCGTGTTCTCACAGCTAGTGAGGAGGATGCCCCACCCCCGGGAGACGAACTTACAGATGAGGTGTGAGACCCTAAGGAAGAGGGGGATGACCCTATTGAAACGGGTCCTAAAGAGGAGCTGGACCCGGAGGAAGACTAGAGTGAGGAGGAACCCATGGAGGAGGAGGATCTCGAGGAGGACCTGAGTGAGAGGGAACTAATGAAGGGGGAGGATCCTGAGGAGAACCTTGAAGAGGATTCCGAGGGACAACTAATGGGAAGAGAAGACCTCGAGGGAGACTCCAGTGAGTGCGAGACGGAGCATATCGAGAAAGAGAACCTCGAGGGAGATCAGGAAGAAGGAAGTAGGGAGCGCATTGTGCAAGATGACCAAACTAGAGGACCGAAAAGCTTGGAAGAAGAGATAGATTATGTGGGGAAGAGGGGCAAGTTTGAGACCGGGATGACCCACTAGAAGCGAGGTAGATGTGGTCGGATGTGTAGGGGTACCTGTCCACTGGACGCCCTTGACCAGTAGAAGCTCATAGCATTTAGAAAGCTTTGTTTTCTTTCTCTTTCTCTAGGGCAGTATTGTTAGTTACTTTCCTTGATTTTGTTATTAAGCCACTGTGGCTACTAAAGTTATAAACTGTGAGGTAAAGAAAATTATTTGTGTGGAACTTTTATGATATTGAAATTTTATGCAATAAAATCTCCTTAGATTATCTGAATACCAACATTCCTTGTTATAAAAGATGTGAATCGTGTGAACGTGATGCCTGTATGATGTGAAATGTATGAGCATATGATGTAGTGGTTGTACCACCTGGATGTGGCGATGTGCTGTAATCGAACACCTGTCAAAGGTTGCATGATTCACTAGCATGTACAGTGTTCTTGAACTTTAGTAATACGTAGAATATGAACTATTAGGAGGGGTACTGAACCCAACTTATTTCCCGAACAAGATGGTGGGAAACAACAACGACGAATCCCAAATTATACCCCACCCTCTTACGAGGGTCCTTGCGAATCCGGACATTCCCATTTCGACCTTTAGAGAACTGCTGGAGGCCCTACGCCCTGAGAACGGGAGCGGGCCTCGCAGCCAGGTTGATGAGACTAACCCACCCATGGGAACTGAACTCACCAACCTGTACTGCTGGAGAAGCTGCAGAAACAAGGAGAGCAGTTACGACTCTAGAATGAGCAATTATAGAGACTAATGGAGGTTCGGGAGAAAAGGGTCGAGGAGGATAACTCCTATATATTTAAAAGATTCGCGAGCCATCACCCACCTATCTATGATGGAACCCCTGGCCCTAAGACTTTTGAGGATTGGATTAAGGGCATGGAGAAACTTTTCGACACACTCCAATGCCCCGAGGAGTGGAAAGTGGGTTTTGTTGTGTTCTACTTGAAGGACAAAGCCGACTTATGGTGGGCCACGGTGAGGGAAAGGCAATACGAGCCTGGGTTTGGTTGGAACAAGTTCAAAGAAATGATCAAGGTTCATTTCTACCCCATCACCCCCCAAAAGGCTAAGGAAGACGAGTTCATACAACTGCAGCAAGGGAGTATGAGCATACTTGAGTACACCCTGAAATTTATGGAGCTTTCGCGATTTATCCCAACCTTCGTAGCTGACGAAGGGATGAAGATGAACCGGTTCGAGGCCGAGCTGAATCCCACCATCAATGAGAGGATGTCGGTACGACAGTAAACCTCCTACGTTGACCTATACGACACTACGATTAACGTAGAAAGGGAGATGAAAGAGTGGAGTAACTATTTCAATGAGCAGCGGGGAACTAAGAGGAACGGGGACAACCAGGGCAACTTTCAACCGTAAGAGCAATATCGTCGGCCTACCGGGAATCAGTACTCGAACAATATTAATCGGGGAGGCCAACACCCTAATACACGACCTAAGGTAACCTGCAACGCTTGTGGGAAGCTGAGTCACTACGCCAGAGAATACCGCTTGATGAAGAGGTGCTTTGGTTGTAGAAGCCCTCAGCATCAGGTTCGGGACTGCCCACTCCCTCTACCTCCTACTAGACAAGGGCAAGGCCAGTGACCCCAGCAACCATATCGGAACAAGGGAGGGCAGACGATCAACCCCAACCAACAGAATCGGGTATCTCCGCAATTTCAAGCTCGACCTCCCAACCAACCGCCCCAGAACAATGGGGGTAGAATCTATGCGACGCGGAAGGAGGAAGCAGAGGATGTTCCTAATGTTGTGACGGGTACTTTCTCTCTCCTAACTGAGCCAGTAGATGTTTTGTTTGATTCGGGTGCCATACACTCTTTTATTTCTGTTAAGCTGATTGACACCTTAGGACTAATCGCCCCCTGTAAATCTTCATTGCTATATGTGATTCTCCTTGATGGGAAGACTGTGACGTGTGAGGAGTTATACGAGGGTTGCCCTATTAGAATGTATGAATATGAGTTCTTGGCAGACCTATATAGGTTTGAGTTAACTGATTTTGTGGTTATTTTGGGGATGGACTGGTCAGCTAAGTATCAGGATCAGATAAACTGCCCAAGACGAAAAATCATCTTAAAGGGCCCAATGGGGAGAAGGTAGTGCACAGGAGCCAGAGACCCAGAATGGGAGTGAAATTGATGTCAGTAATGAAAGCTCGCAAGTTGTTAGGAAAAGGATGCGAGGGATTCCTGTGTCACGTAATGAAAACCGAGGATGCGGAATCCTCCCTGGAGGACATTCGTGTGGTGAAGGATTCTCCATATGTGTTTCCCGATGAAATTCCCGGCATGCCACCCCTTAGAGAGGTGGAGTTTTGTATCGACTGATCCCTGGAGCCACACTTATCTCTAGGGCACCTTATCGGATGGCACCGACAAAATTGAAAGAATTAAAGACACAATTGAAGGAACTCTTGGAGAAGGGGTATATCTGACCTAGTACATCCCCGTGGGGGTCCCTGATTTTGTTTGTGAAGAAGAAAAATGGGACCCTAAGACTGTGTATAGACTACAAAGAGCTGAACAAAATAACGGTCAAGAACTGTTACCCTTTACCCAGGATAGATGACCTATTTGATTAATTACGGGACGCAGGGACCTTTTCTAAAATAGACATTCGTTCGAGTTACTATCAACTGCGAATCAAGGATGAGGATATATCCAAGACTGCCTTCCGTACCCGGTACGAACACTATGAGTTTGTGGTGATGCCCTTTGGCCTTACCAACGCCCCGACAGCATTCATGGACCTTATGAACAGGGTCTTCAAACCCTACTTGGATCAATTTGTGGTGGTATTCATAGATGACAACCTAATTTACTTGAGGACCCCAGAGGAGCATACCCACCACCTACGAACAGCCCTGGAAGTATTGAGGAAAAATGAGTTGTACGCCAAATTATCAAAGTGTGAGTTTTGGTTAAGGAATATAGCATTTTTGGGACACGTAGTATCCAACGAGGGAGTGTCGGTGGACCCCCAAAAGATTGAGGTTGTGGCAAACTGGCCCAGACCTAAGAACCTGACAGAAGTGAGGAACTTTTTGGGTTTGGCGGGGTACTATCGCAGATTTGTTCAAAATTTCTCAAAGATTGCCACCTCGCTTACCAACTTGACCAAGAAGGTCACTAAGTAAGAATGGACGGAACAATGTGAGGAAGCGTTCCAGGAGCTTAAAAAGAGATTGACGTGTGTGCTGATACTAGCCTTACCTACTACTGACAAAGATTTTGTAGTGTATAGCAATGCCTCTATGAGTGGTTTAGGGTGTGTACTAATGCAACAGGGTCGTGTCATAGCTTATGCCTCACGACAATTGAAGACACACGAGCAGAATTACTCGACTCATGACCTGGAGTTAGCGGCGGTCGTGTTTGCACTTAAGAGCTGGAGGCATTACCTGTATGGGGTACGTTGTGAGGTTTTCACCGACCACCAGAGTCTGAAATACCTCTTCTCACAAAAGGATCTGAACCTGAGACAGACAAGGTGGTTAGAGTTCTTGAAAGATTACGGTGTTCATTTCCAGTACCATCCAGGGAAAGCTAATGTAGTGGCGGATGCATTGAGTCGCCGACCGTACCCAGCACTAAACTACTTACTAGCGTTTTCAAACGAGTTGTGTGTGGAATTTCGAAAGTTAGAACTTAACGTAAGTACCCCGAGGGCCAAACCTATGCTTTGCGCCTTGGAAGCGCAGCCGACCATCATAGAGGAAATTCGAGTAGCCCAGGCTACGGACCCTCAACTCGAACGGATTAGGGAAGAAATGTTGGTGGGTAAAGCACTCGGATTCGTAATTCATAAAGATGGTACAATACGATTTCATAATCGGGTGTGTGTTCTAGCCATGGAGGCACTCAAAAAGAAAATCCTAGACGAGGGTCACTATACTCCACACGTGGTACACCCTGGGGGAAATAAGCTTTATAAGGGACCTAAAACAGGCATTTTGGTGGAGTAACATGAACCAGGAAATGGACGAATATGTGGCAAAATGCCTAACCTGCCAGCGAGTAAAGAACAAACACCAATGACCAGCAGGACTTTTGCAACCCCCGGATGTCCCTGAGTGGAAATGGAACTCGGTATCCATGGATTTTGTGGTGGGCTTACCATTGACTTAGTGAAAGAACAACGTGATCTGGGTTATCGTGGATAAACTCACAAAAACAGCACACTTCATAGCTTTGAGAAATACTTGGACCTTGGACCAATTAGCTCCAGCATACCTCGAGGAGATAGTACGGTTACACGGGGTACCTAGTTCCATAGTATCAGATCGGCACACCCGATTCTAGTCAGGATTCTTGCAGAAGCTGCAAGGAGCATTTGCGACGCTACTACGTTTTAGTACTGCCTTCCACCCTACTACGAACGGACAGACGGAACACACTATTCAGACATTAAAAGATATGCTAAGGGCTTACGCTTTGGACTTTAAAAGTGCATGGGATGAGCAGCTGGCGCTGATCAAGTTCTTTTACAACAACAGCTACCACGCGAGTATCGACATGGCCCCATGCGAAGCACTGTACGGGAGGAAATGCAGAACATCGCTCTGTTGGCAGGAGATTGATGAAGCTTTGACTATTGGGCCGGAGTTAATCCAAGTCACCACAGATAAAATAAGGGTGATCCAGGAGCGAATGAGAGCCTTTAGAAGAGCTATGTCGATCGGAGGCGTAGGCCCCTTGAGTTCCAAGTAGGAGATCAGGTATTCCTCCAAGTTTCCCAACTAAGGGAGTCGAGAAGTTTGGGATGGTAGAAAAGCTTAGCCCGAGGTACATCGGGTCGTACCTAGTCATACAGAGAATTAGGGAAGTAGCTTATCGACTGGAGCTACCGGCCGAACTTCCAAGAGTACATAATGTATTCCATGTGTCGCAATTACAAAAATACATTCCAGATCCCTCACACATAGTCGAGTCTGATCCTATAGAGCTCCAGGAAGACCTATCGTACGAGGAACAACCTGTACAGATCCTAGATTGGCGGGAAAAGCACCTTCGTAGGAAGACGGTGCCCCTAGTGAAGGTCCTTTGGGCCAATCAAGAGATGTCTGAAGCCACCTGGGAGCCAGAGCAGGAGATGCGAGGCAAATACCCTCACTTGTTCCTATAACCATGTGTGTGTAAGTTTCGAAGACGAAACCTTTTAAGTGGATAGAATGTCAAACCCCGAAAATTCATGTTCGTAATGGTACCGTGTCGCAGTTTAGTGAAGTTTCAAGGACGAACCTTCTTAAGGTGGGTAGAATGTGAAACCTCGAAAATTCATAATTGATATGGACTGACCTATTTTTCTTTCCGAGTCAATCCAAGTCAAAATGGAAAGTATTTTGTTTTCCTTCTTTTCTTTTTTTTCACAAAACACTTCTTTTATTAAAACTTTAAAAAAAAAAGAGAAAGAGATATATATATATATTTTTACCCTAAAGGGGTCGGTTAAAACCCCCCTTTTCTTTTTAAATTTTAATCCTCCTTTTTGCCCCCATAACCACACTTAAAACCCCCTATCTCTCTCTCAACCCTAGCCTCCTATCTCTATCTCTATCTCTCTCTTGGTCGTCGCCCGCTGAGCGCTTCCCCTGCCAGGTCACGCCGACCGCCATCACTATTGTCGGCCACCCTTGCCGTCCTCCCCTCTCCCTCTTGGTGATAAGTGGGGTGCACCCCCATGCACCCCATGCATGAACACCTCAAACTTTTGAAGTTCTTTCAAAATTTCATGTTTTTTTGTGGGATTTTGAGTATGGAACACTGAATTTGTTTATATGTTTGTTTTTTTTCAGAATTAAGGCTCAAAGAATACAACACTCAAATCATTTCTTTCCCGAATTTACATCAAGGTGAGTAGTTCATGGCGTTTCGCGTTTAAGTTATGAAATTTAAAGGTTTCTTGACTTGGATGACTCGGGGGAAGGGTGAAAGTGGTCAAGAATCATGGGTAGGGGGTCATGGGACTTAGTAATGTTTTATTAATGTTAAAAGATTGGATTTGGAGGCTAAAATTGGTAGATTGATGCCACTGGTTAGGGGGTAGAAAGTGATGCATTTTTGAAAAATTATACCTATTAATCTACTAATATAAAAATCGTCAAATTTGAAGGGTAGATAAGCCAAGGTGTCCTCTGCACTGCGCCTTTTAAATCAATCGATTTCGATATGTATCGAACAAGTTGAAATTTCTCTCTCTACAACCCTCAACCTCAACAATGGAGGTTAGGGTTTTAGAGAAAGAAAGTGGGTAGTGTGGGTGGGCTGAAAATTGGGCAAAAAGAGAGGAAATTTGAGAGGAAAGTGGAGGATAGTGGGTGGGTGGGAAGAATTTGCAAGGAAAATGAAGAATTTGGGGAACAATTTGAGTGGGGAGTGAGGTGAGAGAAGGGGCTGCGGTTTTAGAGAGAGAAAGCGCAAAGGTTGGATGAGGAAGAAAGAAGAAGAAGGGAAGAAATGGGCCTTTAGCCAATTTTTAAAGTGGCATGGTGATGCCAGACGGCATGGGGGCATTGCACCACTTTGCTGTTTGCGTGCCTTAATTCTCTGAAATGGCACGGTCGTGCCGTCAGGCACGGTGTCACTGTGCTATTTTGCTGTTTGCAGGCCTTGATTTTTTTTCCGTTTTTTTCAAGGGGATGCATGGGCGTGCCATCAGGCATGGGGTGCCCATGCCAACTTGCTGACTCCTAATCCGACTTCTTTCCAGTGAGCTTCCTTCTTTTCTCACTTATTTTTTTCACTTTGTGCTTTTCATCGCATTTTTTCTTTTTTTTAAAAAGCTGTAAAGCTTGGGTTGCCTCCCAAGAAGTGCTTGTTTAAGATCCCTAACTTAACAATAAAAAATCCTTATGAAGAAGAAACGTCGGGGAAGGCATAAGTGACCTTCCCATCAAGTGTCTCACGGGCAATGTAGTGCTTCAACTGAGCACCGTTCACCTTGAATGAGCCGCTAGCATCCATGCGAATCTCGATGGCCCCGTATGGATTGACCTTTAACACCTTGAAGGGGCCCAACCATCTAGAGCGAAGCTTTCCTGGGAAGAGCTTTAAACAGGAGTTGAATAAGAGGACTAAGTCTCCTTCCCGAAAGTCACAATGGTTAATGAACTTGTCCTGCCACCGCTTCATTCTCCCTTTGTAAATTCTATAACTTTCATAGGCATCCAAACGGATCTCCTCAAGTTCATTCAATTGTAAGAATCTCTTCTCTCCCGCATACTTCAAATCGAAATTGAAGTGCTTAATGGCCCAATACGCTCTATGTTCCAATTCCATAGGGAGGTGACAAGCCTTACCATACACGAGTCAAAACAGAGTGGTGCCAATTGGGGTCTTGAAGGTGGTGCCGTAGGCCCAAATGGCGACATCAATTTTTTCTACCTAATCCTTCTGCCATCTCACAACCGTTTTCTCTAAAATAGACTTGATCTCACGACTGGAAATCTCCACTTGGCCATCCATACTTATGATGCACTTCATATTTCTTCAAGAGAGCTTCCAGTTTCTGCTCTATGAAGTACATCCCACTGTCGCTAATGAGCACCCTTGGAACTCCAAAATGAGGAAAAATAATCCTCTTGAATAGCTTAGCCACTACTCTTGAGTCATTAGCAGGGCTAGCTACGGCCTCCACCCACTTGGAGACTTAGTCCACTATGACTAGGATATACTTGTTGCCCCTCGAGGATAGGAAAGGGCCTATGAAGTCGATGCCCCAAACATCGAAGATCTCAACTTCAAGGATGAAGTTAAAGGGCATCTCATTCTTCCCTGATAAGTTCCCGTCCGTTGGCAGCGATCACAGGAGCTAACATACGCGTAGACGTCCTTGAATAGGGAGGGCCAAAAGAAACCAACTTGGAGGACCTTAGCGACAGTCTTGGAGGTGCTAGCGTGTCCTCGACATGGAGAGTTGTGACAATGAGAAATCACGCTTTGAATCTCCTCCTCAGGGAGGCAACGCCTGTAGATCCCCTCTTTACACAACTTGTAAAGGAAAGGTTCCTCCTAAAAATAGTGCTTGATATCATGGAAGAACTTCTTCTTTCGATAGGAGGACAAATCATGCAGCATGACTCCGAAAGCCAGGTAGTTTGCAATGTCAGCAAACCATGGGGCATGATCAGTAGAGATAACCATTAAATGCTCATCAAGGAAAGCATCATTCAAGGGGCTATCTGGCTTCTCCACAAAGAGTCTAAAAAGGTCATCTGCAACCACATTTTCCATCCCTGCTTTGTCCCTGATCTCCAAGTCGAAATCTTACAGGAGTAGTATCCACCAGATGAGGCGAGGCTTCACGTCCTTCTTCTCAAGGAGATGCTTGTGTGCACAATGGTTAGTGTACACTGGCTTCTTGTCTCTTCGTTGTCCTAGAGTCGCGCCCACTGCATGATTGCTGGCATCACACATGATTTCAAAAGGGAGATCCCAATCTGGTGGTTGCATGATGGGGGCAAAAATTAGTGCCTTCTTAATGCTGCAAAACGCTTCATGGCACTCATCAGTAAAAATAAATGGGGTATCCTTGGCGAGAAGCTGGGTGAGAGGTTTAGCAATCTTGCAGAAGTCCTTGATAAAGATGTGATAGAATCCTGCATGACCAAGAAAACTCTGTACCCCTTTTACTGAAATAGGACAGAGGCAACCGCTCGATAACCTCAACCTTAGCCTTTTCCACCTCGATGCCCCTGTTAGAGATAACATGCCCTAATACCACCCTTCCCTGACCCATGAAGTGGCATTTTTCTCAATTCAACACGAGATTGACGTCCTCGCATCTACGTAGTATCTTGGATAAATTTTCTAGACACAAGTCAAAGGTACCTCCATAGACGGAAAAGTTATCCATGAACACGTCCATGATGTTCTCAATCAGATAGGAAATTTTGGTAGTTATACACCGTTGAAAGGTGGCAGGGGCATCACATAGCCCGAAAGGCATCCTTCAGTAAGCAAACGTATTTGAAAGCTGAATATCCATCCAAATAACTGGAGTAGGAATGCCGTACTAGCCTTTCTAGCATCTGATTAATGAAGGGGAGTAGGAAATGATCTTTCTGGGTGGCTTGATTTAGTTACGATAATCAATGAACATTCGCCACCCGATTACAATCCTAGTCGAAATGAGCTCGTCATGTTCATTCTTGATGACGACCATCCCACCCTTTTTAGGAACTACTGGAATTGGATTCACCCACTTGCTATCTGAGATAGGGTAGATGATCCCAGCGTTGACTAGTTTGACAACCTCTTTTTTCACAACCTCTTGCATATTCAGATTTAAACGGCACTGATGTTGTCGGGAGGGTCGATGACCTTCATCAAGAAAAATGCGATGCATACATAATGAAGAACTAAGTCCCTTAATATCATCAATACTATAATAGATGGCACTCTTATGCTTTCGAAGCACATCCAACAATTTGTCCAACTGGGGGCCATCCAGCTTAGCACGGACAATAACAAGGAACTGATGAGTAGAGTCAAGAAACTCGTACCTGAGATGGGAAGGTAGAGGCTTTAATGCTGCCTTTGATGGGCACTTCTCCTGCTCCTTGGAGGTGGGTTCCTCCACACCAAGGACCTCCTTAGGGGACTGCCTATGTGTATAGGCATTAAACTCATTGAGGAGCCTGACATACTCCTCATTCTCTCCTGAAGGAGAGTCGGTCACATAACAACACATCAAAACAGCCTTTAGTGGATCCCCCACATAATGGCAAGTCTTAGCCTCCTGATGAAGTGCTTGCTTTAGCATGTCAACTCTGTAACATGAGTTGCCGAGAGTGGGGGAGGCTATGGACTATGGTAGACTAAATTTTACCTGTTCATCCCCACTTGAAGGGAGAGCTTGCCATTCTTCACATCTATTATTGCTCCCGCAGTGGCTAAAAAGGGTCGCCTAAGAATGATTAGGATGTGAAAGTCTTCCTCCATCTTCATAACTACAAAATCATATAGGATGAAGAATTTCCCCACTTGTAGTGGGACATCCTCAAGAACACCCATAGAGTACTTGACTGATCTATCAGCCAGCTACAAAGAGATAGTAGTGGGTTTCAGGTCCCTCACTTGCAGCTTCTTACATATAGAATAGGGCATAAGGCTCATGCTCACCCCAAGATCACATAATGCCCTGTTGATAGTAACATCCCCAACTGAACAAGGGATGGAAAAGCTTCCTGGATTTGAAAGCTTAAGAGGCAGCTTGTTCTGAATGATAGCACAACACTCCTCAGTTAGAGCCATTGTAGCATTCTCAAGCAGTTTCCCTTTTGTTGAACAGTAAATCCTTTAAAAATTTAGCATAGAAAGGTATGTTAGTGATAGCTTCCAGGAAGAGAATGTTAATATGAAACTTCTTTAACATCTCAAGGAACTTCCCATACTTGCGCTCCTCCTTGGCCTTTAGTAGTCTTTAGGGCTATGGAACGGGAGGCTTGTAAGGCTTCACTAGAGATGAAACGTGCTCAGCTTGAACCTCCTGAGTCCTTTTAGTATGGACCCTCTCACCGGGAGACTCAATGGGGACCTCTTTCTGAACATCTTTCTCGTTCTCAACCTCCCTCTTGTCCTCCCTCATAGGTATTGGAGGACTCTCTAACTCCCTACCACTCCTTAATGTGATGGCATTCATCTGACCCTTGGGGTTAGTCTCAGGTTGACCTAGTAGATTCCCTTGGGGTCTAGATAAATGGCTCACCTGCTGTGTAATCTAGGCAATTTGGTTCCCTATCATCTTTTGGTGAGTGGTCATAGTTTCAAATTTAGAAGCTAATTGACTAACCGCCTCACCGAGTGCCTCATTGGTCTTGGCTTAGGTCATTATGAGCCCTCCATAAGACTTTCTAGATTGGATTTAGGCTGGGGTGGCTGTTGTTGTGGAGGTGGGGTATAGGGATCCTTGTATTAGAAACCAACGATTGAGGATGAGTGGCATTGGGTGGAATAGGGTTGTTGTTGCGGTAGGAGAAATTTGGGTGGTTTCTCCAATCGAGATTGTAAGTGTTTGTGTAGGGGCTATTTTGTGGGCGTTGGTTATAGTTTTGCATTGCATTGGCATGCTCAACACCCTGGAAAGTGGATTGGCACTCGGCAGCAACATGGCCTTGAATGCTACAAGTCTCATAAAGAGCCCCAACCTCAAACATCACACCTGAAGAACTCCCCACTAAACTCCCTGAAGAAGGAGTCCTAAGCCTGTCAAATCGCTATGCTAGATCATCAACCTTGCTGGCAAGCAGGTCCATAGCGTCAACTCCATAAACCCCACTGGTTCTCTTAGGTGCTACTCTCTTACTGGACCAATGATAGTTATTACAGGCCATTTCCTCCAATAGGGCTCTTGTGGCCTCAATCGATTTCCCCATAGTGCTACGCCAGCTGCGGCGTCAACAGACATCTTCAAGGAATGGTCTAATCCATTATAGACGGTTTGGATTAGGTGTGAGTTGGGTACTCCATGGTGGGGGCATTGACGTTGAAGATCCTTGAACCTTTCCTATGCTTCATATAGTGACTCCTCGCCGCGTTGAGAAAAGGATGTGATTTCTGCCCTCAACTTAGCAGTTTCACCAGGGAGAAAGTACTTGCTTAGGAAAGCTCTTGATAGGGCCTCCCAGGTGATGAATGAATTAGGCTCTTCATTAAGGAGCCAGTCATTGGCTCTGTCCATCAGCGAGAAGGGGACGAGCCTTAGCCTGCTTGCATCAGCGGAGATCCCGTTGAGCTTGATTGTGTCACACTTCACTAGGAAGTTGCGACAGTGAATGTGGGGGCTCTCCTGGGACGTCCACCGAATTGGTCCTTCTCTATGAAGGACATGAGAGAGGGCCACAACTCGAAGTTGTTTGCTTCCATGGTTGGGTTACAATGGATGAGGCGATGCCAGTGGCCTATGGTAAGACCTAGTCCTGCAGCACCGTAGGATCTCTCCCCGCTATATCGTTTTACGCTTGTTGCCTCTTTCTCACACTGCTTTGCCTCCGTGCAGTGGCCTATATCTCTGGGTCAAAAGGAATGAGTGGTCGATCCCTCTGACTGCGCCTGTGCATACAAAGCCAAAAACTACACCAAGGGTAAGCAAGTCCAACCCAAGCCCAAAGAGCGAAAGAGAAAAAATAAAAAATAAAAAGAAAAAGAAAATGCCTGATCTAAAGCGTTTTGGTCGCTCCCGATGTGTGAATAAACAAGTTCTCCGGCAACGGTGCTAAAAACTTATTGTCTTAAAATACCGAAAGTGCACGGCTTAGCTGTAACTAGGAACTGGCAAGTACGGGTCATATTGATGGGGAACTTATTTCTAATTATCGAATTCAACTTATAACACTGAATTCAGGTAAAAGTATACTTTAATTGATTGATGCTAAGTAAGATTACTATTCTGCTGAAAATTTATAGATTAACTAATCTGATAACAACAAAGGTCCTAGATTAGGGTTTACCACACTATTATGCTATATGAATCATAAATTATATCATGCAAACTTGCCCGTGAAAATAATCGAAATGGAAAATATTATAATTTAAAGCGCATCCAAGCCTTCTCTCAAAGGTCAATAGACTGACTAAGTTAATCCTAGTTATCTATTTTCTTGAAACTAAGATTATCGGAGTCACAAGATTAAACAATCAATTATTCCCAATTGAAACACTAACTGTTTTCACGTTAGGCAGATCAATCGCTTGCTAAGTCACACTAGACAAAAGATTCAACTTTCGTTGATCTCCTAAATCATCATTAAGAACAATGAATTAAACTCTCTCAAGCAATCCAACCATTAATCAAGATACTAACCAAGACTCTAATTCACAATCACAGGCACGATTCACGAAAACCTAAAGTATGATTCAATTTCGCGTAATAGGGCCCACTCCCAATCCAAGACTAATAGTTTAGCCTCTAATCATATTGATAATCATAATCAAGAACAAAAAACGTGAAAACATCACAAAAGATGAAAACTTTGATTGAGAACGCAAGGGAAAGAAGGAAGGAAACGTACTTCAATTGATTCCGAAAGCAGTAGCACAAATTCGCATCAATTCCACTTCGATCTAATGTCTAAAGTTTTTGAAAGTACGAAGGTTAGAAAAACCTAGAAAATTACCTATGTTCGAGAACTACAGCCAAAAATTACAACATGAAGAATTGTAACCGCGACAAAGCAATTCAGTCGCGGATCTACTAATCTGGCACGGTGGTGCGACATGGCACGGTGCTACCATGCCACATCCTCGGTCGCATGCTCCTGCTTTTTTTATGTGGCACGACCGGCTTCCCTGGCATGGGGGCCCCATGCCAGGCCATTGGTCCTCAACCACCTCTTCCTTAGCTTGAAATCCGCCTTAGCCTTCCTTTTGCTTAGTAATGGCGGGTTTTCCTCTTTTCTTCAACTGGAACTCCTGAAAAATATGAAAACACCCTACATGAGCAAATTCGGGGTAAAAGAGACCTATTCGACCCTTATGCTTTTACGTTCAATCCAAAAATCACTGAAGGAGAGGTTAAAATTGAGTTCGAAAGAGGTGAAAACTAAGGTATGAGCATGAATTATTTTGGAGTTATTATGATCGATTACATGTCTTTCTTGCTCATTGTGATTATTACTTTGAAAAGTGGGAAATCTTAAATACATTCTATGAGGGTGTGAATTGTGAGACTCGTACTCTTTTAAAGTATTGAGATTTTTATGCTAAAGATGTTAATGAAGCATGTGATTTTCTTAATTGGTTAGCTCGGGATACTTATGAATTTGAGATTAGTTATGCTAACTCATACATCCCACCCCTTACATTGCTGATTATGCCCCTCTTGTGTGTGAAATTTGGCATTGCCCTAATCATGACTATAATTCTTGTCCTTGTGATATTTCTAATGTTAGTTTTGCTAAACTCTCTAGTATGATAGAGACAATAAATGAGCAACAAATTGAATTTGCTAATAAAATACGGGAGTATGACCTATCACATGAAACCGACCTCAGGTTTAGTTCTCCTAGACTTGATGTCAATCTGCGTGATGATGGTGCGTCTTTCCCTCCTTTAGAGTTAGGACTAGGGGAAATACTCGACTCTCTCTTGACTACTTTACCCATTGTTGCTCTATCCTCACCTAGCACTTTTAGGAACAACACTGCATTCATCATGACTTTTCTTGATACACCTTCCCCTTTAGCTCAGTCAACGGAGCTCGAGGTAGGTGAGACCTTTGGTACTAGCACTACTATTGATGAGGATAATACTTGTTCTGAGTCAGGCGATGTTTTTATTGAGGTGCATGATCTGCATGAGACTCCTATAAGAACTTCATGTGCAGATGTTGTGGTTGCAGGGCCAACTATTCCTGATCTTGTTGATAATATATCCCCCAACCCTCTTGATACATTTCATGCTTCTTTTTCATGTTGACCACCCTTCTCTTCCCCTGAGTGTTGTGATATGCTGCTCTTATTGATTCTCGTGCGATACTTGAGGGAAATGAGGTTGACTGTTCTGAGTCCCTAGGTACCTTTAGATGGTATGATCCCCTACTTGATCCTTATAATTTGTACCTAGAGGTCATGCCTGGAAAAATCATTTTAACTATTGCGTTTGATTATTCTACTGATTTTTCCAAGGCATTTGATAAGTTTAGGAGAGCACTTACTATCATTCCTAGATTTATGTTTGGATGCTCTTACTTACATTCATCTGAGTTGCATGTTCAGGCATTTGATAAGTTCTTATAAGGTTTGACGGCATCCGAATCATCGTCATGAATCCTGAGCGATGATGAGGAGGGGTTGATCCTCCTCATGCCTTCACAGCACCATCTTAGAGAGGCATAATTTGGGTACATTCAGTACCCGACCCGGTATACTCGCTCTAACTCTTCTCCCTCCTTTTTATTTTCTTTCTTTTTCTTTTTGTTTAGTTGTGGATATTAGTGTTTAGTTGTGGATATTGGGTTGTGTTTTTATTGGTGATCAACTTTGAGGTGAAATTTGGGATGTTGTTGAGCCAACTCATGGCTATGATCACCTTTTTTTTTGCTTTGTTTTCTTTTGTGTGTTTTCTTTTGTGTGTCTTGTGTTTGTGATTTTGTTTTCTTTGTTTTTATGTGTTTTTGTGGTAGTAGTGACTTCTCGACTCCCAATAAGGACATTGTGAGATTTATGTGTAAGGGTGGGAAGTCATATACCCTTTGGTGCATAGTTTTGTGAAAATTTTGGGTTTTTGTATAGTTTTTCTTACTGGCATTGGGGAAGCTTCATGCTAGTCTGATTAGCATAAATCCTTGCACTTTGACTTGAATATAAGCATGATGTGCATGATAGATCTTTATCCTAAGTGTCATTCTAGGCTATAACTCTAACCTCAATTGTTCATTATCGATGTATAATCCAATCCTTATTCATACCATCATTATTATCTTAGGGTCTTAGTCTTCCATGATTGGTCCTCCCGCTTGTCTTGTACACGATTAATTTGGTTTTTGTTCGCATTTGAACCAAAAAAAAATGAAAAAAAAAGAGAAATAAAAAAATAAAAATTTGGAATGACAAGTATCCCTTTAAGGCATACACTACTGCGTGTTACCAATTGAGGCAATACTGCTATTGGGAAAGCTTGCTTTTGGTGCTAATAAGTCAATAATGTAGTTTGTGTCAGTCAAGTGGGATTGAGTCGATTCTTGTAAGCTTAAGTCCTAAGATGATTGTACACTTGCATTTCGAGCACTAGGATGGATTCATATTGTGCTGATGTACAATGGAGTGAAAAGTTAGTGCCTTGATGTCATCCATGGGGATAAAGAACCTTGATGTGTATATTATGTCTATATGCGAGCTAATATCTTTATTACAAGGGTGATTTGGCTAGTTAGAACTTGTACAGATTTCTCTATTGTATACATTTGTGTTTTGTTTGTAAACACAAAAAGATTTTCTTTTTTTCTTTCTCTTTTTATTCTTCCTTTTCAAGATTTTGTGGGTATATCTTCTGCAAACCCTCACTCGACCTCACTCGTCCACTTGGGAGAACCGAGGGGTTTAAAGCCCTTGTCACATACGGTAAATGCAACCGTGATTCCTACGAAAATTAGTTAGGTTCTTAGGTTAGTTTCTCCTTTATTTTGCTCGAGGGTGAGCAAAGCATAGGTGTGGGGATATTTGTTAGGCGATAATTTATCGTATTTTACATGCCTCTTTCACCTAATTTTTAGCTCGTATAATAAGTTAATCATTATAATTTTTACTTATTTTGTTTACTTTTGTAGGTAATAAGATCAATCGAGCAAATCTCGCAAAAAGGACCAAAGACAAAACAAGAATAGTCGGAACAACACAAAGCAAGCGACGACGCAGGGCGTGCCACTGTGCTACCCAAGCACAGGGTGGTCGTGCCACCAGGCATGACCGTGTGTCACCTCCCCGCTCGCTCACCCGATTTTCTATTTAAAGCCCCTTCGGCCGTTTTTGTCGGGGGCCTCCCCGGCTCTCCTTTCCCGACTTTTTGGGAGCTCTTGGTTTAGGTTTAGCCAATAAAAACCCTCTTTGGGGGATTTACATTAGAAGATTAGAATTTGTTTTAGTTGTTTGGATTCAAACTTGTAGATTCCCAAAGTTCATTCAATCAACATAAGTTTTCTCTTCTCTTTCTCTCTCTACTTTTGTATGTTTTGTTCTTGTTTTGATTATGTTATTAGTTTGTTAGATTTAGTTGTTGCTTTAATTTCCTTGGTAGTTCATGTTTGCGTTCATGTTTGTGTGTCTAGTTATAATCAGGTTTAATTGTCTTTGTGAAACTTAGTTGTTAGGTTGTGTTGATTTGGATGGTGATTAGCCTCCTCATTACTAATTGATCTTGTTTAGGCCTTTACCCACCTTGTTTATGCTTGAATTTAGAGTTTTCTTTTATGCCCGCCAAGTGTTCGATGAAATGCTTCCAAGGGCTTTCATCCTTGTTTTGGGGCATTTGACTTATGTTGAGAGGTGAGTTGACTGTCTAGTGTGGGTAGAGAGAATAGCTAGGATTCAGACATGAAAATAATCTCAGTTGCGAGCTAGATTAAGGTTGTCAATCTCATAGTTTAATTGAGTTAATCTTATGAAAATAGGAGGTTAGAACAATTAGATTAGCTCATCACCCTTGTGAGAGCTCTTGGGCAGTCTTTAATGATACAACTGATCATATCTTAATACTAGCGTAACTTGGGAAGGTGAAGGCTCAACTTGATTAGTCGGTTCGTCTTAGATTCGATCACAACCCAAGTCCGTTTTGTTTACTTGCTTTAGTAGTTTAGTTCCTCTTTCCTCCACCCTCTATATTGCATAGATTGATACGCTTTAGTTAACCTTGGTACTTGAAACACAACTCCTTCCGGACGACACCCCAGTACTCAACGATGCACCTTGCATTTGGGGTTTATAAATATTAAAACTTTCCTAACTGCTCAAGAAACGATATGCAATTGCTAATGCTCCAAAGATACATCAATAAAAACGAGCATAGCAAATTGTAAGCAAGGAGGTTTGAGTGTAGACGAGTTCTACTCCAAGATTTCTAATTTATGGATGGAACTCGAGACTCGCAACAAGAACCCGAGTTGCACATGTGAAGAATGGGAATGCAGGGCAAGCAAAAACACTATTCAAAAATATTAGCAGGAGAAGGCTCATCAATTTCTCGTGGGCCTAAACGACGACTTCTATTCTTCAATAAGGAGCCCAATTCTGACGCTTGATCCACTCCCCTCTTTGGATCGTATCTTCAATATGGTGGTACAAGAGGAGAGCCACAAGCACTTAATGACCAACCAGGATGATCGACGCGAGTCAGCGACTGCCTTTGCCGTGAATAACAGGCAAATATCGTGTGCCATCTTCATGCGGAGCACACTATTTCTTAACCTTAGTTGATGACTGCAGTCGTGGAGTGTGGTTATACTTAATAAGAGAGAAAAGTGAAGTAGGGCCACTCTCGAAAGCATTCATCACCATGGTTTAAACTCAGTTTAACAAACAAGTTAAAGTGGTCATAACAGAAAATGGAATTGAGTTCAAATCTGGACCCGTGAAGGCGTTCTGTAGAGAAAAGGGGATCACACACAAAACCAATTGTGTGGATACTCCTCAATAGACTGGAAGAGTTGAACGTAAACATCGTTATATATTGAATGTGGCCAGGGCATTTCGACTCCAAGCTCACTTTCCTTTGTAATTTTGGGAAGAATGCCTGCTCACAGTAGTGTATTTAATCAACAGAACACCTAGCAAACTATTAGGAGGAAATACTCCTTAGAAGATAATCTTCCACAAGAAACCTTCTTATGATCAAATTAAGGTTTTTGGTATCCTATGCTATGCTAAAAACCATATGAAAGGAAGTGACAAATTTGCGTCATTTGTACGACATTGCATATTGGTTGGCTATCTTTTTGGAAAGAAGGCCTGGAAGCTATATGATTTAGAAAGAAATGAATTCTTTGAGAGCTGAGACATCGTGTTTCATGAAGGAATTTTCCCTTTCAATAAAGAAATATTAGCTATCGAAAATTTACAAAGAAATGGGTAGGGTAACAAGCTGGGTCAATATCAACAAGCTGGATATGACTATCTTCTGGATATGACCCAGCAGGTGGCCCAACCTTTGGAAAGCCTTGATCCTGCACCGCGGAGTGGAGAGGGGGAAAACAACCTTGAGTCATGGCCTGTAGCATAGATAGAAGATAGCAACAGTGGGCTCTCCTATCGGCCTAACAAAATACGGTCCAACATGGGGTCTGATGAAAGGCAGAGCAGGCCACTCAACCCCATCAATCCCACAGCTCCTGAATAGGGAATGGAGCCCAGTCTGCCCGTTCCCACATTAGACAACGAGTATAGTGAAGCCATACACAACTAACGAGTACAGCGAGCCTAGACGCGGCCAACGCACCTGCAAAGCTCTAGCCCACTTCAATCAGGACCTCTGCTGCAATGTCTATTCTAAAAGCTCCTTCTCGATAGCTTCATCTCTCTAAAAGGAATCCTTAGGTACACGTTATCCTTTAAAAGATTATGTCACATGTACAAATTTTTCTCCTTCTCATCGGCAGTTTTAGCTGCCATTATTAACATTGCAGAACCCAGATTTTATCATGAAGCCATACAAGATGAAAATTAGTGCAAAGCCATGGCAGAAGAAATAAAAGCCTTGGAGAAAAATGAGAGTTAGTCAATTGAGAGTCTTCCACCTAGAAATAAGCCAATTAGCTGCAAATGGGTCTACCGGGTGAAGTACAGGTCAGATGGTACTGTTGAACGATAAAAAGCGCACCTGGTAATTCAAGGTAATCATCAGATTGAAGGATTTGACTATAATGAAACCTTTGAACTTGTTGTAAAGATGACTAGTGTTTGTTGTTTCTTAGTAGTGGCTATAGTGATGGGTTAGGAACAGCATGGAGATCTCGAAGAAGAAGTCTACATGAAGCTACCTCTAGGTTTTAAGGGCACAGGAGTGAACAAGGTTTGCCGCCTTAATAAGTCTCTTTATGGGCGAAGACAAGCACCAAGACAATGGTTTGCCAAACTGTCTTCATAACTATGAGAATATGGGTTTGTATGCTCATATGCGACAACTCCTTGTTCAAATATTGCAAGGGTGACATTTTTGTGAGTGTCTTGCTATATGTTGATGACATTGTGCTCGTAGGAAATAACACTAAGGCTAGTGTAAACATAAAAAATTATCTCAACACATGCTATAGTATTAAAGACTTAGGCCTGCTGAAATATTTTTTGGGAATTGAGGTAGCTAGAGGCCCACAAGGGTTATTCCTCAGTCAAAGGAAATATGCCCTAGAAATTATTGATGAATGTGGCCTTTTGGGTTCCAAGACAGTTGATTTTCCCATGGAACAAAATCATCACCTAGCACTGGCACGAGGAAAGCTTCTAATCGACGCTACTCAATATCGGAGGCTCATTGGACTCCTGACCTATCTAACTATCACAAGACAAGATCTCATTTATGCAATTTGCATCCTCTCCCAATTCATCCAAGCACCTCGAGATGAGCACATGGATGTTGCAAGACGAGTACTACGCTACTTGAAGGGTGCAACAGGACAAGGAATTTTGCATAGGTCATATAGAACTCTTTAGCTTATTGGTTCTTATGACTCACACTAAGGTGCCAGCCCCATCTCACGAAAATCTCGCTCAGCCTACTTCATTATGTTAGGAGGATTGCCCATATCTTAGCGTAGCAAGAAGCAAACCTCTGTATCTTGGTCTTCAGCTGAAGAAGAATATTAATCCCTGGCACTTATCACTAGTGAATTGGTCTGGTTAAGGTCATTCCTAGCATCTCTGGGAGTCTTCTCCCCCCCCCCCCATGAAGCTCCATTGTGATAGTCAAGCGGTATTACATATTGCACGCAATCCTCGACTCTATGAGTGAACTAAGCACATTGAAATTGACTGTCACTTTGTTTAAGAAAAACTTGGACCAGGAATACTCACACTTGCTCATGTTGCGACCAAAGATCAACCCGTTGATATATTCACTGAAGCCCTAGGCAAGCAATAGTTCCAATTCTTGAAGGGCAAGTTGGCCATTTTAGATTTACATGCTCCAACTTGGGTGGAAGTATTGCGAGATAGATTTTATTGTATTAAGATAGATTTATTGCTTTCCTATATTTGGTGGAATTGGGAGATTTGATATGTTTCCTATTTGTGATACAAGTAGGAAACTTATAGAGCCACGCTAGGCCAGCCATGCCTCTCAATGCATGTGTATAAATTAACATCAAACTTGTTTAATGAACACACACAAGCAGAGAGAGAATTCGAGGATTAATCAATTCTTTGATTCTCCAAAATTATCAAAACAAAACTAATTGTCAACAAACTTCTTTGGAGAGGGCAACAGAGGAGGATCAAATCGACCGGAACCCTCTTCCATTCCAAATTCGATTAATTTCTTCATGCATGGAAAAATTTGATTCAAGTTTAATCTGACATGGTTGGATCTTTCCTCCAGCCTCATTTGAGGTGGATTGGATTGTAGTCAGATTTAATCAGATTCAATTAACTTTTTCTTTCCATATTTTGCATTATACATTATATTGTCGAGGTAGGTCTTGCTATTAGGTCGATGAGGGATGTGTTCTAAACAATAGATTTCAAATTCGGGGCGTGCAAAACACAAATAAAAACAATGTTTTATGAATTGGATAGGCGAGATGATTGTCAATCACATGCGCGTACAACAATTGTAGCCAAGCAAAAAGCTACAAAAAGGGAATGACAACAAATGGAGAAGGAAAGACAAAGATAGGGGATGAGCAAGTGAGCAATACAAGGGAGAGTGAGAGTTAGATGGAAGGAAATCTAACTTTGATTTTCAGTTGATAGTGGTGGGGGCACCTGAAATTTTGCTCAACAGAGATGGAAGGCAGGCAATTAGGTGAAGAGGTGGAGACTCCATAGGGAGGGCGTGAAAAAAGGGGATAGGCGAGTGCAGCTAGTGCATCAAGGTCGGGCTAAACTTTGACACTTTTTAAATTTTAAAAAATAAAATTTGGATGTTAATTATTTAAAACTGGGATTTTTGGAAGCCAATAATCTCAATTTTGGGGCTATTGGAAGAGAATAATGCGACTAGCATCTAATAATTTGACCTTTGAGGCTAACATGCCTCTACCAAATTAACGACTCTTTGACTTGTCAATTTAATGATGTGTTAACTTATTTATCATGTATTGAACGTTTATTTTCCTTCACATTTTTCTAGCACCACCATTTAGGTATGATAAGTAAGCTACCACATCAATTTTTTTCTAAATTTCACTCTTCTTTTTATAGCACAATTGAGTAGAGCTGGGACACGAGCTAGGTTGGGGCAAGCCACCCTCTTGAACCGTAGGTTGACGGGTCAAAGTTCGTGGGACTAAATCACCCATTTTAGTGGACAGGGTCGGCAAGTTAGTGAGACGGGAGACTAATTAACACATTGTAGGGCTTAACTGTTTTAGCTAGACTATAAAATTATTAAAATTTGTTTGAACGCACCATGAAAGAAGGGGTGCCCCAGCCTACCTTGTAACCCGTTGCTGCATGCCTAGTCTTGGTAATGCAAGGCAAGTACATGTGGGTCGTCGTCAGGGGCGGAGCTACATTGGTGCAAGGATGGCCAATTGACACCCCAGGTTTTTGGGGGAAAAAAAAATTAAATATAGACATTCAGGCAAAAAGCAAAAAAGTTATATATATTATTTCATATATTTATATAATAGGGAAGAAGCAGTGGTTGGATGGTTTGGGCGATCCTTGCTATGGGATGTATGCATGGCTGGTCGCGAGTTCAAATCTCCCTTTGAGCGATTTGCTTGTTTTTTTTTTGTTTTTTTTTTAATCTGCTGCAATTCAATAATGAGGCAGCGCTGCTTCATTCCTTCGGCCTTCACCTTCTGACCTTCACCTTGCCTCATCTCTTCTCAACCCAAAGCCCCAAAACCCCATTACCCTTCAGCAGCCCACGCCTTCACCTTGCCGGTTTGCCGTTTGCCCACAGCCCATGCTGGAATCCGGCCGGCCACAGCTAGTCGGCAACCACAGCACGCCTGACGCCAGCACCAAACTTCAGCAGCCTCCTCTTCTCCTTCTCCTAATTTCAGTTCTGAGGTGAATTGAATAAATCTTTAATTTTTGTTTCTAATTTTGTTAGTTTGTAAATAATTGTGTTTATTTTACTGATTTTAGTTAGATTCATGTCAAATAATTGATTGATTTAGTGATTTACTCAATATTCATGAATTAAAAAATGAAAAATTTTACCCAATTGTCTTCTTGGTTGAAGATTTAAAGTTAGCCTAATTTTGTTTGTTATTGCTTGCTTGTATATGTTTAATTTACTAATTTTTATTGAATTTGTGTTGAACAAGTGTATTGGTTATTGTTTGTTTATTGGTGAATTTAATGATTTACTAAAAACCATGAACCTAAGTAGGAACTTGATTGTGTTTTTCAGTTTGAAATGGAGAAATTTTTCATTTTTAGAACTATTAAAGTTTATATTATATGTAATATTAATCCCGACACCCCTTCCTTTGAATTCTGGCTCCGCCCCTGGCCCTGGTCAAGCCAGCCCAAACCCATCTCTTTAATCGAGTCACGGACACTTTTATCTACCAATTCGAGATATGTTTGCTTGTTTATTAACTGTGTGTTAATGTATTTGCATTCATTTCTAATACCATCATTCATTTACGATAAGTAAGTTAGCATATATGAAATTGGTCACTCCAGGTTTCATTCATTTGGAATTGGTATATTGGAGACAAGCACTCTCAAAGGTAGGGATGGGAGTTGCACCTGAATCCGAAAAATCCGCCTCGAACCCGCCCCATTTATAGCGGGTATGTGTACGAAAATTTAGGGGAAAATAGGTATGGGGCGGGTATGGGTATTGCGTTTGAAAATGGGTATGGGTATGGGTATGGATTCTTAAAACCCGTACCCGATTGTGTATCCGATTTGCTAGTAAAACGCAACCAAAATACGGTAAAATCCAAAAATAAATATTTGGCATGAAACTCTAAGTGTATATTATTTATTTATATAGAAATGAAAAATTAATTTTTTTTACATTTTTAACTTTTGTGAGTTTATTCGACATAAATTTTAGTAGCATCGCTTGAAATTGTCAATCAAATATACCGTGTATACAAATATGGGTTGAATATGGGTGACACTTTGCTCACTCTATATATACCCGAATAAAACCTGCAAACCCGAAAAACCCGATGGGTATGGGTATGGTACAACCATCCAAAACTCGATGGGTATGGGTATGGGTATGGGTATGAGTATGACTTTTGAAAATGGGTATGGGTGCGGGTATAGCTCAACCCGCCCCACGCCCATCCCTACTCAAAGGTTGGTTGCCGGAGCAGTAATTTTGAAAGCCAAATTATTCTACTCTAAATGCCCCATAGGTGGAAAAGTGAATCAAATATATAGTTTGGAAAGTCTAACCCGACATGATAACCTGACACGAATCTGACCTGAAGTTACTGATAGTAACACGAATCAAACTTGAATCGAACCGATTTCAGCCGGACGTCAACACTAGTTGACCATTTAGCATGAAAACTTGTTATGTTTCAATTTTGAGCAAATATAAGCTATTTTTTATGCCGACAGGAAGTTAACCCATTTATTAAATGGGTTGCCCCGACCCGTCTCGTTTTCCATCTCTAATCGGATGTGACCCTGCTTTCGAATTTGCTTCGATTCGACTTTCATGGAGGGGAATTATTTTTTATCGAACTTAAATCAGATTTCTTTTTCTCCACTTTGAATCAAATTACTTTACATTGAATCTATATACTTTTAGTACCTCATGACTGTTTTTAACTTAATGTAAATATACCTTGGAAAATCGAAACCGTTAAATTGTATAAAATTTTTAAAAATAATAATAAATTTTTTAATTAATTTAGTATCAATAAAAGTTGATTTAAGTAACTTGACAATTGTACCCCTTAGACATTGCCTAAAGTTCAATTCTTATGAACGAAGGAAATCTGTGAACAGAGAGTTACACTCTTTTATGGGCCAATGGTACATGGCCAAATTTGGTAAACACCCAAAGACCGTAAAGTAAGGGCTTTTGGATGTAAATAATCTAAACTTTGTGGGATTTGACACCAATAATTCGACCTTCAAAGTTAGGTTCCAATGCGCCAACCTTTGGACTTGTTTATTCTCAATAATCCATAATAAGGAAAAACTAGCTTTTTTGCCTCTGCCAAAATGGTGGGAGGACTTTTTTTTACCCTAATGATTCCCATTCACTATTTGTTATTTTTCTTTAGTATAAATTATTGAAAATTAGTAGGCATAAAGGCTGAAGTGTTTGAGCCTATTTTTGAAGGTTAGATTACATATTGACATCCAAAGTCTCAAATTTTGGATTAATTATTTGCATCCAAATATTCAAAAAGTAAACAAATCAAGGCATATTTGTACGACCTAAATCTATACTATTATAATAGCAATCTTTGCAAAACCCTAGAATGGTGCAACGAGAGTAATTTGCTTGATTTGGTGTAATCTTAACCATAAAAATTATTTATGCATTAAATCTAAGCCGTCGATTTTAAAGTTAAGATATCTCTTTATTTTATTTAAAAATCTCCCATGATTTCGAATATACATAATAAAAGATATATGATAATCCAATTATTTAGGGAAAAAATTAAGCAATTATATTTATTCATTAAATCTAAACCGTAGATTTTAGTTTTAAAAAAAAACTACCTTATCTAAGTAAAATACCTATTTATAATTTTTATTTAAAAAAACACTCACAATTTCGATTATATTTGATAAAGGATACACGATAATAGTTTGTAACTCAAAAATTTTAAAAAAATGTTTCTCAGAATAGAAAATTAATCATTTGTATTTCTTTATATTGGTCAAATCTATCTATACTATATTAATAGTAATCTTTGGTAAACCCTAAAATGCTACAACGAGAGTGATTTGTGGAATTTGGTGTAATCTTAACCATAAAAATTATTATCTAAGCCATCGATTTTAAAGTTAAGATATCCCTCTATTTTTATTTAAAAAAACCCTCTATGATTTTGGATATGCATAACAAAAGATAGATGATAATCCAATTATCGAGGAAAAATAAAATGAGGCAGTTATATTTATTCATTAAATACAAACCGCAAATTTTAAAGTTAACAAAACTAACTTATCCAAGTAAACTACTCATTTATAATTATTGTTTTTAAAAAAATTTCTCGTAATATATATTTGGAGAGAGAAAATGGCTCCGGTTTAAATGGAGGTCGACCGTCCATCTTGGAAGATACTTTTTGGGATTGTATTTTGTGCTACGCCAGGGGTCCATGTCAAGAAAATGATATTGATGATGATTATTATTCTTTTTTAATTTGATATTAGGTAATATAAAGTGGTTTCAACCAGTTGGATCCTTTACAAAATAAAAAATTTATTCAACATATGTTCTTTTTAAGTGAGATATTATGTTATAAAGTCATATTTACAGTGAAAGACAAAATTTATGTATGATTTTGATTAATGAAGTCACGTTTCTATACTATTATAATAGCAATCTTTACAAAACACTAGAATCATGCAACAAGAGTGATTTAAGGGATTTGGTATAATCTTAACCATAAAAACTATTTATACATGAAATCTAGGCTGTCGATTTTAAAGTTCAGCTATCACTTTATTTTATTTAAAAAATCCCTTATGATTTCGGATATACATAATAAACAATACATGATAATTCAATTATCTAGGGAAAAAGCTTAAGCAATTATATTTATTCATTAAATGTAAACCGTATATTTTAGTTTTAAAAAAACACCTTATTTAAGTAAAATACCTATTTATAATTTTTATTTTCTAAAAAAATCACTCACAATTTTGATTCTATTTGATAAAGGATATATGATAATAATTTGTAACTCGAAAATTAAATAAAAAAATTTCTAAAAATAGAAATTTAATCATTTGTATTTCTTTATATTGGTCAAATCTATTTGTACTATATTAATAACAATCTTTGGAAAACCCTAAAATCCTGCAAGGAGAGTGATTTGCGGGATTTGGTATAATCTCAACCACCAAAATTATTATCTAAGCCATCAATTTCAAAGTTAAGATATCCTTTTATTTTTATTTAAAAGAATCCTCCATAATTTTGGATACGCATAATAAAAGATATATCACAATCCAATTATCGAGGAAAAATAAAATGAGGCAGTTATAATTATTCATTAAATATAAACCGTAGATTTTAAAGTTAAAAAAAAACTACCTTATCCAAATAAAATATTCATTTATAATTTTTATTTTCAAAAATACTTCTCATAATTTCGGTTTTATGTGACAAAGGATACATCATAATCTTTTTACGTAAAAAATCTCAAGTAGTTAAAACAACATGATATTTTTTGGGAAAATCTAAAATGCTACTATAGGAGTGATTTGCGAGATTTGATGTAATATCAGTCATAAAAATTAATCATCTATTAAACCTAAGCATTCAATTATGTATCTTAAAAAAGGTACCTCCTCCATAAAAACATACATTTATTATTATTATTTTAGAATACCCATAATTTAATTATATATTGATCAAGGATATACGATAATCCTATTATCTGAGAGGTGGAAATCTATTAAATCTAAGTTACTAATTGTATATCTTTAAATAAGCGTATCTTCTCCAAATAAACCATCCCTTTATTATTATTATTATTTAAAACACGAATTATTTTAGTTATATATGTAACAATTGATAGATGATGATCTTATCAATCATTGAGGGGGGGGGGGGGGGAGGGGGAAAGCAAATAATCCTGCATTATTCAGTCCATTGTTTATTTGACTTTTTTTATTTTAGGTTTTCAGTCAGATGTCAATTATTCTTCCCTAATAACTAATTGGTCATCTTTTATTTTACTTATTTTGAATTTAGGGGGAAAAAACCTCAACATGAGTTGAACTCCACAATTCATACTAGATTTTGGGCTTTCTTATTTCTATTAGGATTTCGCTTAGTTTACCGTTCAATTTTTGAATAATCTTATCACTTGATTTATTTTTTCTTTTTTGATAGAATTATTACTTAGTAAAATTAGTCATCTTATTATTGTATTCCAAGCAAGATGAAGATTGAGGTTATGTAGGTAGACTTTTCTAAGTCGATAAGACTGTTGCCAGGGATCAAGGAATTCCACTTCAGGAAGGATTTGAACTCTTTGTCACTCAAAGATAGCCGCATGGGGAGTTCATGAAGACATATCAATATTTTACAATAAAGTTTCTTATAGAAAAAAATATGTATAAAATAATTACAAATAAAAAAAATCTTACAATTTCATTGCATCTATGCTATGTCCATTCTACCCACTAAGACACAATAACTTCACCAATAAATTTCACTGCTCTCACCGTGATG
>JACYFF010031957.1:9460600-9547485 GCA_017589665.1 Selenicereus undatus | reverse complement strand
CTCTCGTATTTTCCTACACTGCAATTTAATGTGTAAAGGAGAGATTGCTACATTTTCTTAATAAAATTCAGTCAAGTTATCAATTGTTTTAATCAAATACTATGGTATTATGTTTAGACAACGCCTTAAGATGAAATTTTATGATCTCAGAAAATGATTATTATTCTCTGTCCATTGTTAAGAGTCACTCCATATTCTCTTCTAATGAGTGATATTGTCTCTCGGTCTTGAAGTAGTGTTGTATTATTAAGCTGTCATACAGGAGAAGATGAGTGTTCAGTAGAGTTCCTCTTAGTTTTCTTAATAGAAAGGTTTATTTTATTATTTAGCTACGAATTTGTTTGACTGTAAGCTTATTTTATATATTGTACAACTCTCAATTTTTGGATTCATAGTTCACCTTTTTTTTTTTGGTATAACTAGTAATGGTACTATAGTATCATATGAAAGTGAACTACAAAAAAAGGTCATTGCTCTAACATCTAAATTTTAATTAAATCGTCTTTTAATTAAATTTGAGGAGTCATGAGCAAATCCAGATCTGACGGAAATTAACTACTTGACCTGATAACTTGACCCAACCAACACGAAAAGCTTAGGGTCTTCAATAAGATTTTACGACCTGAACGTACTTGGGTCAAACCCGTTAGGAATAGGTCGACCCATTTGGATTAATGTGATTTTTCAAGAAGGTTTTTTCTTACAAAACTTTTCCTTACCTAACTATTTGTGTTGTCTTTTTGTCTTTCAATTAGTATGCGATAACCATATAAAATTAGTTTCAAAAATAGCTAAATCTTCTTTCAAGATTTTCATATGTTCTCTCCATCTTTTTAGATGTAGATTATTTCCTAGTTTTATTTAGACTCAAAGATCTTTACTACCCCTTGTAGATTTAGAAAATTGGAATTATTTTTGAGGCTTTGTGGACTTAGGATTTGGTAAGCTTATGTCTGGGCCCAAATTTGTCAATCCTAGTAGCTTGATGTGGCCCGCTCTCTCTTAGAGTTGACCGTTACTCGAATCATTTGTCCCTTCAGGGATTTTGGAT
Source organism: Selenicereus undatus (assembly GCA_017589665.1). NCBI lineage: Eukaryota > Viridiplantae > Streptophyta > Magnoliopsida > Caryophyllales > Cactaceae > Selenicereus > Selenicereus undatus. The sequence goes on along the minus strand of JACYFF010031957.1, from coordinate 9,546,434 downwards.
TTTAATCCAATAAGTGTGACTAAGCCTAGTCTTTTTATCTCTTTAACAATTCTTCACTTTGAAATGTGAGTTATCTATGTCTTAAGAGCTTTCACAAGCTTAATTTTGTGCTTCTTCTTTTGATCTGATCTCTTTTTCTAAAGCGACATAGTTAAGGTTTTTTTGATGGAATTTTTTAATCTAAGTTTTTGAAAAATTTTCCTCTAACGGATTCCAAATCTCTTACTTTGGAATTTTAAATTTTTAGCTAAATTTGTTTTCCATTCCTCAAGAAACTACTTCGATATTTACTCAATGGTGGCTTAAACATGCCTTAATTGAGTGTCTCTATGCCTTTTTAATGATTCGCCATGCTCGTAATGATTGTTGGTTTAGTTTCTGGTGTTGTTTTATTGGATATGGTGTCTCTTGGGGTCCTTTCCTCCAATCTTATGATGCTTTTTTCCCTAAGTATAGATTTAGATTTTTCAGGTTCAATTTCTTCTAGAAATCTCTTAATCGTTTCCAAGTTTCTTAAATAAGTGTTTGTCAATTTCACTTTCGAAACTTCATAATGCTTTTCAACCATTTTTCGACCTCTTTCTTCTCCTCACACCATTTCTATACATAAATGGCCCATAATATCAAAGACTTGAGGTTTACTTGCACCCACTAGGGTACGCCTCCCATCCATCCAAACCCTCATAGAAGAATTTGAACCAATTTTGTTGTTTAGGATAACATGGAGGATATTTATAGTGAAGAAGAGAGAAGAACAAATATGCGGCAAGACTAATCCTATTGAGCTCCTAGTTTCCCTTAGTAATGTAGGCTTTGGTATCTTTCTAGTAGCGCTTCCCATTTTTGGCGGGGAAGTTTGTGGTAGCACTATTGGACATCATGGTCGATGTCCTAGAATTGCTGCTAAAGAAAGGATTGAGGCCCCTACTGGGATAGATTACCCTTATATGTACCAGGCACCCCCCAAGGATCTTTAGGGTTTTGATTGATGTTCAACCCCCTCCTCCTAGATATCTTTCCCTTCCTGCTTATCATTATCCACCTACCCTTGCATTTCCCCCTACATCCATCTCTCCAGGAGTAGTTCTTGTCCTAAATAAGGCAAGAACCTCTATTGTGCCTATTGGAGGATATTCTAGTAGGATGGCGAAGAATAAGCAGTTTCATCTTTGCCGGCCGTTTGGACAGGGAACTAGTAGAGTTGCAGTTGTTGAATAGAATGAGGATGACGAATCCTACCTTCTTTCTAACATGAGCCTTTTTTGGGGCTTTCTACTAGATGAAGGCATTTATTCTTTCTCCAGTTGCACCTCTAGCATTAGGGGAATTATCCACTTCCTAATAGCAGATCTAGAAAAGGATGAACAAAGAATCAAGAGGCTCTAGTTGGAAGTAGAGGAGAGGAGGAGAAAATAAGAATAAGAGAAGAAAATGGTAGAAAGAATCTCATCTCGGCTCTATAGCGAATGAGAAGAGAGAGAAAGAGAGTCGAGGCTGCTCCAACTAGAATCGACAACAGAACAAGAAGATCTTCCTTTATGGCAATGCAACTTATGGCATAGACATACCCTGCTGTCTCAGGCTTCTCTCACGGCCTCAAGGCAGTATGAATATCAAATGCTCTTTTCTTCTCTTCTGTTTTTATCTTCTCATCATCACGTACTTTAATATTTACTCTCTTCATATTATAGATCTCAACAATTTTTGTACATATAGCAAAATTTGGTCAGTTAATGAAGAAACCCTTAATTTTTCTTCAATGTGTGTGTCTAACGTTGGTCTTCTTTTACTATTTATGGCTTTCTCCTTATTGCCCCAATCTTGAGTTCCAATGATAACTTTTTAGGGTGTTACTCTTTGTGTAGATAATGTAAGGATCTTGCCATGTCACAACTTTTTACAAAAGATTTGTAGGGTTTCTTTGATTTTATAAAACACTTATGCCTGGTTTTCTTTGTGCATTGTCTAAGCTTTCCAACCTCTCTTACTCTTTAAAAGGAGTTTTTTTTTTTCAATTAGGCAAACTCCTGAGCTTTTAACTAAAGCTTGAATATCTTTCCCATCTCGTAAATGGAGAAGGGCTAATAAAATAGCCTCACTATTAGTCATTTGTATTATGAATTGTATCTATTAAATAAGATTTTGTGAATTTAAGTCTTGTGTGTATTCTTTAGTAGAATGTTGATTCCTCTAAAGCCTTAATTTATCTCTATGGGACTTCTATTATAATCTCCTAGTAGAATTTCTTGACTCAATATTAGGAACTTTTCTCGTGATAAGTCTGAATTAAGCCGTAATTGAATCTAGTGACTTGTCTTATGAGTTTTTCCTACTTATACATGGATGTATCTTATTCACACACATATTAGATGGTTTATAATCAAAATTCAACCATCAAAGAATGCAAAAGCTGCTTTACTAATCCTAGAAAATTATAAAATTTTCACACCGGTTACAACACTTAACTAGTGCTTTCATAAAATAGGGATTTCTTGTACCGGAAATATATGCATAGTAGCATATGAGATTGTACACATGCCAAGTATTTGGAATCTCTTTGGCCCTAGTGTGAGAAGTTTGTAGGGACCCAGGAATGCTTCCTCTTTGGCACTATATGGTCCTTCTAATTTGGTCCTAACTTTCCTAGGTGCTTTCCAAATGCTTCGATGCTTCTCAGGACTAGATCACCAGGTTTAAAGGTTGATGGTTCACCCTTCTATCATATATCATAGTGATTCTGGCGTAATATAGCTCTATCCTTATTATAACATCTTCATTCACATATAGGCACTAATAAATCCAAGGCTTTACATGCGATCCACAATCTCCCACATAGATATTTTTAAGGATGTGTACTAGTTTTTCCATGGTTACACACATCAATAAGGGTTTTGCATATCTTGTTTTAAATAGTTCCCCTTGAAATAGACAGTGTTATGTACCCTTCTTCTGAGCCTCCTAGTTTCTTTTGGATCATCTACAAGCTTCCTGATCCCTAGATAGCCTATGACTGTTGGATTGTGAACTTATCCACATTTTTCATTGAGACCTTTTTTGAGTCTATACTTTTACGCCTTATAACTTCCCAAAGGACTAATCTTGCGGAGTTAGTTTGTGCTGAACTTGCCAGCTTACTCAATGTATTTTCTCGCTAGTTGTTTGATCTTACTCTAGGAGTTATCGCAAACTTTAGGAAGCCTTTGATAGATTCTTTGATCATGGCTAGGTATTTGGCCATCTGGTTTCCTTTCGCTTTAAACTCTCATTTGATTTGACTAACTACCAATTATGAGTAACTAAAATACTAACATTTTTTTGCCTCAACAGTTTTGTGTATTTCTAAATCTTCTATAATTAGCTCATAATCTACCTCATTTTTTGTGGCTAGGAATGCAAATCTCATGGAGTATTCACATTTCATCAGATAAATCCATCACTGAGCCACTTGTTTAGAGGATCCATTTGCATAAATCACCCACTGGTATGGTTTTGGCTTCAAGCATTTATCCTTGAGTTTACACTTAGTCAAACCTTGATAGCTCTACTGCCTAGGGTAACATTCTTCCTGATCACTGACACTTTTGCATCATTTTCTTTAGAGGTTGGTCAATAAAACCCTAACTAGAGGTGCTTCAAAGTAAGGTCTCAACTTTCTTACCGCGGTGATCTGGGCTAGGACGAACGTTTCTATGTTTGGTTAACTCAGTTCTGAACCTATGAGTATTAGGATACGAATGACAAAATACATAGGAATCTTGATACGACCGTATGCGCACAGTGGCGTTGTGGCTATTCAAGGTCGATCCCACAAAGACTAGGTGAAACGATTGAGCTATATCCCCTCAAGATATGCTAAGCAAAATTCTAATTCAAGTGGTTTTGAATAAGAACTACAAATAAACTTTTTAAAATCAAATATGGAAAAAAGGCCTAAGAATTTTCGTAGTTACGAAAGGGAATTGAATCAAAATGATAAACATGTGCTTTTCTCTAATTGTTAATTCAGAGATATTGTAATCTTTTCTAGAAACTGGACCTATTCTTTTGAAATCAATCAAATTTGCCTAAACTAAGCAAACGTCGTTCTTTCAAACTAATTTGACTTAATTCAAGTTCAAAGTCTTTGATTACTTACTAGCCCTCCTAACATATTAATCTCTCTTTCGAGATGCAGTTATGATAAGTCTATTGAAGCAGTCCAACAACCAAATGTCGCTTTTGAATGTTCACTCGATTGTTTTGAGTGTGCAAGTAAATTTTGGCCAAAAAATCCACTCACAACATGAATAACACTTGATAGAACGAAATCAAATCAATCATGAAAATAAGCACAATTCTATAAATCAAGACATGATCCAATTATACTTTCATAAACTACTAAATCACTAGACAAAAATAAACTACTCACACATAGTCAAAGCTTAAACAACTAATTCTCGAAAATGATAAATCTAAAGCGGAAAAGAGGAGAAGAGAGAAGAATTGCTCAGTCAAAAATTGCGCTTGAACCGCCGTGCAAACCCAGTATAGAATCCTTGTAAGTTTTCACTTCAACTCTATCTCACTCTCTCGCTAATCTAAACTAATCCTAATCTACTTGAAGAGAGGAAAGGAGTATGAGATGAGATGATGGGGTGTGTGGAAATGACGATGAGAGGCACCCTTTTTATAGTAAAATTCCTGGAAGTCAAAAGCCACGCGTAATAATAGAATAATAACCGCTAGGAAGGGGAGGAGCTTGCGAGAAAACAAAAAGCCTCTCGGGAAAGAGGTCCACCACGGACCATGGCCAACAGTACGGACAGCCCGTGGTCAGCTCTGACTCGATATTCTTCTGTTCTTTCTTCCTTCCACGGGAATAACAACTAAAGGGTTTCCATGGAGAGTCCAATTACACTCGTTTTGGATCTAATCTGGAGTAAAATGATCCCAAAACCAGTAAAACACAAAAAAGAACCATATGAAAACGTAAAATGCAAAAAAAAAGTATACATTGTAACATAAAGCACATAATTTTCCCTAAAAATGTAGCAAAAATGACCCCAAAATGATATACACTGTAAGTACTTATCAAACTCCCCCATGCTTAAACTGTTGCTTGTCCTCAAGCAAACACTATATAAAACCAACAAAGGGAAATGCATCTAGGCCTCAAAACATAACAACCTCCTTAAAGTAGGCAAGTCATAGCATATTATAAACAAGAATGCCAATCAATGGTAAGCTCCAAATAGTGCCCAAAACATTTCAAAATTAGGTGGAAAAGAAGATTTTCAAAGTGCATGACCACAAGCTCAACATCAAACTTGATCACCCCCAAAGAACCACAAAGCATATCATGCAAGCACATGGAATTGATTAGAATCTAATGGACCGATAGAATCTCACTTTAGGGAAATGTGAATCACTCCCACTCATGTGTTTGAAATAGAACATAGGTCCACTCAAGGCTCATTCCAAAGATGCAATCTACCATAGGCATCCAAAGATTCTCAAATTCTCCACCACTAAAATGCTATATGCATAAGACAATCAAGAGGATTTTTATGGGTTGTAACGTGGGCTAGAAGGGTTAGGAGAAATGAGAGAACAATTGAATTTGGGCAATGTGGAGCTAAGTAGCCAAGTGACTAGGGAACAACCAATCAAAATACCAATTAACCAACAAGTTCACCAACACTCCAAACCTCAAAATACAATGAACACACCCCAATGAACCACGCACGAAATGAGTTGAAAAAGAAGGAACACAAGCTACATACATATCCAATGCCAATCACTGAGTCATTTTTTTCTTTTTTTCTTTTGTTATCTTTTTCTTGTCTATTTTTTCTTTTTCTTTTGTTTACATGATTTTCTCTTTTCTTTTTCAACATAACTCTTTTTTTGTTTTATTTTTTTGAGGAATGAAACAAGAATTTCAACAATTGGAAGGCATAGGATCACTAACTATCAACTCACAACCGAATACATATGTATGCACAACCCAAACGAGAGGGAACCACAACTAAACGCTCAATATCATCAACCCCTCAATAAACCAACATACTAAAGCCACCTTAAAACTCAATTATCACCAAAACAACCCACTACATAGATGAAGTGATGCTTCATAGATTTAGCTTAAAGTTAGGAATATGTGTTTGGCCAAGGGCTGATATGAAGGGATCACAACAAAGAAAGATATTAGCTCAAAGGGGGCAGGAAAGGGAGAAAGCATGTAACTCAAGGGTAGACTATTTGGCAATGCTGCTAAAATAGCCAAAGAAAGAAATGCCCCTATCATATAATCAAATATGCACATGGTAATGCGATTTTGAAAAGAGTTAAAGCAAGTTCTAGATATGCAACATGGAAGAGTCACACACATGAAAGAAAAATGAGACTAAATATACTGATTAGTCCAAATAAGGCTCAAAATCTCACGGGATATCTATCAAAGTCTCATTAAACTCATAAAATGACTCTATGTACAAACATTAGTGTTAATGACTCCAAGGGATTACAAAGTTCTTAATCAAGACAAGGTTCAAAACAAGAAATATTTTCAAAACCTTCATAAATTTTCGCACCAAAAGGGATTACACATCAAAAGATACTCAAACTCATGAAAGCTATTTTGCCTAAACAAAAACATCATTGGAGGGCATCCACATCATCCCTACATGCAATCCTAGAAATGCCAACTTGAAATGCAACACTATAATGCAAACAAAAAAAACCTAAAACTACATGATCTAACATGTATGCAAACTAATAATCAAAATAGAAAACATCAAACTACCCTTCCCCAATGCTTATGTAAAGCATTATTATTCAAAGTGAGGAAACTTAGAGAATGAGAACAAAAGAAAACAATCTCACTAGGTTAGGTGCAAAGTGCACCTAAGCTATTCGGCCTTGTAAATAGGACAAATGGAGCATCAGCCACTCCATTTCAACTTCAAGACTCGACTCATTAAGTCAGACGCCGTCAAAGCGTGCAGGAGCTTATCAAACTCCTGGGACCATAAGTAAGAAAATGAAAGATAAGAAGAAATAACCAAGATCACACCAAAGACAATAAGTATCATCTTAACATTATCAATGGCCATAGAAAAGTCATAAAAATGATTAAAGAATGTAGTCAATGTGATTTTCCTAGGCAAGTCCTTTAGGCTTACACAATAAGGGCCAATGGTGGGATCATACTCTCTTAAGTAACGTAAGGATAGATAATTATCAACATTCCCACCAAGCATACTAAATATATTATCCTCATAGCCCAAATCAACATTAGCATCATGAATCATAGGATTATTAATGGGCGTGTTAATGTAATACTCAGGGGAAGGAGAGGGTAATGAACACATAGGGGAAACGTGAGGATAATCAAGGGAACTAGGGATAGCACTATCATCAAAACCAAGGTTAGGAGACTCCTCATGCACAAGCACATCACGTGACCCCTCCAATGGCATCTCAACTAGATCATGCACCTCATAAAAAATGTCTTCTCACTCAAAATATGTATCAACAACATCAAACCTTGCATCAAACCCAAAAGGATCACCCTCCCCAAGCCCCATGCCCTGAGCTAAAGGGAAGGATTAATCATGTAAGGATAAGACAACCTCAGTATTGTCTATGGGTGATGCAAAATAAGGTTGAGTATAGCTTGCATAATAAGGGCATAAATTAGTAGCATGGTCAGAAGAATTACATAAATCACACCAAAAAGGGGCATAATAAGTTCTAAAATAGAATGCGCAAGGATCAAGAAATGAATATTTAGAAATAATAGTAGCCTTCACAAATTCAAATGAATCCCAAGCAATTCACTTAAGAAAATACCATGCATCATCAACATTTCTACCATGAAAATCCTAATACCCTAAAAGAGTTCGGATTTCACTATTGACACCCTTATCAACAATGTCCAAACTTTCTTATTTACCAACACAATAACGACATTGAGCAAAAATAACATTTAACCGCTTAAAATACCTCCAAAACAATTCATGCTTGAATTGGGAGAAATGAAAAATTGTCATTGTTTTTTTTTTTTGTTAATTTTCAAAATTTTTTTATAAGTTTTTTTTTTCCAAAGAAAAACAAAATGCTTAGTCAAACCTACTCGACGCTAGTCCCTGACAACAGCGTTAAAACTTGATACAACCGCAAGCGCACAGATTCAAAGTCGATCCCATAGAGATTAGATGAAACTACTGGGCTATATCCCCTCAAGATATGCTAAGCAAAATTCTAATTGAAGTGGTCTTGATTAACAATTGCACATAAACTTTTCTAAATCAAATATGGGAAAAATGCGTAGGAATTTTCGTAGGTATGAAAGGGAATTGAATCAAAATGATAAACATGTGCCTTTATCTAATTGGTTAATTATGAGGAATTAGAATCTTTTCTAGAAACTGGATTTATTCTTTTGAAATCAATGAAATTTGCCTAAACTAAGCAAACGTCATTCTTTCAAACCAATTTGACTGAATTCGAGTTCAAAGTCTTCGATTACTTACTAGCCTTCCTAACATATAAATCTCTCTTTCGAGACGAAGTTATGCTAAGTCTATTCAAGCAGTCCAACAACAAAATATCGTTTTTCGAATGTTCACTTGATTGTTTGAAGTGCGCTAGTAAATTTTGTCCAAAAATCCACTCACAACATGAATAACAGTTGATAGAACGAGATCAAACCAATCATGAAAATAGGCACAATTTTATAAATTAAAACATGATCCAACTATACTTTCATAAACTACTAAATCGCTAGAGAAAAATAAACTACTCACACATAATCAAAGATTGAACAACTAACTACTCTAAAATGATAAATCTAAAGAGGAAAAGAGAAGAGAAGAGAGAAGAATTGTGCAGCCAAAAATCACGCTTGAACTGTCGTGCAAACCCGGGATGGAATCCTTGCAAGTCTTCACTTGAACTCTATCTCACTCTCTCTCTAATCTAAACTAATCCTAATCTACTTGAAGAGAGGAAAAGAATATGAGATGAGATGATTTGGTGTGTGGAAATGAGGATGGGAGGCACCCTTCCTATAGTAAAATTCCTGGAAGCCAAAAAGCCACGCGTAATAATGGAATAATAACCGCTAGGAAGTCGAAGAGCTTGCGGGAAAACAAAAAGCCCCCGCGAGAAAGAGGTCCCCCATGGATCATGGCCAAAACCATGAACAGACCGTGGTCAGCTCTGACTCGATATTCTTCTGTTCTTTCTTCCTTCCACCGACATAGCAACTAAAGGGTGTCCCTCGGGATTCCAAATACACTAATTTAAGATCAAATCTGGAGCAAAATGATCCAACAACTTGCAAAACACATAAAAGAACCACACCAATAGGGATGACAACGGGGCGGGTTGGGGATGGGGAGTATATTCCCCGTCCCCGTCCCCGCTGGGATCCCCACTCCCCGTCCCTGCCCCGTTCCCCGCTTCGGGGAAAAATTCCTCCCCGTCCCCATCCCCGGCGTGGATTTAATCCCCGTCGGGGCCCTAACGGGGATTTTTACCCGCTGTTTTTCCCCACCTTCTAAACTCTGCACGACTATGAGTACTAAATCCAATATATATCTAGGGTTTTTACAAAGAAAATTACAAATATAACCTTAGTTGTTTCATTTAAAAATTTTAAAAATAAGGTTATTTTTGTAATTTTAATTAAAATTGAGAACGGGTGCGGAGATTTTTCCCCAATCAAGGAATCGGGGGCGGGGATGGGAACGGGGAAAAATTCTCGGCGGAGAAATGGGAACGGGGACGGGTTGAACTATGTCCCCATCCTTGTCCCCATCCCCGAGCAGGGATTAATTTTCCTCCCCGTCCCTGTCCCCGTCCCCGTTGGGGATGGGGATTTTTCCTCACTTCGGGGCGGGGCCCCGGCGGGGACGGGTATTCCCCAACTTTTTGCCATCGCTACACACCAAAGCATAAAATGGGAAAAAGAGTATAAATTATAACACAAAGCACATAATTTTTCCTAAAAATGCAGCAAAAATGACCCTAAAATGACATACACTTTAAGTAGTTATCCCCCATGCTTAAACCGTTGCTTGTCCTCAAGTAAACACTATATGAAACCAGCAAAGGGAAATACATCTAGGCCTCAAAACATAACAACCTCCTTAAAGTAGGCAAGTCATAGCATATTATAAACAAGAATGCCAATCAGTGGCAACCCCAAAATAGTGTGCAAAACATTTCAAAATCAAGAGGAAAAGAAGGTTTTCAAAGAAATGCATAACCATAAGCTCAACATAAAAATTGATCACCCCCTAAAGAACCACAAAGCATGTTATGGAAGCACATGGAATTGATTAGAATCTAATGGACTGGTAGAAGCTCACTTTGGGGAAATGTGAATCACTTCCACTCGCGTGTTTGAAATATAACATAGGTTCACTTAAAACTCATTCCAAATATGCAATCTACCATAGGCTTGTAAACACTCTCAAACTCTCCACCACTAAAATGAAATGTGCATAAGATAATCAAGAGGACTTTTTATGGGTTGTAACGTGGGCTAGAAGGGTTAAGGGAAATGAGTGGACAATTAAATTTGGGTAATGTGGAGCTAAGTAGCCAAGTGACCAGGGAGCAACCAATCAAACTACCAGTTAACCAACAAGTTCACCAACACTCCAAACCTCAAAATACATTCAACATACCCCAATTAACCATGTAGGAAATGAGTTGAAAAAGAAGGAACACAAGTTACTTACATATCCAATGCCAATCACTTAGTCATTTTTTCTTTTTTTTTTCCTTTTGTTCTATTTTTCTTATCTTTTTTTCTTTCTCTTTTTTTATATGATTTTCTCTTCTTTTTTTTCAACATGACTTTTTTTTTGGGGGAATGAAACAAGAATTTCAATTATTGATAGGCATATGATCACTATCAACTTACAACTGAATGCATATGTATACACAACCCAAACAAGAGAGAACCACAACTACATGCTCAATATCATCAATCCCTCAATAAAACAACATACAAAAGCCACCTTAAAACTCAATTATCACCAAAACAACCCACTACATATAGATGAAGTGATCCTTCATAGATTTAGCTTAAAGGTTAGGAATATGTGTTTGGCCAAGGGTTGATATGAAGGGATCACAACAAAAAAAGATATAAGTTCAAAGGGGCTAGCAAAGGGAAAAAACATGTAAAACAAGGGTAGTCTATTTAGCTATGTGGCTAAAATGGCCAAAGAAAGAAATGCCTGTATTATATCATCAAATATGCACATGCTAATGTGGTTTTGAACAAGAGTCAAAACAAGTTGTAGCGATACAACATGGAAGAGTCACACGCATGAAAGAAACGTGAGACTAAATATAATTATTAGTCCAAATAAGGCTCAAAATCTCACGAGATATCTACCAAAGTCTCATTAAGCTCATAAAATGACTCCATGTACAAACATTAGTGCCAATGACTCCAAGGGATTACAAAGTTCTCGATCAAGACAAGGGTTAAAACAAGAAATATTTACAAAACCTTCACAAATTTTCGCACCAAAAGGGATCACACATCAAAATATATTCAAACTCATGAAAGCTATTTTACCTAAACAAAAACATCATTGGAGGGAATCCACGTCGTCCCTACATGCAACCCTAGAAATGCAAACTTAAAATGCAACACTATAATGCAAACAAAAAGAAACCTAAAGCTGTATGATATAACATGTATGCAAACTAATAACCAAAATAGAAAACATCAAACTACCCTTCGCCCATGTTTATGTAAACCATTATTATTCAAAGTAAGAAAAGTTAGAGAAGGGGAACAAAAGAAAACAATCTCACCAGGTTAGGTGCATAGTGCACCTAAGCTATTCGGCCTCGTAAATGGGGCAAATGGAGCATTAGCCATTCCATCTCAACTTCAAGACTCGACTCATTAGTCCATGTGATTTTCCTAGGCAAGTCCTCTAGGCTTACACAGTAAGGGCCAATGGAGGGATCATACCCTCTTAAGTAACCTAAGGATAGATAATCATCAACATTCCCACCAAGAATACTAAATATATTATCCTCATAGCCCAAATCAACATTAGCATAATGAATCATAGGGTTATCAATGGGCGTGTCAATGTAATACTCAGGGGAAGGAGAAGGTAATGAATACATAGGGGAAACATGAGAATGATATGAGGATTGGGGATAGCACTATCATCAAAACTAAGGCTATTAGACTCCTCATGCACAAGCACATCGCGTGACCCCTCTAAGGGCATGTGAACTATATCATGCACTTCATAAAATGTCTTATGACTTAAAACATGTATCAACAACATCAAACCTAGCATGAAACCCAAAAGGATCACCTTCCCCGAGCCCCGTGCACTGAGCAAAAGGGAAGGATGAATCATGTAAGGATAGGACAACCTCAGTATTGTCTATGGGTGATGCAGAATAAGGTTGAGTATACCATGCATAATAAGGGCATAAATTAGTAGTATGGTCAGAAGAATTACATAAATCACACCAAAAATGGGCATAATAAGCTCTAAAATAGAATGCACAAGGATCAGGAAATGAACATTTAGAAATAATAATAGCCTTCTCAAATTCTAATAAATCTCAAGCAATCCACTTAAGCAAATACCATGCATCATCAACCTTTCTACCATGAAAATCCCAACACCCTAAAAGAGTTCGGGTTTTACTATTTACACCCTCATCAACAATGTTCAAACTTTTCCATTCCCCAACATAATAACTACATTTAGTAAGAAAAACATTTAATCGCTTAAAATACCTCCAAAATAGATCATGCTCAAATTAGGTGAAATGGAAAATTGCCATTGTTTTTTTTCAATTTTTTTTTGTTAGTTTTCAAATCTTTTTTATTGGTTTTTTTTTCCAAATAAAAATAAAATGCTTAATCAAATCTATAAAAAAAAACCGAATATTCAACGCTACTTCCTGGCAACGGCACCAAAAACTTGATACGGTCGCAAGCGCACGGTGGTGTTGTAGCTATTCATGATCCATCCCACAGAGACTAGGTGAAACTACTAGGCTATATCCCCTCAAGATATGCTAAGCAAAATTCTAATTAAAATGGTTTTGATTAACAACTGTAAATAAACTTTTCTAAATCAAATATGGGAAAAGCGCCGAGGAATTTTCATTGTTATGAAAGAGAACTGAATAAAAATGGTAAACATGTGCCTTTCTCTAATTGGCTAATTCCGAGGAGTTGTAATATTTTCTAGAAACTTGATCTATTCTTTCGAAATTAATTAAATTTGCCTAAACTAAGCAAACGTCATTCTTTCAAACTAATTTGACTTAATTCAAGTTCAAAGTCTTCGATTACTTACTAGCCCTCCTAACATATTAATATCTCTTTCGAGACCAAGTTACACTAAGTCTATTCAAGCAGTCCAACAACAAAATGTCGTCCTTCGGAAGTTCACTCGATTGTTTCAAGTGTGCGAGTAAATTTTGGCCGAAAATCCACTCACAACATGAATAACACTTGATAGAACGAAATCAAACCAATCATACAAATACGCACAATTCTATAAATTAAAACATGATCAAACAATACTTTCATAAATAACTAAATCCCTAGACAAAAATGAACTACTCACACATAACCAAAGATCAAACAACTAACTACTCTAAAATGATAAATCTAAAAAGGAAAAAAGAAGAGAAAAGAGAGGAATTGCTTAGCCAAAAGTCACGCTTGAATCGTCGTGCAAACCCGGGATGGAATCCTTGCAAGTCTTCACTTCAACTCTATCTTACTCTCTCTCTAACCTAAACTAATCCTAATCTACTTAAAGAGAGGAAAGGAGTATGAGATGAGATGATGGGGTGTGTGGAAATGAGGATGAGAGACACCCTTTTTATAGTAAAGTTCTTGGAAGCCGAAAAGCCACGTGTAATAGTGGAATAATAACCACTAGGAAGTCGGAGAGCTTGCGAGAAAACAAAAAGGCTCATGGGAAAGAGGTCCACCACAGACCATGGCCAACACCACGGACAGATCGTGGTCAGCTCTGCCTCGACATTCCTTTGTTCTTTCTTCCTTCCACGGGCATAGCAACTAAAGGGTGTCTATAAGGATTCTAAATATACTCATTTAGGATCAAATTTGAGCAAATGGTCCAAAAATCTACAAAACACATAACAGAACCATACCAAAGCATAAAATTAAAAAAGAGTATAAACTACAACATAAAAGTTTCCCTAAAAATACAACAAAAATGACCCTAAAATGATATACACTTTAAGTACTTATTGAACTCCCCATACTTAAACCATTGTTTGTCCTCAAGCAAACACTATATAAAATAGGCAAAGGGAAACGCATCTAGGCCTTAAAACATAACAACCTCCATAAAGTAGGCAGGTCATAACATGTCCTAAACAAGAATGCTAATCAACGGCAACCCCCAAATAGTGTGCTGCAAAACATTTAAAAATCAACAGGAAAAGAACGTTTTCAATGAAATGCATGACCATAAGCTCAACATCAAACTTGATCACCCTAAAGAACCACAAAGCATGTCATGCAAGCACATGAAATTGATTAGAATATAATGGACCCATAGAACTTCACTTTGGGGAAATGTGAATCGCTCCCACTCATGTATTTTAAATATAACATAGGTCAACTCAAGACTCATTCCAAAGATGCAATCTACAAGAGGCTTGCAAAGACTCTCAAAATTTCCACCACTAAAATGCAATGTGCATAAGACAATCAAGAGGAATTTTTATGGGTTGTAATGTGGGCTAGAAGGTTTAAGGGAAAGAAGTGTACAATTAAATTTGGGCAATGTGGAGCTAAGTAGCCAAGTGACTAGGGAGCAACCAATCAAAATACCAATTAACCAACAAGTTCACCAACACTCCAAACCATAAAATACAATGAACATACCCCAATGAACCATGTAGGAAATGAGTTGAAAAAGAAGGAACACAAGCTACTTGCAAATCCAATGCCAATCACTGAGTCATTTTTTTTCTTTTGTTATCTTTTTCTTGTCTTTTTTCTTCTTTTTCTTTTTTTTTTACTTGATTTTCTCTGTTTGTTTTAATTTAACATAACTCTTTTTTGGTTTTTTTGGGGAATGAAACAAGAATTTCAATTATTAAAAGGCATAGGATCACTAACTGAATGCATACATATGCATAACCCAAATAAGAGGGAACCACAACTAAATGCTCAATATCATCAATCCCTCAATAAGCAAACATACCAAAGCCACCCTAAAACTGAATTATCACCAAAACTACCCACTACATAGATGAAGTGATGCTCCATAAATTTGGCTTAAATGTTAGGAATATGTGTTTGGCCAAGGGCTGATATGAAGAGATCATGACAAAGAAAGACATAAGTTCAAAGGGGCTAGAAAAGGGAAAAAAATATGTAACACAAGGGTAGACGCTTTGGCTATGTGGTTAAAATGGCCAAAGAAAGAATTGCCTCTATCATATCATCAAATATGCACATGCTAATGTGGTTTTGAACAAAAGTCAGAGCAAGTTCTAGAGATGCAACATGGAAGAGTCTCACACATAAAAGAAACATGACACTAAATATAATGATTAGTCCAAATAAGGCTCAAAAGTTCATGGGATATCTACCAAAGTCTCATTAAGCTCATAAAATGACTCCATGTACAAATATTAGTGCTAATGACTCCAAGGAATAACAAAGTTCTCAATCAAGACAAGCGTCAAAACAAGAAATTTTTACAAAACCTTCTCAAATTTTCGCACCAAAAGGAATTACGCATCAAAAGATATTCAAACTCATGAAAGCTATTGTGCCTAAAAAAACATCATTGGAGGGCATCCACATCATCCCTACATGCAATCCTAGAAATGCAAACTTAAAACGCAACACTACAATGCAAACAAAAAGAAACCTAAAACTATATGATCTAACATATATGCAAATTAATAACAAAATGGAAAACATCAAACCACCCTTCCCCCATTCTTAAGTAAAGCATTATTATTCAAAGTAAGGAAACTTAGAGAGGGGGAACAAAAGAAAATGATCTGACCAGGTTAGGTGTAGAGTGCACCTTAGCTATCCACCCTCGTAAATGTGGCAAATGGAGCATTGGCCACTCCATCTCAACTTCAAGACTTGGCCCATTCAATTAGATGTCGTCAAAGCACGTAGGAGCTTCTCAAACTCCTAGGAGCTTCTCAAACTCCTAGGACCACAAGTTAGAAAATAAAAGGTAAGAGGAAATAACCAAGATCACACCAAAGACAATAAGTATCCTCTTAACGTTATCAATGGCCATAGAAAAATCATAAAAATGATTAAAGAATGTAGGCCATGTGATTTTCACAGGCAAGTCCTCTAGGCTTACACAGTAAGGGTCAATGGAGGGATCATACCCTCTTACGTAACCTAAGGACAGATAATCATCAACATTCCCACCAAGCATACTAAATATATTATCCTCATAGTCCAAATCAACATTAGCATCACGAATTATAGGATTATCAATGGGCATGTTAATGTAATACTCAGGGGAAGAGAGGGTAATGAACACATAGGGGAAACATGAGAATGATCCAGGGGATTGGGGATAACACCATCATTAAAACCAAGGGTTGGAGACTCCTCATGCACTAACACATCACGTGACCCCTTTGAGGGCATCTCAACTAGATCATACACCTCATCAAAAATGTCTTCTGACTCAAAACATGTATCAACAACATCTAAACTAGCATCAAATCCAAAAGGATCACCTCCCCGAGCCCTCTACTCAGCTAAAGGGAATGATGAATCATGTAAGGGAAGGATGAATAAGGTACGGATAGGACAACTTCAGTATTGTCTATGGGTGATGTAAAATAAGGTTGAGTATAGCATGCATAATAAGCACCCAAATTAGTAGCATGGTAAGAAGAATTACATAAATCACACCAAAAAGGGCATAATAAGATCTAGAATAGAATGCGCAAGGATAAGGAAATGAATATTTAGAAATAATAGTAGCCTTTTCAAATTCAAATGAACCCCAAGCAATCCACTTAAGCAAATACCATGCATTATCAACATTTCTACCTTGAAAATCCCAATACCCTAAAAGAGTTCGGCTTTCACTATTGACACCCTCATCAACATAGTCCAAACTTTCCCATTTACCAACACAGTAACTACATTGAGCAAGAAAAATATTTAATCGCTTAAAATACCTCCAAAATATTTCTTGCTCAAATTGGGGGGAATGGAAAATTACCATTGTTTTTTTTCAATTTTTTTTTGGGTTAATTTTCAAAATTTTGTTGTAGGTTTTTTTGTCCAAAGAAAAATAAAATGCTTAGTCAAACCTATAAGGAAAAACCCAATATTCGACGCTAGTCCCCGAAAACGGCGCTAAAAACTTGATACGACTGCAAGTACACAGTAGCGTTGTAACTATTTAAGGTCGATCCCACATAGACTAGGTGAAACTACTGGGCTATATCCCCTCAAGTTATGCTAAGCAAAATTCTAATTCAAGTGATTTTGATTAACAACTGCAAATAAACCATTCTAAATCAAATATGGGAAAAATGCCTAGGAGTTTCGTAGTTATGAAAGGGAATTGAATCAAAATGGTAAATATATGCCTTTCTCTAATTGGTTAATTATGACGAATTGTAATCTTTTCTAGAAGCTTGATCTATTCTTTCGAAATCAATCAAATTTGCCTAAATTAAGCAATTGTCGTTCTTTATATCTAATTTGACTTAATTCAAGTTCAAAGTCTTCGATTACTGACTGGCACTCCTAACGTATAAATCTATCTGTCAAGACGAAGTTATACTAAGTCTATTCAAGCAGTCCAACAATCAAATGTCGTCTTTCGAATGTTCACTCGATTGTTTCATGTGTGCAAGTAAATTTTGGCAAAAAATCCACTCATAGCATGAACAACACTTGATAGAATGAAATCAAACCAATCATGAAAACAAACACAATTTTATAAATTAAAACATGATCCAACTATACTTTCATAAACTATTAAATTCTTGGACAAAAATAAACTACTTACGCATAATCAAAGATTAAACAACTAACTACTCTAAAATAATAAATCTAAGGAAGAAAAGAGAAGTGAAGAGAGAAGAATTGCTTAGCCAAAAATAGCCCTTAAATCGTCATGCAAACTCGGGATGGAATCCTTGCAAGTCTTCACTTGAACTCTATCTCACTCTCTCTCTCCAATCTAAACTAATCCTAATCTACTTGAAGAGAGGAAAAGAATATGAGATGAGATGATTTGGTGTGTGGAAATGAGGATGGGAGGCACCTTTCCTATAGTAAAATTCCTGGAAGCCAAAAAGTCACGCGTAATGATGAATAATAACTACTAGGAAGTTGAAGACCTTGCGGGAAAACAAAAAGGCCCGCGGGAAAGAGGTCCACCATGGACCGTGGCCAAAACCACGAATAGACCATGGTCAGCTCTGACTCGATATTCTTCTGTTCTTTCTTCCGTCCATGGACATAGCAACTAAAGGGTGTCTGTGGGGAGTCCAAATACACTTATTTAGGATCAAATACGGAGTAATATGGTCCAAAAACCTGCTAAACACATAAAAGAACCATACTAAAGCATAAAATGGAAAAAAGAGTATAAATTATAAGATAGAGTACATAATGTTTCCTAAAAATGCAGCAAGAATGGCCCTAAAATGATATACACTTTAAGTACTTATCAAATCTTCTACCTAGTTTCCTCCCTTATTACGACATTATTCTTTTTGTGGTTAAATCAACCCACCCCACTTCTTCTCACTCGTTCTCACTCGTTCTCACTCATTGCCACTTCTTCCCATTCATACTCACTCCCTCCTACTTCTTAAAGTAAATACCACTCCTTAAAGTAAATACTACTCCTCACTCTTTCCCACTCCTACCCAATTCCACATGTTTTTATTATGATTTTTGTTATTAATATCAATAACGATTACTGTTGGAATTATTATTGTTAGTTGTTATTATTATTATTAATTACTATTATTATGTTTAATTATTGTCTTTATTATTAATTAATTAATTATTATTAATCAAATATTATGATTAATCATTATTAGTATGATTTTATTTTTATTATTAATTATTACATACTAGTTATTAATATGAATTATTATTTTTATTATTATTATTAATACTATTAGCAATTATGATTATTCTCAAGATTATTAATTTGCATTTTTAGTAATATTCATTATCATCAGTTAGTAATTTTTGTTGCTAATAATATTAATATTAGGTATTATTATTGTTATTTGTAGTAATAATAATAATTGTAATTATTAATAATATACGTAGTAATTGTTACAGTAATTATAATGATTTTCAGTAATAATAATTATGTTGATAATTATTATTAATTATTAATTTTAATAATAATCATTATGATCATTACTAATTGTTACGGTAATTATACTAATTTTCATTAATAATAATTATGTTGATAATTATTAATAATTATTAATGTTAATATTAATAATCATTATGATCATTACTATCAATATTAATAAGAATTGTTGTTGTAGTTAGTATTGTTAATCATTATGAATGTTAATTTCACCATTATCGTAAATATTATTAATTACCATTAATAATTATTATCAATTAATAATAATACTATCAGTAAATACCGTTAATACCAACATTAATAATTATTGTTATTATTAGCATTAATAATAACAATTACTATTAATGTTAATATTAACTATTCTTGTAATTATACTAATATTATGTTGTAACAATAATTATTGTTATTGTAGTAATTATAATTACAATGATTATTATGATTATTAATATTGAT
This sequence comes from Selenicereus undatus, assembly GCA_017589665.1. Classification (NCBI taxonomy): domain Eukaryota; kingdom Viridiplantae; phylum Streptophyta; class Magnoliopsida; order Caryophyllales; family Cactaceae; genus Selenicereus; species Selenicereus undatus. The sequence continues at coordinate 9,526,593 of JACYFF010031957.1, read as the reverse complement.
AATAATTATTATTATTTCTATTACTATTGCTTTTAATATTGATAATTATTATTACCATTAACAGTTATTATGACTTTTATTATTAGTTGTAAGCGTTACTGTAATTAATTATTATTATTATTATTATTATTATTATTATTATTATTATTATTGATGAATAATTATTACCTTTATTGTTGATTTATGATTTTCATTATCATAATAATTATTAAGAATTATTGATAAGATTAATACCAATACTTTTTAAGACTCACAATAATTATTATTAATTATTCGTATTAGTAATATAATTTTGAAATAATATTCATTAACATTAATTATTATTAATTTTGATTATTATTATTATTATTAATTTTAAGAAGAATGTTTTATTCTTTTTCACAATATTATCAATTATTATTTTTATTATTAATAATTTTCATTAGTTTTAGTAATTATAATTTTTTTATTATTAATGTTAATATTTTTTATTTATTTTGTTATTGTAAGTAATGACAATGATTAATATTAATTATAATTATTATTATTGTACTTATTACTAACATTTATTAATAATAATAATCATTACAATGATTGTAATTATAATATTTACTATTGATGTTTACAATTAATAAACATTATTAATATTGCGATTTATATTAATATTATTTATTATTACTATTATCATTAGTTATGATTAGTTATTATTAATGTTTAATTATTATTTTTATTATTAATTAATCATTTTAATTATTGTAATTATTTATTATTTATTAGTGTTAATTTTTGAAAGGATTAGTAGTAATTATTTTTGTAATAGTAATAATTTTCATTTTATTGATTAATTATTAATTAATAATTATTAAGATTTATTTTTATTATTGATTATACTTATAATAATAATTATTGTGCTTAATATTATTAATTTCTTATTTTATTGTAATTAGTTATTATTAATATTAGTAATTAGTTATTTTTATTAATGTCAATATTAATATTATTTATTATTATTATTATTATCTATATTAATAATAATTATCGTTAATGTCAATAGTAATTATACTGTATTTATTACTAATATTCCATAATAATAATAATAATAATAATAATAATAATAATAATAATTGTTGTTATTACTACAATTGTTGCTAATGACATTGATAATTAATAATAATTATTGATATTAATATTAGTATTAATCTTAGTTATTAATATTAATATTATTGATTATTGTTGTTGTTGTTGTTGTTGTTGTTGTTGTTGTTGTTGTTGTTTGTTGTTAATATTGTTATTAATAAGAATTATTATTGTAGTTGTTATTTTTAATTACTATTATGATTAATTGTTGTTGTTGTTGTTGTTGTTGTTGTTGTTGTTGTTGTTGTTGTTATTGTTATGTTATAGAAATAGTTGACATTAGTAATATCAATACTCCCACTCCTTTCTACTCCTTCCTACCCCCACATCCTATAAACTACTCATACCTACTCACATCCATTTCTTTCCACTCCTACCCACTCCCATCCATTTCTTCTGACTCATTCCCACTCCAACCCATTCCACACCGGCCTGTAATATATCCCTAAAAAGAGCAGGGCCTAAATTGACACTTACATCCTCTTCTAATGCTGATAGGTACATATAGAGATTTTCTCCAGGGCTTGAGTTGGATAGGGAAGATATCTTAGACACATTGGTTAACTTACTTAAAGGCTTCCTCTACTTCTTCGGTCTATGTAAAGTCTGTCATTGACCTCAGGCACTTGTAGAATGGGAAAATCTTTTATGCAGAGCAGAAAATAAATATTCCCAGGGCTCCAATGTAGTTAGTCAATTTCTGAACTTCCTTTACAGTTCTAGGGATTGGCATGTCTAAGAGTACCATTTCCTTTTTCATGATTTTCCTCAATGCCTCTTTCATTAATCACAAACCAAGAAACATGCCCGCTAATACCCCAAAAACACATATTTTGGGATTCAACTTCATTATAAGTTTTCTTAGAATAATGAAAGTTTCCCTTATATGTAGAAGGTGTTGGACTGAAGTCCTGAACTTGGCAATCATGTCATCATTGTACACTTACATGTTTTTGCCAATTTACTCTTGAAAGAGCTTGTTGACCTGCCTTTGATAAATAGTATTGGCTTTTTCAACCCAACTAGCAAGCCAGTACAATGCCTAGTGTGTAATGAAGGTTGAACATTCGTGATCCTCCACCCATAAGGGTATTTGGTGAAAACCAGAGTAGGCATCCATGAATGTGAGATAGCCATGATCGTTGGTTGAATTCACCAATTGATCAATATTGGAAAGTGGAAAATAATATTTTGGATAGACCTATTTAAGTCTATGTAATTCACACACATCCTCTATAAGCCAGTACAATTTTTCACCATTACTATGTTTGCTAACCAGTCAAAATGATAGCATCCCTAGATGAATCCTGCATCTAGTAACTTTTTCACTTATTTTAACACTATCTAATTTCTATTAGGGGAAAAGTATCTCATTTTCTGCTTTATAGGTTTTTCCTAAGGCTCTATGGCTAGCTTGTGGGCCATAATCTCATTATTTATCCCCGACATCTCCTGTACTGTATAGGCAAACACATCTGTGTATAGTCTGAGTACTTTTTACAAGGTTGGTTCCATGTCATAGAGTATTTGTATAGTCTAGATAGATCCTAGCGTAGAGGTACTTTTCATAATTTACCCTAAGGTTTTGGCCTAAGGTTCTTACCATCCCTCATCCCAAATTTAGAGACTTCGATCATATTAACCTTTGGCTACTTCTAAGCTTATCTTTTATTGTTGTTTGTGAACTGTACCACTTCATATTTTGAGTGTGAGACTATGATCTTCAAGGTGGCTACATAGGGCTCCGTTACATTTTTATGATATCCCATTATACTTCTCACAGAGCCAATATTTGCAAGGTGTTGCATCTGCAGGTTGCAGATAGAAAGTGCTGCTCTTAGAGAGTTTAAAAGTGGACTTCTCATAATTATATTGCAGGCAAAAGGCATATCTTCATTAACATAATCTACCATTACCCGGTAAGGCTTTCCCTTCTAGGTCCAACCATTATAGGTAGTTTTATAACTCCATTAGAGTATATGGTGTGTCCCACAAAACCCATAATGCGAAACAGTACGGAGGACACATTTTTCTCCTGCAAGCTAGCTAAGCTTGACAAAGTATTAATATAATATGACACTTATTATGCTCCCTGTATCTACTAATACCCTATTAATTTCATAGTTGGCTACTACCGACTTGATCACCATTGGGTCACTATAGGGCTGAGATGCAGTTGTAGTACCTTCAAGGACTACTTTAGAAGGAGAGTTCATAGATACCTGGTTTACTCATGGGATTTCCTGATCTACAGTCCTCAGATGACTTTTCAATGCCATGTTTAATAGCCTGGCCATAGTTGGTTTTACAGAGATAACTTAGATTCCACCCCTAAGCGAAGTAAGTTGAAAGTCATTTTCTTTTGAACTCTTTCCATCTAGATGTCTTCTCATTTCTTGGGGGTTGTTCTTAAGGTACTTGTCAGGCTTCATTTTGATGGCTAGTCTAGGGTGCACTTTATCTAAATTCCATCAGCAATATGAGTCGTACCCATAATCCATGTAGAAGGCACCACGCTTCCCTGCACTTCGTCCTCTGCTTGATATGAATGGGATCATCCATATGTACTCGACCCTTAATCTCTCAGGATATCACTCCTTGAGGCATTAAAGAGGGATTCTTTTCTAAAGGCCCTTTCTTTCTTTATTTTTTAGTTATTCTTAATAGGCCTTTTTTCATCTCTCCTAGATACTCTTTGGGAGTTCTAGACCCTTTCATGATAGCTTCTAATTGTATGTGCCTTTTCACCATTTCAGGGCCTGTTCTAAAGTGGCATGATGCTCCATGATGTACTTTTCACTAAGGCCTGCATGCTTAACCCTATTTGTAAAGGAAAATAAGCTATATCTAGCTTAAGTCTTTTATAAAGCATTTCTTATGATAGAATCTTTCCACATATTTAGCCAGGGAATCCTGGTATCTCTAGGCCAACATCAATAGTTTCATAGCTAGCTTTGGAGTTCCCTTGCTTCCAACGAAGTAGCTTTTAAAACTACTGGAAAGGTGATCATAAGACCTAATTAATCTTGGGACAGCTTATTGCATTAGGCTTGTGTTGGTCTTATTAGGGTAGCAAGAAAGTATTTGAATATCACTGACTCTGAGGGATATGGCTACAAATAGATTTAAGTTAGATATGTATCAAGGTGCTCTTGAAGGTCACTAGTCCCATCAAATTACCTTATCTGTGGTACTTTGATCTTCTCTGGGAGTTTAGCCTTATAAATCTCTATGTTAAATGGTGTCTTCATTTGTTGATAACTTGTCAATAAAGCACCCTAGTTGAGGGTTTTCTTCATGTTTTCCCTTGAACGTCACTGAGATGATATAACTTTGATAGGGCTTGAGCTCTACTATTATGAGTTTTCTTCATATTCTTATCCTTGATGTGACCTATCTTGAGTAGGATTCTTCTGCAAATATTTTTTCTTGCTCTATCATTTTATGGCTCATGGTCACTCTAAAGTCTTCTTCTTTATTCAGTGAATGCCTAAAGGTCTATTCTTAGGACCCCTTTCCTCTAGTTCATTAGGGAAAAGCTCCTTTCAAGTTCTAGTTGTCCCTATTGTGTCTTTGACTTATAGTCTCTTAAGGCAGCCTTTCAAGTCTAAGAGTTCATCTAACTTCTTCATCATAAGGGTTGTAGCTTCTTCTACCTTCAATTTGATTAACTCTTCCAAAGTCTTTAGAGCACTTTCTAACTGTCCTAGGGCATGGGAGCACCTACAAGATAGATGTCTTCTAAGGGGAGTCATGTCCCTCTGATTGAAGCATACTTTATGACAAAGTCTTCTTTCACAGAGGTCTAGGTATTTGGATCATGATTTTAAGGTTGTTTGCTCTTAGGAGTGGCAATGATTTGTCTCTTTTCACCTTCTTTTGGCTAGCGTCCTTGCGCAAATCTAGGTTCCCAAAGATAGTGACCAGATGTTTCCACTACTTTAGAACTTCTTTGATTCTTCTCGGAACCTTGAGGAGCTTGTACTGTTACCTGCGAAACAATTCTCAAAGAGCGGAGAGGATTCTTCCCTTGAAGAGCCTCCAATGCTCAAGTTAAGAAGAAGTTTTAGGAGAGGTAGTAAGCATAACATAGCTTATGGAATCCTTGTTGACTAACCTTTGATGTTGGCCATGGCTTATTTATATAGCATTTTAGGATGGTTCACTTGGAGGCCGGTAAATAACCAGCACTCTATAATTTTTTTTAAAATAGTTTATGTCCTAATTTTATTTTGACTCAAACATCTTCTTGTACATTTAGGAGATCCTAGCTAAATCCCTTTCTTATCAAGCCATGCACATGAGAATTATTACCAAGGCTTTGGTGAACTTAGGTTTTAGTGAGCTTGTGTCCATGCCTAGATTACTCAATCCTAGCGGCTTGATGCAATAAGTTCTCTTTCTTGGGCTCTTATAGGCTACAGTAAATACCTCTTAGAGTTGATTTCTACCTAAATCAACATCTAATATGTTTCTTTCTCTCTAGGAAGGGATACTAGAATCTTGGTTATCAGTTTTCCTAACAACATCAAAATTTTACATTTCATAAGAGAATGCTAGCAAAGTTAATTTATGAATGCATTAAAAGCTTATATATTCATGGTTATGAATGGTTATAAATTGTTTTGCAAGATTCTATCATCTTATGCTGTAATGGGTGATAATAGAGATTTTGGTAATGGTTGTATTCCAACTTGTACGCTGGGAGGTGCCTTATTAAGAGGGAACTCTCCATCTAATTTCATCTCTATTATTTTCCTCTTTTCAGTTGTTTGGCAAAATCAATTTCGAAGAGCCCTTACTAACACAGATGGCGTCATCATTTGGTAGTAAAAGGACTACTTCTAGGATGTGTAACTTGTGTTGGAATAAAAACGGTTTCTCTGATATCATTAATTCGATATTCGGGACCATTGGACACCATTATTCCAACGATAAAAATAATTCCCAATGATCTAACCTTTTGGAATTTTTGAAATTTTTTCTTTCTTAGTCCATAAGCAAGCTATATTGCGTCAATTGAGATTGCATTTTTTAAGTAACTCCAAATGACATTGCCCCTAAAGAGACAAACATGTGAGTCTCAAGTGCAAACATTTATGTTTTCCGTGAATTCTAGTGATCCTCTAACTCAGCCGCAGACTGAAGAAAAAAAAAAACTCCTAAAGATAGAGCCCTTGGGAACTATCTCTTAAGTTTATATTAATTACATCTAACACTCCCAAAGGTTGGCTTAATTGCATCCAAAATCCCAATAAAAAAAGTTGGTACTCCAATGTGGTTGAAAATTTCATGGTTTTTGTTATCAATTGGAAACAAAGGCAGTAGTTCATACGAAATTCCGTCAAAATTTCATCTCTTTTTGGTAGTAATGCTATGACCAAATATATATTCTAGCGGTTGAAGCAAGAGCTCTATAAGGAAGTGCTCAAGCAACAATGAAAGCCTGATACACTTAGCCAGTTATTTAAGAAGGGCAACAAAATTGCTGTCTAAGCGCTGACCTGATTCAAATTCTATGACAAATAGCAGCCATGATGAAAGATGCTGATACATTTCTTTAAGGTATACGTCAAGTCAAGATTTGTCACATTTTTGCTAAAGTATATATGACTGTTATTTTTTATAAAAAATGGGATGCGCATGGTTATATCTTGTATTATTTTCATGTCAAGTGGGCTTGGAGCTATCATTTCTATTGGTGTGGTTGGGTCAAAAAAGGCACTTAACAACATTTCTGTTAGTCATGTTTTACGAATATAATTCTTTCACATTCCAAAAGGATTCCGAAAGCATACAAAAATCCCCTACGTTCAACGTAGTGTGAAAAGATGTATGAATGGCAAACGTATAAAACATTTCATTACCTAGGCAGAAATGACAAATGTATGAAACAGTTGGACGAATAGGTAAAATATTTGTCAAGTTTATTTCCAATTCGAGTTTGAAACTACTTAAATGTAATCCCAAAGTTTCGGGTTTGAGTCAACCCAATAGGTTAGAAACGCATTACATTCTTCTTGCATCTTACAAACATTATAAGTTTTTTTAAACAAAAAGTATTTAGTCTACAATATTCCAAACTCTATTACTAAAATTTTGTTCAACAACCAATCGATAAAACCTAGGATTCATTTATCTTTTGTATAATATTTCTGAACAACATTAGCATCAATAACTCCTAGTGTGGATGCTTCTTTTGTGAGATCTGGTGAAATCTAGATATATGCAGTCTTACCCCTGTAAGTAGAGAAACCAATTCTAAAAGACCCACTTGAAAATTTTTCATAGAACATTTTCTTGAGTTGACATCCATTTTGATAAATATGATATTGGAAATAATTAATAATCAAAGATTGCAATACTAAATATTAAACAAATAAATAAGCATAATGGAAATTAAATGTGTTTTTATAAAAAGAAAGCTAGTAGACCTACAATATTTCTCAATAACGAAATGTAAAGAGAAAAAAGATTGCATACATATTTAATTGTTACAAATACTAAATTTTCAATGGAAAACACTTGATGATGCATCTATTCCCTTTTTTGTCAATATGGACTACTTGACATGAGGACATGGCTGATTTGAATGAGTGACGTGACGACTCATTGTCTTTGAAGCAACATTACCAGTTGCACATCAAAAGTGATGTACTAGTTATAGACTACAACAGTGACTTGAGAGGGAGGGAAGCTGCGAAAACTAGAGCAAGGATGTAAACTTAGATGAAGTCATGGTTGATGGTTATCTTATGCATACTAAATATTCAACCTGAAATTATGAGATTTTATACACTTTATTATCTTATAATTACTCGAAATAAATTGATTAAATGGATTTTTAATATTGGTTTTGTTCATTTTGTAGGAATTAGAAAAACATGAGAAAAAAATAAATAGTGCTGAAGAGAAGCATTGGATCAGGACAAGAAACAAGGAAAGAAGATTAGGCCCAGTCACGAGCCCAATTCGGTCCCCAAAACCTTAGCCCGTCATCTCATTCCCCCCTCGTAGCTCTCTTTCTCTGCTTCTTTTCGTTGGCTGGGCCTGGCTCAACTCGCAGACAGCCTGCCAGCCCCCTTCTCTTCTTTCTCCTTTTCTCTCTCTGTTGCTGGGCTTGGCCCAATGTGTTGACCTCAAGTGCCCAGTCTAGCTTCTCCCGTCCATCCCCAGCCTGCTTCTTCATTTAATCCCACACCCCTTGCACATGACCAACCCCTCATCTCCTCACTTTCTTCTTCTTCCTCATCCCAAGAAATCCAGACCGGGAAAAGACACGGCAGTCGTCCATGGCTCTTCATCTTCCTCATGCCATAAATGTTGCTAAACTTCTCTCTCTCCTCTTTCATCATTCATCAATACTCATTGCCTTATTTGGCTGTTCCCCATTCCTTTTCTTCTTCCTCGTCTGTTTCAACCCAGCAAAACCCAAAGAGAAGAATAGAGCACGGTGGCTTTATGTATTCCCATGGTCAAGTGTTATTGCCTTTTTCTCTCCTTCTTCGATTATCCATCATCATATTAATATCGTTTTGTTAGTTTTTGGAGCCATTAGTTCGATGATTGATAAGGACAGATGAAGAAGTAGAGGGCGACGTTTTGGGGCCTTCAAAGACACCGAAGAACAGACCACACAGGGCAGATAGGTAGATTAGTTTAGGGCAACAACTCTTCTGTTCTTTGTTTTCCTTTCAGACTTTGTTCCCTTTGATTCAAAATTTTGTACCATTTGATTTGATTTGAATCAAGTTTATTACAATTCAGATTTCGGCGTTGAATTTGCAAGTTATTGAGATAAATTTCATGTCCTGGCTTATTAATTCAGAATCTTATTTTATTTTATTTTATTTATTTCATTCTAGGTGGTTTAAAATCACTATTTAATTGATGATGTTAAATTAGTTGCATTTGTAGCGGCCGAAATTCACAATCCATCTCTGAGGACCATACCCATAAGCACTACAACGATAAAACTGTGCGCTGACGGAAATTTACAAGAAGTTTTTGGTGTTGTTGCCGGGGATGGATTTGTGCAATTAGGTTGCGCCGAGTCGTAGTTTAGTTATTAAAGTCGTTCGATTAATTTTCGTTTTAATTTTAGAATTGTGATTTTTAGTTTTAGTTAAGTCGTTATTTAGTTTTAGTAATTTAGTTTAGTTTGTTTTTTATTTTGTATTCAGTTAATATTTTGATTTTGATTTTTGTGTTTTGTTGAGATTAGTTTCATTTTAATTTTTAGAGGTTATTTTTTGCTGAAAAAATATTACTAATCAATTTGGTTTATGTGTAGTAGAAACAAGGTAGAACTGATCCGAAAAACAAATCAGACTAGTGCATATTTTTCACCAATTTCACATTCTGTTTGAATTTTCTGGAGCACTTTTGGTGTGATTCTTACTATGTTGATATTTTCCTAGATTCAGCATAATTTTGAGAGGTTGTGTGAATTGTTCTAGAATTTCTGAAACTGTCCGAATTTTTCTGTGAATTTTAGACATAATAATCTGTTTGCATTTTTCTGTACTGTTTTGGGATAGAAAAAATTCGGAAAAAATTATATTATGTCCTTTGTGATTGTGTGGAATTTTTTGTGTATATAGTTCTAATTTTATGAATTTTATTTTTAGCTTTAATTTTGTTTTAGGTTTTTGATTTAAGAAAATGGTGTACATGCTTTGTGTGTGTGTTTGTATTAGGTTACTTTTTGATGTTTGAGCCTTTTTGGTCTTTCTTTTCTTTTGGTCATATGTTTTTCTTTTTATAAGTTTATTTTTTAAATTTAATTATTTAGGTGTCTTGTTTTAGTTTTAGTCATTAGTTTATCACTGTTTTTCCTTTCACCTTTTCTTTCAATAATAGGAGAAAAATATCCAAAACAAAGGAAAAAAGAATTGAAAATCCAAAAAATTAAAGAATTCTTAAAATTGAAAAAGAGATTTAGGCATGCCAGTTTTCAATTTCTCACAATTCGAGCATGAACCTTTTTGGAGTTATTTATCGAGACTTAATGATTATGATGCTAAATTGAATCAATATTTTCAAAAATGGAAAATTTGTGAGGTCATTGCTATGGGTCTAAATGTTGAGTCTAGAGGTTATGTAGAGTTTGTATGTCTTGGAGGTTTACTAGGATTACTATCTAGAACTCAAGATGACGTTTGGGATTTCTTTGAAAAATTAGCTTGGGATACTTATGCGCTAGAACAAGCTAAAGAAAATTTTAGATACCCAACTCATGGTGAGTCTGCTTTCCATGCAACTCCTTTCCACCAAGATTATTTTATGAACTTATGTGCCCCATCTTACTTTTGTTTGCCTCTTGCTTTATGTGATTATTGTGAATCATCTGCTCATGATGCCTCTAATTGCCCATATCGTGATTATGTTGATGCTACTTGTGCAAGTGTGGAAAAGAAGATAAATGACATGACTGATAAAATGTTAGAGGTCATGAAAAAGAGAATTACTGAACATTCTCAATGTTTTAATCAAAGTGGGGAGAATTATGGTGAGCTTGACTCTAGTTTATGATCTCATAAGCTTGAAGTTAGTCTTTATGATGATTTTGATCCCTCTTATCTTGCCAGGCCTAACTTGAATAATGTCATGCCTTTGCCTTGTCTAGAACAAGAGAGTGACCTCTCTATGTCTCTATCACCAGATCTTGCACCCCACACTAACTCACCTAAAGATGTTATTGAAGATGTCCTAGTTTATGTCGACCCACCCATCCCTTTTAATGTCTTTTGTGAGTTTGAGGTGGGGAACAATTTGACACTACTAATGAGTTAGATATGGGCATCCAGTCGAACATTGAACATCATGAGATAGATGAGTCAGAAGAAGCTAAATTTTAGGAGACATGTGTGGAGGTAATTGAGCCCATTATTTTGGACTTTAATGATGATATTATTTCTATAGAATATAAATATTTTTCGTATGGATTTGATGTCACTATGGGTTTGGATGTGGACCAATGTGTTGAATATGAGACATTTTCTTTTGACCCCATCTTTACTGACCTCTTTTTTGAATCTCACAAGTTTAAATTTGTAGAGTTTGAGACTTTTGTACCCATTATTGTTGATTTTGACCAGACTCTCATGCTTTTTGATATTACAAGACTTGTGGACTTTGCACCCACTATTTTTCCTAGACCACTCATTCCTGCTGATAATCACATCTCTAGGCCGATGACCACTTTACTGGCTCATACTGAGTACATATGTCAAATATCTAATTGGGCCCAACTATTTGACAAGCTGAAACGAGCCCTTACTTGTGCTTCATTGACATGGCCGACATACTCTTTTTGGATCCAACTCTATACTTTTTACTGTTTCTATGCTATTAAGAGTTGGTCTTCTGTGTTTGATAAGCTACTACGTGCTCTAATAAGTTTTGATTTTAGTAGCAATTTTCAGCTTAATATGGAGTGACTACTGCTCTATGGTCATCTATCTAAGCAAATTTCAGGAGGTCATAGCTCAGGTGTACTTTTGCACCTGACCTAGTATGATCGTTTCTCTCTTTTTTTTCTTTTTATTTTGTTTTCTTTTATATATATTTGTAGCTGTCTTTTATTTTTGTTTTCTTTTTGAGTTTTAAAGTCATATCCTTTTTCCTTGTTTTTGAATCTTAGTCTTCTTTTTGTATATTTGTTTTTCTTCTTAGTTTTTCTTTTATTTGTCTCTTTCCACTCCCAATGAGGACATTGTGAGATTTAAGTGTGGGGGTCGGGAAACCATGTAGATTGAAAAAAACAGAATAAAAATTGAAAAAATTTTAAAAATTGACAATCTAAAAGGCTTTTTTTTTTTAGGGAAGTTTCATGCTATTCTAATCAGCTTAAATCCCCTATGCTTTGACTTTTAGCTTGTATAAGCCTGATGTGCATGATAGATCTTCGTCTTGAGTGTATCATTTTAAGCCCTAATTCTAACCCCAATTGTGCATTATCGATGGGTAATCCAATCCTTCTTTATACCATCATCAATATTTAAATTTCTTAGTCTTCTATGATTGGCTCTCCCACTTGTCTTTGACATGATTACTTTTGTTTTTGTTTGCATTCCAAGAAAAAAACAAAAGAAAAAAAATTAAATTGAAAGAAAAGGAAAAAGGACGGGAAAAAAAGGAAATGAAATAAAATTTGAAATGACAAGTATCCCTTTGAGACATGCATTATTGGGTGTTACCCTTTGAAGCATGTGCTACTGGGTGTTACCCTTTGAGGCAATATTGCTACTGGAAAAGCTTGCTTCCTATGTTAAAAAGATAATAATATAGTTTGTGTCAGTCAAGTAGGATTGAGTTTGATTTTGGTAGACCTAAGCCTAAGGATGATAAGGCACTTGCACATGAGCATTGGGATATATTCAAAGTTTTGATATACAATAGGATGAAAAGTTAGTGCTTTGATTTCATCCATGGGGTAGAGAGCCTTGATGAGTACATTCTGTTTATATGCAAGCCAATATCTTTGTTACAAAGGTGATTTGGTTGGTTAGAATGTGCACAGGCTTCTCCCTTGTATATTTATGTTTGTAAATCCAAACTATTTTTTCTATTTCCGTCTCTCTTTTCCTGTTTCGATTTTTTTTCTAGTTTTGTGGGTATATCTTCTGCAAAACTTCATGAGACCTTACTTGTCCACTAGGGGTGATCTAGGGGTTTAAAGGGCTGGTTGTACATGCTAAGTGCAATCGTGATTCCTACAAAAGTGAGTTAAGATTTTGTTTTTATTTTTCTAGGATTTTCAACGTTATTTTACTCAAGGACGAGCAAAATTTAGGTGTGGGGTATTATTCAACCTGAAATTATGAGATTTTATATCCTTTATTATCTAATAATTGCTCGAAATAAATTAATTAATTGGATTTTTAATATCGGTTTTGTTCATTTTGTAGGAATTTAAAAAACTTGAGAAAAGTAATAAATAGTGTTGAAGAGAAGCATTGGATCAAGACAAGAAACAAAAAAAGAAGATTAGGCCCAGTCATGAGCCCAATTCGGCCCCCAAAGTCTCGACCCGTCTTCTCATTCCACCCCCCACGTAGCTCTCTTTTTCTCCTCCTTTTCCTTTTCTTTCTTTGTCGCTGGGCTTGGCCCAATTGTTGACCTCAAGTGCCCGGTCTAGCTTCTCGCTTCCATCCCCAACCTGCTTCTTCGTTTAATCCCACACCCCTTGCACGTGACCAGCCCCCCATTTCCTCTCCTTCTTCTTCTTCCTCATCCCATGAAATTCAGTCTGAGAAACAACAGGGCAGCTATCCATGGCTCTTCATCTTCCTCATGCCATAACCATTGCTCAACTTCTCTCTCTCATCTTTCATCATTCATCAACACTCATTGCCTTATTAGGCCGTTACCCATTCCTTTTCTTCTTCCTTGTCGGTTTCAACTCATTAAAACCCAAAAAGAAGCATAGAGCATGGTGGCTTTATGTATTCCCATGGTCAAGCATTATTGCCTTTCTCTCTCCTTCTTCGATTATCCGTCATCATCATTAATATCATCTCGTCATTTTTTAGAGCCATTAGTCGATGATTAATGGGGGAAACGAAGAAGTAGAGGGTGGCGTTTTGGGGCCTTCAAAGAAGCCAAAGAACATAGCAAAGGGGGTGGATGGGTAGATTAGTTTAGGGCAACAAATCTTTTATTCTTTATTTTCCTTTTAGATTCCATTCCCTTTGATTCAAAACTTTGTACCAATTGATTTGATTTGGTTCAAGTTTATTACAATTCAAATTTCAGTGTTGAATTTGCAAGTTATTAAGATAAATTTCATATCCTGGCTTATTAATTCAGAATCTTATTTTATTTTTTTTATTTTATTCTAGGTGGTTTAAGATCACTATTTAATTGTTGATGTTAAACCAGCTGCATTTGTAGTGGCCTAAATTCACAACCCATCCCTAAGGACAATACCCGTAAGCACTATAACGATAAAACCATGCGCTTGCAGAAATTTATAACTCTAAATTTAATAAAATAGCTCCAAGTGGAAGATAAGTAGAAATTTCATATGAAGAGGTGTCTTTAAAAAATAGGCATAACCTAAATAGGTCAACCCTTAGCCTATTGGGTTTGATCTAAGTGGCATTGGGTTCCAAAATCTAGTCAAAGATCCTAAATGTTTCGAACGGGTTTGGGTTGGGTTATTTGGTCAAGTAAATTTTTGATAGACCTTGCTCCAATTATATGTGAGTGGAGTTTCATACGACCAACTAAGGTTAGAAGATGAATGAAATTTAGTTGGGGGAAATTATGATACTTCTAGAGGCTCCCTGTGGCTCCGATGATAGAGCTAGGCCTCTATTGATCTAAGGTTGGTGGTTGAGTAGACCCCGCTTCGCCACCTACATGCTCGTTGTGTTTACACCGTGGCAAGAGGGCCTATTAAGTAGACCAACTTACTACTTTAGAAAACACAACACATAAAACATTACATCACTTCTCACAAGACTTCTACTTACTGCTCTAAAAGGGATTGAAAATTCTAAGCTACTACAATTACAAGGAGGTCAAGTAAACACCAGATGTTGACTAAACGAGTTACCAATTTTTTCAAATTGTTTAACTTTCCAATAGATAAGATGATTAATCACTTGTTGATGTACTCCCTTCATCCCCCAAAAAATTCTCCCATTTGACTTTTCACGTATTTTAAGAAATTTCACAAGCCTATATCTTTTGAAGATAAAAAAACCGATAATGTCATTAGTGTTTGTATTTAAAAATGTTATTCTACATTTACCTCCTTTTCTAATTGTGTTTTTAAATTCACAATGGGAATACTCAGAAATTTGATATTTCCAGCTTTAGAAAGTGGACAACACTTTGGGAATCCCTAGCAGATAAATAAGAGACATTCTTTTCGAGAAGGATGAAGTAGTAGACACTTTATCTACGCCTTAAATACAGGAGTTTACCATGGTATATTGATATTCCTACTTTTTCCCCTATGTCTCTAAGTAACAATCTATTATCATCTTCAATATAAGATCATGTACTTTCTTATAGATGATATTGTTATTGCTACGAATTTCAGGGAATTATATATATAACCTCTTGCTACATCACCAAGGAATTTAGATCAATTGAAAATGCCCTTGCCAGCCTAAGTGTTGGTTTTTCTTTTTATTGAGGAAAGAAATACGAAAGAAGGATATTGCAGGCAAATCACAAGCAAGTTTCTAAGAAGTCACTTATCTTCCACCACGAAACTTACAGCTTGGCTAACTTAAAATTTACAAAACCTATGATCATGGGTATAAATCTAGCCATAGCTCAATCATGACCTAAAACTTAGCTAAAAAGAATAATAGCCTAAAATATATCCAAAAAATAGTATCCTAGAAAATAGAATTATAACTAGCAACTCCCTAAACACTAGGAGCACATTTCCGTATTTACTAAAAAGAAAATGAAATAATCAAACTATAGTCACGTTGTAATCCTAAAGCACATATCTAACACTCTTCCTATTTCAGGAAATGCAAACTCCAATTTCCTCCCTTAGATACTCTAACTTGGCAACTAAAGTGGTTTTGTGAACAAATCAACCAATTCATCTTTAGACTTGTAATGGATTAGAGTTATTTGTTTTTTTTCCTCCAATATCTCCCTTGTAGAAAAGAGCATTATATTGAATGAATAGTTATCCCGTTGAAAATAGGATTTTTTGAAATTCAAATTTCATTTTGGTGGTCCATAAACACTTCAATATAATGGCTTCATCCTATTTCATATGCAAATCAACCAATATTTGCAAATCAACCAATATTTCCTTATCCACAATGCTTGCTTTACAATTGTTATCGTAGCTGCAAAGTATGCCTCTGTAATAGATTGTGTATGAAAGCCTACTTCTTTGACAAACATGAGAAATTCCTTGAACCAAAGCTAAAAACTACCTTGAAGTACTCGTCATGTCATCCATATCTCCATATACGAAAAACTACAAAACTTAAAGTTTTGGCGGTTTAAATTGACCCCATAATCAATAATATTGTTAATGTAATAGGGTATTCTTTTTGCTACTTTTAAATGTGTATCACTAGCACAATGGATGGGTCTAGATAAAATACTTATTGCAAATTGAATATGTGGTATTGTTTCATTAAGATGCATCAAGAAACAAATCAAACTTCTATAGTATGCTTCATCAATGTGATGAGCACCACCTTCATTGCAAACTCATCTTGTGGATACATTGGTGTACTTATTTTCTTGGACTCATCCTTTTGAAATTTCTTTAGAATTTCCCGCATATACTCCTTACGACAGTGATGGGAAGAATTTCAAGTTTTAGTATTTATAACCCCAGGTGCAAGGTTTGCCATCGAGTACATGGGGTGTCAACCTCTGGGAGTTAGGTTTCAAGTACTAGAATTAGCTCAAGTGTTTTAAGTTAGGCTAAGTGAAAAGAAAAGAAAGACAAGAAGCTGACAAACACAAAAGAAGAGGCTTGGAGTTCTGATTGGGCCAATTGACGAACCAAGTAATTGCGGTGAGTCCTAACCTACCCAACCTATACTAAAAACTAGAGACGGTCGGTTGCACTATTGAGGACTATCCAAGCCCTCTCTCAAGAATCATGAGGTAGTCTAATTGGTCTAACCAACTATTTTCATGGGGTTAGCCTAATTAGACTACTAGATTTGCAAGCCTCGGACTTAGCTAGGATCGGGACTATTTTCATGTCTAAATCCTGACTATCCTCTCTCCCATACTAGCTAATAGATCTCACATCTCAGTATAATTCAATCGCCGTAAAACATAGATGAAAGCTCTCTTAAGAATTTCGGGCATGAGAGAAACTCTATGTTCAAAGCATAAATTGTGTGTGGTTAGGCTAATCCAAAACTAATTACCCATCAAGATGGTAGTCATAATCCAAGGCAACAAAAACTTGCTAGTAATTGTCACACAATCATAATTTAACCTAAAATAAACTAATCTAACAACAAAACTAATCAAGCATAAAATAGAGAACTACACCTAATCCAATTTGGATTAAAACAACTACTAAACACAAAATCACAATAAAAACTAAACAACCAAGCTAAACATAATCTAAAAAAACATGCTCAAATAAAAGAAAAGAGAACAAAATATGAAAGAGATGGAGAGAGAAACAAAAGAGAAAACTTAGTGATGGCTTGAATGGAGCTCAAAATCCGTATACTTGAATCCAAAATCCACCGAAACAAATCCTAATCTACCTAGTTTATTACCCTTTAATGAAGTTTTTAGTGGTTAAACCTAAGCAAAAAAATCTACAAAAACCTCCGAAGAACTGCCCCAAGAAACCCCGAAGAAGCCGCCTTAAATAGAAATCGAGACGGGTGAAAAAGGGCTGAGAAAAGCCGGGGGGACGATGATGGTCAGCCTGGTGATGGGCAATCATCGCCACCCCCACTAGCCATTGGATGGGCAACGTCTAGCCATCGCAGCCCCTGCCACCTGCAGTTGTGGCAACGGCTAGGGGGTTGTGGCCACGGCTGCCTGCCGCCAGCTCTTGCTTTGCGATCTTTTGGCTTTTCTCGTTCCATGTGTGCTACTTTTTTTAGCGGTTTGCTTGAGTGAACTTATTACCTGCAAAAGTGAACAAAACAAGTAAAAATTCTAAAGATTATACTATTATATGAGTTAAAATTAGGTGATAGAGGTATATGTACAACAACGACAATTTGGTACCGATCAAATATCCCCACACCTGTCTGTTGCTAGTTCTTGAGTAAAACAAAAGAAAGACTAACCTAGGATCCTAACTCACTTTCTTCGGAATCACAGTTGCATTTAGCATATGCAACAAGCTCTTTAAACCCTTTAGTTCCCCCAAGTGGACAAGGGAGATCTCGTGAGGGTTTGCAGAAGATATAGCCACAAAATCTTTGAAATATTTTTAGATTTTTTTGGAAAGAGGAGAATATATACAAGGCAAAGGGGAAAATATGTACACATCTAAATGGATCCTATCACTATAAGAACCTACCTACTAAGCTATCTACAAGTAGAACATGCATATAAGAATCACATAGGCTATAAATGCACCCCGATTCTCATTTTTCACCCCACAGAACACAATGATACGATATGTACCCCTTGGTGCCCCATGCAAAGTATATTGACTCTTAATGCTATGCCAAAACTGGGCAAAAAGGTAATCTCTATTTGGCTTATGACTCCCTTTTATTAGGCCTCATTCATTCATCTATTTTTTTGTCTTTTTTTCCTTTTTTTCCCGCTTTTCTCCTCATGCTCCTTCACCTAAGTGGGTGGCTCTTGGCTTATTAGGTCTTGAACTCCCGAAGGAACAACTTAGTGCATATTTGCACTTCTTCCCTATTTAGGAGTTTTACTTGGATGTGCCAAATATTTATTTAAACCCAAATAGAGGTACCAGAGTTAAGCTTACTTTTGTGATCACATTTTCTCAATTTTTTTTCTCAAAATGATCCGAAACGAGGAGTCAATTGACTAAGTGAAATGATCCCAAACCCAAATCTCAATGACTAGCACCAAAAGTCAATGGTTAAGTGTATAAGGTAGGCACAAAAAGACACATGTGAAATGTGGTTATTATAAAAAAAAAATTGGAAATTACATTGTACACAAGTGTTCTATCATGCATATCTGGCCTATATGCAAGCTAGCAACCAAGCTACTGAAGATCAAAGACCAATCAAAATGGTACAAAAGTCCCCCAAAGCCAAGAAACAAAAAACTTTACAAAAATTGAAAAAAATGAAAACTTTTCACAAAAATATGCACAAAAGGGTATATGACTTCCCAAGCCTCGTACCTAAATCTCACAATGTCCTCATTGGGAGTCAAGGAGTTACCACCAACTACAAAACACACAAAACACAAAACAAAACAAAACACACAAGAATATTCAACAAAAACACATCTATAGAAGTTAACACGTTCCCCCAAAAGAATAACCTCACCCTATTGAGAACATGAATACACATATATACAAAACCAACACCACCAACAATGAATATATACAAATTCAACAATGCCACCTATAATAAAAACATAACTACGCACAAAAGGCATACAAAGTGCATCAAAACCATCAATTGGTTGTACAAGATTCCAAGTTTCACCTAAAGGTTGATCACCAACAAAAACACAACCTAATATCGACAACTAAATAAAAAGAAAAAAAAATAAAATAAAAAGAAGGGAGAAGAGTCAGAACGATTATACCAAGTCAGGTACTGATTGTACCTAAACTACGCCTCTCTAAAATGGTGCATTGCTACTATGGAGGCTTAATGAGCATCAGCCACTCCGCATCGTTTCTCAAGACTCGAGTCTTCAACTCAGATGTGGTCAAAGCTCGTAAGAGCTTATCTAAGGCCGTTGCACGCATCTCAAAGTGATGTGAATAGGAGAACAGTAATAAGATCATAGCGAAGAAAGTTAGTGCCCTCTTAAACTTATCAAATGCCATAGAAAAATCAAAAGTACGATCAAAGAAAGTACTCCACATGATCCTCCTAGGTACGTCCTCTAGGCGTGCACAATAAGGGTCCACGGAGGGATTATACCCCCTAATGTCACCTAGGGACTTGTGAAATGCATGCAAATGAGAGTGGGTGGTAGAAAGCAAGGGAGATGAAATAGGGGTCAAGCCAAGTGACTTAATGCAAGTGAGGTCTACATGCACGAACCTAGGAGCGGCACCAACCATCACACTATCACCACAAAACTCCGCAAAAGGAGCCTCCCCCAAGATATGGCTCAATCAAGGTAAGTTCTTGCGACCAATCAAGCAAATCATCTTCAACACAACTAGCATCACCCCTAGAAGGCACACATATCTCTAATCCTGTGCACTAAGCTAAAGGGAGGGGAAAAGCAGGTAAGGTCAAGTTATTAATGGTAGTGTCTCTAGGCGTGCAAGACAAGGATGGAGCGACAAATGGTAAAGAAATAAAGGGAGGTTCAACCACTTCCTATAGGGCGATCAGAGGTGTATAATCTATAAAATTGGGCTCTAGGAGAAGAGAAGACTCATAATAATCATAGTGACTAATCTAAAGTGTAGGGGAAGATTGGCTAGGGTCGATCTCATGCAATAGGCAATATTCCCTTATCTTACTAACAAAGTGTATATGTCGCTCATTCATTGTCTTTATGATGACATTAAGTGCAGTACAACATTCATCAAAAATATCATAATAGGGACAAAAATTCACATCTTAGTCAAAAGATTGACAATAAAAGCACACAACATGAGAGTAAGAATAATGGTGATGGGATGGATCCCAAGGTTAATCTACACATGGAGATTAGGTGTGTAAACCATAAGGACATTGGGAAGGGAACTCAAAAGACTCATTAGCTCTCTCACATTGTCATTGATACAAAGTTAAAGACGTAAACAACTCATACATGTCGTCAACATCTGAAGAGCACAAACCACTATAACACATGGACTTAAGGCTAGCTTCGGTCTCATATGTTAGCCCCTCAAGCACAACATTGCATATTTCCCATTTTTCATTCGAGAAATGAACATATTGAGCACAATAGTCATTCAATCTAGACAAGTATTGCCAAAAAGGTTCATGCTCAAATGAAGTTAAATGGAAAATAGCCATTTCTATTTGCTTTTTAAATTTATGATTATTCAATTTTTTGGATTTTTTTAAAGGCATAGCCTTGAATGCTGAAGAAAACCTCGATATTGAAAAGCACCAACTCCTCGGCAATGGTGCTAAAAACTTGATGGGAAGAATTTGAAGTTTTAATATTTATAACCCCAAGTGTGAAGTTTACCATCGAGTACTTGGGGTGTTGTCCACTAGGAGTTGAGTTTCTCATACCAAAATTAGCTCAAGTGTTTCAAGCTAGGTTAAGTGAAAAGGAAAGAAAGATAAACTAAACTAAGCTAACAAACACAAAGGAAGAGGCTTGGAATTATGATTGGGCCAATTAATGAGCCAAGTAATCAAGGCAAGTCCTAACATACTCAACCTAGGTAGAAAAGTAGAGATGGCTGGTTGCACCATTGAAGACCACCTAAGCCCTTTCTCAAGGATCATAAGCTAGTCTAATTAGTCTAGCCACCTATCTTCATGGGGTTAGCCTAATTAGACCACCAGATTAGCAACCCTCAGACCTAGCGAGGATCGAGACTATTTTCATGTACAGATCTTGGTTATCCTCTCTCCCACACTAGCTAATTAATCTCACTTCTCGGCATAAGTTAATCGCCCTAAAACATGGATGAAAGCTAGGGGTGTTCATGGTTCGGGTGCCCGAACCAAACGAGATTTCGGTTCGAGTACCCAAAATTTCTGGTCGGCAAAATGGTGAACCGTATCCGAACCGAAACTTTCGCGTAACCGAAATTCGTGTACCTGAAAATTTCGGTTCGGGTTTTTGGTTACCTAGTAACCCATTTTTTCTAAAATATTTTTTCCTACTTTGCCTAATAATTTTGTTGTACCCATAATATAATTATTTCTATTTATGCGATAAAAAGTTGTCGTATTGAACCAAGTTATACTTTAAATTATTACACAATACCACAATATCACCGGATATCTTATCACCATTCACATTTCAATTAATCCACACTTCCATAAGAGATAAGCTTGTTAACACTTAACATCATATTCATGCCCAACGCATTCAAATAAAATAATGCAACGAAGTCAAAGTACTTGTCTTCTTCGGGTTTGGGAATACTTGACTTACAAAGTTTTTAGGGAAGGGATGATATAAAAAAAGTTTCAAAAATATTTTAAAAAAAGTTTTGGGTTTTCGGGTACCCGAATCTTCAAAATGCCCGAACCATACCGGAACCAATAACCGAAAAAAAATATTGGTTCGGGTACCCGAACCAAAATTTTCAAATATTTCGATTCGGGTATCCAAGATTTCGGATCGGGTAGCGGGTTTTCGGTTTGGGTTATTGGTTACGGATATTTTTGAACATCCCTAATGAAAGCTCCCTTAAGAATTTCATTAAACACTTGGGGGACATGAGAGAAAACTGTAAATTTAAAGCATAAATAGGGTGTGCTTAGGGCTAATCCAGGACTAATTATCCATCAAAAGGCTAATCACAGTTCAAGCCAACAAAAACTAGCTACTAATGGTCACACAATAACAATTTAACCTAAAATAAACTAACGTAATAACTAAACTAATCAAGCATAAAATAGAGAAATAAACCTAATCTAACTTGGATTGAAACGATTACTAAACACAAAATCACAGTAAAAACTAAACATTCAAGCTAAACATAATCTAAACTAACAAGATCAAATAAGAGAAAAGAGAGTAAAATATGAAATAGATAAAGAGAGAAATAGAAGAGAAGACATTGTGATTGCTTGAATGGAGATCAAAATCCACATACTTGAATCCAAAATCCACCCAAACAAATCCTAATCTACCTTGTTTATTATCCTTAATGGGATCCTTTAGTGGCTAAACCTAACCTAAAAACATTGTAAAAACCTCAAAAGAACTCCTTGAGAAACCCTGAAGAAGACCCCTTTAATGGAAATCGAGCCGGATGAAAAAGGGCCGAGAAGAGCGTGGAGGGGGGGGGGGCAATGGTTGTTGGCTCGGTGACAGTGACCGTCGTCTTCCCCACTGGCCGTTGGTTAGGAGACTACCAGTCGTAGCCAACCCCTACAACCTGTAGTGGTGGCGATGGTCAGGGGTTGGTGGTCACAAACACCTATCCTCACCTCTTGCTTTGCGACCTTTTGACTTTTCTTGTTTCATCTTTGCTACTTTTTTGGCAGTTGCCTAATTGAAATTTTTATCTGCAAAAGTATACAAAACATTTAAAAATTCTAAAGATTACATTAGCGAGCTAAAATTAGATAAGAAAGGCACATAAAATAAGACAATTTAGTATCAATCAAATAGATAAAGACTTCACGTTGGTTTTGTTTTACCTCCGTTCCAAGGAACTATGTCATCAAACTAGGAAGTATAATCTCAAAAACCTAAATTCATTTTCTTTTCGAACTCTTCAACCTGATATCTATTGTTTCATATCAGGAACACATCATCATGCAAAGAGAAACTATGATAATACTATTTCCGTATGTTTAACATAAAGGGTAGTCTATGATAAGCTCTTTTTCACTTCCAAGCTCAATAAATGATCACATCCGATTCTTCTAGGCTTTAGGTACCTGTTTTAAACCATTGCGAGGATTTTTTTGGCAAGTAGACCCTTTGTTAGTCCCTATTGAATAAGGCAAATCACCCTAGAAGGGGGTGAATAAGTATAATAAATGTATAGCAAATTGACTAAGGTAAACTAAGATGTAAAATAGATAGAGTTAGAACCAAAGAATATAGAGAGAAAAGAGAGTTAGGGACAAGTGAATTTTCATGAGGTTCACCTAAATCAATATTAGGCTACGTCACATCCTAATGTCCTTCTTGACCATAGCAGTCAATCAATTTACTATCATCAATAATGGTTTAGGAAATGCCCTTTGACACATTGCCTACAATCACAGTTTTTTCAAGGTACTTTAACATGCCTTAATTTCTAGAATTCCCCAACTTTTAGAAGTACAATAGCCAACAAGACTGGCACTACTCCTTGTCCATAGAGCTTTCCCCATACGCTCTTTAATAGCTTCCACAATACAACAAGAGCACCTTAACTCCTTGCTTATATAATGAGTTTTCTAAAATTACTATTATAAGCCAAACTCTTGGAGCTCACACACTCTTAGGAAGGCTTTGAGACGATTTTTTTGGCAAGTGGACCCCTTGTTAGTCCCACATAAATAAGGCAAATCACCCTAGAAGGGGGTAATAAGTATAATAACTGCATAGCAAATTGATTAACGTAAACTAAGACAGAAAATAGATAGAGTCAAAACCAGAGAATATAGAGAGAAAAGAGAGATAGGGACATGAGGATTTTGATGTTGTTCACCCAAATCAATCTTGGGCGTCCCCGCCTGGTGTCCTTCCTAACCTTAGGAGTCAATCAATTTAGTATCATCGATAATAGTTTAGTAAATGTCCTTTGACACTTTGCTTATAATCACAGTTTTTTCAAGGTCCTCTGACATGCCTTAATTTCTAGAATTCCCCAACTCTTACAAGTACAATTGCTAAATAGAGTCTCACTATTCCTTATTACCCACAGAACTTTCCCCATGCACTCTTTAATGGCTTGCATAATATAGCAAGAGCACCTAAACTCATTGCTTATATAAAGAGTATTCTAAATTATTCTTAGAAGGTAAACTCTTAGAGCTCACAAATTCTTAGGAGGACATTGAGAGGATTTTTTACCAAGTAGACCCCTTGTCCGTCCCACTTGAAGAAGGCAAATTACCCTAGAAGGGGTTGAATAAGTATAATAAATGTAGAGCCAATTAACGAAGATAAAGTAAGATGTAAAACAGATAGAGTCAGAATTAGAGAATATAGAGAGGAAAAAGAGATAGGGATACGAGGATTTTCACAAGGTTCATCCCAATCAATCTTAGGCTACGCCCCCGCCTAATGTCCTTCTTGACCTTAAGAGTCAATCAATTTACTATCATCGGTCATAGTTTAGCAAATGTCCTTTGACCCTTTGCCTACAATCACATTTTTTTTCAAGGGACTTTAACATGCCTTAGTTTTGAGAATTCCCCAACTCTTAGAAGTACAATAGCCAACATGAGCCTCAATACTCCTTGTTGGCCATAGAGCTTTCCCCATGCACTCCTTAATAGCTTGCACAATACATCGAGAGCACCTCAACTTCTTCCTTATATAAAGAGTTTTCTAAAATTACTCTTATAAGCCAAACTCTTTGGGCTTACACACTCTTAGGAGGACATTACTCTCAGTACAAAATTAGTAGCTCTCACTCATTCCAGCCACACAAATAATATTTAGAATTGAATTGTACAAGGTAAATACAGAGGTTACAAGCTCAATACAATGTGCTCACTTTCTATTCAAGTGTTATAACCTTTCGCCTTCAATTAGTTCTGCCATATGTTGATCCTGCTTGCAGCATTTAAACCGTTGGACATAAGCAATGTAGCTGTTGCGGTCTGTTTTAATATCAACCATTTATCTTAAGTTACGAAAGTATGTTTGGTAGTTGTTTCAAGGAGTTTGATCCTTTCCTTCTTAAGTTATTTCTCTTGATTCATGCTTAATCAACATTTTTCATGAAGGGAATAATATGCTATCATTTCTCTTATAGAAGCAGTTGTTGATATAACCCTTGCACCATAGTGTTTTTGCTAATTTGCAATTCTCAATCTATTTAGGGGGCTGATAGAAAAGTGTGCTAGCAGCATTAAATGCTTGATTTTTATACGTAGCCATTTCCTACTAGTTTTAAATTTCAACTACTTGGTTGCTAGTGGCTTATTGTCTTTACTGGCCTGGTATATGGACATCCTGATCATCATATAAACTAATTGCATGAGTAATCTTTCAGAATAATAATAAGAAAAAGATTAAGTAAAGTTAATTTTTTTTCATTGATAAGTTCCATCCCTATTAAGTCTATATTGCTATTAGGATGTCAGAGGATATTTTGCATCAGCGAACCAAAACAATATGCGATATTTAATATGAGTTTGATTAACATAACTTCAGTGGAGAAGAAGTGATCACTCAACAATAAACGCACTAAGCATCTTAGAATAACTTTGTTTTGAAGAGACTAGTTAGAATTATTCATTCTATGCATACGACTGCGATTGCTTCTACTGGATGCACAATTCTGGTTGTGCTTTCTGTTTCTCTAACACTATTCACATGGTCACTTTGGTTGGACTTTGGCTTAGTTTCATACCTTTCATGAATACTAGGCTCTGATTTTGGCATGAAGGGTCCCAACACCTCTTCCTCTTCACCGTGCACTACAAAACCATCCAGTTGCTCCACAAATATCTCTTCATCCTAGACACCATTTAAAAATGTAGATTTCACATCTAGTTGGAAATGTTTTGTTCGATATGATATTTTTACATTTTAATGCAATTTTTACATCTTATTTGTTCATAATAATTATTAAATTAGGAATTTTAATTGTGTTTATTTTATTTTGTAGAAAAATAATAAAAATGAATAAAAATATTGTGAACATGAAGCTTTGGACTAAGGGCATCCGCAGCCTGAGAACGCGTGGAGAAGGGGTAGGGCCACGTGTGACACGACTATCTCCCAGCCTGTGACACGCGTGGAGGGGCACGTATGCCTCCCTGCCCCACCAAGTCTCCCCGCGAGACTGTTTTGACATTTTTTTTTGTTTTTTTTTTGAGGTAATAAATATTTTTTATATGATTAAAAAAACAGGTTGTGTGTTATGAAGTGGGTCCATGTTGAATTTTTTTATTGGGTTGTTCAAATTGGAGTTCCATGAATTGGAGAAATCATAGAATGTAAGTTCCATAAATATAGAATTTTTGCTGATGTGGCAGGCCAGAGTTTCAATTTTTGAAACTTTGGCTGGAAATGCCCTAAAGACTCACGTTCCTTCCCCATGGCCCAGCCTCAACTTCCCTTAATTCCTTTTTCTTTTTTCCCCTTTTCCTCATCCCCCCATCCTCTCAAATTGTCAGCTTTCTTTTTTCGCCTTTTCCTCATGGGCTTATTCTTTTATTTGGCCCGGACACCTGAACCCTAGCTTAGCCACTTCTTAGTTCTTTCCCTCTTACTGATTTGCCGCACTTGATGCTCATGCAACTGGTAACTACCCCATCTTTCTTATGCTTTTCTCTCTCCTCTGCTTATCCCAGAGAGCCAAGCTATCCCCCGTCCTTTTCACTTAATTTCATCATCTTTGAACTTCTTACTGAGACACATGAGCCTTCCCCATAAGCTCTTCAACTTCTTCTTTCTCTACCATTAAATTCTTTAGTTCTTCATTATCTCCTCGTTCATCAAGCCAGCTGTTTCACGATCATCATAACTCTCTTAATCAAGTGGGCATTAAAGGCATGCATTGAATTAGAGCAATCACAGAGTAGTTGCAGCCTTTAATTGAATATCCATAGCAGCTAGAGGGTCTTATTTGTAGATATAATTGTAGTAAGAGCATAATTTGGTTTTCTTACTTTCACTTCCCACTTTTTTCTCTCTCTCTAGATTGTCTTTTTTCAGATTTAAATTTCTAGCTGTTAGAATTTGTGATCACTTGAGATAGACTTAACTTGAGTAGTTTGATGTTTTGGAGTCAGCATTACAAATGATTGATTCGAATTTATTATTCATGCCTTGTTGCAACATGTACAATACGTGGAGTTTCAACTTGAGTTCAATTATGGATTTACGAGGTCTTGGATTGATCATATAAATAATAGACTGATTTGGTTTTATGTTTTTCTCTCCTGGTTTCCATTGGTGGCGTGATTGAATACGAAGGTAGACAATCATAAGTAGAAAACATGTATCAAGGAAAATATGGGTTAATTTCTTTTCACCTTTATCGACACTGGAGATTACAATGCCTTCTTTTCAAGCTTTCACCAATTCTACTTTGGTCATGCATTATATACTACCCAAATTGTCCCATTTACTGATCTGGTTATATTTAGAGCTAAATTTGCATTGTTTTATCTCCATGCCATGTTTTCCCTTTTATTTTATGCTCTATTATTTATCATAGTTACCAACCCAATTTGTTTTTTTTTTTGGAGTTTTTAAATTTTATCTTTTATAACTGCCTGTAGAAATGACAACTTAGGGGGTTGAAAGTTAGGAGGCATGTTTGAAGCTTCGGGAAAAATAGATTTATTGATGACATAGATTCTTATTAATAAATATACTATTTTGAGTGTAAAAAATGGCTTTAAATAAAGAATGGATTAATCTAATTCGCCATCGCATGATTACATCATAGATGGGGATGATGCCTTTCTAAATTTTTCTTTCTAAGATGTTACAGAGGACGAAAAGAATGCACTCACTATTAAATGTCCCTATGATAATTGTCGTGACATGTTGTTGAAAACTAGGTTGGAAGTAAGGTTTGATTTGCTTAAGCGGGGAATATATGAAAAGTACATGACATGGGAGTTCCGTGGTGAAATTGTCAACTAATTTAATGTAGATAGTTTTAGTGAAAGTAATGAGAATGAGGGTAGTTACGATAGCGATGGAGTTAATATGTTGGAAGATGTGTGTAGTGTAGTTGGTATAGGTTTGGGATTAGAAAATGAGAATGATGTTGACGAAGCTAAACATGAATAACCAATAGGTGAAACAGCTAAGTTTTACCGTCTTTTGAATGAATATGAAGAGCCATTGACGTCAAATGGTGAAACAACGGCAAAGGTGTAATATATTATGAAATTATTGCACTTGAAAGTTCTCAATAACTGGAGTGACTCTTGTTTTGATATTTTACTAAAGTTATGATGCCAAGATTGGGGAGCTATAATACCTGATTCATATCATGAAGCTGAGAAGCTTATTAATGAATTCAAGCTTGAATGTGTGTGATAGATGCTTAGAGCACACTTCATTTTAGGGGTCATTTTGTTGCATTTTTAGGGAGAATTGTGTGCTTTATGTTATAATCTATATTCCTTGTGTCGTTTTACACTTAGGTATGGGTTTTTTTGTGTGTTTTGTAGGTTTTGGACCTTTTTGCCCTTGCTTTGACCAAATTGAGTGTATTTTGACCCCCCACAGATGCCTCTAGGTTGCCATGCCTGTGAAGAGAAAAAAAGAACCAATGAATGCTGAGCCAGAGGAGCCCACAGACCCTCTGTGTTTATGGCCACGGTCTGTTTTGTTACAAGAGGAGATGACCCAAAAAACCAAACCATTCTACTCTCATTTTTATCTTTAGTTTTAGGATTTTTTGCTAGTTTTCTTTAGAGTTAGAAGAGGATTTGGAGTGGAGGATTGGCAATTTGGAGGCTTGGAGTTTAGGAAGCTATTGAAGACAACCATTGTTGCTAAGTTTTTCTTCCTTTCTGTTTTCTTCATGAACTTTTGTTTACATGTTAAATATTTCTAGTATGTGTGAGTAGTTTTCCTTAATTTAGGGACTTGTTAACCAAAGTATTAATGTTAGATCTCTAATTTGCAATATTCGCACTTTATCCAATTGGTTTAATTGAATTCTATCTTGTGGACGAATTATTGTGAGTAAGTTTTGGCCAGATTTGCTTGCAGACACTTGATAGTTGAGTGAAGCACTGAAAGGAGAAAATCACTGTTGGCATGACAAGGTAGAACTTAATTTAACGAGTGCTTGAAAAAGAGTCGTTTGCTAAGTGGAAAATATTGGCAATCAAGAATCCCTAACCAAGACTAAACCTAGGATATTTGAAAGAATGTTAATTGAGTTAGTTTAGGCAATTCAGTTTGTTTTGATAGAAAAGATTGAATTTTTAACTTGATTGCACTCCTTTGAATCACCCAATTTAGATAAAGTGCTTAACAATATCCAACGATCCAACTCTTTACTAGGTGAAGCAATTCCCTAGGTGCCTTTAATCCGATTGTACTTCCAATACGTAAATAGTGGCAATAGAGACATCTAATTGAAAATTGGTCGCTTAACCTTTAATAATAGATTACAACTCGACAGAATACACTTGGTCTCTATAGGATCGATATTAAAACTATATTATAACAGCTGCGCACTTGCGGTAGCAATCAAGTTTTGGCACGTTACCGGGCACCAATTGTGTGGATATTGAGTTCGCCTATTTAGATTAACTAAGTATTCTTTTTTGTCTTTTTCTTTTATTCCTTTATATGCATTGGTAGCATTTGTGGTGATTTTTGCAGGAGTTTTTCACTTATATGCAAAGTCCCTTTTCATTTGAATTCGATCCAGAAATAGAAAGGACTTTTCGCTCTAGGAGAAAGAAGTTGAAGTTACAAGAACCAGGAGCCAAAACTTGAGAAGCCTCTTCGACAATGGAGGGGGCTGGAGATGATCAAAGAAGGACACTTCGGAATTTTGTTAACCTGAGAGTCCAGGGCATTTCCTCTAGTATCGCCTGAGCCAATGTGGAAGCCCACAACTTTGAGCTTAAGTCGGCTCTAATCTCTATGGTGAAATAATATCAATTTGGAGGCACCTCGCTAGAAGATCCTAACCTACATCGCTCGGTATTCTTAGAAGTTTGTGACACACTGAAGCTCAATGGTGTCTTAACTGATGCTATAAGGTTGCGGTTATTTCCCTTCTCATTGAGGGACAAGGCAAGAGCATGGCTTCATTCTTTACCTTCGGTATGCATCACAACATGGGATGAGTTCACCAAAGTCTTTCTTCTAAAGTTTTTTCCTCCTAGTAAGACGACAAGTTTGCGAAACTAGATCACTACTTTCGTTCAAAGGGATGTTGAATCATTATATGAAGTTTGGAAGCGTTTCAAAGACCTATTGAGGCTATCTCTACATCATGGCCTTCATTGCTGGATGTTAGTGCAAGCTTTCTATGATGGAGTCACCCAATCGATAAGGTCTACCATAGATGCAGCAGGGGAGGTACACTTATGAACAAAACTGAAGAGAAGACTTACAATCTGATTGAAGAGATGGCATTAAATAACTACTAATGGTCTAATGAGAGAAGCGAACCCAAGAGGGTTAGAGGTAAGTTAGAACTTGATGCTATTTTTATACTTTCAGATAAGGTAGATGCTATATCTCAAAAGTTAGAAAGCTTGAATGTTAATTCTATTAGTTCAAGTTCCCCTTCCCCATCATGTGAGATTTGTGGGTTAGTTGATCATTTGACTGTGAATTGTCAAGTTGGGAGCCCATTTGCTCCAGATGTTAGTGAACCAGCCAACTATGTTAATAATTTTAATCCTAGACCGACCAATAACCCATTCTCAAGTACCTATAATCTTGGCTGGAGGAATCACCCCAATTTCTCCTATAGGTCTAATTGCCTTCCTATGCCTCAAATGAATTTTGGACTAGATTCACTACTAAATATCAGGCTTTTTCCGGCGGACCGCAATCCGTCGGACAGGTCCGACGGATATTCCGGCGACCCAATCCTTCAGACTCCCTTTTTTGAAAAGTGGTCGGCCTTTCAACCTTTTGCCCTTTTTTGTCAATTTTGGCTTTTTTTAGAAGGGGCCGACGGGCATATCCGCCAGATAGCCCGTCCGACATAAATGTCCGACAGGCTATCCGGTGGATATGTTCGTCGCCCCCCCTTTAAAAGAGGCCCGACTCGGCCTCTCGCCAGTTAGCCTCTCTCTCTCCTTCGGCCCTCCAAAATCCCCCCCCGCGTACGTCCCTCCCCCGCTGGTCGTCGCCGTTCGCTGCCGTCATGTGCCCTGCGCCACTGCCGTCGACCACCCCCTGCGGCCGCCTTGTCAGTGGGCATTGCTCCTGAGGATCCACCGCCAACCCAGCCGCCCACCTCTGGTGCCTCACACTGGCGTTGCCACTGCCCCCTTGCTGCAGTTGCCACTGCCGCCTCTTCACCACCGGCCGACCTCAACATCCCCCGCCATTTGTGGCCCATAAATTTTGATATCTTGAAGTATTTAAGCTTAAATATTTTGTAGATTTGTGAAATTGAAGAGATAATTTTGATAGTTTTGTGGTAATTAGAGATTGGTAAATTTATATTGAGTGATTTTTGAAAATTGATTGTTGTGGAAAATTAAAAATGTATGGATTGTCACAGCGGTTTGGTAAACTAAAGTGGATTGATTATGTGATATGTGTTAATTTGTTGATAATGGTTTGTGTATGTTGAAAATTTGTGTAAATTAATATGTAATTGTTAGGTAAGTGCTATTATTAGTAATTTGTTGGTGTTGTAAATTATAGTGAATTGAAGAATGTGTTTGTATAGATATTGAACATAATTAGTCATGAAATTTTTGTTGAGGATTGGTAGAGAACAATTAATAAGCAACTATGAGGCTATATTATTCCGTTAAATGTGAAAAAGTTGTGCATATATGTTGTTGTGTACGATTTGAGGGAATGGTGTTATTTTAATTTGTGTGTTAATGAGAATGATTTTTGTGGATTATTAATATGAAGGAAATGGGTCGTAAGAAAAAACGTATTGCGAAGGGGAAAAACGGAAAAAGTTTGTTATTGTTGTTGTGAGTGTCATTATTGTCGGTGTGCATATCACAACTTTGGGCTCCCACGTCAGACATTCAAACAGGTTTATATCCTAACTTTATTGTTATAATATGTTTTTTATTGGTATCGTGTTAATCGTAGCGTATGACGAAATAGTTTAATGATAAGTCCATCATGCATTCAGTTATATATGAATTAAAATGTGATAAATACATCGATGATTAAAGTAACCAATGTACTGCTTACTTTGTCAATGATGAACAGTGGATAATATATGTGGACCACCCTATCGAAGGTGGATGTATGAAAGATTTCTATCAGGGAGAAAATCTTATAGGCAAGAGTTCTTAGAATGAGTAGAAATGTTTGATCAATTTGCAAGGTGTCAAACAAAGTTCATTAATAATGGGCGTTATAGATGTCCTTGTGCCAAGTGTGGAAATAGAGCTTATAGGGAACCTGATGATGTTAAATTACACTTGTACCAAAACGACTTTATTAAGGGGTGTTGGTATTGGACATCTCATGGGGAGATAGAACCAACTGAATATGCAAATGTTGGCATTAGTAACCAACAAAACTTATATGATAACATGGCTCCAGCAAGTCTTATGGATTTCGATAACACAAACTCATTTGTCGATCGTGTTGGAGCAATGGTGAACGATGTCATTGTTACTAATGAGTTTAAACTCAGTGAGCAACCAAATGCAGAAGCTCAGGCATTTTATAATATGCTTCAAACTGCTCAGAGGCCTTTGTGGGATGGATGTTCAAACCAAACTGAGTTGTCCAATGATGTGAGGTTAATGAGTATCAAATCTGATTACAATATGCTGCAGAATTGTATGAATGAGGTGATGCAGTTACTGCATGAGAGTTGCCTGCCAGACAATCGTGTGCCCCAAAGTTACTCATAGTTGAAAAAGAAGGTCCGAAGTTTGGGTTTAGATGTGCACAGGATTGATTGTTGCCGCGGTGGATGTATGCTTTACTTTAAGGAAGATTCGGTCCTTGAAAATTGCAAGTTTTGTGATTTGCCAAGATGAAAGCTGATTAAGTCAGGCGATAATAGGAAGAAGTTAAAATCATATACAAAAATATTCTACTTCCTTTTGATAGCAAGGTTGCAACGCCTTTATGCCTCAAGAAACACAACTGAGCACATGAGGTGGCATTATAACAATAGGCGTGAGGATGGTGTTCTGTGTCACCCTTCAGATGGGGAAGCATGGAAACATTTTGACCGCAAATACCCAGATTTTGCTTCTGAGCCTCGTAATGTGAGGCTTGGCTTGTGCACTAATGGGTTTAGCCCTTTCTCACAATCTGGCCGTTCTTATTCAATTTGGCCTGTGGTTGTGACACCTTACAACCTTCCTCCAGACATGTGCATGACAACATCATATATGTTCTTGACTTGCATTATACTGAGGCCATCAAATCCAAAGAATAAAATAGATATGTACTTACCACCGTTGATTAATGAGCTCCGAACTCTGTGGGATGGTGTCCAGACTTGTGACATTTCCATGAGGCAGAACTTCTTGATGAGAGCTGCCTTAATGTAGACAGTGAATGACTTCCCGGCGGTCGAAATGTTATCTAGATAGAGCACTCATGGTGTTTTGAGTTGCCCTGTTTGTATGGATCAGTTGAGGGCGACACATTTGAAACATGGGGGCAAAGTAGTATGGTTTGACTGTCACCGTCAATTCGTGGCTCGACATCATGCGTTTCGAAAAAACTGTACCGTGTTTTGTAAGGAAAAAGTGGTGAAAGAGGGCCCTCCATCCAGGAAAACTGGCGAGGCACTGTGGAATAAGGTGCGTAGTGTTGCAAAAGTAGCCACCGATGGAGATTTTGTAATCCCGGGTTTCAAGGAAAATGTTCACAACTGGACCAAGAGAAACATCTTCTGGGATTTACCTTATTGGAAAGACCAGTTTCTACGTCACAACTTGGATGTTAAGCATATAGAGAAAAACTTCTGCGACAACATCATTAACACTGTCATGAATGTTCCAAAAAAAACAAAAAATGATGTGAAGGCGAGGTTGGATATGGGAGACATGTGTGATCGTCCCGAGCTAAATGTTGAACGAGGTGTTAACGGGAGGACACTGAAAGCAAAGGCTTCGTACGTCCTTTCTTTGGACAAAAGGAAGAGGGTATGTGAGTGGGTCCAACAGCTTACAATGCCTGATGCTTATTACTCCAACTTTGGGAATTGCGTAGATATGAAGCCTGCAAAGTTCCAAAACATGAAGAGTCATGACTATCATGTGTTCCTGCAGATGCTTATGCCAATAGCATTTCGTGCGCTACCAGACGATGTACTTGAACCACTTGTTGAGTTAAGTGAGTACTTCAAAAACATTTGCTCAATAGTGTTAAGGGTCGATAGGTTACAAGAAATGCAATGCAATATAAACATCATCCTTTGCAAATTGGAGAGAGTTTTCCCTCCTGGGTTCTTTAATGTCATGGAGCACTTACTTGTGCATTTGGCAGAAGAAGCATACCTTGGGGGTCCAGTGCAATATTGATGGATGTATCCTTTTGAAAGGTAAATACATTTGAAAAATTACGTCACACATGTAAATGTAAAACTAAAGTGTGCTTCAAACACTCATAAAATTTTAATGTAGGTACTTTGGGTGGCTAAAAAAGAAAATTAAAAATAAAACATCCCCTGAGGAGTCAGTGGCCGAAGCATATCTGGTGCTTGAGATATCACAGTTTTCTTCGTTCTACTTTGGCGCTAATGTGCCTTCAATGCACACAAGATGTCGACGAAATGAGGAAATCAATGTTAAGCCACAAGGTGAGCCAATTTTGTTAGTTTTCGAAACCAAAGGTGAAGTCAGACACAGAGATACCTAACTGATGAAGAAATGAGCGCTGCACAGATTCATATTCTATTGAATTGTAATGAAGTTGAACCGTACATCGCGTAAGTTTCAAAAAAAAGTACACCTTTCATCCATTGCATGCATTGAACGAATAACATTTTACGAATTGAAACATGGTGCTAATAAGTGAATAATGACTTGTACAGACTATTCAAATAGCAAAAATTACAAGGAAACCCAAATTTCATAGATGTGGAGTTAGATGCACTGATAGAGTATGAGTTTATTTGGTGGTTCAAAAAAGCAGTAAGATTTTATAATTTTGCCATCCGAGTTGGAAATTACTGTACTAATTCATCAGAACTTATTTGTAGCAAATGGTCCCAACCTTATGAGTTGAAACATAAATACTTGTAAGTTGAAATTGTTCAATGACGAACGTCAGATACACCTATACCATTTGGCTCAACTGCCTTTGAGGAAGGTCACAAGCTGGTCTGCGTTTCGGCTGAATGGATTCTTATTTCATACACAGAAAAGGTGTGAAGGAAAAAAGAGTTACAATTGTGGGGTTTACGTGAAAGGGAGCTGGGAAGGTGGATTCGAGGATGATTATTATGGAATCCTTCAAGAAGTTATTCATGTTGAATATCTAGGAGAACCGCTTAAATAATGTACATTGTTCAGGTGTGATTGGTTTGATAGCACCCCTCGAGGAACACGTACCCCTAAACTATGTCCCTTCGTTGAGGTTAATGCAACAAGAAGATACAAAAAATATGATCCATTCATATTTGCTACTTCCGCAATGTAGTTGGTGTACATGAGGTACCCAAATGGAATAATAGATAAAGCTAACTGGTGGGTTGTCGTACCAAACAAACCTAGATACAAAGTGAATAATGAATGCACTTTACCAGTTGCATTTCAAGAGGAACAAGTGTCTCACATAACACCAGTAACTGACACGCTCCCTGCAACTTTATTGAATGAAGAGGAAGAAATTGAGGAGGTAAACAAAGACGCTCCAGCTGAGAGAAGTGAAGAAGAGGAGTGGGATGATAATGACGACGATACTGAAGACTCTGAATGAAAGTGATAATGATAAATGAGTAGATTGCGACCTAAAACCAAATTGTATTCTATGTTAATTTAGACACTTATGACATTGTATGTTTGACAACAGTTGTTAGTCACACGACATTGTTCAACATGGAATTATGGTTAGAAACGACATTTGCTGTTAATTTAACTGCAATTAATTATTTGTCACTTATATTATTTGATCACTACGCTCTGTATATTTGTCTCAAAGATGTCAGGTACACATCGTGGTCGTGGGTGTTCCCGGGGAGCAGGTCGACAGGACCCCACCAATCAGCAAGAAGAGCAATATCAGGGACATCAAACCCCTGAGGTTCCCCACGCCGTTATCTCAGACCCTCACACTACTCCATCTATACACTTCACCCAGCACATGACACCCAACATCCCTCATGTACACATGTCTGGCAGCTACATGATCCCGAACCCACCTCTTATTCCACAACAATTTGTAGAAAGGAGTCGAGAACAAAGTGAACATGCTTCTAGCCATAGCAGTGCCACAAACAAGCAACTCATCACACCTGACAGCAAAGAGTAAGTAATTATGTCCTACCAACTGTGTTATGAATTTACAATTTCTGACGGGGTTCCATTTTTTCTTAATTTGCAAGTTTCTGTCCCTACGATGTTGTGTTCGAGATTACAAGAATATTTACGAGCAAATATCCCGAGCCATGGCCAACATGGGGAAAAGTGCCTAAACAACAGCGAGACTTGTGGTTTGATGAGTTTAAGGTAAGAGTTTTTTCAAATTTTTGTACATTTATCTACATATACATATATATATATATATATATATATATATATATATTCATATTGTTAGCATCACTTACATTTTCTGGCATGTAATTGTGTTCATGCAGAAGCATTACCATTAGGCTTCAGAGCATGAGACCCAGATACGGAGGAATTTCGAGGAGAAAGGGGCAAGTAGATTGAGGGACACATTCGGGGAGTTAAGGAAGAGGAACAAGTAACAATTGTGATTGTCTAACAGCACTTGGAAGTCGCTGCAGGAATATTGGGCGTCCGAGAAATTTTTGAAGATGAGTTCCCAGGCAAAGAAGAACCGGAGCAGCGACCAGGACGGGTTAGGTCCTTCTTTGCATAGATCTGGTTCGGTCCCATTTACTGAGCACAGAAGATGCATGGTAAGTGCGTGGTTCATTATTTCTTTTACTTATTTTTCCCAACGCCTTATCCAATCAGAAGAATCCTCCTGTACGTGAACGTATTCTGATATTGTAAAGGAGAAGAAGCTTAATAGGGAGGTTACGGACCTCGAACTTTTTAAGGACACTCATGTAGACGCAGCTAACAAATGGGTGGACAAAAAATCTGAAAAAAGATGGGTAAGTCACCTGAATGGTTTCTTCCTTGCCTAACAAATCAGCTCAGTGTCTTCATGATTGAATGCTATGTTTGGAATGTGGAATTTTTTCTGAATTTGACTTTGTAGACGGAGCACCAATTCAAGTGGGAGCAAATTCAAAACTCGCAATCTTTCACAGATCCCGGCTCCGAACCAACTGAAGTCTCATCTAAGACCGAGTTGTGGGTGCAAGCTAACTACAACAAAAAGGGTCGTGTGTATGGGCTAGGATCAGAAGGGGTGAAACTGAAGCACCTGGTGAAGTCCATAGCGACATCCGGGATCATGATCATGACCCTGATGTGCAAGCAACAATCACCCAGCTGAACAACGAGCTCAGTACGATGGCGAACAAAAACCGTCAGTTAGAAGACAAAGTGACTTTACTCACTTCAGAATTATCTGGTCTGAAAGATACATTCTGTGAGTTTATGAGAGCTCAACAAGAATCTGGGTTTAGATCTCGCCCAAGCCCTTCTATGCGCCATCGACAACACCGCCGCGCTGCTCCTTATGTCCCTCCTCCACCTCCTCCTCCTCAACCCCAACCCTGTGATGATGATGATGGTGGTGGTGGTGGTGATGACGATGATGATGGTAAGTAACCACGTGTGGTGGTTACGTTTTTTACGATTTGTGTACCACGTATGGTGGTTATGTTTGTTGTGATTTGTGTACCACGTGTGGTGGTTTTGGTTCGGTCAACATATGGTTGTCCTGAGTTTGTATATGCAATTTGTAAATTTATATTTTGGGAACTACATTTTTGAATTTTTTTCCTCCAAATTTTCGACAGAATGATGTATATTCGTCGAAAATTTCTGACAGAATGGCCATACATTTTCGACGGATATACATCATTCCGTCGAGAACTCCGGAAATTTGAGGAGATCAATACCTGGTATGCCGACGAAAGGGTCCGTCGGACGCCTGAAGTTCCGTTGGCCGATCGTCGCCCTGACCGTCGGGAAATGGCCGATGGAATCCGTTTTCCGTCAGAAAGGCAGGTCTATGGACCCTATTCCTACGGTACATTTTTGTCGGATTTTCCCCCGAAAAATAAATTTTTTGAGCCATTATCCATCGGGAAAATCCGCCGGAAAGGGCAGTTTTTTAGTAGTGATTTCAAAGACCTCAACAAAACACCTAAAAAATCGAACTTAGAAACCATGATGGTGAGGATGCTTTGGGCACATCAAAAACAAGATGAGTATATTAAGCAACTAGCCTCTAAGGTTGATGTGCTTACTACTCATAATAATATGTTATGAGCTCAAATAGCTTAACAAGCTGCTTTTTCATCTACACCCCCGAGTAGACTTTGTAGTAAGCCCAAGGCAAATCCCTGAGAGCAATGTAACTGTGTTACCTTTGAAGGTGGGGTAGAGGAGTCTATGGGTATGGAACTTGAGGAAAGTGGAGAGGCATCTAGAGTCATAGGTGAGGAGAAAAAAGTTGAATTTGAGACCCTACCCTTTGGAGGGGGGAGTAACATGGTGATACTTGAAGACTTTCTCCCTAAACTAAAAGACTTTCTCCCTAAACTAAAAGACCCAGGTAGGTTGTCTATTCCTAATATGGTCGGTTGAGTGAGGATCGATAAGGCTTTGCGTGATCTTTGTGCAAGTGTTGGTCTTATGCCCTATCCCATTTTCCAGAAGCTTAGTTTAGGCGAGTTGCTACCAACACCTATTTCACTTTAATTTGTATATCGTTCATGAAGTGCCCTTTGGGTATTTTAGAGAATGTTCCTGTTAAGATAGGTGATTTTTATGTGCTTAATGACTTTATTGTCTTAGATATGGCCATCAATGCATATGACCAAATTATTCTAGGACGACCCTTCTTGACCACTTTGGGTTGCAAAGTTGATGTGAAGGGAGGATGTTTGACATTTGATGTAGGGGAGAATGTTGAATTTGTCTTGTTTGAAAACTAGAATATCCTCTCTCTTTCATCTGCTTTAGAAGATATGGATTTTCATGGGATTGACTCATCTGATGATTGGTGGCATGATGACCCATTTGCATTTGAATATGTTACATATGAAGGTCTTGACCTAGATTATGCTAGGGTGGAGCTAAGTGTGCCTACGTCGCCTAGCATGATCGAGGATGAGACTTATGATACTAATGAGGTGTCCACTAGTGATTATTGCAGGTTTGCTCAAATAGTGCAGTCCATGCCTTAAATTGATGATATCGAGTATGAGTTTGACCTTGGAGTCGAACATAGAAGTGGCCTGTCTGATGGATCCCAATATAAATTCATTCTGTATCTGGATCGAGTTAAATGGAGTCATTTAATGGTGAAGAAGGATCTTTATCCCGAACTTTTGAGATGGTGCCTTCTAGTGAATGATTTTGATTTCGAGGTCCATAATAAAGGCAAATTGTGAAATGTGGGGGACCCTATGGACAAGCTTGCTGTCCAATGCCTTTTTGATCTTGAGTCCTTCTAGAAAAGGCGGTCAAGCCCGCGACTCTAAAAGAACGCTTCTTAGGAGGCAACCCAAGTTGTTTTTCGTTTCTTAGTTTTTCTTTTCTTTGATTGTATATATTGTTTTGTTTTTGTTTGAAAGAGAGAAAAAAAAAGAGAAAAAGCATGAAAAATAAAAAGAAAAAAAAGGACAAAAGCAAAAAAAGGAATCAAAATCACAGTGAGCAAAGACGCGATAAGAAAGTGAAAAATATAAAAAAAAAATCACAAAAAAATAATAAGAGAGTTTTAGCCTTTATTCGAGAGCTCTCCACGGACCCCTCGTGGTGTCCAATCCAGTCCATGGAGGAGCTGCTTGACAAATTGAAGAAAATTTGGAGACAGAGCTCACCAGGAATCGGACCACAGACGATCCGTGGTGAGACGCCCGGTCCCCGGTCAAGGATTTTTCATGCAATTTTGACCGAATACCCGTTCATCTTCCTAATTTCTTTATCCCTTCTGTCTCTAAACTCTTTCCTTCTGTCCCTAAAACCTCCATAACCACCATCTCTGAAACCTTCAATTTTTCATCATTTTTTCTCGAATTTCTCTCATTTTCTTCACTTTTTACTAAATCTTCTTAATTTTCTCATTTCTTGCTCTCTTTCTCTCACATTCTAAACATCTTCATACCTCAAGTTTCACCAACTCTACTTCAACCTCCATTCTTTCAAATTCTGTCTTTTTCTTCCATATTTCTTCCTATTTCACCTTGTTTCTCTTAAGTTTTGCATTTGTAGTTCTTTTCTTTTCCATTTTTCACTTAGTTAGATTTTCAACTTTTTACCTATCCATTTCACCACTTTAATGGCATTAAAAAAGAAGGCAATAACCACCCAAGTGGCAGAAACATCTAGTCAAGCACCTCAAAGAGCATCCCAAAGTTCTCGAACCTCAACTAACGCACGAAATTATGGTAATATCCCTAACTTCCTTGGTTTAACACATCCTTAGTATATTGCTATTTTGAGTATTAAGTTGGTTGGTGCTACTCGTTATTATGATGAGGATTTGTTGGCTAGGTTGGGTTTGTTTGATGATATATGTTGGTTGTTTGCTAGGGGACGAAAGGGGCAATTTTTAGAGACTAGAGACCACACTTATCATGACCTCACCCTTGAATTTTTGAGCACGTTGCATGTGGAGGTCATGAGTGGGCCTTGTTGTCAAGGAGGATACATTTCCTTCTATCTACGTATGGAGTTTTATGAACCAAACTTAAGTGCCTTTAATAGCATATTCGGCTTTTCGCCAAGTATGGACTCGGCTCATCGACATGTCCCTAAAGAATTTAACCCGAATGCATTCTGGCATGAACTTTTTAGGGATCATAGGTTTAATACAAGAAACTCTAACGACATTGAAATTAGAAACCCCTGTATTCGAGTAGCCCAATGATTGCCTGCTTGTGGTATATTTGTGAGGGAGGATAGTTAGAATGTGCCTCACCTATTTGAATTACATTTCTTATATAGCATGCTCCAAGGTGAATGACTCAACACCGGTGTATCCTTGGTTAATCAGTTGCAAATTATGGCCACTAGTTTCACATAGAGGAGTGTTATTGGGGGCCTTATTACCACCATTGTTAGGTCAGTAAGGGCATAAGCAAACCTTGATGATAGAGTTCCTAGTCTCGAGCGGTCAAATTTAGCTGCTTTTAAGCAAATGAAATTTGGTAAGGCAGAGGCTGGGCATATTTGTTGGATTTATCCTGGGAATCATGCCATTACCCAATGTTGAATGACTTACTCTATTGAACCGAGCCAATCCATACTTTTATCGGGTGATGAAGAGTTGGCGCAACCCATACCAGGTCCTCCCCCACCTCACCTTAGGGCCTCTAGTTCATCCGAACTGCTCTCCTACTCTAATTATGCTGGTTTGCATGCTACCTTTCACTTCATTCAAGAGGAGCAAGTGTCCTTTCGAGCTTACATTCAAACTGAACATATTGTGCTCTATGACTTTGTCCAGGAGCGGCACGACAAGCACTGTGGGATGATTGCCTCCCAAAACCAATATTTCAAAGACTTTAGGGCATGTTTAGAGACTTGGCGTGACTGGCATATTTCTCATGTCCACCCCCTTCTTCTTCCCCTCCCCCTCCTTTCCGGTTCTTCTTTTTCTTCCCCATTGACTTATATGTCCTTCCATTGAGGACAATGCTTCGTCCGTTGAGTTGTTTGTGCATATGTATATGTGACATAGATGTGTGAGCAGTTTGTATTTTAGGTGTTGCATTTAAAAGTAGTTTGCAATTTTAGTTTATTATTTCATTTTTCTTTCTATTTTAGGCTTCATTTCTTAGATGTAACGTTGTTTTGGTATTTCCAATTTGTAGTTGCATTTTAGTGTGTCAAAAGAAAGCCAAAAAAAGAGCATAAAAGAAAACAAAAGAGAAAAAGTAATAAAATCGTCCGATGATGCGTCTTTGACTAAGTAGCTTTCTTTGGCTTATTTTGACCCTTTTTGTTATGCCCATTTGTCAATAAATGTTTGATTATAAGTTTTCAAAATGTGCTTCATGTTTTGTCAGTCATGTTGACTGCGAGTTGATTGCTCAATAAATGTTTGCATGAATATCTAGCACATATGATACAATGAGCTAATTTAGCTTTGCTAGTTGTCCCGTGAGACTTTGAGCCTTATTTGGACTAATTATCATTTTAATCTCATATTCTTTTTCATGTGTGGCTCTTCCTTGATTTCAAATCTGTAGAACTTGCTTTGAGTCTTGCTCAAGATCACAGTTAGCATGCATGTTTGGGTGATATGATTGAGGTATTCTTTAACTTTATGGCTACATTGACCAAATAGCCACTTTTTTATAATTTATCCCTTGGTACCCCCATTGAGCTTTGACCTTTTTCTTTTCTTGATGAAAACCTATAATATTGAGCCTTGGCCAAATGCATATCTTACCTTTTAGCCAAAACCACAAAGTTTTATCAGTGATTGGGAGTAGTTGTTGGGTAATAATGTCGTTGCTATTACGTGTGGTTTGTTTGAATGTAATGAGGGATTAGTGTGATAGTTCCCTTGGAGTTATTTTGGGTTAAATTTTGGGAGTTGTTTGAAGAAGTGTTGAAAAGTGCAAAATTTCTCTTACCATAATCTTGCGAATTGTTAGAAAAGGCATTGAAAAGTGCACAATTTCTCTTGTCATAATCCTTCTCTTATCAAAAGAAAAAAAAAGAGAAAAAAAATTATAATCAAAAGAAAATCAAGAATCCAAAGCGAAAAAAGGGAAGGAAAAAATGTTGAGAAGTCAAAATAATACAAGGATTTGGTTTCAATTTTGTTATGCTTCAACACTTTTTTGCATACTCAAACAACTAGGGGTTGTTTTGTGTATTTGGGATGTATTGGTCTTTGGTGTGAGGAATATTTTTTTGTGAAAGTTGGGTGAAGATGATTCATACTCATAGTCTTTGGCTTTGAGCTCCACAAATCCCGACATATTTGTTCCCCTCTTACCTTTACCCATTGCCCTGTTACAACCCTATCAAAGTCCTCATGATTATCTAGCATGTGTTGCTTTTTTATGGTGGCGAATTTGAGAATCTTGTCAAGCTTATGGTAGATTTGATTTCTTTGGAATGAGATTCGAGTGAACGGAATGGAACTTAGAATCAAGTGATTCTAAGAGAGAAACAAAAGAGAATTTGATGTATAACACAAAGGATGGATGGAACCAAGTTACAAGCTATCAAGAATATGAAGCAACCAAGAGAAAACCACACGAAATAGGTGTGGCACGGTCGTGCCTTTAGGCACGGGTAGGTCGTGCCACTTTTCTGGTTCGTGGTGCCATGTTTTCTCACTTTGCATGGTTGAATGTGGTTTGGAGTTTGTGATGGAAACTAGACTATTAGAGGTAGTCTAAGCCTTGAATAAGCATGGGAATGGATATGTGAGTGGCTTGTAAATGAAGGAAAGTGGAAGAGAAGCAAAGTTAAGATTTACTAACTCAAAATTAAAGCTAGCAAACTCACTTTAACTCTCTTTGAATCCTTGAGTATGAACACCAAATGAGACAGAACTAAACTTGAAGAATGGATACAGAAACACCACCTAACTCAAGTTTAGGGTCCTTAAACTATGATTAAGATACAGATATCACCACTTAATCACATTTAAGACTTCACTTGATCACCACATTAACCGGCCTAGTTAAGGATAAGCAAGTTTAGTATTTGGAGTGTGCTTAAGCACGAAAGCACAAATGCTCTCAACTTTATTTTGATTCAAATCTGGTTGTATCCTTAAAAAGGGGCATTTGATGCTTCTTAAATAGGCCTAAGCTAGTAAGCAAGCAAGCACACATACACCTCTACCTTTCTTACTAGTTAGGAAAGGTATTAAGAGCTAATACAATCTGTTTTGGGCTAAACTAAGTACAAAGCTTGCTTAAACCAATCTAATACATTTAAAACATGAAGTAAAGTAATACTAATGCTTATTATGCAATCATATACTCATAATCAAAGCTTAAACATGCTGATTGCTTGCTGAATTCCAATTGGATAGCCAAAAAGAGAAGTGTTACTTTACGGCTAGCCAATCACGCATAAGAGACCAAAGTTTGCTGCTTGTTTCTTCATTGGTTGAGCATTTTAAGGCAGAAAATTATCTTGAGAGGGCTTAGGGGCGTGTGCCAAGCCTAGAACGGTGTTCCAATCATCTTGAAAGTTGAATAATT
This sequence comes from Selenicereus undatus, assembly GCA_017589665.1. NCBI lineage: Eukaryota > Viridiplantae > Streptophyta > Magnoliopsida > Caryophyllales > Cactaceae > Selenicereus > Selenicereus undatus. The sequence goes on along the minus strand of JACYFF010031957.1, from coordinate 9,481,895 downwards.
CGGCTGAAGCTTCAAAGAAAACCGGGTTGTGCTAAATAGGGTTCAGGGAGCAATTCTAGCCTGTTTTTGTAGCAAACTTTAAGCTTATGAAAAGTGAGTATGATTTGGTTTTTAGGCCATGGGGGTAACTTTGGGATGTGTATAGCCCCCCCCCCCCAAGAAATCAAGGTTATCACATGTTTAAGTAAGGTAATTAGGCTTAAATATTTTACCGTGCAGATTAGAGCCTAATCTGACTAGTTTGGGAAAAGTCCTTGATCTCTCATCCTCTTGTGGGTATGATTGAAAACTAATGCTTGGACCTGAAAGTATACATCATGAGGATTCCAAAAATGTATAATTTCAAGACTTAAGCCATCATATAGCTTAAGTTATGAAGTAACCAAAACCGTGCTTATTTTGGTCCTGCTGGGCAGTTTGGACACCTTGGGTTTAATTGCTAATTTGGATGGCCAAATGAAGTCCAAATGGGATGAAACTTTTTTTGGTGTACAGCTGACATCTTGAACTTCAAATCCAATGAAAGTTATTAGAATTAAACCTTGAGGAGGCTTGATGAATTAAGCACACAAAAGTGGGTTAGCTGCTGGAATCTACCCTTGCCCTGCAGTTTCAATGTTTAAACAAAACTTGGATGAATTATTCATCCTTTAACCAGCATAATAAGATTACCTAATTGATTTGCTTCCTTTTAAATCAAAGGGGATGGAAGGATATCCATCATTATATAAGCATATTCATGAGGTTAGTTATGTGTTGTCTTGCGACTATGATGATTAACAGGAAACAACGTGGGAGTGTAATATATTTTCTACAATGTTGGACAACGTTTACCATCAAAGCACAAACTTAAGCATTACATATCAATATTTTACACAACATTAATTATTTCAAATTGCAAAAGCAAATCCCACTGAGAAAGTGAATCTAACATCCTTACATGAGGAAAACATTTACTTTAGCTGAATGACGCACCACGAAAGTCTCCAAAATACGGGCCACTCATACATACCTTTTGTCATGAGAACTTCTATTAGTACTCACAAAATGCAACTCTGAACATGGAACTAAGCAATTCATGTTACAAATGTAATTACGGCGACGACCATGATAACAACAATAGTAATATGGAGCATGTTTTTTAGCATAACGACCTCTATCCTAAGTCCATCCTCAACATCCATCTCATCATGCCCAGCCCAATATCATTCTTTTTGATCTCCAAGAAGCTAGTGTCGAGTGTCACTATCCTCCTCCACCAATTGATTGACAACCACCATAGACCATGGGGTGTCCTTATGATCAACAAATAGAAAGAAATCACACACAACCTCATCTTACAGAAAAAATAAAATGACACACATCAAGGATGTCACAACTATTCTAGTGGATGACCATACAATTTTAACAGTTTGCGGTAATTAAAAAATATTCAACTTATTCATAATCATTTGAAACTTACCCTCTTTGGGTAGCGAGCATAATGCTTGCGGTAGTTGTCATTGCTCTCCCTCTCAACTACCTCAAGGCTAGACTTACAGTAATGGGTCATTGTATAATAACTGCAAGTAAACCTGTCAAAAATTGACCGGACCTGAAGACCCGACCCGAATCGCCCGAAAATTTTAGGTTTTGAAAACGATTTTCTCAACCCGAACCCGAAATAAACCGACTTGAACAACCTGCAAATTAGCGGGTCAAACCCGAACCCGTCCGCTTGACCCGAACCCGAACCCGAACCCGAACATTATATCCTTATTTTTTTATTTTTCTCTTATGTATTTCTTTTAACAATAATGGTTAGTCATTTTTATTGAGTATTTTGAAAAGCTATTATATAACTATTGCATCTATTTACAAATTAAACAATAATAACCTTATTTTTTCTTCTCCATTCTTTGAAAATAAAACCGTATACAACTTTTAAATGAAAAAACGTTTAAAATAGATATAAAATTGCATGGAATAACTATCTAATCTTTTTTAAAAAGTTAATTTAAAAGAACACAAGCATTAAAGATGCGAAAGTCATACCATTATATAGTTAATAAAACAAATCTGTCTAAATTTTTTAAAATTAATTAATTTTTAATAATTTAAATTTTTGATGTTATAATTGCAAGACATTATCATGTACTCTTTTATTTAATTTTATTTGGTTTTCATTCTGACTAGTCTTGAACTATGTTACTAACGGTAAAAAAACGACTAGCCGTATTTGTATTGCGGTCGGTTCATTAATAAAGTTTTACCTGATTGGACATTGGTAGGCTAGTTAGTAAAAATATCAAATTATTAAATAGATTATTAGCGGGTGAAACTGCTACAACCCATTAAAATGCTCTAGACGGGCTACCCAATAAATGTTCGACCCACTATTAACCTTCTTTCAATGTACGGGTCAATCTACCCAAAATCAAGTGGGGTTTAATTTTTTACCCGCTCATACAACATGTTCATATATTATAATAAAATGTTTGAATATTTTAATATTTTTTTGAAAAATTACAATTATTATGCATTTTCATTAAATATTGACAATTTTGAGTGATAAATACGTAGAATTTTTTATTTTAAAAAAATAAAAATAACACACGGAAAAGGCGCTCTAAAGCCGTTGGGTTGATTCGAAACCCGTAAACCCGAAATACACCAGACCCGTATTTTACTCGAACCTGAAATACACCCGACTCATATTTTACCCGAACCTGAATACATGCGACCTGTATTTAACCCGTCCGCCCGAACTGACAGGTCTAACTGCAAGGCATGTCCCAGTCATTGTCAGAAGTATCGGAACTGAATGGGCAACCACTTGCACTAGGCTTACACCGGTTGCTCACCATTTTCTCTAGAGTGAGGACCACTTCTTACTTTGATAAAATACATCTATGAGCAAGAAAGATGGAATAATTTAACGTCTAACTCCTCACATTTGCTTCAATAAAGGAAGGTTGCTGCAATTAAGACATCGTTTAAAATAAGTACGCAACGTTGCTCCACTAATGAATGCAAGTGTACTAAGATGGACTTATCCCTCTACACATCCACATTTGCATTCAATGTACCTACCAATGTACACTTAAATCTAATGCCACCAATTACCACATGCTTTTCCTTTCTATACTATAACAGTAAGTCATTTCTATTTTGTTCAACCACATCACAAATAAACGAAATAGAAATAAATCAAAATAATTCAGTTATTCATATTCAAAGATTATAAAATATGATGTGAAAGAATAATTTCAAAATATTACATTCTATATTTGAAGGTGTTACGTTATACACAATTCATATTTTCAGTGTACAAAATTAAAAAGTAAACGTTTATATCGTATATATAAACATTTGCAATTAATTATAGTTATTCCATCAATATCATCTCAAATTTGTACATGAAATTATACATTACGGCAAGCATCCATTTATACTGAAAGTCATGGTTATCCAAAATTTAATTGCAGTTATTGCTGCAAATTAGGTTTCCTTATCCATTACGCTCCTTTCCCGGGTTTCTTATTATTTAAACCTGAGTTAAGAGTTGTGTCATACTTGTTGAGCAACAGGCCACATCTTGTTAAAGAAGAAAGGTACTAGGATTTTCCTCATTGCTGTCACCACGTAAATCGTGAACCGCAAACATAATATAACACAATCGCGTTTTGATCATACACTGCATATACGTTTCACATGTGAACAACAACAACTTACCCACAACCCGAACAATATGGTAAACTGCATGTAATCTCCAAAAACCAACTACACTGCCACATACATGAGGGGCAATTTAGGGCATTTCATACTTAGAAAATGTACAAATGAACTTACCCGGAAAAATGCTAAACACTTCGGACACAATGGCAACTAATTTATGCTCCATATACATTTGAGTAAATTCCATCTAGCAAGTCCTCCACAGCAAAGACATCCCCTTCATAGTCAATATCAAAGCCAGCCCGCGGGTTACTACACGTTTTCTTGTAGTGCCGGACCTCACCACATTTAGAACACCTATTTCTTCGTATTCCTTGCATATATGATTCTTTCCTCTTTGATTGTGGCTTACCTCGCTTGTGTGGATTAATAGCTGGTAAAATGTGACGATTGTAGTCATCATCTAGAGCTTCTGCACCAAGAACATGACCCATTATGTTGTCTACAGATGCCATGTAATGTTTCTCCAAGGGTTGGACAATGTTCATGTAGTGTGTTAGATTTACTCACACAAGGACGCAAGAGGGGGGTGAATTGTGTCTACCAGTTTTTTCAATTTACTCAAAAACACTCGTCATAACGGTTTGGAATACGTGTTTGCAGTAAAGCAGAAATAAGTATAATTGCAGAAACGGTAAAGAAGACACAATATTTTTACGTAGAAAACCACCTCTGGCCCAACTGAGGTGTAAAAACCACGACCTACCATAATAGGATTTCAGCAACTCTTTCACTGACGGCCCAAACACGTTATAACCGTAACACACGTAACTTAGTCTACCCTAGACTCTCGTTACAAACACAAATCTAAAGTCTCCCAAGACTTTAGACAGATACTCATAGACACAACGTCCACATGTCCCCTACGGACACAACATCCAACGTCTACCAAGACTTGGACAACCTCTTATCAAGATAAAAAGGAGATAAAGAACACCTTACTTGAATGCTTCTAAATAAGCTGAGTGTAAGGTACAATACAAACTCCTATTATGCCAATGATGAAAACTCTATTAAGCACTCTTTTGAAGGTTTTTCTCACAGGAAAATTCAGATTCAGGAAAGCAATTTTAGCACTTGACAATCGTTAAAAACCTCTGGCAAAGTTGAGGGAATTGGTCGCTTTAAATAGTGGAACAATTACCAATCTTCCTTATAGGATAGGATCAAATGTTTGGAAGATATATTTTCCTTAGGAGATAGGATCAAATATTTAGGGAAGATATTTTTTGTTTAAGATAGGATTAAACCCCACCAAATATTTGGAAAATATTTTGTCTCTTAAACAAGGGAAGAAATAGTTTTAGATTTTTGAGAAAAACGTTGAAATTCGAATTTTCATTCTCAGCTTCAAAACGCTGCAGACCTGGCCTCTTGGACCTGTTCTGAGATAGTGTTCCAAGTCATCAAAAATCTGCCTCAAAACACTGCAGACCTAGCCTCTTGGACCTGTTTTGAGTCATCAAAAACCTTTCAAAGTGAATGCTAAATCAGAGACCTTCTAATTAGCATATTAACAAGAATCTAAAAAATAAAACGAATGCTAAGCCTAAGACTCTTGTTATCAACTGGACTTCTTGCACAGGTCCATGCTTCCACAGCCAGAACTGTTCTGTGGGAGTGTTCTCAAATTCTTGCGCATGTTATCAACTATGATGCTCTATGCTCATTCGAACTGCTCCATGTATTTTCCAGATCCTGTCTTAGCATACAACTCAAACATAACACATAACTCACAACATATTGACGAGGTCATTTGGATTGTCATCATCAAAATCTTATACATTAATTGGGTCAATAATTTCCCCCTTTTTGGTGATGGCAAACCAAATGACCGTAAGTCGTTGTTGTTAACAGGGCAAGATAGGCTAGTGCCAAAAAAGGACAAAGTCAAAGTTTATGTATGTCACACAGAAAAAGAAATAGGAGTGAGAGATCAACTTGAATTGGGCAAACTAGTCAAGACTTAGGTCATGCTCATGTTCCTCCTTTTGACATCATTGAAGAAGGGTAAATAGGTCGAAAGGTCTGAGGCCAGTGTGGATGCAATCACTTCCAAAGCGGTAACGTGGGAAATAACACCGATACACTCAAGCATACAATTCAGTAAGCATATTGGTCACAAACAAGTAGCACATAAACAAGCAGGGATTATGGCAAAAATGCATTAATCATCTAGGAAATAGTCACAATCCACCATTGTTCATACAGTAGCAAGAAGAGCAGATAACAAAATAAGTAGCAAAAGGGAAAAGAAAAGAAGACAAAGTTAAGAACAGATGGAAGAAGAAGAAGGAGGAGAAGAGAATTTCGCCGTGAGGGCAGAGATGGCGCTCAGAAGATCTGCGTGATGTTTGGCGTTGAGCTCCTTTCTTCTACTAGTGCATTCTTCATGTCTGTAATTTCTCCCTTTAGGGAGAGCTGATCCTGCATGAGAGTGTTTAGGGTGGGAGTACTGGAGGTTGGGGTGTCACTGGGAACAGGGCGGAGAGGTGTTTGGACCCCCTGTTCTGAGCTAGCACTCCCACCTTTCTTCACATGAAAGCCACACCCAATTAGAGTACTACCTCCTATTTCATCAGTGATCTGAAGGCTCACTCTCTTTTGCAGGGGAATCCCCACCTGCTCAAACACATACGTCAGCAGGAGCCCATACCCCATGTCATGATCCTTGGACGTGTTAGCAATGCGTCTAATGTGACTGATGGCTATCGCGGGTAAGTTGATTTTCTCACCCCGATCCAAAAGGTCAGTAAGGCACATGTCCATAGAATCAACCAAATTTCGTCCCTGACCCCGAGGAATAACACTCTTGATTATAAACCAAAATAACAAGCGATGTAAAGGTACCATTTCCCCCTTACGTACAGATCTGGACATGGTTAGTTAGGGGTTTTGGGCTAGGTTCCTGGTCACCTCTAGCAGTCTCTCCTCACCCAACACATTCTTGTCCTCATGGACATATACATCAAAACCATCAGATGGCACACCAAACATCTCACCGAGATCAGCAACATCAAACCGAATCCTATACCCACCAATTGTGCTTGTCACCACCCCATTGGTGACCACACAGTTGGCGTAAAACTCAGCCAACTCAGGAATAGAACACCCTCTCTGAGTGTTAGTAAATAGGTCTAACCACCCCTGAACTCTTAATATCTCTAGGAACACCTCAAACCCCTATTCCTGGAAATAAGTTACCTTGACTACCTTCCCTCGGACTACAGATTTCTGAAGGAAGTGTTCGTATCTTTCAGGGAGTGTCATGCTATTTTTAGCTTTCTTTCTTCTAGGTTCAGGACACGCTTCCACCTGTTCTGACGATTATTCTGGAGATGCCCTGTTAGGAGCAGGGTTCTTAGAGGGAACAGGTCTGGAAGGTGTTTTGGTTGGTGTTTTGAGGGGTGTTTGGCAAGGTGTTCTTCGGACTGATTTCTTCTTTTTAGCAGGGTTGTCTACTATATCTTTTGGTAGTGGTAAAACGGGGGCAGGACCCGAACTTTGTGTTTGGCGTTGATACAGTAGAGTATTGAGAGGGGCATTGGGTGTAGTGGGGGTCTTTCTTTGGCGTTTCAAGCTTGGTTTGAGGGTTGGTTGAGGAGTGGTCTTTACGGTTCTTTTAAACCGTATAATCGGTTCATCATCATCACTGTCTTCAGTGAAAACAGTAGTAGGTATAGGTTCCTCAGTACCCATCCCAACCCCCAAATTATCATCACCGGCTTCAGTGAAAACACCAGTAGGAACAGGTTCTTCAGCACCCATCCCAACCCCCAAATTACTTGAACTTTTGACCGACTCAGTTGAAATTCCCCCTGTCACCAATTCAAGTTTGGGCGGCTCATAAACAACCAATTCCCACGTGGTAATTGGGTTCACGGTGAGAATTGTTGCAGGGTTTAGACCAACAGACCTCACATCAAGACTCCTCAAAAACCCACACATTGAAGAAGGTATAGAATAGGTGGGAGAGAGAGGGAGGTCTATACCCGAAGAGATTCCACTCGATGGGGCCGCTCCAACAGTGCTCAACCAATTCTTGCTTCTTTTGCTTGACACTCGACTCTGAAGGGAGCGTGGACGTGTGGTCTTTCTTTCGGTCGAGGCTGAGTCACCATGAGTTCTTACCATTGGAAAGTTTGGGAAGAAAGATTTTAGGGTTTGGGATTTTGGAAAGGAAGGGGTAGCGATTTCCAATCGTATGAAGGGAAGGAAAAGAAGAAGATGTCGGGTTTGGGGAGAGAATGTAGAGGAGGAAGAAGGCGAATAGGCTTTAAATGAAAATTTTAACTTCTACTTACCTTGCCACGCCGCCACTTGTCTGGTGGATTTAACAACAACGGTTGGGTCTGTTCCTAGACCTTGTTCTGACTGCTAATTGTTCGGTGTCTCAGAACAATAAGGGCAATATCATTAGACCTCAACGAGTGTCAACATATTACGTTTCACACATATGCCAATTAAAGCACAAAAATTGAATGCATTTATTGTAACCATTTATTTGGCCTAAAAGCCCTTCACTAGTCAATCATTGGGGTAAAAATAAGCGTGCGCAAGTCTTGTTAATTAAACCCAATTCAAGTTTATTCCTCTCAAACTGCTCTTTACTTAGTGCCTTGCTAAATATATCAGTAATTTGCCTATCAGTAGCACAAAAATTGATTGAAATTAAGCCCTTTTCAACATTGTCTCTCAAAAAATGATGACGTATGTCAATATGCTTAGTTCTTTTGTGTTGACATGGATTTTTAGCAATGTTAATTGCACTTATGTTATCACAAAAAATAGGAATACATCCAGTGTCAACACAAAAGTCCTTGAGTTGTTGTCGTATCCACAAAAGTTGAGCACAACAAGAAGCAGTTGCCACATACTCAGCTTCTGTTGTAGACATGGTAACAGAGTGTTGTTTCTTGGTTGCCTAAAAGACCAAACAAGGTCCAAGAAAATGAGCCATACCTGAGATACTTTTTCTATAAACCAAGAATCCAGCATAATTTGCATCTGCATACCCATTGAGATCAAAATTGCACCCTTGAGGATACCATAAAGCTAGGTCTGAGGTTTATTTCAAATATCTCAAAATCCATTTTACAGCTTTCAAATGTGTTTTTTTAAGATTTGATTGAAAACGGACACATAAACCAACACTGGAAACAATGTCAGGTCTATAGCGGTTGGGTATAGAAGCGATCCTATCATGCCCCTATAGGATTTTTCCTCAGCTGAAGGACTCCTATCATCCACAATCAACCTTGTCCAAGGAGAGACAGGTGTGTCTATGGGCTTAGCCGATTCCATTCCAAACCGCCTAATTAACTCCTTGACATATTTTTGTTGATGTACCACAGTTCCATCTGAGGTTTGCTTGATTTCCAAGCCTAAGAAAAAATTAAGCTCGCCCATCATGCTCATCTCAAACTCACTCCTCATCAAATTTGAAAATTCATCACATAAATCATTATTGGTTCCACCAAATATAATGTCATCGACATATACTTGAACAATCAACAAATGGTCTCCCTTTGATTTGAGAAACAAGGTATTATCAACCTTGCCCATTTGAAAACCATTATCAATTAAAAATTGTGACAAGCGTTCTTACCAAGCTCTAGGAGATTGTTTTAAACCATAAAGAGCTTTGTCAAGTTTAAACACATGGTTAGGGAAATCATGATGTTCAAAACCCGAGGGTTGGCTTACAAACACCTCCTCCTAGGGGTGTTCAAAAATATCCGTAACCAATAACCCGAACCGAAAATCCGCTACCCGATCCGAAATCTCGGGTACCTGAACTGAAATATTTGAAACTTTTGGTTCGGGTACCCAAACCAATATTTTTTTTCGGTTATTGGTTCGGGTACGGTTCGGGCATTTTGAAGATTCAGGTACCCGAAAACCCGAAACTTTTTTTAAAAATTTTTCGAAACTTATTTTATATCATCGCTTCCCTAAAGACTTTGTAAGTCAAGTATTCCCAAACCCGAAGAAGACAAGTACTTTGACTTCGTTGCATTATTTTATTTGAATGCATTGGGCATGAATATGATGTTAACAAACTTATGTCTTATGGAAGTGTGAATTAATTAAAATGTGAATGGTGATAAGATATCCGGTGATATTGTCATATTATGTAATAATTTAAAGTGCAACTTGGCTCAATACGATAACTTTTCATAGCATAAATAGAAATAATTATACTATGGGTACAAAAAAATTATTATACAAATTAGGAAAAAAATATTTTAGAAAAAATGAGTTATTGGGTAACCAAAAACTCGAACCGAAATTTTCGTGTACCTGAATTTCGGTTTCTCGAAAGTTTCGGTTCGGATACGGTTCACTATTTTGCTGACCCGAAATTTTGGGTACCCGAATGGAAATCTCCTATGGTTCGGGTACCCGAACCATGAACACCCCTACCTCCTCCTTAAGGTATCCATTGAGGAATGCACTTGTGACATCCATTTGGTATAACTTGAACTCCATGTGGGCTGCAAAGGCTACCAAGATCCTGATAGCCTCGATCCTTGCAACAGGTGCAAATGTTTCCTCATAGTCGATCCCATCCTCTTGGTTATAGCCCTGAACTACCAGCCTGACCTTGTTCCAAGTGATTGTTCTGAACTCATCTAATTTGTTCTTGAACACCCACTTGGTACCAATTATTGATCTATCTTTAGGCCGTGGTTCAAGGTATCAAACTTTGTTCCTTTCAAACTGATGAAGCTCTTCTTGCATGGCAATAACCCAATCAGAATCTGCAAGAGCTTCATAAACATTTTTTAGCTCAATGTTAGATAAGAAGGCATAGAAAGCACAAAAGTTTCTGACTTTAGACCCCTGTGTTAATATCAAATATAATCTGGTTGAGAGGGTGCGAGCTCTAGTGCTTCCAAGGTCGTGGAGCAAGTGAATCTACAGACATCTTTTCCACTCTTTCCTGAACACTTGATAAAACTGGTTCTAGATCTATTCTGGAGCCTGTTCCTACGACTGTTCGGGAAGGATCAAGTTAAGTGGGTCGGTTCTGTCCCAAATTAGGTTCAGCAAAGCTTCCCTCTGACTGGCTTGTTCCCTGTTCTAGAGCCTGTTTCTACGAATGTTCGGAAAGGATCAGGCTGAGTGGGTCGGTTCTATCCTAAATCAGGTTCAGCAAAGCTTCTCCCTGACTGGCTTGCTCCTTGCCCACCTTCCATATTTCCAAATCTAGGACTTGTTTCCCCTTCAGGAGACTTACTATTGTCTACCATGGAGTTTTGAGTAAGTGTGAGGTCTTTTCTTATAAGACCAAGTTCGAACTCCCCATCCTATATGTCATGCTCAATCATGGAGTTAGTTTCATCAAACAATACATGCACACTCTCCTCAACACACAAGGTTCTTTTGTTAAACACTTTATATGCCTTACTGTGTGAAGAATACCCTAAGAATATGGCTTCATCACTTCTAGGGTCGAACTTCACCAAGGATTCCTTCCCATTATTGTGCACATAGCATTTGCAACCAAATACCCTTAGGTGCATAATATTAGGTTTTCGTCCCTTGAAAAGTTCATAAGAAGTCTTGTTAAGTATGGGTCTGATCATGCATCTATTAATAATGTAGCACGATGTGTTTAATGCTTCTGCCTAAAAGTTTCTAGGAAGACCACTGGTGACCAGCATAGTACTAGTCATGTCTTCTAGAGTACGATTTTTACGTTCTATCACCCTGTTCTGTTGGGGTGTTCTGGGGGCAAAAAAATTGTGATCTACACCGTGTTCATTACAATAATAGTTTCCAAATTCTTTGCCATGGTCAGACCTAAGACTTACCAATGAGTGTGTTACTCTCTTTTCAATTTTCTTGAGAAGCACAAGAAACTTCTCAAATGATTCGTCTTTCGATGCCAAAAATATGGTCCAAGTAAAACGAGAGTAATCATCTATTATAATGAACACATACCTCTTCCCACCTCTACTTGTGATCCTCATAGGACCACATAGAACAACATGTAGTAGTTCAAGAGGTCAGGAAGTGCTAACACATTTCTTTGACTTGAAAGAAGTCCTAACTTGTTTTCCTTTAGCACAAGCATCGCACACCTTGTCATCAGTGTACTTGATGGAAGGTAGTTCAACTACTAGGTCCTTATAAACAAGTTTATTCAAAAGAGAAAGGCTTGCATAACCTAGCCTCTTGTGCCAAAGCATAACATCTTCATCAAGAGCACTTAAATAAGTTAAGTGCTTTTAGGGAAGTGAAAGAACACATACTTTATACACATTGTTGTGTCACTTCCCCCTCAACACAACACCACCAGAATTGATACTGGTAATCAAGCATTGCTCTGAAGAAGACTCAATGTGGTTACCTCTATCACACAATTGAGACACACTTAGCAAATTATGTTGTAACACATCAACCAAGTACACATTATCAATAGAGTGAGATGGTGATTTACCTATCTTACTTACACCGACAATTTTTTCAAATTTATCATTGCCAAATGCCACTCTCCCTCCATCAAAGGCTGTAAGTGAGAGGAAGTTTGATCTATCTCCCATCATGTGCCCCGAGTAACCACTATCCAAGAACCATAGTTGGTTGCTTCCTCTCACTTTAGCCTCCAAAACAACTAAGTGTTAGTTTTGGGAACCCAGATCCACTTGGGTCCCGTTTTCTTTGGCATGGAGATTAACTCATCTTTTCTAATCCATATTTGCTTAACATACACTGAGTTTCTCTCCACGACCCTATTTCTCAAGGAGCAAGCATATCGATAATGACCAGTCTTACCACAATGAAAACATATTATATTTTCTAGAAGTCCAACATATTTTTTGTTTGCTAGTTTAGTGACCCGTCTACTCACAAATCCTAGTCCCTTTTTATTATGGCTATGGTGAGTGTTTAACCAATTAAGTGCTTCTAAGGAACTGTTCCAACTCCTAATCTGAACAATGTCAGATTCGGCCTTATGGAGCTTTTCAAGCAACTGACTGTTTTCATTTATCAGGGCTTCTATCCTGAGTGTTTCTACAGAACTGTTCCTACGCCTGTTCTGAACAAGGTCAGTTTCGACTTTATGAACCTTTTCAAGCAACTAATTGTTTTCCCTCACCTATATTTCTATCTTAAGTTCTAGTTCTCGGGACTCTTCTTCTAGCTTTGAGAGATCAGTGTTAAACACTTCTTCTCTCTTGTTCATTTGTTCTTTTAGCATGTCAATGTCCATACTTAAGGCAAAAGTTTTTTTATCTTGTTCATACTTGAGAATCTCATTTGCTTGCTCATGTTCTTGTATGGTTTTTTTAAGCATTCAGACATCCCTTTTTAACTTGTAACAAGTATCTTTAAGCATACAATTCTCAGTACTTATTGCCTCGCATTCATCCATTAAAGAAAATAATAATTTCAGAATTTTTGCTTTGTTAAAACCACGTACTTTTTCCTTGAATTGGGACATGCTTTCGTCCGATTCTGAGTCAGCTTCAGATTCGCTTCTGGCCATGAGCACCAGTGCAGCAGCTTCGTCTTGGGAGCTATCCTCTTCTTTTGACGTTTCACCCCATGCTGCCACCATAGCTTTAGTGAACTACTTGGCAGAACTACTAAGCTGTGGCTTCTTTTCGCTGTTTCGGAACTATTCGGACGCCTGTTCTTCCTTTTGCATGGGCAACATTTAAAAATGTGGTCATGCTTTCCATATCTGAAACACCCAGAGGTTTTGGTCTTGGTCGTTGTTCCTTACTTTGCTGGTACTCCCCTTCTTGATGCTCTTTCCAAAGTTCTTGAAGATTTTTTTGAACTTACGAGTTACCAAGGCCATTTCTTCCTCATTCAAGTCCGAATCATCACTTCCCATGGCCTTTAAGGCAAGGCCTCGATCTTTCTTTATTTCCTCTTTCATTTAGGAGTTTTTCCTCAACTTGTAAGTTTGAAGGTTCCTAATGAGCTCATCCAAAGAGATTTTGTCCATCTTTTTTGCTTCCTGGATAGCTGTAACTTTCGTTTCCCACGAATGAGGTAAAAATCGTAGGATCTTCCTTACCAATTTGCCGTTGGTAAAGGATTTTCCCAAGGATTTCAACTCATTAGTGATGTGGGTAAAACATGTATACATATCCATCACAGTCTCTTTGTCACTCACTTTGAACAATTTGTACTTTCTCATCAGCAGCTCGATCCTGGACTGTTTGACTTAGTTGGTTCCTTCATGAGCCACGAGAGGAGCATTCCATATCTCCTTTGCCGATTCACACTCTGAGATACGAGTGTACTCGTCCGGTCCAAGGCCAAAGTATAGCAATTTCTTGGCCCTTGTGTTTTTCTCCAGTTTCTTGAAGTCATCTGAGTCAAACTCACTTGACTTCTTAAGAACTGTTTTGCCATCTTCTGTGGTTTTCATTAATGATCATCCACAGCTCATAATCATCAGCTTGAATGTAATTTTCCATACGGTTTTTCCACCAATTGTAATGTTGCCCATTAAAGTATGGTGGTCGAGTCACATATTGACCCTCTAAGATTCCTTGTGGTGCACTCATCTTTTCAAAATCTCCCAAGGTGTTAACCTAAATATGAGAACTCTGCTCTGATACCACTTGTTAGATTTACTCACATAAGGACGCAAAAGGGGGGTTGAATTGTGTCTACCATTTTTTTCGATTTACTCAAAACACTCATCAAAGCTGTTTGGAATGCGTGTTTGCAGTAAAGCAAAAACTAGTATAATTGCGAAAACAGTAAAGAAGACACAATATTTTTACGTCGAAACCACCTCTGACCCAACTGAGGTGTAAAAACCACGACCTACCACAATAGGATTTCAGCAACTCTTTCACTAAACGGGCCAAACACGTTACAACCGTAACACACGTAACTTAGTCTACCCTAGACTCTCGTCACAAACACGCATCCAAACTCTCCCAAGACTTTAGACAGATACTCATGGACACAACGTCCACACGTCCCCTATGGACACAACGTCCAACATCTACCAAGACTTGGACAACCCCTTATCAAGATAAAAAGGAGATAAAGAACACCTTACTTGAATACTTCTAAATAAGTTGAGTGTAAGGTACAATACAACTTCTATTATGCCAATGATGAAGACTCGATTAAGCACTCTTTTGAAGGTTTTTCTCACAGGAAAATTCAAATTTATGAAAGCAATTTTAGCACTTGACAATCGTGAAAAACCTCTGGGAAAGTTGAGGGAATTGGTCGCTTTAAATAGTGGAACAATTACCAATCTTCCCTATAGGATAGGATCAAATATTTGGAAGATATATTTTCCTTAGGAGATAAGATCAAATATTTAGGGAATATATTTTTTCTTTAAGATAGGATTAAACCTCACCAAATATTTGGAAAATATTTTTTCTCTTAAACAAGGGAAGAAATAGTTTTAGATTTTTGAGAAAAACGTTAAAATTTGAATTTTTATTCTCAGCTTCAAAACACTGTAGACCTGGCCTCTTGGACCTGTTCTAAGACAGTGTTCTGAGTCATCAAAAACCTTTCAAAGTGAATGCTAAATCAGAGACCTTCTAATTGGCGTATTCACAAGAATCTAAAAAATAAACCAAATTCTAAGCCTAAGACTCTTGTTATCAACTGGACTTCTTGCACAGGTCCATGCTTCCACTGCCAGAACTGTTCTGAGGGAGTGTTCTTAGATTCTTGCGCATGTTATCAACTTTGATGCTCTATGCTCATTCGAAGTGCTCCATGTATTTTTCGGATGCTGTCTTAGCATGCAACTCAAGCACAACACATAACTCACAGCATATTGACTAGGTTATTTGGATTGCCATCATCAAAACCTTATACATTAATTGGGTCAACATAGCATGCTGCCTGTATCGGCCCCTTGTAACATACACTCACATGGGCATAGACCCATTTCTTGTCCCACCTTATCACCACCATAGCATGATTGTATAGGAATCCATTTATCTCCTACCACTGACAACTATATGTCCTATTGGCCAGATTAACAACTAAGTCTCTACTATTGCCTAATTGTACACTATACTTATCCCTGGCCCTGTTGTATAATTGGACATCATTCACTAACTCCGCGCCTTCAATCTCTCTCTTCCGCTGCTTCATAGTCCTGTAACCAACACCGTTTTCGCATTTTTGTGACTCCACCTTTCATTTGTCCCACTTCTTACTAAGCTTTTGCAAATGTCATATTACCAGCCATGGGATTAACATAAGCCTTAAATTTTGCATCCAATTATTCCAACTTTCAATGGGTTATTGCTCAACTTCCCTAGCTTTCCTTTCTGAACTTTGACTGTGCCCAACACGTGGGTTTATTTTTCTCTACCTAGGCAGCCAACTCCCTCTTATACCTCCTCAATTCATCCATTGCACCATCATACTCTACCACAGTCGTTGCATAAGCTACCCAGTTAAGCATATCCTGCACGAGCTCCTTCGATGCATTGCCCATAATGCCTAACTTCGAAGCTTCTCCCATGAGGTTTTCTGTTAAATGCCTCACAGTAACTATGGTTCTCCTTCCCAAATACAAGTGATATAGTAGCGAGCAATCTCTGGTTCCTATCTGACATTATAACGGGATTCAGCCTGCCCAAACACTCATGTAACACAATCAAGAACTGCAACCAATCATGATTGGTGTCTCCTCCCACAACCACATAAGCGACATCAAATAGATGATTATATGCATCCAAGGGAACAACAGCGAGCATGGTTCCTTTGTATAGCCCCTCAAATAAGTCTCATAAACAAACATTGAGCCTACGTCCATCCAACTCGACGAATGTCCATGAATCTGGATTTACTTACACTATCGTAGCGAACCTCCAAATAAACAACTTTTAATGATCAATTGACTTTCCCACCACTTACATCCGAACATACTCCCTTGCACTCCAATACTCCGTATTTTACAACGTCATGCCTAGCTCAAGCTCAAAGTCCTTCATTATCTCCACAGGTGAATAATCAATAGATAATCGGATCTTACCTTCGATTAAGCGGGCCAGCAACTTCGCTCTAAGCCTCCTTTTCCCTCATTTCCCATTTGACATTCAGCCCCTACACTCTAGTTGTGCTCCCTCCAAAATCCTTCACAGTCATCCTATCTCCTTTCAAATGCTCCCTTACACACATGAAAAAAGGACACCCTTTGTCGTTGCACTTCACCATAGTGTGTTGCTTCCAGTTCCTTTCTAATCTGAAATGAAATTGGTGGGCTATTGTATACTTCCATATGTTGTACTTGAATGCATCTGATGATGAAAATTTCTATCCTTTCCCTATTATTTTCTTTTTCCATATGATGATCCTCCTATTATAAGCCTCAAAATTGGCTCCAGAACTGGGCCACAAACCCGCCTTACCATTAGTCTTGGACTTAGAATCTATCATTGAATCATCCAAATCTGCATCCATTGCA
Source organism: Selenicereus undatus (assembly GCA_017589665.1). Taxonomy (NCBI): domain Eukaryota; kingdom Viridiplantae; phylum Streptophyta; class Magnoliopsida; order Caryophyllales; family Cactaceae; genus Selenicereus; species Selenicereus undatus. The sequence goes on along the minus strand of JACYFF010031957.1, from coordinate 9,464,749 downwards.
TGAACAACTTGTTCTCCCTCCCTCCTTTACTGACTATCCAACTCTTGTTGCCCACCATTTCCATGCTCCACCCTGTGCATTTAATTTGAACATCATTATATTCTATCTCTGCACCGTAGATGTTAAAAATACATTTTTACCTAAGAACAACAACAAACAATACCATTCATAACTTATGATATTACTTTGCTAGAATGGCCACACAAGGTCTACTGCCATCATTGTAGACTGCATGATCAGCTTCACTGACATAGTAAGTGCCCTGCAAATCACCAACCCCTGCTACTGTATTTGATTGCATTAGTTACCTCAACAACATACATATATGAAAATTCATCATTACCTTTTACCAATTTCACCACAATCGCATCCCTTTGTAAGGACATTATCATATTTCGATCATACTTTGTATTACACCAAAACCTATGCTCCCTTAGACCCTCACCCATCATCTCCTCCACTACCTTCATGACTTCAATAATCCCTATATTTTGCCTCATGAAAGTACATTCGCCGCACACCCTATGATATGTCAATACACCACTACCTTCACACTCCAAGTACCCTCCCTAACATATGTACACAAATGCCTCTCAAATAGCTACTGCTCGCTCATCGGCAACATTTTCCTCCATTCTCGACATCGACACACTTTGATCACATCATTATAACTGCACCACCTACATAAATAAAATATAACCTTCTTTAGCTACATAACCCATTTTAGTACTCATCATAACACATACTTCAAATACAGCATATTGAAACCAACCATTTCTCATTGACTTCTCTGTAAAATTCTTACCTAATAATATGGGTACCAAATTCAATGATGGTTTCATACCTCCATTGACTTAAATTTCGTATGGCTATCGCACACATATGACCTCATTATTACAAATCAACACTAAATCATTCCTTCCCTCCCTGCTAAATATTCCCAATTACACATATTAAATCCAACTTGGTCTCATTCACATGATGCTCTATCTCATATGATATAATGGCTTAATGAGTACAACGGCGATCTAATACCTCCACTCACCTACATCTCTTATGCCAATCACATACATCATGACTTCATTGATATTAATCACCAATAAGTACTTCTTCATATCCCCTAACTCTTATTACATACAAATATAACACATTTAACTCACATATATGTCATTGTCATTCTAGGTTATCTTATAACATTTACATGGTTAACAAATACAATGATGTTATACTACTTCAATTAACCTAGATTTCGGAGGACGATCACAGATATGGAGACTTATATGAGTAAAAAAAAAAAAATAGATATATCTTCTCACCTTCTAATTAACCCAACCATAACCATTGTAAGTTAAATTACATTCACTTACAAGTGAAACACACCAACACCCCCCATTCCTCTCACTCTTGATTATTACTTTCACAATATGTCATCATTGTAACAATTCAATGCAAATAACACATCATTGACAACACATTCTAAACCCATTCACACATTAAACCAACATTCTCACTTTCAAGTCATGGATTTGCATGACTTCAAAGGATATGCCAATGACAAATTCCACTATCAATAACCTTCACTTGCTATCCATATCCATTAAAACTATGGGTAAATGTACTTCCCTTACCTAAACACAAACCTCTTCTGAATTCACCTTAACTTGTTGGTTGCTATTGCTTCTATCTACCTCAACAAGCAAACTTGTCTGTTCAGAGAGATAACCAGTCCTTCACCATTGCTCTATCGACTCCCATGTTTGCCACAAACTCTGTTGCTAGAGTCAAAATGCAGCATAGACAGAGTTAAGAGAGAGATAGAGAAAGAGAAAGAGATGAATGGGAGATAGAATAAAGAAGGAGATTACGGCTCAGATTTTCAGATGCATTGCCCTTAGCTACAACAACCCACAATCATCTCCCCATCTTTCACCTCCACTATTGAAGGCAATTTCGAGATTCTAACTCGACATCTTAGTGCCACATACAACAGGAGGAAGAGTTGTTTCAGGAAAAAAAAAAAAAAACTCAAAGTGAAAGAACGATCACACTAAATAAATATAACTTTAGTTCAATACCTATAGGTAAATTTTCCATTATTAAATGGGGTTAATATCCTATGTAGTCCTTCCACAAACTGCAACTGTGCAGTTTTTTTTTATCAAGAAGTGACACATCACCACTTTTACAATCTAAGGGCCTAGTTTTAACTAGCAAATTTAAAAAAAAAACCTTAAAATTTCTATACACACCCATGGTTCACCCTCTCTGCTCCTCGATCTATCCCCCTTCTAAACTTTCACTAGTGTTATCAACTTCTTCACCTCTGCTAGGAATATTGCCTCCAAATTTCCTTTCGTCGTCATGGGTGGCACCATCAGCGCCGTCCTCTTGTCCGTTGAGAACTACTGCAATATCACCGATGGCAAAATAGGAAGAGGTTTATCCTTGTCGTCATCCCATACCTGACCACCATTGTCAAGCTCTAATCAAGACAAGAGCTCCACATTTTCTCTTACTTGCTCTATTTTATAGGTCCTGGATGTTTGGATTTCAAGCAAAATGGGAGGGTAAATAATAGAAGTAGAATTGTGGCCTCTGAATTAACAAATTTGTGATCATCTTTTCTCAACTAGATTAAATTGAATCCGGATTCCATATTTTTTTATGTTTTTTTCTGATAAACTTCGCCAAACTTCTTCCTGAGCTCTAGTTTTGCCAATTTCGACATGAATGTTTTTACATAATCTGCATCCTTCCATTGATTATAAAAACTAAAGAATGATAACAATGCTTGTCTTCTCTAAATTTGCAAAATCATGCCGATACGGACTAAATTTGTCAATAATGATGCTATCTGGTAGCGATTTACTTGAATTTTTCCATGGACAATGTGAAAATTAGGTTAGTTAAAACAAAGGAAGGAAAAAGGGAGGAAGAGAAAAGGGAGGGGGGACATGCAAAGGAGGGATGTCGGAAATGTTTACTCTGGGAAATTAAAGGAAGAGAATTTTATAGCTTTTTCCCAAAGGAAAAAGTTTTGCTTGCTGATCAATTTTCGTCCATCGGATGTTAAGGCAATGACATGTCAGATGCCAAGTCAATCAACTACACCTTCGCAGTTTGTGGATAAACTACCGAGGAACCCTATAAAAACTAAGGGTTAAAATTGAATTTGTTGGAAACCAAGAGAAACTGGTAAATGCCAACAATGAATACTACGGCCAATTACAATATTGCCCTTTGTTTAGTTTGTGAATTTCTATGTACAACTTTCAAATTCTTCACATTTTTCCTCTGACCCAAATAATAAAAGCTAAAACAATGAAAAATCATTCCCCCAAAAAAAGAAGAGGCAGAGAAGAAAAAACCCAATTCTTCCACCATGGCCAATCACCATGACTGCCTAGTGCCTGCGAAATTGTAAAAATGATGGCAAAAAAATCAAGCATGTTGCACCCTACACTACTCAATAACCATTTTCCATAAAATCAATCTTAAATAGTCCCATCTTTGAAAAGTACATAGAAAAAAAAAGAAGGGCAAGCCACCAGAATTGACTACACTACACTCATGAACAAGTCATTGATGACACTGTAACAATGGCCAATTTCATCGGCACAAGTAGTGAACGCTAAACCTTAGGATTTAATAATCTAAAAATTTTTGAACAAGAAGAATTTTAAACATTAATAATAATAGATTTCATAAATCCCAAAAACGAGTTTGAACCATTATCCCTGAAATTGAAGGATTAAACCCACAACATTATGTGACCCTAGCTATGATGGATGTGCTTAAACATGGTTTTTAGTAACAGAAGCAAAGAAACAAATAATGGAGGAGCTGCCAGTGTGCACAAATTAATTTCAACACAAAGAACAAGAACTGGATGCCGACATGACTATGGGGCTTTGCGGGTGACCGTGAAGATGGCAATGCGTAACGAGAGACCTTAGGGGGAGCAAATTATATTTTGAGAGAAAGTAGAGGTTGTCAGGACTTCATGGGGTTAATTTTGGTAGAATCATAATGAGTTAGCATCGAATTGAATTGACGAGGAAGAATAGAAGAGACGCTAAAAAGGGTACTTTTGGAAATGAACAATAGACTAAACAAATAATTCATCCTATTTCAATTAATGCAGCATTA